>CM041296.1:119907076-121146799 GCA_023052935.1 Piezodorus guildinii | reverse complement strand
ATGTGGCCTAAGTAGTGGCCAGCCAACCCTTTTTCAGCTCTCAGTTGCTAGTGTTAACTTGAATTGATCCAGTCAGACAACCAACAGTTCATTCCAAAGGCATAATGACATGCCTCAGGAAAAAACCTCTATCCCAGAGCGATCACACATCCTCTTGAAGTTATAAATGATAAAATAAAAACTTTAAATAAAACAGCATATTGAATTTATATTTATATACGTGTAAAGAAATACCATTACCAGCTAAAGCTTACCTTTAAAAAGGTTGTCTAATAATGATTTTACAGCTTCATCATAAACTTTAATCTGACCTTCATTCTCATCAAAAACGTGATTGAAAGTAAACATCTGACATCCTTTTCCAATTGTAACTTGAGGTTCATTTGGTATCCTTTCAACACAAGCTCGACAACCAATTTCTAATTCAGAATTTACGAGTGGTCTGATGCGCAGGGCAACTTTAACACTATCCATCTAAAAGTGCAATGAAAATGAAGTAAAAATTCAAATTCACACTACTTAATAGCATTTACACGAAACTCATCAACTTTTACTTAAAATACACACATTCAATATTGTTGACTTTGGAGGGTTTGATCATTAACGTCTGATTTTTACATCATGCATGGCCAATCTTTGCTGGAACTAAAATATCAACTTTGGAATCTAAATTCCAATTGGAAAACGCGGGAAACTGTAATGAAGCCACATAAATAAAGAATGTACTGCCATACTTTGAACAAACGTTTTGAAAACGTATAAATAGAAATCATGAAATTTTTGTTGTTCCTTTTATTTGAGAAAGATAATTTACATTTTAAAAAATTCATTAATAAGCGAGAGCATATCAAGAGAAGAATTTGTCCAAGTATTAAGTCCTTAAATGTTGAGAACTCAGATATCAAATAATTTCTGGCGAAAAATGAGCTACACATTGTACAAAAATTTAAAATAAAACTGCTGTTTAAAGGACTAAAAACATTCCTAATTCGAACACGTCAAAAGAGTCGGTACAGAAACCGGAAACAACAGAAAGCGCCCGACATTGCCCTCACTCTCAAATTAGTTAGCGAATGACTTAGTTATTTTTTTTCAACTTTTTAATCTCTGACATTGATTTTCTAAAAAATTTAAATCGTTTGTTCAATTTCGTGTTATATAGAGTAAAATGCTTATCCGAGATATCAACTCTATAGTTATTTTCGCTAAAGGAAACACGTAGGTCAAAAATCAACGGAAAGGCAAGTTGATCGAAAATATTAGTTATTATTTCCAAACACTACCTACATGCACATTGATTTGAAAATTAAAGGGTGTGCTTGGACTGAACTAATGACTTACTTATTATTCTTAAATAAATATATCAATAACTATACGTTTTAATTAAGCATTAACCATTTTAATGATCTAAAGTAATAAAATACTCTCCTGAGGGATAAGGAGAATCAAGGTGCCCTTTCAAACTCATAAATTCATGTGTTATGTCATTTAATTTTTCTGTGGTGTTGACCATGGAAAGTAATTTTCCAGCATAAGTCAACAGTGGTTTTATAAGATGAATAATGGTTTCATGATGCCTCATAACTTTTATTGTATTGGTACAAGACTTTATGTCTAAAGTACCTAAGTACTCATTATTTAAGAACTTGAATGTTTTCAACTGGTAATATAGATCATTGTCAAAAATACCAACTACTTAAGTGAAATTTATTGTTCTATCTTGTGCATTTAAGCAACAACTATAGTGAATTTAAATTGTTCTAACTTTTGCATTTTTATTATAATTTAGAAAACAAATGCCATTGGTTTTATGAGATACCCCATGTCTAATGAAAATAGTTTATTAATATTAATATTCTAATATATAATTAGTATTATATGTTAGAGCCAGCCACCTAGGCAAAAGACCAAGGCCTCCACCACCAATATTTATATATTTTTTTTCTCTTAATAATAAAAACATATATCTTTTAAGGAATGATGAAAACAAAGCTTAGTTCTCATTATAATAACATAAGTTTATTGTTTTATATAGAATAATTTTTTTCAATTATTTTAATATTATTTTATAATTTTATGGCCATGGTAACCTAGACTCACTAGACAACACTTTATTTATCTTTAAACTATAAAATGGTATTGTTTAAGTCATTTCTCTTTCGATTGTATGACAATCATGACTCAGGGTACTCGTACCTCCACACTATAAAAATGTAACATTTATAATTAGGTTACCTATCATATTATGATAAAAGTTTTTGATAGTACTCAATATAGTTGTTTTTTTGTTTGTTTGTTTTTTTGCTTGTGTTTGTTAATTTGTTGACTAAATTGTTGGACCTAGAATTCTTATTCGACCACTTTAACACTTACATTTTTTATAACAACCTTATACTCGATCTTGTCAATTAGTTTTTACCTCAACTCAAAAAAACAACAACAATGAATATTAATGAATTTTCTTTACAGCTTGTATTTTTAGATATTTATCTTATAAAATTGTAAAAGTCCAACTTATACAAATACAGATATATTTTTTCATTATACCAATAGATAAATTAAAAAAATTCTGAAAATGAAAAAAAGTTAAAGTAACTATTTAACATCTGGTTTTAAAAGCAACAACTCAATGATATTTAAAATATATAAAAAACTATATTATTTAATCTCATAGTAATTATTTAAGAAAAACTTTATTAAAAATAAAGTCCAATCTATTTACTCACTTGCTCCAGATACAGGATTTAAAACCCATTAAGTAATTTTTCATAGATCAAACTTAAGTTTTAAAATTCACATTAAGACTTGTGTTTAATATTTAGCAATTTAAAGCATATGTGATTTACATTAATCCATTAATATTTCAATTTTGTCTTAATTAATGTTACTAATTCTAATAATTAATTGGAGGGAATCCATACAAGCCTAGAATATTATCTTATTTTGATAATTTCTAATGGAACACAAAATAAGGGATTGTTCATTATTAATTGAGGAATTACATTTGTTTTTTCTTTGGTTAATATGTCTAAATGTTAATGGCTTTATATTATTAATTGCATTATAATGCAGTAGTTTATATAAATTTTATTTAGAAGAAAAAATCAAGTAAAGCCTGAATTACTTATTAAGGTATCTTTCTCTAATAATGAAATATATAATGTCATAATTTTTAATGAATTGTCAGTTTATTATTTTAAATTTATCCAAAGTATTTTTCCATTGTATCAAATTGTGGAAGTGGTTACTATGGTAGCAATCAATAGCCCTTGCATGTATATCAGGCATAACTATTGCTCAACTTTCACAATTCAATGTCTATGACCTGTTATGCATCTAAGATATTTGTTTTCTCAAATGTCATACGAACCACAAGTTACGTCTTGTTCTCTGTAAAGAATAATATTGAGCATAATCATGGGTTGTGATTTCATCACTTTGACTCTTGTAAGTACAGACAAAGTAATTCCTTTTTATTTTAATTTATTGTAAATGACATTGATGAATTAAAACTAAAACTAGTATCTTAGAATTAATCAACTAAATCTAATTAGAAAAAAGGAATATTAACAGTAATTTCTTAAAAATGAGTCAGTTTTACAATTGGAAAAAATTAATTAATTACAGCTAGATTTTTTTATGCTCTAAACTATCAAGTATCTTTTCATTTAGGCACTATAACATTTTTCGCTTGCTATGCCAGAACTATCACCATCTAGAGGACTACCAATTTTTACCCTGAGTAAAAATGATGAGGTTTATCACATGTGTGGTAAAAATAAATCTTAGCTGACATGACATCCTGTACTGAGCTCTTTGAAACTCTTCATCAGCAAATTTAGCCTTAAATAAATTTCTAATGAATAGAAACATTTTCCTATTTATGAAGATTAATGAAAAGTATTAATTACAAAATCTAAAGTAGAACTGTTCCTAGAATATTCAATATATTTCACGATTTTTTTGATCATCAATACTAAAGATAGTAGTCCATTAGTATCATATCACTGTTGGAATAACAAAATGGTTGTAGATGAAAAAAATTCATGAGAATTTTTGACTTTATACACCTTTCTCTAAAACTCTAGAAATAGCCTAAAGTCAGTTTATAGCATTCGCTATCTTACCCTCCCCCCTTTTTCCAGTTTTAACATTATATCAGTAAAAATTGAGAGGTTTTGCATTGGATCCATTTCCAACAAATCAATTTTGTTGGATTACAATATGAGAAACATATTGTAGTGATTGGTATCATATATTTTATAATGAATTTTATTTATTGTGTTGGCATGACAGTTTTCTGAGCTCAACACATCTGCAGGCTATCTCTCTCTATTAATTACATAAGCACTAGTGATCCTGATAAAAGATCCTGTGCTGTATCATCCTTTTTCTTTCATGCATAGATCTCATCTGAGCATATACCATGAAAGAGCTCCCTCTGATGATTATAGCATACCACCCCCAGAATAAATGAAGTTCAATCTATACAAAGGAAATGAGGCACTTTGTTATAAAACATAAAATTTGATATTTCTAGTGAAATGAAGTTTTTGCTCATAGATTATTTTCCAAGTTCCTAATAGATTATTTTATAGATTGTTGAAGGAATCTTTAGGAAATATGTTTCATTAAACTATAATATGTGACTTGATCAGAGATAACACCCTGTAACTAACTAAGTATTGTATTGGTTTTCCTTTGTCTATTAGAAAGTTGGAATTAGAATGAAGTTTTAATTTACGACCGAATAATTCAAATATTAAATTTGAAACCTAGCATGATGTTTTGTATTCAAGACTAAACATTTATTTAATATTGATGTGCTGATTATTTGTTGTGAATAGGTATGACAATGGACCCTGGGCGTGCATTCTACAGGCCCCCTTATGTTTTGAAAACAAGTGCTGAGATTATTAAGGAAGCAAGAGCAGAAATGGCAACTCGTCCAGTGAACACTAAACGTCCTTTCACACCAATCGAAAGGCAGAGGAAACTTTTCGGACCTCTAAAAGCTGGTACGAGCCGACCTCCTAGTGCTTTCAGGTGAATTTCATGATTCATTTTAATTACAAGTACAAAATGATTGCATATAATTATCCAGTTTAATAATACAATCATTCATGAGAATTTTAAAATATTTAAAATTGTTAGTACTTTCAAAAGCACTAAATTTAGAGTCGTTAATATAATAATTTTATTTTTGAGATTTAAGAAGCAAACCTTTTTTGAAAGGATCTAAGGTTTATTTTGGTTATATTAATAAACAACAAAAAAACTTCTATATTTTTTCATTTAGAATTGTGAAGAAATAGACTATCAATATGAATAAATAATTAAGAGCATTGTTTGATTGAAATATTTAGAACATTATATTATATTCCTCTTATACTTATTATAATCCTTGTAGTTAATAATTTCTGTCAATGTACCAATTCCAGTTTAAGACAAGTCGAATTTCAAGAAGTTGATTCCGTTAAGCTACCACCTCTGAAAAACACAAACTGTAGTGCTAGGATTTCAGGAAAACAATCTCCTTGGAGGCTACCAGGATTAGGATTGAAGTTGTCTTCTTCTCTTACAAATTGTTAGTAACAGTTTTCTTTGACATAAATTATTTACTAAGATGTATATATTTTATAGGGGAGATGTTGATTTAGTTTGCAGTCAAATAAACACTTAATCAAGTAGAAACTTAATTGTGCCTACGTTTCAGGCCTTCTTCAGGGAGATTGAAGGAACGAGATCACAACAACGACCATGTTCATTATCAAAGGGATTGCAACAATTGGTCATTGTGGTGACATCCTTCCTTGAATAAATAAATTAAGTTTCTATATCTACACACAGTCAAGCATGCTCACTTCCATATATATATATATATATAATATATATTTTAGTTGTTTTCCAAATTGTAATATATTGAAAAATTTATTATTTATGTATTAATGATTTAAATAAACGGAGTATATCTTGAGTTGATCATTTTTTGTTTTAACGTGAAGATCAGATACCAGTAGGAAATTATCAGTTCTGCCTCTTGCTAATTTCCCTGAAAGTCCCCCTAAAATTAGCATGTAATTTTTTGGAATTTCCTTTAATAAAATATTATTTATTTTGTAAATGTATCACCAATCACAGTCATTACGCATAATAAATCCCATTTCTTTATCAAGGGATTGAAGGGACTTATGAATCATTTCATAAGATTCATTTTCTGGTTCATAAGATTTTACTACATATGTGAATAACTAGCTTCATCTTCCAGTTTCTAATGGCAGCTGCTGGAGAACATTAATACCTAGAAGCTATTATCCAGCGAAAATATTTCGGGTGCTAATAAGCATTATTAATTAATTAGATTATTATAACTCAAAATATTTCACCATTGTTAATGTTCATTTTATCAAAGATTAAAAAGGCACATAGTGATTGACCTATTTGGCAGGAGTTTTCTTAATTAAATTACTTTCCAGTAGAAGTTGATCTGAACATAACTTTATTATCTTGCTACTGGTGCTGGCAGTGTAATTTTACAACTCGGTTTTAAGATAATTTTTTTAAATATTGTATTCTTATTTTTTAAGTGCCAGAAGAAACTGAAGCAGAACCATCGATAGATGTATGGCCTGACGATCTTATAAGAGAAACCCACAGTAGTCCTCAGGAGCGGACTGAATTCTCTGAACCTAGGAAAGGAAAAGGTCACCTTCCTCTGTCTTTATCCTTTCCGGCAAACCAGAAAAATAAAAGCCATCTAAGAAAAAAATATAGCCAGTACAGGCCTTTGAATAGCAGAAATGAGAGCAGGAGTAGGATTCCTAGCAACTGTTCTATAAAAGAAACGGATGAAAATGAAGACGTTCAAACTTTGACTTTGGATAACCCTGACAGATCAAGGCAAAAACTTTTCAAAGCTCCAAACATTGTTCCGCTGTCTTCTAAAAGAAGCAGTTTACATTCAGAAATAGATGTAACTATTGAAGACAATAGAAGAAATGAGAAGAAAGATGTCGAAGCATTTCCAAAACAAAAAGATAATGAGATACTTAGCCTGGTAAATGAAATTGATACTCTGCATGAACGAGGTAAACTATAAAACTTTCATCCTTTTTGAATTGTATTTTTCATTATGCTTATTATTATTATTTTTGAAATGATAATAAGTATTTTAAGTAATATTTTTAAGCATTATTATTTATATATTATATTGGAGAGGAGCAGCATCAAGTAGGGCTTAGTCCTATTAATTTCCAGGTTCTGTGACTGGTAGGATAGTTATTTATTTTGCTATATTAGTTATAAAAAATGGCAATCCTATAGGACACGTAGCCTCATTAAGTGGATACCTCTATTGGGAGAATCAAACTGCCAGTCAAGCGTAATCTAGGCCAAATCACCTCCTTGAAATGCTTTAACTCTAGAAAGAGCACAGTCCTATAATCCTATCTAGTGTTTAGAAATATATATTATCTTTTTCTATTTTAAAGTTCATTTTAATAAATATGTACTTTGTATGCACTGAATAAGGACCTAAATGTTGACAGCTTTATAAAACTCGGAAGGTTAGGTTGGGCCTGATATGTGATTCATATGGAAGAAGGAGAAATTCCAAAAATAATACTTAGCTTAAACCAGAAAGAGAGATAGTCATAGACTGAAATAGACAGGAAGTTTGGCAGCTGATTAGAGAAATCTTCTGTACGGACCAAATAGGAATGAAGGGGCAACAGATAGCTCTGGAATGTGGTAAAATAAACCAAAATTTATTTTAGGCTACATGCTATGTCGCTAATAGGGTTGTTCACTCATCACTTGATTGGTATGTGTCACCAGGCTTCACTTATTAAGGGAAAAAAGTACTTAACTATTTTTAGTCATCTGCAAAATGAGCTGACTGTAACTGACTTAATTTGGACTACCTACAACATACTTTCTTGCCAACTCCTTACATTTAATCACTCATAAACTAATATTTTTCATCATAATGGAGTATAAAGTAAATAAATAAATTCTTTATTATCCTGAGGCAAGTCCCGTTAGAATAACATCAACAGAATATAGAAAATAGGATACAGAATTTTAGAGTAAATAAAATAAATTTTTTTTTTTTTATAATATATTTTATTGTTTTTTACAACTGTATATACAAATACAATAAGTAAAATGGCTGAATTACAATAACAGGCATGAATAGACATGTAAAGAATCTACCCAGTGGTAGTACTTCAAAGTTTATTTCATGAGCAGGTCTCGAGGCCACTGTCTTTTCAGGCGCCTCGGAGGATTACCGGGAATAGATGTAGATGAGAGGTTACGGACAAGCGGGTTTGAGTGGGCAGGTAGTTTGGAATTAAAGGAGGTGTATCTATCGCGGGCCAAGTCTGCAACCAGTGGGATATTTAGGTCTCTATGGATGAGTTTATTAGTTACAAAGTAAGGAGCATTGAGGATTTTTCGTAGGATTTTGGATTGCAAGGATTGGATGCGGGAGGAGTTTGCTAGTTTAGTGGACCCCCATAGCTCAATGCCATAGGTCCAAATAGGTCGGATAATCGTGATGTAAATGAGTCTTTTGTAGTGAATAGAGAGTTTTGAATGTTTGTCTAGTAAGTGTTGTAGTAAGCGGTATCTGCAGGCATTTTCTTGTCGTTTCAGTCTAGTGTGAGGATTCCAAGTAAGGCGCTTGTCTAGATGGAGTCCAAGGTAGCTAAAATAAATATAAACAAGCCTACAAATACTAATAGAAATGGACATATGCTTTTACAAATCTATTGTGACTGGATAGCCATGAGCTGATTAAACAAATAGGTGGAATTCGAAAGTAAAATGAGGATTTAAGTGGCCGATAGAATGAAGAATAGAATTCCATATCATAGTGAGATAGGATAAGTTGGTAAATGAATGATGCAAGGAAATATTTGTGAAAACTGGAATCAATCACCTCAACTCGACAATAAAATTTGGAGATAGAGGTGTACCTCAGGACCGTGTAGATGAATTGAACAAAGCAAATAATTGTTTTATTTTTACCTTGATATTTCCAGAAACACCACCGTACAACAGTTGTCGAAGCAGGGGAATATTAGAGAGGTAACGAGAAATTTTGTGGTTTCATATAGAATAGGTGACTATGGGAATTCATTCAATTTAAGGTGAAAAAGGTATGATGGAAAATATTAGAAATATGGTTTTTGTTTGTTTATTGTTTATTTATTTAACATCACGTTATGCAACTGTGGATAATTGGATGATGCTACAGTGGGAGTCCTAAATTTTGCCTTTCCAGATTTAGAATGAGGGATCTGTAACGAGTATCAGACATCGCACAGGCTCAGGACAGCCTTTCTACGTCCTCTCCAAAGGACAGCATAACTAAGGATTTTTGACTTCCATCAAAAAATCCTTTGGCCACCTGCAGGTTTGAACCCGTGACCTTGGGCATAGAAGGTTTTTATGCTATCCACTATGCTACAGGGGATCCCAAAATATGTTTTTTTTTAAGGATAGGGTTTGATCTCAGATTCCTGACTGTCGGGTAGAACTTTATAGGATTACAAATTAGGATTGGGATTTGTGGAACAGTTTTCAAGAGATGGTGGGATCCTATTACCATTGCTTTTGTTATTCAATGTAAAAAGTTATGTTTAACTAATTAATATTTATTTTTAAAATGAATTCCTATTTTAGGTACTCATTTCACATAGAAATGTACATCCAGCAATATTGCAGTACACGTGATAAAAAATATTGCGAAGCACTGTTCCTATAAAAATAAATATTGCTATAAAATATACGATACACAAATGTATTGGGTTCAGTAAATAGAAGGAATCCATTTTGTTTTTGAGGCCAATGGTTGTTGACCTTCAATTTGTTGGTTTATTTATTAACGTTACGTTATGCTACTATGGCTAATCGGACAATGCTACAGTGGGAGTCCTAAATTTTGCCTATCCAGGTTTTATTAGAATAGGGAGCTTTAACGAGTACCTGAAATCGCACAGGCTCAGGACCACCTTTTAACATCCCCTCCAGAAGGATGGCATAGCTAAGGATTTTTCGCTCCCATTAAAAAATCCTAGGACCACCTGGGGTTTGAACCCATGACCTTTGGCATAGAAGGCTGTTATGCTAACCACCCAGCTACAAGTGATCCCATCAATTTTTGGTTATCCCCTTTATAGATGCTGGATAAGCCTCAAAAGGGTTTCCTGATCTCAGAGTTGATGCATTTCTAATAAAACAGAATAAATAATTGTCTTACCACCACATCTACATTCAAACCTGGAGCTTTCAAAATAGTGGTACAATGCCCTGCTCTCTGAGTTGCCATTCTCTTATTAAACAGTAAAGAAAATTAATAATTAAAAATACTTACAGGTGCCAATGAAAGTGAATTAAACAAGGCTATTAGTAAGCTATATATGAAGATAAAAAAAGAAGGAAACAATAAAATACCAAGCAACGAGCAATCAATAATAATCAAAGTGCTATTTAAATTTGTCGAGTCTGCGACAGATCTTCTTCTACTGTACATAGCAAAAGTATTGTTGGCTGTAAGTGTCATAACTAAATAGATAGTCACCAATTTTAATTTAGATTAATATGAGACTAATACAAATATTGTCATTTCAAATAGTCATATCTTATTTATTTTCCTGACTCATACATGATATACAATAAGAATAGTCTTTATTTGTAACTCCTAAGATATTTATATTATACATAATTTGATTATTATCTAATTCATAACCATACCATCGCAAAAAGTATATATATTATGTTTAATTTTAGCTCAAAGTAACTGGTGTGAATTTATTAGCTGTTACAAAACTGATCTTCAAAGTTTCTCGAAGTGATAAAAATGATTCATTATTTCTAGAGGGTGATATTCTAGGTAAATATTTGTATGCTTATGAATTATCTTCATAACAACTATATAATTTTAATAATTTATTTTGTTATTTATAGAATTATTTGTGGATTCGCTTGGAAGGGCCAGTCCTATTGACGATGCGGAAGCGTGTATCTATGGATATGGAGCACTGAAATTTTTAACTATGAACCAGCAGCTTCTCCTTGTTGCATTAAAACTTGGTATTTTAGAATTAATGGTCCTTCACATGAAAATAGTTAACAATGCGGTAAGTACATTGTAATATTAATAGATATTTTCATAATGTTATGATTCTTTACATTATCTGATTATATCAATTGTATTGTATCAGAGACTGGACCTGTTACCAATTCCTGAGCAGACAAGCCATGGAATGTTTCAACTTACTGGTGCGCTTAGAAATGTGGCAAGTGAAGAAACCACTTCCCGTCACTTTGTCCACACTGGTGCGATAGGAGAATTATGTACATCAATGGAACTTTTCTCAGCTGATTTAGATTTAATCAGTAATATTGCAAGAACTATCAGGTGGGGACATATTTTATTTAAAGTATATATGTATAAAACTTGTGTATAACAAACAACAGTATTTATTTCCAGCATTTTATCAACACATGATGAATGCTGTGAATCAATTATCAACCATGAAAATTGCTTTCGTTCCATTACAAAAATATTGAATAAGTACCCAGGTCGCCAAGATATAATTGTCAGATTTGGATATGCCCTTGGTAATATAATAACTAAGAGTGATGATGCGAGGATAAAGGTAATTCTTAAAAGAATACTATAATCATTATTAATTTATTTATTTCTTAAGGTGTTATTTTATTTACTTGTTTTCTTTTTTTTTTAACTTTTCCTTGTGCCTTTCAGCATGGAGTTAAGTTAGTCCAATGCAGGATTTCCATCTTTCTTTGTATCTTGCAAGAGTCTTCATCTCTTGCAATGGCCTTCCTCTTGCTTGTCCCAACTTGGAAATTTAGCCATTATAGCTAAGCCTAGGTCTTCCCCGAGCTTTAGTTTCTCAGTAGAATAGACCAGTGTCTCGCCTCCATGTATTTAGGTGGGTCACAATCAGGGCTCATCATACACATATGCCCATCCCACCCCAACTCTCTCTTCTCCAGGGTCTCCTGTATTGCAGGAATGTTTAGTTCTTCTCTTATAGTTTCATTAATTTACTTACAAATGTATAATTTAGGCAGAGTACATTCAAAATTTCTCATTTGCCTTGTGACATCCTCAAAAAAAAAAAAAAAATAATATATATATATTATATATATATTATATATATTATATATATATATTTATATATATATATATATATATATATTATTATAATATACTTATTTTTTTTAAATATTCTTTTAAGAAAAATTTAATTCACACAATATTTACTTCATTATTATTAATTTTACTCTCAGGGTATTTATGGGTTCTTGACTATCAGGCACATATTTTATATTTAACTTTTTAATTATAATTATAACTTACAATAATAATACAACAATATGCAGGCTAACTATAATTATTCTCCATGTTCAGACAGCATTCCTCCCTCAAGTCCCAACTTCAACTAACTAAGTACTCACCCTTCTCTACCTGTTACCTGTTAGGTACCTGCCAGGGACCTTTTAACCTAATAGGTAGGGGAAATAGGCCTATGTTTGGAAACAATCATTCAATTGGAGTTCTTATTTAAATTTTACTTTTATCTTATTGTTAGCCTGCCTAACATAATAATCAAATAATAAATAAATAAATACTATAATTATAAAAAATGGATATTAATATATATATGTATATTATATATATATATATATATATATATATTATATATATATATATATATATAATTGTAATATCTTTTGTTTCTCAAGAATGTTACTTTAAAAGCCTTTAGAAAGTGCAACTGAAATAATCCAATTACATGATCTCTACATTTCTATAATATATCAGTTTATTTCTTATTTATGTATATCATAGTAGAATAATTGTATGACCTTCATAATATAGAATAGAATAGAAAAGAAAAGAAACTTTATTCTGGGACAATGTCCCTTAAGAATAACAATTATGAACAAAATAATAAATTATAACTGGCCAAAAACAATATATAACAATAAATAAAAATTAGCTTACATCTGACTGAATAGAAAGGAAGTATTTAAAGAGGAGGGATTTAAACGATGATAGGGAAGGAGCATGACGGATGTTTGAAGGGAGAGTATTCCATAAGTCAGTGGAACAGGCTAAAAAGGAGCAGTCATATTTTTTAGTTTCATATTTGAAATTATGAACCATTGCAACCGATCAAGAAAAATTTTATTATCCCTCCTCAAAATTTGATGTTTCTTGTTTCACGATATGTTATCTTCCATCTTTTGTATAAAGAAATGCTCTAATGAGCCACACATATTGACATTTAAAATGATTCATGTTTCTTTGATTACTTCATAACTACTCATTCCTTAATACATCTGATCCTTATTGAAATATATAATAATTGCCGGCATAATGAAGTATACTTAAATATAAAAGTCTAAGGTGATAAGATATTTGGTGTGGATAACAACCTTTTATATTTTATTTGGAAATAATATACCAATGCATAATAATTTGCAGAATTTTTTAAAACAAAACTGTACTTGTAGATTATAAAATAATGGCATAACTAATTAATCATGTAACAGCATAATGTAATATACTATGATGCAATACAGTATGAGTTAAAAATTAAAATGTTAAATTATTTTAATATATTAATATTAAATTTGAAATATTTCATTCTGTATTATTTGCAGCTATACCAAGAGCCAGGTGCAATGTCTTCAATTCTAAATCTTCTCGAGAATTACCTCGATAAAGATCTTGAAATAATGAGAGCATCTGGACCATATGGAGAGGGAATAAAAAGTCCGGATTGGGCTTCTGATGGATCTGTAGAAGACGTCATAGTCAAAGTAAATTGGTATAATTGCAAGCAGTGAAGTAAAAATGGCATTACATAACGTAATTAAAAAATAAATGTCATTTTAGATGATAAGAATTATTGCCAACATGAGTATGCACCCGAAGTTGGCACTGGAATGACCTGTGCTCCTCCTGAAGACATGGAGGACCCAACTTATCCTGTGAAGAGGCACAATGCTAGAGTATTTATTTATTTATCTTATTTTACAGTTGTGAAACCATTTACAATAACTCATCCTTACTATTAATATAATTATGTTGGGTAGCACAAATCATATTTTCACTCCACTACCTGTTTACTCCAAAATTATCATCTAATTTAGAATTGTGAATGGCGTTAGGATTTTTAATAATCATAAACTATTTTATGTAGTCAAATGCTCTTTATTTATTACTTTCACTTACCTATATATGAAATATATAGTAAGGGAACGTATTGCGATCGCGAAAATTTCCGAATTCCCGTTTTCAACGGATATACACGTTTTAGGGTTCCTTGAGTCCAAATAACCAAGTCATGAAAAAAGATCTGTGTGGTAACTCCTGGGCAAAAACGAAAAGTCCTGTGAAACTTAAATTTCATATTTAAGACAAATATACGCCCAAGACGTTACAAAACATTTTTAATCAAAATCAGCTTACCAGAAGAGCTACTTTATACCATGAATTTTGCACCTTTTTAGTATTTTCTCGAAAACAGCTCTAATGATTTTGATTAAACTCGCTATATCAATGTAAAATTTAATGGGCTTTAATATCATGTAGGTTTCATTCTGATTGAAATAGTCTGATGGGGCTGCCAATGTTTTAAATTTTCTTCCTCTAAACTACCTTTAATTTTGTAGATTCTACAAAAATAACCATATTATCCTGTTACCATTGATAAAAAACAGGTAAATAAATAAGTTGAACAAATTTGATATCGAACTAAAGGAAAAAACTGGAAAAAATATTTTTTCAACGCAATTTTTTTATTTTAACATAAGAACAGTAATATACATGTACAATATACCGTTGGAAAGCTAAAGATTTTAGAAAAAATATTATCTAATATCCAAAATTGTAAAATTTAACAGAGAGTGGTAAAAAACCGACAAAACTAACTGATTGTCATAGATAATGATATAATAGATTATTTAATTAAACACATGTTTTTATTGAAATTCAATTTAATTAATTCTTAAACATTTTATTTTTAGCTCTAAATGTATTTAAAAAAAACAACCGAGGTAGGTGAAAGTCGGGTGTTGCGTGCACTAGATTTTTTTACCTAGGGAAAGTTACTATGACAGGCTGTTAAACTATAATAGTCAGAGTAAATTGAGATTTATATTTTGAGAATGCTCCTCATTTTCAGCTACTTCAATACTTACTAGACAATCGGTCATACCTTCCTTTTAACTACAAAAGGTTCATCAACATGACTATTATAAAAACGATCTGGAGTAAAGCAATGAGACTCTACTAAACCATCAAATTCCTCTTGTATTTAATCCTTAAAATCAAAAATCTTCACTGCTCCTTACTTTGTCACAAATAATCTCATCTATAATGTTCCAAATGTTGCTGACTCGGTCCGACCAAGTACCATTCCTTCCATGAAAAACTCTATTCCTATTCTAACCCAATAGTTTATATCCTAGCATCCTCTTTGATTCCTGATAATCCTCTGAGGCATCTGAGAAGATGGCCATGGAACCTTCCGATTTAGAATTCCTATTGGAGTACTGCCAATGGGTAGTGTCTCTACACGTATTTCATGTTATTGTATTATATTTTGACCACATTTACTAGATTTATTTCTTAATACATTTGTAAATATTCATAAAGTTTAAAAAAAGAAAAAAAAAAGAAGAAAAGAGTTTAGAAATAAAAACCAGGATTCTATAGCATTCAAGCTTCAACTGTTTAACTATCAAAAGGAGTATTATGGAATAAAGTTTAGAAATAAGCCGTATTATTTTTGAAAATTATTATTCTGCATTGTTTAAATCGCAATATTTAGCTTACTATATATACATATATAGGACATGAAGTAAATGATGATTATGAGTATTTTTAAGTATTATTTAAAAAATACTGTTTTCTTGCCTTCAGAGAGAGGCTAAATTGCTTCTATTCACATTGCACAGTAAAAATCCTTATAATTAATAAAGACAAAATAGATTAAATTATTCTTGAAGAACCATTAAGATGTATTGAGAACTCATATTTGCTCTCTGCTAATGCTTAATTATGGTATAGACAGAAACCTGAACTGCAACAAAACTTCCAATTAACAATAATTCTACAAAAAAAAAAAAAATAAATAAAATAAATAAATAATAAAGCCTATGACTTCTGAAACAATACATTATTTTGAATTATTTGTTCCTGCTTCTTTAAAATAATTAATTTTTAAATAAAACACATTTGGTTGAAAAAACAATTAAAATATAATATTTATTGGTGATATCAAGAATAAGTATAATATAAGTAATATCAAGTATAAGTGTAAGTAACAATGATTATAGGGTGTTGACAACATTGTAGGATGGAGGCAAGTTTCTGGATATATTGTTAATGATTCTTCGGCGGAAATCAGTTACTGAGAGTGAAGAACTAGTAATGTCAGCATTGTGTACATTAAATAATTTATCGTTCTATTCAGATCCACAAGCCTCGACTGAAGGGCCGTTTACTTTAAGGCAAATAGAAATTACTCAAGGTATTCCATTATTAACATATGTTTAGATAAAAAATAAAATGAAATATGGTTGGATTATATTTTAATTTATCTATATGTTTATTTTTCAGTTTTAAGTACTCTTCTTCTCACAAAAAATGAAGACAGTATGATAGAAGTAACAAGAGTACTAGGAAATTTATCAAGATCAAAAGATGTTCGGGATTACATATTAGAAATGGTGGTATGTAGCAGATAAGTTAATATTAGTAGTTCTTAAAAAGAATAACCTAAATGTCCAAAATGTCGATAAGTCTTTTCCACAATTGAGGTCACTAGGAGGGGAACATGTAAATATTTTGTTAGATGAGAAAGATGGTTGGGGGTGCGATCATTAGAAAGAAACACACATTAAAATGTAGTGCTTTTTATAATTGTGTGCTGACGTTTCGGCCTTCATCAGAGCTAAGAGAAACAAGATAACAACCCATGTAATTAATAATATGTTAGGTTATATAATAATAATATTAAGTAATTTATATTATATAATATTATTATTAAATTTATAATTACATTGGTTATCTTGTTTCTCTTAGCCCTGATGAAGGCCGAAACAACACACAATTAAAATAAGCACTACATTTTAATGTGTGTTTCTTTCTAATGACCGCACCCCCAACCATCTTCTTCATCTAATTTCTCAACGGTCAACTAAACTCCATCATTGTAAAATTTTTTGTTCTTTAGGTTAGCTTTGTGGTATGATCATCCAATTTTACTGTGGATCAGGGTAATTCTAAATAATAGGATTAGGTTATTTTAAAATTAATTATCCTGGAAAATTCTGCCAAGACAAAGCAACACAGTTACCTGAGACTTGGGATCTGTCTCCCCAGTGTTGCCACCATACTCTTTATTATTACATTTTTAAGAAGAAAAAATAAATTGATCATATACACTGCCGGAAAAAATTAAAGGATCATTTCAATATTTTGAAATTACTGAACTGTATAGGGTATTTTTGAAAATATTCTTTTTTCTTTGGAAGTCACACTTTATTATAAGGGTAATAAAAAATTCTTTTCTAGAAAGTTTTAACAGGAAAACAAATCAAAAAATAAAAATGTCCTAGTCTCAAAATGAAAAAGTAAATCTTTGAAATGAAATGAAATAACAAAACTGAATAAAAAGGAAGAATTCGAGGAAAACGATCAATAATTGGTATTCCCACCTCTAGCTCTGATAATTGCTTCCATTCTCCTGCCCATTCCAGCAACCAGGACTCTTACATGTTGTTCTGGGATGTTGTTCCACTCTTCCACTAACATTTCCCTTAAATCTGCCAAATTTTGTGGGTCTCGGGCGCGGACACATCTTCCAAGCATGTCCCATACATGCTCTATTGGGTTCATATCTGGACTTCTGGGTGGCCAAACCATAACGTCAATTTCTTCTTGTCTGAGGAAATTTTGCACTGATCGAGCAACGTGAGGTCAGGCATTATCGTGTATAAAAATAAAGTTACTTGCGATATTTCTGGCGAAAGGTATTACATATGGCTCAAGTACCTCCCTAATGTACCTGTCGGCAGTTATAGAACCACGGTTCACAAGAACCAACTCTGTACGGGAGTTTAAATTTATGCTCCCCCACACCATCACTGACCCACCACCAAACGCAATCCTTGGAGAAAAAGTGCATGGAGCATACCTCTCTCCCCGCCTTCTCCATACCTTTTCCCGTCCATCTGGAGATCGGAGACAGAATCTTGACTCATCGCTGAATAATACGAGGCTCCAATCTTCCTGAGTCCAGTTTAGGTGCTCCCTAGCAAACCTCAAGCGCTCAACCCGGTGTTCCCTGGAGAGAGAGGTCCAGTAGCTGAAGGATGGGAGGTCAATCCATAAACGTTGAGTTGTCTTCTCATGGTTCGCTCTGAAATTTGCACATTCCTGAACCTTTGGAGGAGACCACGCAGACTGTTACCAGTTGATCAGCGATCCCGAAGAGCATGCAGTTGCAAAAATCTCTCGTCACGGTGGAAAGTTGACCTCGGACGGCCTTCTTGTATGCCCTCCAGTTTGACGGTGCCTATTAAGCACCCTGGACACTACGGATTATGACCTTTATTTATTTATTTAACGTCACTTTATGGCTAATTGCACGATGATACAGTGGGAGTCCTAAAGTCTGATGATCCAGGTTTAATTATCACATGGATCTTAAACAAGTACCTTACATCGCATAGACTTGAGACGTCCCTTCTGAAGGACTGTATAACTAAGGATTTTTTACTCCTATTAAAAATCCTAGGCCAGGTTTGAACCTGTGACCTTGGGCATAGAAGGCTTTTATACTAGCCACTAAAACACAGGTGACCCCAAAAGAAAAGTTTAATGAATATTATCTTAATCAACAGTATAAGAGAATAAATAAATACAAAATTCAAGAATAAACAAGTAATGTTTTGAACATTACCCTCTGTAATTCTGTAAAACAATTCCTGAAGGATCTTGGGTTCAGTAAATATGGAAATCAGTGCTATTTTAAGGGCAAACTCCATACACAGAGGTGATATTTAGCTGCCAGGTTTGTCTACAAATTTTCGGATACCCATTTTATTGAGGCTGATTGAGCCTCAGGAGGATCTCACTCTTCCCTAGTGTCGACCCACTGGTGAAACAGAATAAATAATTATTCTGCCATTGCCGGGGTTTGAACCTGATTCAGTAATGAAGAGATATGGTGTCGTTCATCGAACATAAGATACTCTAATTCAAAAACAAGGTAAAGACTTTTTATCTGATTTTATCGACTCTCAAGCCATTTTAGATTACAAGGAATGGAGTTCAGATTATTAAGTGATATATGAAATTTTCATGAACTAAGTTCATCAGTTATTTTTAATTTTATTGCTTTTCTGGTCATTTATCATAATATTCATTAATGAAATCAATATTTGAGGTTTGATTTTTATTGATGAATAATTAGGCTAAAGATAAAAATGTATAAACAGAAAACACATTGATTGATCTAACGAAACACACTGCTAGAAAACTAGAGTTCTACTGTTGCTACCTGTAGTAGAAACAAGAAATCCTCATGAAAAATGTTAGTATAGGAAAAGAAGAAGACGAATCTGTACCAGAAAAAAAAAAAATCGCCTTAGGTCCTTTCACAATAAATGAAGTAATAAATCACTGTTTAGAATACATCTGGAAAAATTTTCTTTTCTATGAATGAACTACAAAGTATTAATAAATTATCCCTTGCTTAAGAATAATGAAAAATGAACTTCTGATGAAAACTAAATATGATATTTATAGTTATTTACTATTTTTTAAACTGGTGAAAAGAATTAATGATTCATATTTCTTTTTGTAAATTAATAGGTTTATTATAATAATTCAATATATAAGTAGTTTTTGAGGGAGCGGCATAGTCTAGTGGATAGAGCGCTAGTCTACTGTGCTCCGGGTCCTGGGTTTGAATCCCGGCTATGGCAGAATATTATTTATTCTGTTAATTCAGTCGGGAGGCGACCCTAGGGTATGGAGACCCTCCTGAGACAGACCTAACCTCTATAAAGTGGGTATCCAAAATAATTGTGGAAAAACCTGACGGCTGAGCGTGATTAAGGCCTAATCACCTCATTGCACAGCCGTTGGCCTAGAAACCATACAAATCTCTATATGTATTGAGCCTAAGACCTTCATGGGCTGTAGTGGTACAGGTTTTCTTTTTTTTTTTTTTTTTTTTTTTTATAAGTAGTGTTTGAAACCAGTTTCAAACTATTAAAAATCAAGTATTTTTTCTTATAAAATTAGTAAGTAAAATTGTCAACATTAATAATAAAAATTTTATTTTGATAGGTATTAGTCAGCTGGTAAGATGCTTGGAGCACGATAACAAAGAGCTACTGTTCACCACGACTGGAGTACTTGTTAATCTGATGGCAGACTGGGATAAAAGATTAGCCTTCAAAGAAAATAATGGGGTTCATAAGTAAATATAATGATATAACATATAAATTTAATAATAATTTTGTAAATTATAGTTTAACAATAGGATTTTAATTTTTTTTAGACTCATAATGGTATTGAAGAAAACAAGTGATGGTGATTGGAGATTAGCGAGTCTTGTCTGCCAAGCTATTTGGAATTTTTGTATAGATTCTACTCATTTGTATGCAGCGCTTGGTGTGCAAGCAACAAACAACCTATTGACAGTACTTGTTGATTTATTAGGTATAATTTTTATCTATACAATTCTTTCACTTATTCATATTCATTTGCTCTATTAACAGAATTCATTTTTAATTGATGCCTAGATGAGGAAAAACTATTCGGCATAGCAGAAGGAACCGAAGCCCCAGATCATATTACAGAAAGCTCTGAATACAGGCTTTGGGAGCAATTTGCAAACGTTGCGACCAATCTTCTTGAGAAAATCGAACAATACTTGGAATCTTTACAAGTTTTTGATTCATGATGATGATGGTATAAAGTATTAATAATACCATATTGAAAGATTGATAAAATAGGTTTTTTTTCACCAGGTGAATTAATTCATCCAGAATAGAAAACATTTTATTAGGGATTAGTTCATTCCTTCAGATGATGAGCTTTTTATGCTCAAAATGCTTTTTAAGCTTTTACACACAAAGTTTTCAACGTTTAAAAATTATTACTAATATAATGTATATTTTGCTCTAACTATAATTTATTGTTTTAAAAAAAAATTAAAGTAATCTTATTATTACAAAGGTTTTATATTTATATATAAATATAATTATTCACCTTTCTATATCATAATATATACATACCAAGTATGAATATTTAGCTTATTCTTTTATACTTGGTTAATTACTTCTGTATCTAATTTTTCTGTATAAAAGAATAAATATTTATACATGCCTAATTTTTTCCAGATTTATGTTATTTAAAAAAATACTACGTACAATCACTTCTCTTTCAACTCCCCAAACGTTAAATATGACCACCTTTCATTTAATATTTAGCCTGCCAAAAATAAAGACCATTCTTTAATTTTGATATTGAGGTTTTAAACACTAATTAACGTTAATCCATTTACTTCAATCGAAATTAATCTAAGATTTTTATAACTTTATGAACTAATATGGAAGGTCAATCTCGAACTTTTGAATCAAAACAAAAATCAATTTCAACTAGTTGTTCGAGATTAGTGATAGTAACTGTTTAATGGGAATTTATATACTCTTTTATTGTTTAGCACAAAAATAAAAGAGGGTGAGGGCGGGGAATAAATGCTGAGATAAAAGCCCCCCAAACTCATAATTATTTGTTTTCAAGTTTTGGATTTCTGTGGTTGTTAGGCAACAAACGTTAACCCACTCAGCCACCCCGCCCCCATGCTGATGTGGCTAATCGGACTATGCTACAGTGGAAGTCCTAAATTTTACAAAGAGTACCTGACATTGCATAGACTGGGAACCCCCTTTTTACCTCCCCTCTGAAGGAAAGCATAACCAAGGCTTATTTAACTCCCATCATAAAATCCTGGGGCCACCTGTCGTGTTAAAATCTATGAATAGAAGGTTGTTATGCTATGCCTGCAGCACACCCTGAAATGTAAAATATTAAATTATGAAGAGGATTTAATACTTTTTTCAAATTAAATTTTCACCAGTACAATATAAGTCATCCATTAAATTTCTTATTTGAGATAATTGATAGATATAATTCATTTATCCTGTTTTTCACTCAATAATATTCATTTGTCTAACAAAATTCATAAACTGATCTTGACGATTCATAATGAATGTCCACTTTAGATACATATGGGAGCGGCATGGTCTAGTGGATAGAGCACTAGGCTACTGTTCTCTGAGTCCTGGGTTCGAATCCCGGCTGTGGCAGAATATTATTTATTCTGTTATTTCGGCCGGGGAGTGACCATAGGGTAAGGACTCCTGGAGCAGACCCAGCCTCTTTAAAGTGGGGACCCAACATTGGGGAAAAACCTGGTGGCTGAGCGGGATCTCGGCCTAATCACCTCATTGCACGGCCTTTGGCCCAGAAACAGTACAAACCTCTATATGAACTGACCCAAAGACCCTTCGTGGGTTTGTGATGGTACAGGTTTTCTTTTTTATGTATAAAACACATACATATAATAATAATAATAATAATAATAATACATGCTCAAACTGAAAAAAAAAATTGCATAACGCGTGTAAATAAGTTTTCACTTCAAAAACATTAGAAATATTCATATTTGGGATAAAAACAACAAAGAACAACTATTACAACAAAGTTATTATTACCATACATAAAGACGACAATACAGTTTTTCGAAAATGACTAGAAGATTGGAAGTATTAAACAAAATAAATAAATACCAAATATTAAAAAACTTTGGTATCATAAAAAAAATATACTCAACTAAATCATAATAAATGATGATGAATATTGCACAAAAACATATTACTGTGCTTAGATATAGTATAGAAATCGTTCTAATGAAGGCGACAAAGGTTTTTTTTTGTTTCAGTACAATTTTGGTGATATGTAATAGAGTGTGTTAGTTATGAAAATTATTGTTACAGAAGGTATTATTTTAATCAAAATAAACAATGATTGGTAACAAAGATTATTCAGATGAACCATGAAAGGTCTTAATAATTATATTATGAATTTATCTACACTCTATATACATTAAGAGTTGGGATAACTCAGCAACCTACAATGAAAATCATACAATAATACTGTAAAGGTATTAAATACTACTCTTTGGATATATTTAATATTCAGACATAGTGTATTCATAATATCTACAAAAAATGGTATTCAAAATAAAATAAAAGTAATGAATAGGAACAAAAGTCTTGCAGAATCCCTCCTTTCTCATACTACAAAAAGCATCACATTACATGTCATCATCATGAAAATACATATTATTAATATATATGGATATATAATCAAGAAATAATAAATATAATTTTGACTTATTTACAAAAAGAATCAGAGTTTATTGCACATTAGCATATTGCATTATGTCTTGAAAATTAAATTTTAAATTGAGAAGTGTTTAGTTGCTGATTTATTTACATAAATAAGTAATTAAATTTAAAATACATGAGAACTTAATCAAAACCAATTAATTATTGTATTTCTAAGTAAAAAATGTTTTCAGTTCTTGGGTTACTCAATACAACCTCCATTGCAAGTATAACGCTCTTGATAAAAATTTAACTCCTAATTATGGGTCCCTGGTCAAAAATAAATTAAATTTTATTAAAAAACTGATGAATAAGCTAGATGCAGACTTCCTAAATAGAGTATGCGATCTAACAGAAAAAAAAAAAAATAAAATTTCACTATTAACTCATTCAAAGCTGAAGACTTGTCACAATATGACATTAATAAGATCTTTGACCTGTGACTGTTATTGCTTTTTAACAGAAAGTTTAGTTTAATAAGATCTTTGACCTGTGACTGTTATTGCTTTTTAACAGAAAGTTTAGTTTTTTCTGTTAAGTGTGAGTTAACAATATTAAAAACTTTTCTTTAGGGCTTTTTCTTTTAAAAAATTTGATTTAACTCCTTAGTTAGATTTAAGAGACCAATAACTTCTCAACGGTGAAAGATAATCCCAAATGATCAACTGCTCCTGGTTTTCAAATATTTTTAGATGTACCTAATCGACAAATATGGCTTTTTCTAAGCGACTAGAGTGAACGGAGACAGTCTGTAAGAAACAATAGAAAAGGTGAAATGACTAGCACTCAGTAACTGAGAAGGGATGCAATGACCCTGAGAAACACAATCATATATATTATATTCTTTAATCTTTAACAAAATCCTAAATTCCTATAAACCCTAAATTTTAAATGTTGAAATAAGATTAATATTTATACAATCATAAGGGTAATATTTGGGGAATTATGTGAAAAGATGCTCAGCAATACCAAACACTTACAATTAAAATTACAAAAATTAATCAGATGTATTATCTTATTTAAATCACAAATTTTTTTTTTTTCAGAAAAAAATATATATACAAGTAGCTAATTATTTGTATAGAGAACACTTAAATTAAGTAGAAAGGTTAGAGATAATACTTATAAAAAAATTATTAGTAATCATATCATTTACAAAATGATTTAGGTTATGTTTAAGATTATGAAATTTGAGAAATATACAAAGTCATTAAAAATACATGCTATAAGTTTATAGCATACATAAGATTTTACAAATCTATACACATTACAACATTAGATCACAAGAAATTTACAAAGTAATAAATAAACATTAAGTCTACTGGAAAAAACAAGTTTAATATAAAAAGAGTCATCCTTGATGAATAAAATGTATTTTTTTCATCATAGAACAGAGATAATAAGAAACAAGAGTAATAATGGCATTACTCAAATTTTAAAGATGTATTCGTTGGTATTAGATTTTTAAAATTCAATGAAGAACTGTTTTTCTTCATTCTCACGGAACCTCTGTGAACAAATATTTAAAAAAAAATTATTATTACCACATTTTCTCGGTAATACATATCTACCTTTTTAGCATTGTCAGTTGAATCTATATAAAAATAAAGATATATTAAAACATAGTTGCATTTTTATAAACATGGTGTCTCATCATAAATGTCTGGCCATATTGTGGGATCAGACACTAGAACTTTAGTGGATCAACTAAGATCATATGACCCATATAATGATTGCAATCCAGCATCATTTTCAATCCGGATGGATTGACAAAAGCAGGTTGATTTTTGTTTTTCGGTCCAAGATGGGCTGGTAGCGAGTTATTCGAGTATAATTGTACTCATAATAAGAAGTTTATCAAATAAAAGTTATGTTAGGATCTGACATGGAGCAAAAAATTAAAATTTAGTAGATGATTTAACTGGTAAAATTTTAACGGCTATTAAAACGATCGGCTATTGATGATTATTTGCTGACTAAGTTTGTAGCTCCATTACAAGTCGACTGGGAGGTGAGGTGATAAACATTATTTATTTTCTACGATCCTTTTTCCAAAATCAAAAATCTACTGCTGCCTTAGAACAGCAGCCGGTCAAAAACATAGCAATATGAACTTTTTTTTTTTCTCTTGAGGTCTAGTACCAAAACTACTAGGGCATGCAAGGATGATCTAAACACCTAGATGTTGATATCAGGTGGCTATTTTTAAAATTGCAGCCAATTAAAAGTGATTTAATTCAATAACTCAGTTATTTTTGAAGATATAGAAAAAATGTATTAGTGTTAAAAACAAAAAACAAACAAATACAAAAAAAAAAACAATGTATTAAAAAAAAATAGAAAAAAGAATATAAAAAAATTGAAATTTCACTCATAAAATGCCCATAACTGTTTTTTTTTTTTAAGATAGACTAAAAATTTATTAGTGTTTTTTAACCTAAAATCCGCGAATATTTATAAAAAAGAGTAAAAAAAATTGAAATTTTACCCATAAATATGTCCATAACTGTGATTTTTAAAGATAGAGAACAATAAGTATAGAGTTCTAGAATCAGTAAAGCGCGATAAAAGAGAAAAATCAAAAAGATTGGGAGCTATAAATAGCTATATCAATAGTTATACCCTAATATAGTTATTTGGAAATAAAAAAACATTGTGTAATTATTTGCAGTGTTTTTTAAAATTTAAAATACAGATTTCAATCCAAACAATATAATTATTTTTGCAACTTTAAGTTTATTTTTTAAAACATCATTATAAGAAGTAAGGTAATGAATGCCGTGCATTGCGTGCAGCAGATATTTCTAATGCTCCAGAATGAAAAAAAAACAAAAAAACTTATTATAATTATTGAGGATAAGCATTTTATTACAAGTAAAGAGAATGTTACCTGGGTTAATAAGATGATCATGAAGAGTTCTAAGATGTCTGAGGAGATTACTTTTAACATTGAAACCCTTATCACAAACACAGCAAACATACGGCCTTTCGCCAGTATGCGTGCGACTGTGGATTAACATAGAGGCTATAGATGGAAAAGTTTTTGAACAAGATGGACAGGTCGCTCTTGGAGACTTCCTTCCTGACCTTAAATCATTGCTGAGGGCTAGCTGTTGTTCGGTATGCGATCCTTGGATGTGGCGGACCCACTCGGCAGGGGAAGTAAAAACCTCTTGGCACAACTCGCACCTGAGTGTAGGATATTCATCATCTTCCCCATCGTCACTTTCAGTCTGAAAATTTGACGTAAAAATTCTTAAGCACTTTAATATTGATTTTACAAAAAAAGCCACAGTGGCTAGTTACTTCTAAATAGTTAAGTACACAAAATATATTTCTCCACCTGACCTTCTTTAATGCTTTTGGAAGAGTAAACTGGAAAAATAGTTCTTAAAATATCTTCAGCAATATCATAAGTGAAGTATACTCGTATATATTTTTAAATATTTGGCTTTATAGACTATTGATTTTTTTTCCATTGGCTTTTACAGACCTTGGAGATATTTAGCCACTGCAATTAGCCCAAGACCATTGAATTATCTTTATTTATAACATTATATTCCAGTTATTAAACAACTAAATAAAGATGAACTGATTTTAAGAGGAAAATTTGTTCCAAGAAAATGGGTTTCAAGTTCAATCTACATCTTTGCTAATACTGGATAAATCAGCTTTCAAATGATTATATGTAAATTTGCCATATAAAAAGGAAATATAATATTTTTTTTAAAACTTTTTCTTAGGGATGTACCTTATAAAAGCATAGATAAACATTTGAAGAATGATTTAGGAAATTTGAGCCATTGATCAGCTGATGGACAGATTTTTTTTTCTTATTTTTGGATTCTATTATGCTTATTAAAACGTAAGATCTCAAATCTAAAGCAGTGGAGGCTAATTTTTGTTGGTAGATAACAATAAATCTACAAAATTATTTTTTTACTTTCACTTATATAAAATATATATTTTTAGTGAAAATTTTTTAATTCCAGTTTTCACCGGAAATATGCATTTTAGGATTCCCTGAATCCAAATGACCAAGTCCCGCAAAAAGGTCTGTGTGTGTGGAAAGTCTCGCACAAAAACGAAAAGTCGTACAAGACTGAAATTTTAAATCGAGATGCTACAGCAACTTTTTCATCTAAATCAGCTAACCAGAAGAGCCAATATATACCATGCATTTTGCACCTTTTTATGATTTTCTCGAGAACGGCTCTGACGATTTTCATTAAACTCCCTATATCAATGTAAAATTAAGTAGGCTTTAGTATCATATAGGATTCATTCTGATGGAAAAAGTCTGATATTTTAAATTTGTTTTCTCTAAAGTACCTTTAGTTTTGTAGATTCTATAAGAATAACTATATCATATTTTAGGCACTGATAAAAAATCGATTAATATATAGGTTAAAGGAATACAATATCCTACTCCTACTAAAGAAGAAAAGAGCGAGAAAAAAAATTTTGTTTTGCAATTTTTAGAGTTTTTATAATAATAACAGTAATATAGACGTTGGAAAGCTCAAGATTTTAGAAAAAATATAAAAAGTTAATAGCGAGTGATGAAAATCTGATAAAAATTACTGATTGTCGTAGATAATAATCGAATAGATTATTTAATAAAACACAAATTTCAATTGAAATTCAATTTAATTAATTCTTTAAACATTTATTTTTATCTCTAACTGTATAGAAAGATTCCTAAGAACAATTTAAATTGATTTTGAGGTAAGTGAAAGTCATGTGTTGCATAAAATAAAAACTTCAACTCGGCGTACCAGGTGGAGACCTGAGAGCGCCTGGGAATTCCGAAGATGAATATAATGACAATTTGCAATGTTTTTTTGAGTCTATTGGGTACTGCACCACCCACAATGATTAAAAGTAGAAAATCTGATAATATAATTATAAAAAATGAACTAACCTATAAGCAGCAAAATAAAGTATTCCTGCTTAATCTGAGTAAATTGGAAAAACTATATTTTAAATTAAACTTATAAACAGATAATATATATTGCTGGAAGGAATTAGTCCGGGTGGCGGTCATTAAATGAAACAACTAAATAGTTTCAACTATTTTATTGTTTGCCAACGTTTCGACCCCCATTGTGGGTCATCATCAGGGCTAAAAAGATACAAAAAAGATACATTTTTAATAAGATTAAAAATACTATTTAAAAAAAATAACTATTGCGCTAGAGAATGTCAATATTATAACATAAAAGGAACTAGATGTGTAAAGAGATCAATTAATTAAATTACAATGATAAAGGTATACTAATGAGAGCTATACAGACCAGATAATGACTAAAGATAATGTACAAATATATCAGAAAAAAATTACATGAAATAAAAAACATTAAAAAAAATGGAGTACCGTGGAGATACGTACCGTCTGGTGGAAACTAGGTACAATTTGGTAATAAGGAATGTAGGCAGGTAGATAGGAAAGTACATACAAAAGGTTGGGTAAAATGGAAAATACGTACCACATTTCTAGACGGGATCTGACAACAATGAGTAAAATTGTAATATTAACATAAAAGGAAGTGTTCAGATTAAACCTACAATATTAATAACATCATAACGGTATTAGAAGATGTTTTAACAAGATTGTTGAAGTAAAAACAATATAATACAATAGTAAGAATAATAATGTATAAACTATATGTAGTAAAACTGACTACCTCCCAACCAACGTTTTAATAATTATTGTACATATATTAAGACAGTAAAATTAACCATTGTTTTTACTTCAACAATCTTGTTAAAACATCTAATACCGTTATGATGTTATTAATATTGTAGGTTTAATATGAACACTTCCTTTTATGTTAATATTACAATTTTACTCATTGTACGTGTGGTATAAATATTATAAATGTGGTACGTATTTTCCATTTTACCCAACCTTTTGTACGTACTTTCCTATCTACCTGCCTACATTCCTTATTACCAAATTGTACCTAGTTTCCACTCGCCTACCAGACGGTATATCTCCACTGTACTCCATTTTTTTAAAAGTTTTTTATTTCATGTAATTTTTTTCTTATATATTTGTACATTATCTTTAGTCATTGTCTGGTCTGTATAGCTCTCATTAGTATACCTTTATCATTGTAATTTAATTAATTGATTTCTTTACACATCTAGTTCCTTTTATGTTATAATATTGACATTCTCTAGCGCAATAGTTATTTTTTTAAAATAGTATTTTTAATCTTATTTTAAATGTATCCTTTTTGTATCTTTTTTTAGCCCTGATGATGACCCACAATGGGGGTCGAAACGTTGGCAAACAATAAAATAGTTGAAACTATTTAGTTGTTTCATTTAATGACCGCCACCCGGACTAATTCCTTCCAGTAATTCTCAACGGTCAACTAATTATATCCACAATGGAGATAATATATATATTTAACCGACCTGATTTCTTCTTCTTTTTCTCCTGGGTACGTCTGTAACCGGATGGGTCTCAATATGTCGAACCCATAAAGCAGGAGTAGTAAATGTTTTGTGGCACATATCACAAGTCAATGGAGCGTACAGGTTGTTTTCATCACAATCATTATCAGAAAATTCTTCCTGCAATGTAAATATAATTCAGATTTTTTTTTTTTTAAACAATAATTAATTCAAGTTCGTATAGCTTTGTATTAGGAGATGAAAAGATATGGATGAAAAGCTGCCTTTGTACCTTGAATTTTATTATAAACAAAAATTAGTAGCAAAAAAGATAATTCGTAAAAAAAGAGTGACTTTTATATTCTTTTCAAATGCAAAAAAATAAGTCCATATACATATTTAAGAAAAATGATTAGATGGGTTAATTTCATCTTAAAAAAAAAAATCATTTTTGGCTGCATTTAGCAGCAACTTAACAGGAACTTTGGTTTCCGACCCAACTAGCATGATAAAAATTACAAAATTATCTAATAGCACACAATAAAAATATTTAACAGCATTGTTTTATAGGATCTACAAACCAATTTAAAAAATCAAAGCTTTAGGGGTTAAAAAAAAAACTAGCTTGATCAAATGTATATTTACATATTGCTTTGGAGCTATTAGCTACAAATAACTAATTCTTACTTCCATTAAATTGAAAGCATTTATCTACAGTTATAGATAAATAAGTTTGGATAAACTAAAAATGAAAAGTTCGTTTTTTGAACATGATTTATATGATCCTTCTCAATATTAATATAATGAAACATAATTTATTCTGAAACATACCAGAAACACCTTTCCTTTTTCCCATAACTTACTATTTTGTTGTTTGTTATCATCGATGAAGGAAGTATTAAGATAATAAAGGAGTATAGGTATCAGTTTCACTGACTCATCCAGCAATTAGCATTCGATATCATGAAATAAATTATTTGATATTTTAAGATTGAACTTGTATCACTCTAAATCGTTAAAAGATCCACACGCCCATCATCGTCTTTTATACCTCATACTGCCTGCTTTGATAGCAGATAGTAAAAAGTTCAATACCACATAAAATAAAAAAGGAGAAAGTCTTGGACTCCTGGCATGAACATTATCTCAATCACGGACTTAAAATTGAGGTTGTGTATTTAGCAAACTAGCAAATTATCGAGGACTTTATATAATTTTAGTTTATGTTGACAAATACAATTTGGGTTTATACTTTTAAATAAACAGAAAAAAAAATTAAAGTAGTGTTAATGCTGAATTTATACTTGCACTATGAGTAATAGAAACTATGCATTTAAGTTAAACAAACATAATTTAAAAAAAATAAAAAACATACCGTTTTAATCCTGACTTCTGGGTCCATTGTGTTGTCATCCTCAGTAACAGTTGTATCCTCATTATCGTTCCAGTCTAAAGGTTCCTCTTTCACCAGCAATTCAATTTTCATGTTTTCTTCAATCCTTATATCATCAGTTATCTTTTCGATTGGACTGACCAAATCACGTTTTTCTTTACTTGAAGAACTCGATTTTGATTCTGATGACGATTTGCTTTCATGAGCAGATTTACTTAAGATTTCTTCATGCTTGGAATTATTTGGAGTTGACTTGCCATTTGATGTCACTGGTTGCTTATGAATACTTCCTTCAGTAACAGAACTAGATGCAGAGCTGCATCTTTCAATTCTTTCTCCAGTCTTTGCTGCTTGCAAGAGAATTTTATTAGGCTGCAATGAACTAGCTGTATGGCTGTTATCAAAAGAAGATTTTTGAAGCAATGGATCAGTAGAAGATGAATCATGACTATTCGATTTATCTCTGTTATGACATAAACCTTTGATTCGAAGAATTTCACCAGCTCTCAGCACTCCATTTAATTGATCATTGCTAACTGTTGCTTCACCGCTGTACATGTACTGAAGTAATATAGCCAAAGTACGGTATGATATATCAGGTGGAAGTACAATAACAAGATTCGAATTCGGGCCAGAATTTGCTGAACCTACTTGAAGAACACGATTTAAATATGAGCTGCATGCTGACAATACAAAGCGATGAGCAGCTAAATATCTTCCATCACAAGTAACAAGAGTTACATCAGTGAAATTGTCAGAGCGGTAAAGAGTAGCTACAGAGCTATGAAGGTGAGTGCTATGGCTATGCCACTTTAGCTGATAGTTCTCAGCTAATACAGCAGCCATTTCCAACACTGAAAACATAAAAATAATGATGAAATCACTAAATTTAGTTAAAAACAGACATGTAAACAAAAGCTAAAAAAACAAACACAGTAATTACTAGTCATAATTCCATAAATATAGAGCTTCTTATTATATTCTGTATCGCTTTATCTATTAGAAAAGCTATAATGACTGAACATACCTTTTGTGAAGCTAAATTGCTGGGAACATAAACCTTCAAATGTATACCGAGGACTCAGTCAAACCATAAATCGATAAACGATGCGCATTATTATCGATTACCGGGCGCAGTAGTTTACAAGGAAGTCGGCATATTTCGTCCATACCCTTTTATCGATTTCATTGGTTTTAAATTCACCCCAAAATATCACTGTACTGGGTCAGTACTGCATGGCATCTGTGAATGCATAATCTTTAAAACTCATCTAAAACCATTATAAAGCCTTGATAAAATAGGGAAATACGAACAAATAAATGATTAAAACCTCAAATTTAATAGCTTATAGAGATTTATTTTGTTCTTAAGTACTCATTTATTGTAGTTTTACAAGTAAAATGACTATTTCAAGTCGAATTCAAAGAAGTACTAAAATATTTATGTTTATAGATCATACTGTTTTCTCGTTTTTTTTATATAGACAATGTCTAAAAACGGTATCACACCAGGTGAAGAGGGATTTTTAATCAAATATTATAAAAATCTTACGTACTGTGTTCAGCAAATGTTTTCATACATTGAGTAATTGGGAATAAAAATTATATCTTATAATTGATTCAATTTTTAAACCTGAGAGTATAGCCCTATTACCATCATTATTTGTTTCATAGGAAAATAAACATATTTTTAATAGGTATATAAATAAAGAATATCAATTTTGAAGCATAAGTTTCATATACGATCATATTATAAAATAGTATATTTTTGGTATAATTTAAAAAATAATATTTTGAATGTATGCGTTTTTTTTTTGTTACTTTCAGGCATTGATTTGGTCGTTATTAAATAATTTAAATAATATTTATATTCTATTTTCACAAATTTTTTTGCTTTATTTCAATGTTTCTTCCCAGATATAAACCAATAAATTAATCCGTTTTTTTCAAGTTCGAAATTGTTTTTAATGAATATATTAATATAAATTCTTTCTTCTTAGCGAAAAGTTGTATCTACTAATTTTTCTTTTCAATCTGTGGATTAGAAATAATCTCTCTATTTTAAGAAAGAGTTTCATAAGCCATAAAAATTATTTTGATTAATTATCTGTTGAAATTAGCCTACAAAACAAATTCAAACGATGGGAGTACCAATTTTCACTGTCAAAATATAAGTAGAGTACATAAATTTCACTTTCTGTTAGTAGATTACCTTATGATTTAATAGAATCTGATGTTCCAGGTCTAAAAGAATTGAAAAATTCGTTAAAACTTTTCAATAATTAGGCAAAATAAAATAATTTATGATCACTTGCTGCGACATGTTTAACATTTTTTGTTCGTTTTTTTTTCTACACTAGCAAAAATTTTCTAAACAAATAATATTACAAATATACTACATTTTTAAAAATTTATTTTACTTTAAATTCGTCTACCCTATCTCCTCTCTACAATATTGGTTCGGCTCCATCAACAGTTGTATAGACTAATTATTTTTACCATATAATTATGAATATGTTAATTTCTGAGTTCTAAAACTGTCCTCATTGGCAATCCAATAATTTGCTTATTTAAACAAATGCAGGTAATTGGGTTGGCGAAGTGCTGGATTTGGTACTAGCTTTTGCTATTTAGAAAATGGCAAAATTTACGTGAAACAATATTTCATGTAAAACCCTATTTTAGATATTTATTCATATGACAAAAAAAAAATGCCTGAAGGTTCGATTTGGCAATATGTTGGCTGAACTCTCCCATAATATGATCAATTTAGACATAATCAAATATTGATATTAACGATAGTTTATAAATTACTCTCCAAGTAGAATGAGAAAGTAATACGCTATGGCTAGTATTTTGTTGCATATTGAAAACGAAATGTTCCTCAAAGAACAAACAGTTAATCAATTTAAATGAATTTTCCTGTTTTGCAACAATTTAATAAAAGTCCAGCTCAGTGCATATAAGATAGATTACTAGGTATCTCAACTCCGTTCAGCTTTTGTGGATCAATGAAATCAATAGATTGAGAGAAAAGTGGACTGGGAATATATCTGATAGACATATATTAATAACAAACAATGCTCGCCAGTCATATGATACTTTTTTTCTATTTCATAAATATTGTAAAGTATGTTTTTCCAATGTTTTTATGTAAATTATTGATATTTTTAATACCTTTGGTGCACGGCCAATACTTTAAGGATCAAGATATATCAAATGGAACCGGCGCTAGAATTGGAGAGTACATTAATATTGAAAAGTATCCGTACATCGTAAGTCGGCTTAATTAAATAATTGTGTGTCTTATAAGTTCTAATACACGATGCTTCGAAAATCATGGAATAAGTGGTTTGAAGTATTGATGATAACGGAGAGAGTGAAAAATCGATCCAAACTGTATCGATATCTTGTCAGTTCTACTTAATTTTTCATAAGCATCATTATTAAAACAATCTTTATGCTATTTATAGTGAAGAATGAACAAAGCCTTTCTCTATTTGTTTTTTTTTTTTCGATAGAAAGTGAATAACCATAAACAAGCCAACTCTAGTATATGTAATTATTATCAAGAAGGTTTTGCTTACAGGGATCATAACCGGATGTCTTGTGTCAAATATATCGTAAATATTTTTAGCAATTCTTACACATTATTTGAGTATCGAGTAAATAGCGTTTAATAGATTATAATTTTTTCTATTATAGCTCCATGTTGTATTTATAAATATAGTTCGACAAGTTTCTATCATTCTGTCATATGATTATAGAGAAAGATGTACCTACAAGTGCGAACGCAGGATTTAAGTTAGAGGAGGGAGAGTAGTATGAAAATATGTTATTTTTTCCAAGCACTCTCTATATCCACATAAATTTGAAAATTAAATGCACACTCGAAAGTAAAATCTGTCCCTAACAACACATTTTATAATAATACCTTATTTTTTTAATTATATTCTTCTAATTTTTATTTGCCTCAATATTTTTTTAAGTGGCAACACTGCTTAGTTACTGTATTTTGAAAACTCAAGATAATTTAGGCAACTGTGGGACTGGGGTGAAATGTCTTCCCCTCCAAAAATATTGGTCTCTAGTTTTAGATATTTGCTATTTCTGAGATGTTGAGCAAGATCAGTAGAAATTTGTTTTAAAAAAATTAATATTTCATTGGCTTACAAGAAACACGATTCATGGAATCTCGCTTTCATAACACATAATTAGGGATAGTATGGTTTTGGTTCTCAAAACCTTATAGAAACAATTAAATTAAACCGTACCAGAAGAACAGCGGTCTTTGGGAAGTTCACACCTTAAAGAAAAAATACTTACCGAAAATTAAAAAAAAAGTAATATACCAAGAACTTACCATGGTCCACTAGTCACTCCAACACCGGAAGGGGAAGGGACCAGTGCTGCCAAGATCACCGGATGCAGAAATAATATCAGAACATTAAAAATAATAATAAAAAATCTGGTGCGGGCAACACTTACCTCAACTGTTAAAATCAAGTTGAAAAACTATTAAATATACTTCAATTTGAAAAATATTCTAAGTTGGTTTTAATAAAACGTGTATTCATTTTCGTTGGAAACATATGATTTAGATTAAATAATATAACCAAATTAAATTGCTAATCAGTAATAAGTTTATTCCCCATTCGTCACATTATATTACCTTTTAGAACTTTGTGTATCAGATAATATCTTTTCTAAAATCTTACTCTTTCCAACAGTATATTATACGTCTATATTACTTTTCTTAATTAAAAAAAACAAAACAAAAATTACATTAAAAAATATGGTTTGCTTTTTTTATCCTTTAGTTGGTCATCAAATTCGTCCTACTTGTATATTTAGCCGTCCTTCATCAATGTCATGAAGACGATATGGTAAATTGTATGCAATATACAAAATTAAAGGTACTTTAGGTGAAGAAAATTTAAAATATCAACAGTTAAGCCCGGTCATACTATTTCAAGAAGAATGAAACCTACATGGTATTAAAGCCCATTAAATTTTACATCGATATAGCGAGTTTAATCAAAATCGTTTGAACCGTTTTAGAGAAAATCGTAAAAAGGTACGAAAATGCATGGTATAAAATGGCTTTTCTAGTTAGTTGATTTTAATGAAAAACTTTATGTAACATCGTATAGTTGTCTTAAATATGAAATTTCAGTTTCACAGGACTTATCGTATTCGCCCGGGAGTTACCACACACACACACACACATACGTTTTTGCGAGACTTGGTTATTTGACTCAGGGGACCCTAAAACGTGTATTTCCATTGAAAACTGGAATTCGAAAATTTTCACGATCGCAATACTTTCCCTTACTATTCTAGTTTATATATAGGTAAGTGAAAGTAAAATTTAGAATATAATTCGAACCTATTAAAAATTAAGAAGAAGCTGCTTATACATTTTATGTTAAAACAAAACACTACTTCAATTCCCAACTCTTTTATAACTATCCCAATTGCTAAATCCACGGTTATGACTAATAACCTTACTTACTTTTATTCTATTTATGTCATTTTCTATTTTGCATATGTTATATTATTAGTATATTATTTAATCCAAAAAACAAAAATGATAAATAAATCAATGTAAATTTATTTTTATTTTTTTTCAAAATTGTATATATCTCTAATTTTGTATATTATATAGTTTAATTTTCAATATTTTTATTTGAGGTTTTTTTTTTTTTTAATTTATTTTTATTTTTTTAAATTTTATTTATTTATTTATTTTTTTATATATTACGATCAAATTTACTAGATGTATTTTTATTTAATACAGTTGTAAATATCAATAAAAAAAAAAAAATATTTTTTTGTAATTTGTATTGTTTCGTTAGTTTTTATACTATAAGACTCTAAAGTGTTTATTTTAATTTTCTTGTAATATTATTCTTAAGGGACTAGTCCCGGAATAAATAGAGAATGTATTATTATTACATATTTTATTTGCTGTCATGTAGTCATCTTCTTTTGTGACCTATGTTTTATATATATATAAATACCCTAGCCTAAAATAAATATATAAAATAGTTAATTTAAAATATTTCGCACCCCTATTGAAAATCCTGGTCATGCTCATGTGAATTTATACCTTCCCACTCTAGCTGTAAATTAGATCTGTAGTATTTCTTATATGTCTTGTTTAATTCAGTGAGTTAAAAAGTTCGTCTCATTCCTCCAAAACTACCTCAGCATCCAACTTGATATGGTGCATCCATTATCAAATAATATTGTAGTATTCAATTTTAAAGAAAATTTAACCTTCTCTTCTTTTAATAATTTGATATATTTCAGGTTTCAATTCGCTTTGCGAAATCAAGGAAAGTAATATGCACAGGAATACTAATAACGTTTTCATGGATTTTGTCCGTCCCTACTGCTTTATGTTGACACCCGATCATTACAAAAGAAAACACGATTATCAAGGGTAATATATTAATTAATTGAACTTCTATAGCAATATCTTTTAAAAAGGGTTTAAAACCCTTGGCAAACTGACATGATAGGATCATTTTTATAGAATCTACAAAATAAAAGGTTCTTTAGGGAAAGAAATTTTAAAATATCGGCATTTAAGCCCCCTCATACTATTTCAATAATAATGAAACCTACATAACATAAAAACCCATCAAATTTCGCATCCGTATTTAGAGTTTAATAAAAATCGTTAGAGCCGTTTTTGAGAGAATCGCAAACAGGTACAAAATGCATAGTATAAAGTGGCTCTTTTGGTCAGCTGATTTTGATGAAAAAGTTGTTGTAACATCTCGGAAGTATAGTTGTCTTAAATATGGAATTTTAGTTTCATAGGACTTTTCGTTTCCGCCCGGGAGTTACCACACAAAAAGAAAAGAAAACTAATTGAAATTTTACACATAAATACGCTCATAACTCAGTTATTTTTGACGATATAGAAAAGTATGTATAGAGTTTTAGAATCAGTAAAGTGCGATAATGATAATAATTAAAAGACAAAAAGTTGGTCATGGCGATAAAAAAATTCATATGTATATTCAAGTAACAAATTATGTTAGATGTAAGTACACCAAAAATCGGTTATTATTGAAGGTAGAGAAAAATCGAAAGGATTTCCAAAATCAAGACAACGCGACGAAAAAAGTGTAAAAAAAAAAATTAAAATTAAAAAATTCATCTTATATGATCAAGCCACAACTTATAAGAGATGTGATTCCCAGATAACTCGATTATTATTGCTGATAATGATCAAATATGAGTTGTTCTGGAATTAGGAAATTTTATTTGAATTATTTGAATGAAAATCGAAAGAAAAGAAAAGGAAATAGTAACACAGTCATGTATAGACCCCCCCCCCCTCAAAATTTGAGAGCTTACGTTTCAAGATGCGTAGAATCCGAATAACGAATGAAAAATAAATCCGTTTCTTCTAATCAATAAATGAATAAATATAAAAAAAAAAGCTTTTAATGCCGTTCGATAGAGAATTAAATTTTCGACCAAATGAAAAAAGAATCATTGAAATTGGTTAAAAACTAGCTTAGATATCGCTTTTTGAAATCTGCGGTAGTGATAAGATATGATCCTTTGAATTATAGCTTTTTATATTACTTAATTGCCTATCAACATCTATATTAACAGTTAAGTTATTCCCTATTATAGTTATTCTGATATAATAAACCATTGTGCAATAATTTGCAGCGTTTTTGGTTTTTTATAATTGATTAGAAAAATGGCTAATAAAAATTAATTCTAATAAATAAATAAAATGATTAATATATATCACGATATTTCCTTAATTCCTTGGTTATAAATATAACTTGTTTTTCTACATGGCAGCTGACTCTAAACTGATATTAATTAAATGCTTTATTTTTTCAGTTCTATACCTCCTGACATTAAAAGTTTGGCGAGGAAACAGAGCAAACCGTTTTCAAGAAGATTATCGCAAGTTATCTAAAATATTTTCTATTGATTTTAGATTTATATTGGTTGTAGAATATATTATATCATTGTTTATAGATTATGTGAGTACTATGTGTCTAAAACCTGTGTTCTCACGAGCGGTAACTAGTTGTCCCAAGCTTGCGTTTTGTTGTCTCATTTTTAAGGGACCCCACGGGGTCCGCGAGATGCTATTGGAAAATTGTATTAAATAACCTTAATAATAAAAATCCTTCAACGCCCTGGCTTGTAACAAAAATAACTAACGTACTGCATAGACTAATTAAATTGCGGGCGGTAAATAGTATAATAGTGAATATGTACCAATATTGTATTTCTAAGTTTCAGTAACTGCACGACGTTTTCGACTACTTCAACACTTACCAGACAAACGTTCTAATCTTCCACTTAACTACAAAAGGCTCATCTACATGACTATCATAAGGCTTATATGGACTTTGGGACTCTACTAAACCATTGAATTCTTCCCGTATCCAATCCCTACATTCCAAAATCCTTCTGATCCACAAAGACCTTAATATTCCGTATGTTGCTGATTTGGCCCGATCTAGATACCATTCCTTTCATGACAAACTCCATTCCCACCCTAATCCTCTAGTTTCAATCCTTTCTTCCTCTTCGATTCCCGACAATCCTCCGAGGCGGTTGAAAAGGAGATGGCCCCGAGACCTTCTAGTTTAGAATAGTTACAAGAGTGCTACCATTGGGTTAGGGGTGGGCATAATCGAATAAAGATTATCGGATCATTCGATTATTTCAATCATTCGAATTAATTGATTATCAGATTAATCGGTTTGGAGAAACGAATGATCATTCGAACTGAATTGTTTAACGATAATCGAGGGATTATAAGGAGCTCCGATAATCTGACGATCTTTTTTTTTTCACATTTGAACCTAGCCTCAGGTAGCTCAGCGATCATAGAGACGGGAATTGTGGCATGTTGTCTCTCAGAATGCATATTAATCATTCGGTCATTCGATTATGAAATCATTCGATTATTTAAATCATCGAAGTCCAATCATCCGACTATGACGATCATTCGATTATGCCCACCCCTACATTGAGTAGTTTTTCTACAATTCTTTTTTATGTTATTTTTCTTTTATCATATTTACTTGTTGTATTTTTTTAGTACAGTTGTAATTTTCAATAAATTATGCTTAAAAAAGTTTCAGTAATTTATTTATTTATTTATGTCGCCTCTACCCTAGTGGGTCATTGGCGTTCACATTTACATTTTACACTCTGTTATAATATAAACTTCTTTTTAAATACTTCAAGAGGATATTGGCTTTTTTTTTCATCATCTTGTAATAATTCTTTTAGAGTTTTTTCCATTTTTAGTTCAATTCTTAATTTGTTGAAGATTGGACAATCTAACAATATATGTTTTACTGTTCTCACTGTGTCACATTTTGTACATGTTGGGGCTTCTAAACCTCGCAGAAGGTAGCCGTGGGAGAACTCACTATGTCCTATCCGAAGTCTGCAGAGGATCACTTCTTCTCTCCTTGACTTTCTGTTGGAGGTCTTCCAACGGGCACAATCTTTTTTTATTTCACTTAATTTAGATGGATTTGCATTCCATTCGACCTGCCACTTTTCCTTCTGTAAAGATCTGAACTGCCTTGTCCAGTCTTGCAGAGGGACTTTGTTGACCATCGTTGCTTGAGGTGCAGTCAAACGACGAGCAGAGTTTGCCGCGGCATCGGCTTTTTCATTGCCATATATGCCACTGTGAGCGGGAACCCATATTAATACCACTTCTTTATTCTTCATCTGGATTTCACAGTATATATTGTGGATTTCTGCCACTACTGGATGCCTAATCTTTGAGCTATGAATAGCTTTCAAAACGCTCTTTGAGTCGGACACAATGGCAAATTTTTGATAATGCTCTGAATCTCTTATATACAACAGAGCTTCTCTGATGGCATTGGCCTCTCCTGTGAAGACTGAGCAAGCTTCTGGAAGGTTGTATAGAAGTTCTTCATTCGCCGTTATGACCGAAAAACCTACAGAGTCTCCTGTTTTAGATGCGTCCGTATAAAGGATGCTATGATCCGGATAGTTACTTATTAGTTCTAAAAAGGCTACTTGATTTTCTTGAGGAACTAGTGCCCTTTTAGAAAAATGTGGAGATTCTATGATTGGAATTTTAGGGGCACACCAACTTGGTTTACAGACTTCTGGTAACTGTTGAACGATGGCTAGATCCATATTCAGAGATGAGGTTATTTCAAGTACTTTTTTTCCAAATCCATTTCTTAATAATGGTTCTGCACCGAATAGAACGTTTTTTAATGGATGTTTTGGAATTGAAACTATTTTTGCTCCGTATTTTGCCATTGTATAATGTCTTCTTGACTCGAGGGAGGGTTCACCAATTTCGACACTTACACTTTCGACCGGAGACGTTCTGTAAGCACCCGAGCATATCCTAAGTGCCGCATTGTGTACGGGATCTAATATCCGCAGAATACTTTTCTTCGCGGTGCCGAAAGCACAAGAACCGTAGCCAATCTTGCTTTGTACTATTGCTTTATATACAATTAATAGGCTGCTTCTATCTGCTCCCCAACCAGAGTGTGAAAGACACTTGAGGAGACCGAGCCTTTTCAAGCATTCTTTCTTAAGATTTTTGATATGGGGAATCCACTTCAAACCTCTATCTAATTGGAGACCGAGGTACTTTTGATGATCTACGAATTGGATGTCTTCCGTTCCTAATTTCAAAGTTGGATTTGTAGAGCATCCTCTCAATCTGCATAGGTGCATGGCTTTGGTTTTTTGTGTAGAAAATTAAAGCCACTTTTTCGAGCCCAGATTTGAGCTTTTCTCAACGCCTTCTGAAGCTTCCACTTAATGAATTCAAGGGATTTGCTACGAATTAAGAGCAATATATCATTGGCAAATAATACAACTTTAATAGCTCTTTCGAAAATCTTGGGCAAATCGTTTGTTGCAACGAGGAATAGCGTAGCACTTAGAGGTGAGCCTTGAGGTGTACCATTTTGCAAAGTGTTAAGAGATGACAACGAAGATCCAACTCTGACTCGAAACATTCTATCTTTGAGGAAATCGGCTATGTAAGACCACAAGTTTCCCTGAATTCCATAATTTGTTAGAATTCGCATCAAGTTCTCCTTACACATAGTGTCATATGCCTTTTCTAAGTCAAGAAAAACAGTTATCAAATGTTCTTTTTGGGCGAAAGCTTCTTCGGCTTCACACTGCAGGAACATTATTGCATCTATCGTTGAATAATGTTCTCTGAAACCAAATTGTTGAGGAATCAACAGTTTATTATGTTGCATAAAGTGCACAAGCCTGGTGTTCACCATTTTTTCTTGTATCTTCGAGAAACATGGTAGCAACGATATAGGTCGAAAGTCCTTGGGATGAATGGAAATATCTCTCTTCGGAACAGGTGCGATAATTGATGTTTTCCATAGCCTAGGAATACGCCCAGTCTCCCAGATGTCATTGAACAATCGTAATAGATGAGAACGCCCTTCATATGGTAAATGTTTTATCATTTCATATGAAACCTCGTCAATACCAGGTGCACCATTATTACGGCTGTTTTTAATCACCGTTTCCATTTCTTCCATTGAGAATGGGACGTTATAATAATCATTGCGATAAGTATGAGTACCGTTTTGTGTTTGTTCCTGTTCGATCCTTTCTACTGTTTCCTTTCCACTGTGGGAGCTTAAAGAAAATACGTTAAATTGTTTTGCCAATGCTTCCGCTATTTCTGTGGGATCAGTGACTATTTCCCCTTCGATTTCCAAACCAGGTATTCCTTTGTTGTTTCTGATTCCACGGATCGATCTAATTTTGGTCCACATTAGGGCGGCAGGAGTTTCGTAATTAATTGACGAGACGAATTCTTTCCACGATGACTTCTTGCTATCTTTAATAATTCTATTAGCAATGGATCTAAGTCTCTTGAATTCAATGGCATCGCCTATATTCCGGCTTCTTCTATACTTGTTTAACGCCCGTTTTTTATCTCGAATAGCTGCTTGACATCGCTCATTCCACCACGGTACTCTTTTCCTAAGTTGTGCTTTTGAAGCAGTTGGAATATTCTCGTGAGCAGCTTGCAGTATTATTTCATTTAAGATTGTTACCTTAAAGTCTACGTCATTTTCATTACTTTCAAGCTTCTCGCTATTCACGATGAAGGATTTCTGAAAGCTCTCCCAGTCGGCCGCCGCATACTTCCAATGTAGCTTTAAATTATGTGGTAGTGATGATCCTTGGATCCTAACAATGATAGGGAAATGATCACTACCATATAGGTGGGTTTTGGTTTCCCAGGTACATTTAGGTGCCAATCTAACGTCTACAATAGTCAAGTCTATGGCAGAAAAGCCATTTCTAGCTAAGCAGAAGTGGGTTGGAGATCCAGTATTGAGAATAGTGGCTGTGCTGCTATCCTCTAAAAATTTTACGATTTTATGTCCTCTATGTCCATTATCTTGCAAAGGAGAACCCCAGACTAAGCTGTGAGCGTTAAAATCTCCCAGAAGGAGATATGGCCTCGGTAACTGATCAACAATGTGTTCTATGTCCTCCCTCGAGAACTCAATTGCTGGCGGTATGTATATATTACAAACTGTCAGGGATTGTGTACCTTTAATCACCGCTGCTACAGTCTCGAGATGGGTGTCTAATTTCAGCTCCTCTGAGAAAATGTCAGCTCTTACCAATGTTAAGACCCCTCCCCATGATCTCTCGGTACCCTGTCTGTCCCTTCGGTATACACAATAATTTTTGCAATTCAATAACTGACCTTCTTTTAAGTGTGTTTCCTGGAGGCAGCAACACAATGGATTTTCCTCGCTCAATAGTTTCTGAAAGTATTCATAATGGCGAAAAATACCATTGCAATTCCACTGTATTATTGGCTCCATTTGGCATATTAAAATTTATTGTCTAGCCAAACCAACACCGGAAAGTGTTGAATCGCTAGAATCAGAAAAGGATTCTGTAATTTGATCTGGAGTTGCACTACTTAGTTCTTTTATGATTTTGGAGACCTTTATCTTGATTCCTCTGTTTGTTAGTTTATGTCTAATTTCCGTTAGCATTGTTTTTAGTCCAGTGGTGTTTCTTGTAAACTGTGAGGCAAGTTCTTTTATGTTCGATGGTTTTTCGGCTTGGGCCATCTCTAAAAATAGACACAATTTCGTAAAGGCTAGAGGGTATCGATGATCATTTGTTACTTGAATACGAACCGGTTCTAAAATGTCTCTAATTGTAGGTTTTTGAATTTTAGATTTTGCTTGGGATACAGTAGGTTTTGTTGGTGGATCTGCTTTGTGTTGTAATTTGTCTTGTTTTGTAGTGTCTGATACTTGTTTTTTGTTCGTTTTACCTATCGTTGGTGATTCTTTATGTCGTTTATTATCGCCTGGAGGAGCCGATGTTTGCTCAATTTTTTCATTTTTACAGATAGGTTCAATATCTCGCGAACAATGTGGTTTCTGTTGGGGTTTTACTGGTTCAATCTGGGCACAGACAAGTCGTTCAATATTTATGCTATTTTTATTAAGTGATGTCTGATTTTCCGTTTCTTGGTGGTTTTTTTCAGTGACTGTATCGGGTTGGTGGGTAGCTTGAGGATGCATTTCTTTTGGCGCAGAATCAGAGGAATCTGAATCTGGGCAATCTGCCGCGAAGTGACCTGGTTTCTTGCAGACATAACAAAGTAATACGTCCTCAGAAAAGAAAATGCGTGAGGTAAGCCCATCATGGGTGAGTACAATTGAATTTGAAAGTTTTTCTAAATCTTCCGGTACAATAAACACCTGCCTCCTAAAACTCAAGATGTGGCTGACCTTAGAATTTTGGTATCCTCCCTTCAAGAACGTAATCGGAGAGAGTAATCTAATACCTAATATTTTTAATTCACTTTCAATAAGGCTGCTAGGAATACTCGGACAAGCATTGGATATGATGATGCGTTTGGCAGGGTTTACCAGCCGCCTCATTGGAACTACATTCTCACCAATGGTTAAAGTGCTGTGGTTGGATAGTAGTTGATCTACTTGTTCTTTACAATTTAGGTGGATGCAAAATCTATTATTAGAGATACGTGAAGCGAAACGTATACATTTTGGATCTACAAGTTCCGCTAAACCTTCTACATAGTCTTTTTGCTTAATACCCTTAATAGTTGGTAGGACAATAGCATACTCACGGTGTGACACAGGTTGATTTGTCGTCATTTGGGCATACGTTAAACGAGTTGGGGTCTTCTTGGTTTCTACATTAACACCAGATAATATTTTGGGTTCTTTTGCTTTGGATTCCTTATTACGCTGTGAAGGTAGTTCCGCGGCCTTCAATTCTTCATTAGTTGCCTCATTACCGTTCATTTTTACCGAGCGGTGCAGTCGGGGTTGCACACTCGGTAAAGAAACAGTTACTTTCGCGAACGAACAATACCTTCAACTAAGAGTCGGGTATTGTCGCGTTATAACGTTGATTTAATGTTCAAGAAATATCCTGGAACGACAAGAAAACAGAAAATTGTTTTCGTAATTTTTTTAACAACTTTTAACTTCAATAGCCTCCAGCTGTTTATTTCAGTAATTCACTGAGAATAATGTTTTGAGGATTGTGGTCAGTTCTTAGAGCTTGATTCTAGCATATACCATCTTGGGCTATCCTAACAATTTATTTCAACTGCGGTCATAAAATTCATTTTCATTTAGTTGGAAATAAAAATAGTACCTAACTTCAACTTTCACCCTAATATTACTGTTTCATCTTTTGTTTTTATTAATTTTATTGAAATGGATAATTTTTTGTTATATAATGGAATATTTTTTGTTATATAACATTTGTCGCTAGGACCTACCGTTTACGGGCTATGCATATTGCTTTGAATGAAAAAAGATACCAATGTACGAATGTCTAAATGTACATAGATGATTTAAAATAAATTTTAATAGTAGATTCCTTCTTTTTTTAGCTTCTATACTTTAAAAAGTCTGGTGCGGGCAACACACGACTTTCACTTACCTCCATTTATAAAATCAATGAAAGAATTTTCAAATACAGTTAGAGATAAAAATACGTGAAGCCATTAAAGAATTAATTAAATTGAATTTATATAGAAACATGTGTTTTATTAAATATCTATTATATTGTTCTCTAAATTAAATAGTTAGTTTTATCTCCTTTCTTCACTCTCTATTAACTTTTAAAAGCTTGAGTATAAGTTAATATTTTTTCTAAAATCTTTAGCTTTCTAACGGTATATCATACATGTATATTACTGCTCTTGTGTTAAAAAACAAAAAAATTCTTTAAAAATATATTTTTTCAGTTTTTTCCTTTAGTTGGGTGTCGAATTCATTCAATTTATATATTTACCTGTTTTTCGTTAGTGGTAACAAGATAATATAGTTACTTTTATAGAATCAACAAAATTAAAGGTACTTTAGAGAAAGAAAATTTAAAATATAGGTATTTAAGGCCTGCCAGACCATTTTTACCAAAAAGAAACCTAAATGATATTAAAGCCTATTAAATTTTACATGGATGTAGCGAGTTTGATCAAAATCATCGGAACCGTTTTTGAGAAAATCGAAAAAAGGTGCAAAATGCATGGTAAAAAGTGGCTCTTCTGGTAAGCTCATTTTGATGAAAACGATTTTGTAACGTCTCGGTCGTATATTTGTCTTAAATATGAAGTTTCAGTTTCATAGGCCTTACCGTTTCCGCCCGGGAGTTACCACACACACACACACAGACCTTTTTGCAGGACTTGGTTATTTGGACTCAGGGGACCCTAAAATGTGTACTTCCGTTGAAAACTGGAATTCGAAAATTTTCACGATACTTTCCCTTACTATATATAGTAAGTGAAAGTAAAAAAGAATTAATTGCGTTATTTGTAACTTCCCATTAGTGATAGTGTCGTTATAATGTTTTCACATATCTAAGTAACTTACCTTTTAATAATCTCGTCAGTGAAGTGAGATATGAAAGTTGATATAAATTTAAAACCTCTTACTGCTGCTGAAACAAAATCAGACGATAATTTGATGAATATAGAAATATATGTATATTTCTAATATAATCATATAGAAATATATGTTCCTACGTCATTGTTACTATGAACTGATTTTTGTTATGGTAATTTTATAGGCTTTCCTAACAGTTCACACTTGCGTGCTCAACATCCAGCGTTGCAATATAAGAACCGAAGATCTAGGTATTTGTTTTACTTTTATATTAATATACATCAGCACGTAACTGTTGTATATGTAAAATACATATGTTGTATATATGAATGTGATGATATTTGATATATGATACTATATGTAATAGTGCTGTAAGGTGTATGGAGTATCTCTGGGGATCTGGAGGCAGAACTAATGACTGTTTAGCTTCCTAGTGAGAAATTTCGTTGCTGCAACCTAAAAAAAAAAAAAAAAAAAAAAAAAAAAAAAAAAAAAAAAAAAAAAAAAAAAAAAAAAGCAATCCATTTTACCAAAATTTTTAGTATGTTTTATACAAAGTATCTATCATTGCAAAGCACAAAATACAAGTCTGCCAACTCAACAACTCAAAACGGGTGAATTACAAAATGGCGGCCAATGGGACCAAAAAGACAAAATTCTGACTCATTTGACCACAATTTTCCTTTTGAACTCATAATACTAGGCGATAATACGAATCGAACGTCACTAGCCTGCCAATCACAGATAGGTGGGTAGCCGCGGCAGACGCGTTTTTAGGGACAGAAATTCTGACCCCTGTAACCATTGCACTTGCATTATGTCGGTGAGTATTAGACCTACGGGTTTCTATTACTACTCAAATTAAAGCTAATTTTGTGCCTCGTAAAGTAGTATATAACCATTACATTGTTAGAAACAGCCGTTTCTATGATATCAACTAAATTAATGACAAAAATAAGAAGTTTCTCGGTTTCCGTTTTTTTTTTAAAATAATCTACAGATTTTGTAAGTTCCTACAGATTATAAAGATGCAAGTAAGCGTTGTTAAGTAATTCACAAATAAAATGTGACCTTCGAAGTAATGATTATACTGTTTTTTTGGAATCCAAAATATTGGACATGTGTTCCCGCTTTGCTTTGAGGTATAAAAAACAAACTAAGATGAAAATTATATCAAGATTTTTTTTCCCACCAAAACAATTGTTTAATAAAAACATTTTAATGACATTTTTGTGTTTTTGTTTATTTATTTAACGTCACTTTATGCTACTATGGCTAATCGGACGATGCTACAGTGGAAGTCGTAAATTTTGCCTACCCAGGTTTTAACGAGTACCTGACATATACTATAGTATGTTTAACGAGTACCTGACATCGCACAGGCTCGGGACCACCTTTTAACGTCCCCTCCGAAGGACGGCGTAACTAAGGATTTTTTACTCCCATTAAAAAATCCTAGGACCACCTGCGGGTTTGAACCCGTGACCTTTAGCATGGGAGGCTAGCCACCCAGCTACAAGTGATCCTTGACATTATTCTGTAATCATTACTTATATGGTTCTGTAAATTATGCTTATGGATTTTATCAAATAAAAAGTATTTTACTGAACATATTGCTAAGGGTTCTTTACTTCAAATTATGTTAAATATAATAATAAAAAAAAAATGTTCGCCCAACACACGACTTTCACTTACCTCCGTTGTTAGAATCAGTTTAAGAACTTTTAAATAAAGTTAGATTTAAAAAAAAGTTAATTGACTACTTTCCGTTTTAATTAAAACACACGTTTCAGATTAAATGATGTATTATATTATCCACAACAGTCAATTTTATCTGTTTTTGTCAATAACCATTACCTTATACAACTTACTGTATACGATTAAAGTTTTATCTCAAATACTTATATTACTATCCTTATGTTTGAAAGAAATATTTTTGGTCTTTTCTCCATTCGTTTGTTATAAAATTCGTTCAATTCGTATATTTATCTGTTTTTTATACCATTAGTAACAAGATGACATGGTTAATATTTTCGAATATACAAAATTAAAGGAAGAAACTATTGGCATTTAAGCCTTTTCAAACTATTTCATTCAGAATATTAAAGCCTACATGATATTAAATTTTACACCAATATATATATATAATCCAAATCTATAAGGAACTTTTTGGGAAAACTCCAATTTGAAAATTTGTGTGGTCTCAATATTTTTCCTTAGTATATGTTCCATGTATAGGTAGGTAAGTTATAGTAAATAAATACTGCCTGTTAAACTATTTTTAAAAATTAGGATAGCAAGAAAGTATGATGTTAAGAACAACCGAAGTAAGAAGATAACTCAATATTATCGACTATTTTCGTCCAACGAGTCGCTTCCCAAGAGCACTACAGAAATTTCGCAAACGGAAGAGGAGCTGCAAAAGTCTGTAATACATTTGGAGCCCAAGACCTTTGTAATAATAGCGGGTGCTTCTTCAGTGAGGTAGTATAAATAAACATTATTATTTAATTTCTTTTCTTTTTTAATTTTTTTCGGAAGTTTTTCTTAATATAAACACTTAAAAGAGTACACCTTGACTTCCATTTCTCACTTAATCACTTTATTTCATAAGCTTTTCATATTTGTCGACGTTTCGGGGCTGTTTCCTTATTTTCAAGACTGAAACAATTTTTTTAAACTTTCATTAGTGAATAAAATTACATTATTTAAATGTTTGTCTTTGAAAAATTAACTTCAGCAATTTGTCATAATTATTTTAAAACTAACTAACATTAATTACCTTATTTTTTTCATTATATAATTGCTATTTCATATATCACCCATCATTTTATTTCATAGTACAGTGCTATTTGTCCTTATTGGTGTTCATTGGCTCACTGTTTCTATTATTTTTCTATTTTACACTTTGTACCTTTCCAGTATTCCTTTGTAATCCTTGTGCTTTTTATTTATTTTTATTTTAATTTCTATTAATTATATATCCTAATTATGGTTCTTGGGCCATTGTTTTATTTATTTTAAAATTTTATCTTATTTATGATATCTGTGTAATGTTTTCCTAGGTTTTTTGTATCTGTTTTATAATTTATTGTCCTGCTATTATTTTTGGTAATGTGGATCGCTTCTAGTAGTTTTCTATTTCTATTATTTTGAGATGTGTCTAAAATTACTGTGTTTTCAAAGTTAAATTTATGTTGTTTTATTAAACTATGGGATGATAATGCTGTTGTGTTTGTGTTGTTTATATTTGTACAATAACAATTGTGCTTCTTCAGTGAGGTAGTATAAATAAACATTATTATTTAATTTTATTTTTGAATTCCTGACCCCCAGTATCCTTTAATAACATTACCCTTACTTCTGTAGAGCAAATCCGATACCTATGTCTCCATCTTGACAAGCGCCTTACTTGGTATCCTCACACAAGACTGAAACGCCAAGAAACTGCTCGAAGATATCGATTACTACAACACTTACTAGACAAACGTTCAAAACTTCCAGTATATTACAAAAGACTCATCTACATCACAATTATCAGACCTATTTGGACTGCTTTGGGGCTCTACGAACCATCTAATTCCTCTCGTATCTAGTCCTTACAATCCAAAATCCTTCGCAAAATCTTGAATGCTCCTTATTTTGTCACAAATCAACTCCTCCATAATGAACTAAACATCCCATTTGTTGTAGACATAGCCCGTGATAGATACTCCTCTTTCCATTCTAAACTCCCTGCCCATACAAACCCACTTGTCCGTAACTTATCTTCCTCAGATATCCCTGATAACCCTCCAAGGCGACTGAAAAGAAGGTGGCCTCGGAACCTACTGTCTTAAAATAGTTAGTGAAGTGCTATCACTGGGTAGTTCTACTACTTCACATTTACTTATTGTATTCTTTAGTACAGTTGTAAATTACTATAAATAAATAAAAATTAAAAAAAAAATCATAAGATAATATTAATATAAAATAATTTTCAATAATGAACCTTTGTATTCGACAAAAAAACAAAACAAAATTACTTCCCTTAAAAATTTGAGGGCTTACGTTTCAAGATGCATAGAACACGATTAACGAATAAAAAAAAATCCGTTATTCCTCCGCCAGTGGGCAAAATCACCAATTTAGGTGGACAAAAGTCAAGTCAAAAGTTTGGAATTTTCCATTCCAGTGCTCCTGTATTGTATGTGTGAGGTCGGAGAAATATTTTTAAAAAAATTTTAAAAACCTCAAAGGGGTTGGATGGTAGTTAGGTAGGTTGGGCGATACTTTAGCCAAGAAAAATTTGTTTTTCAATTTAAATTTAAACAAAATTAATCAATTGTTTTTTAGAGTAAGGATTGAATATGTAAAATGAAGCAAAGATTGAAACTAGTGGGGATGGAGTTTGTCATGGAAAGATTGATACCTGATTCGGGCCAAATCAGCCACATATGGGATATTAAGGTCTTTATGGATAGTTTAGTCGTGACAAAGTAAGGAGCATTGAGGATTTTTCGAAGGATTTTGGATTGTAAGGAATGGATACTGGAAGAATTTGATGGCTTGGTAGATCCCCCAAATTTTACCTTAACGTTAAAAAACTAGTAGAGTTCTGGGGCCCTACTCCCAGAGCTCTACTTGTTTTTTAAAAATTGTTTCACTTGAACATAAGATAATTTCGATACCAAACTTATTTTTTTTACTTATTGAAGGAATTAGTCCGGGTGGCGGTCATTAAATGAAACAACTGAATAGTTTCAACTATTTTATTGTTTGCCAACGTTTCGATCCCCATTGTGGGTCATCATCAGGGCTAAAAAGATACAAAAAGGATACATTTAAAATAAGATTAAAAATACTATTCTTAAAAAAATAACTATTGCGCTAGAGAATGTCAATATTATAACATAAAAAAAAATTAGATGTGTAAAGAAATCTAACTTTTTAATTAATTATTTTATTTTTATTAAACACATCTAATTTTTTTTTATGTTATAATATTGACATTCTCTAGCGCAATAGTTATTTTTTTAAGAATAGTATTTTTAATCTTATTTTAAATGTATCCTCTTTGTATCTTTTTAGCCCTGATGATGACCCACAATGGGGGTCGAAACGTTGGCAAACAATAAAATAGTTGAAACTATTCAGTTGTTTCATTTAATGACCGCCACCCGGACTAATTCCTTCAATAATTCTCAACGGTCAACTAATTATATCCACAATTTTTTTTTTTACCTTCAGCAGAATATAGATATTAAATAATTTTTTTTTTTCCCGCACGCAATCTTCCTAATTTTTCATGGGACTCCTGGTAAATTTGATCTCTAATTTTTTGCACAGTCTTTTGATCTAATGTCTAGTTTCACCTCCAAAAAATTAAACAAAATCATTGAGATACGTTTTAGATCCTCTCCTTGTAAGTTTATGAAGACTTAAATGTTATTTAATATTTTATATTTTATTTTACTTTAAGTAGGTATAATGAACTTTTAGTGATTGTTTCAGCGCTGAAGGGCAGTATCGTACGGGCGAAAGAATAGTGGTACACCCAGATTTCAAATTATCAAAGATGAAACAACGAAGTCCAAGCCATGAATTGGCATTATTAAAGGTCATTATATTTATTCATATGGCCGTGGCGTTATTTTTAAAATATAATTTTTTTTTTTTGTCATAAGATTTTTACTCTTCAAGCCTTTGCCATTTGTTTTCGTCTCCGTAACACGACAAGGCATAGTTGATTTTCACATCACATGGTTTTCGGAATTTAATGAGAAAAAATAAAGAATCATTTATTACTTTCACTTACTATATATAGTAAGGGAAAGTATTGCGATTGTGTGTGTGGTAACTCCCGGGCGGAAACGGTAAGTCCTATCAAACTGAAATTTCGTAATTAAGACAACTATACACCCGAGACGTTACAAAATCTTTTTCATCAAAATCAGCTTACTAGAAGAGCCACTTCATACCATGCATTTTGCAACTTTTTTCGATTTTCTCGAAAACGGTTCCGACGATTTTGATTAAACTCGCCATATCGGTGTAAAATGTAATGGGCTTTAATATCATGTAGGTTTTATTCTGATTAAAATGGTCTGACAGGGCTTAAATGCCGATATTTTAAACATTCTTCTTCTAAAGTACCTTTAATTTTGTTGATTCTATAAAAACAACTATATTATCTTGTTAACGCTGATGAAAAACAGGTAAATATATAAATTGAATGAATTCGATACCCAACGAAAGGGATAAACGAAAAAATATTTTTTTAATGCAATTTTTTGTTTTTGAACATAAGAACAGTAATATATATATGTATAATATACCGTTGGAAAGCTAAAGATTTTAGAAAAAATATTATCTCATACAAAAGTTTTTAAAAGTTAATTGAGAGTGATGAAAATTCGATGAAACCAAGTGATTATTTTAGATAATAATATAATAGATTTTTTAATAAAACACATGTTTCTATAGAAATTCCATTTAATTAATTCTTTATTTTTTACTTTCACTTACTATATATAGTAAGGGGAAGTATTGCGATCGTGAAAATTTTCGAATTCCAGTTTTCAACGGAAATACACGTTTTAGGGTCCCCTGAGTCCAAATAACCAAGTCCCGCAAAAAGGTCTGTGTGTGTGTGTGTGTGTGTGTGTGTGTCTGTGTGTGTGTGTGTGTGTGTGTGGTAGCTCCCGGGCGGAAACGGTAAGTCCTATGAAACTGAAATTTCATATTTAAGACAACTATACGCCCGAGACGTGACAAAACTTTTTTCATCAAAATGAGCCTACCAGAAGAGGCACTTTATACCATGCATTTTGCACCTTTTTTCGATTTTCTCAAAAACGGTTCCGACGATTTTGATTAAACTCGCTATATCGATGTAAAATTTAATGGGCTTTAATATCATGTAGGTTTTATTTGGATAAAAATGGTCTGACAGGGCTTAAATGCCGATATTTTAAATTTTCTTCCCCTAAAGTACTTTTAATTTTGTAGATTCAATAATAATAACTAGATTATCTTGTTAACGCTGATGAAAAACAGGTGAATATATAAATTGAATAAACTCGATACCCAACTAAAGGAGAAAACAGAAAAAATATTTTTTTAATGCAATTTTTCGTTTTTGAACATAAGAGCAGTAATATACTTGTATGATATACCGTTGGAAAGCTAAAGATTTTAGAAAAATTATCATCTCATACACAAGCTTTTAAAAGTTAATAGAGAGTGATGAAATGAACATAAAACTAACTGATTATTTTAGATAATAATGCAATAGATTTTTTAATAAAACACATGTTTCTATATAAATTCAATTTAATTAATTCTTTAATAGTTTCACGTATTTTTATCTTTAAGTGTATTTGAAAATTCTTTCATTGAGTTTAAAAATGGTGGTAAGTGAAAGTCGTGTGTTGCCCGCACCAGATTTTTTTACTTTCACTTACTATATATAGTAAGGGGAAGTATTGCGATCGTGAAAATTTTCGAATTCCAGTTTTCAACGGAAATACACGTTTTAGGGTCCCCTGAGTCCAAATAACCAAGTCCCGAAAAAAGGTCTGTGTGTGTGTGTGTGTGTCTGTGTGTGTGTGTGTGGTAACTCCCGGTCGGAAACGGTAAGTCCTATGAAACTGAAATTTCATATTTAAAACATCTATACGCCCGAGACGTGACAAAACTTTTTTCATCAAAATGAGCCTACCAGAAGAGGCACTTTATACCATGCATTTTGCACCTTTTTTCGATTTTCTCAAAAACGGTTCCGACGATTTTGATTAAACTCGCTATATTGATGTAAAATTTAATGGGCTTTAATATCATGTAGGTTTTATTTAGATAAAAATGGTCTGACAGGGCTTAGATGCCGATATTTTAAACATTCTTCTTCTAAAGTACCTTTAATTTTGTAGATTCAATAATAATAACTAGATTATCTTGTTAACGCTGATGAAAAACTGGTAAATATATAAATTGAATAAATTCGATACCCAACTAAAGGAGAAAACAGAAAAAATATTTTTTTATGCAATTTTTCGTTTTTGAACATAAGAGCAGTAATATACATGTATGATATACCGTTGGAAAGCTAAAGATTTTAGAAATATTATCATCTCATACACAAGCTTTTAAAAGTTAATAGAGAGTGATGAAATGAACATAACACTAACTGATTATTTTAGATAATAATATAATAGATTTTTGAATCAAACACATGTTTCTATAGAAATTTAATTTAATTATTTCCTTAATAATTTCACGTATTTTTATCTCTAATGTATATGAAAATTCTTTCATTGATTTTAAAAATGGAGGTAAGTGAAAGTCGTGTGTTGCCAGCACCAGATTTTTTTTTTTTAATATGCCTACCCATTTCGACTTCCGCCATAAGGGATCTGGCAGCCCAGTACCCCTCCGATCTGGATGGGGTTTCACCTCTTATTTTTTGTAATTGGGGGCATACTTCTAGATGTGCTGCATCCATTTCAATATTTGCATGACAAAGGCAGCAAAGTGGAGACCCTACCACTCCGATCCGATGCAAGTGTTTTGCGAGGAAGTCATGGCCAGTAATCATTCGGAACTGTGCAGCAGCATCTTTTCTCTTCAAATCTAATGGTATTCTTTGGCCAGGAGTTTGGCCCAGTGCTTGTTGATCGAACTGAGCCTTTGGGAGTCCGTTAGTAGAGCATGATATGCCCTCCTAACTTCATCCCTAGCTCTACGATAGGAAATTCGATTGTCCAACTGTTCCGAAGCTGCACCTTCTTTTGCAAGCTTGTCGGCTACTTCATTCCCATGGATACCACAGTGACTGGGTACCCATTGGAAAACCACCTGTCTACCTTGTTGAAGCAGCTGTTCAATTTTTAATTGGCAGTTCACAACGCCATTTTCTTGAGATGCATTTGGCTGCGTAGCTGCTATGATGGCCGCCTGTGAATCCACAAACAACACAATTCTCTTTGCATCTATATTTATGATAGCTTGCAAAGCTGGACTGTCTCAACGGAAACGACGTGGCACGGATAAGGATCTAAGATTTGGAACCTGGAATATAAAATCACTGACAGGAAAAGAGGTCGAGCTAGTGGGTGAAATGAAGAAATATAAGATCGACATATTGGGAATGGCTGAGGTGAAGAGGAAAGGAAGCGGAGAAGTAGAGCTGGAGGACGGATATTTCCTGATATATGCAGGTGTACCAAAGGACGTTCGGGCTAAAGAGGGAGTGGGAATAGTCATGTCTTCTGCAGCATATAACAGAGTTGAAGAATGGGAGCCAGTCTCTTCCAGGATTATACTTGCAGACCTCCAAGTAACCATTGGAAAGTTAACAATCACCCAAGTATACGCTCCCACTGAAGATGCTGGGATATTGGATAAAGAATTGTTCTACTCAGACCTGCAACGAGCGATTGATAGAAGCAGGGACAAAGGAAGGATGGTAATTCTCTGTGGAGATTTTAATGCAAGAATTGGACGAGACAACAGAACCTCATTCGGTGCGATGGGACCTCATGGAGGTGAAATAGTTAAAAATGAAAATGGCCAAAGATTGATTGATTTCTGCGTCGACAATGATCTCTTACTAGGAAATTCCTTCTACCCACATAAAAGAGTACACAAAATTACTTTCTCGAGCGCAGTAGGGAATAGTGTCATCGACTATTTTATCTATGAACGAGGAATCCGACAATATTTCAGAGATGTGAAAGTAATAAGAGGGACAGAAATAGGCACAGATCATCTGCTGTTAGTCGCGGATACTAAGATCTTAAGAACCCGCAAGTCTCAAGCTAAAGTTTATGAAACAATAAAAGTTCGTGCTTTAGATGATCCTGATAAGAAAAAAATATATTCTTCCAAATTGGAAGAAATTCTCAGAGTCCTGGATTTAGACGGAGACGCAGAGAAACAATGGAGTGCCCTCAAAATTTCCATCTTGAGAACCGCCAAAGAGGTCTGTGGCATACAAAAATTCACCTATAAAGGCAAACGCAGCAAATGGTGGAATGATGATGTTAAGACGGCTATAAACCGAAAGAAGCAAGCATGGAAATCATATCAACGCCATAAGACACCCGATAACTGGGCTGAGTATAGAAGAGCGAGGAATGAGGCAAGCAGGAAAAGCAGTAGTAAAAGCACAAAAAAGAATATCATGGGAAGAATTCGGGAAGAGCCTAGATGAAAATCATAGAGAAAATATCAAAAAGTTTTGGCGTACTGTGAAATTCTTGAAGGGCAAAAGAGCAAAGCCAGTTAGAAATGTTAAAGATAATAACGGTGAATTGCTGACAGAAACATCTAAAATATTAGAGAGATGGCGTAGACACTACCTAGACCTCTTCGCTAATAAAGAAGCAGTTAGAGAACAAAGGGGACAGACGATCTACGAAGTCAGTGATGAACCCATTAACGAAGAAGAAGTAGAGCTGGCTCTTGAACAGTTAAAGACAGGGAAGGCTGCAGGCAGAGACAACATCGCCCCCGAGTTCCTGAAATATGGAGGACAAGAGCTCATTAAAGCATTGCAAGGGCTATTTCAGACGGTATGGGATACCAAAAGAATCCCGAAAGATTGGGAGTACAGTGTGATTATTCCTATTCACAAAAAAGGGAGTCAAACGGAATGTGCTAATTATAGACCAATTAGCCTCCTGTCCGTGGCATACAAAATGTACACGCACATTCTGGGGAAAAGGCTACGACGAATTGTGGAGGAACAACTGGAAGAGGAGCAAGCAGGTTTTCGCCCTGGCAGGCAAACCCAGGATAATATCTTTGTCATAAGAAATATATTAGAAAAATCATGGGACAGAGATAGAAGCACATATTTCGCATTCCTGGACCTAAAGGCTGCTTTCGACTCGGTCCCACGTCAAGAAATATGGAACGCCCTTGCAGCGAAAAATGTACCAATAGATCTTATTTCCTCCATAGAATCTGTATACACTGATTCTAAAGGAGTGGTACGGATTAATGGAACAGAATCTGCACAATTTCCCATTGATAGAGGAGTAAAGCAGGGAGACAGTCTGAGCCCGCTTCTGTTTACGGTGTTTATGGATGAGATCCATAAAATTTGTAAAAGGCGAACTGCCCGAACAGTGCTTGGTAAGTGGAACATGAGGACGATACTGAGCCAGTCACTGTTATACGCTGATGATATCGTCCTTATTTGCGATACGAAAGACAAATTACAGCAAGCTCTAATAGAATGGCAGGAAGAACTTCAGCGAAAGGGAATGACCATAAATGTCTCCAAGAGCAAGATACTGGTCCTGTCCCGAGATGAGGAAGAGACTGTGGAGGTGATTTGTAATGGCGAGGCTCTCGAAGTAGTTGATAACTTTCTCTACTTAGGCTGCAATATAAATAGGCAGGGAAAAATAGATTACGAAATTGCTAACAGGATTGCTAAAGCAAATCAAATCTATTACAGTATATGCAATAGTATTGTTGGCCATCGAGATGTGGGGCTAGAGACGAAGCTCCACATTTACAAATCTATATACCTCCCCACTCTTACCTACGGGAGCGAGAGCTGGGTAATGCTGGACAAACAAATAAGCCGAATTACTGCAGCTGAAATGAGGTGTTTACGTAGGGTCGCAGGAAAAACGAGGAGAGACCGCGTAAGAAATGAAGGAATTAGAGCGGAGCTGAAAATTCCTGCGCTGAAAACCATCCTCGAGAAGCGACAGCTAAAATGGTTCGGCCATGTTTGTCGAATGAATGAGGACCGCGAACCCAGAAAAGTGTTGGAAGCTCGACCCACTGGAAAAAGGCCGCGCGGAAGGCCTAGGATTTTGTATGACGGATATATCCAGAAGATCGGAGGGAAAATATTGCAGGAACTTAAACAACTCTGCAGAAATCGTGAAGCTTGGCAACGTTGGATCGAGGCCCCTCCACGCTAGTAAAGGCACATAGGAGGAAGATAGAGAAGAGAAGAAGAAGCAAAGCTAGTAATACAGCTCGAATTTCGCTATCGAAATTTGTAGACCATTTTCCTACCGGCTTCGAGATTTGAAATAGATGGGAGTACACGCCTGCTCCTCCATTGTAATTTGGATGTTCCGCTGAACCATCGGTGTAGACCTGAGGCCAGGGAGGGCTGGGATAGCGCTCAGTTATGGTTTCGAGTGCCAAGGATCTCAATTCCTCTCGTATAGCTTCTTCTTTTTTAATTTGTCTCATAAGATCAAGGTGATAAGATGCTGTCTTTAGGGGAATCCTGGGTGGCAGTAGAGAAAGTTTTTCTCTTGGAGCAGGCATTAAGCCTGTTTTATCTCTAAGGCTTTCTACTTTTTCAAAAAATGTGATCTGCGTCTTGAGTCTTGTGAGGGGTGTCACTCTACATGAGCAGTAGTCAACCGGGAGCCTACACAGACGTTCATAAAGGCTTATTGAGCTCACTTCCCTACGCATCTCCAATGGCTCGACGTTTGCTTGGAGCTGCATAGCTACAATAGGAGTGGACTTTGGAGCACCTGTTATCATTCGGAGCGCTGAGTTTAGGACCCGCCCGATTTTTTGTCTGGCACATTCTGGTGCTGTTATTAAAAGCTCTCCAGCATATTCCAAGGACGGGCGTACATATTTTTTGTATGCCAAAGACAGTACAATTCTTTAATGGTTTCAAACATTTTTATCTGTAACTGAATTTGAAAATTCTTTAATCGATTCTTAAGATGGAGGTTAGTGAAAGTCGTGTGTTGCCCGCACCAGATTTTTTTTTATTAGTTTAAAAAAAAATAATTTTGCATTTAATTTGTAATCAACGTTAACGTTAATTTGTATCAGAGACACTTTTACCTACTTCCAGAATACGGCATCCCGACCCTTATTCTTTTTCTCTGTTGTCAGCATTGTTCTAGAGGACCTTATTATTAAAATATTGGGGGTCAGTTCACCAAGTAGCTAAAAAAACACGAATCTAATCGACTAGAGTGGCATAAACGAGGATATAATTGAAAATTATCTCTGACTTCGACTGCATTTGGTGATTTTCCTGTGTTCCTAATACAGGGCCTGCAGGAGTTTGATGACAGTAATGCAGTTCCCATAGTATCAGGAGAGAGAGAGAGAGAGAGAGAGAGGAAAGATTCACCGTAGATGGAATGGAAATAACGAATTTTAGTTTTTCAGGAGAAGGAGGATAGAAGTCGTAGAGTACTTACAAACTTACATTAAGCCAAAAAGGCATATTGTATTACAGTAACTTTCGAGAATTGGTTCTTGTAGAACTTTATGTTATTATATAATTTTTTTTTTTTTTTCTGCTGTCATATTTTCGTATTTTCTCTTCTTAAGGATTCACCACTGATCATTAATCTCTTACATGGAGCCTACAGCTCAGACACTAAACAAGCTTTCGTCGATCGGAGACAGGAATCGTACAAGAAAAAATACCTGTACAACCCTTCGGTTTTGTGTTCAGTACATATATAGATTCGCACTAGGAGGACTACTGTGCACTAGACATAGGACTATATATATATATGTAGTAGACAGAGATTTTTTTTTTTGTTCACCCCTACCTCGCCTTTGAAGCCTATGCGGGGCTTCTCGGGCCAGGGGGGGAGTGCGGGAGATAAATGTTGAGATAAAATCCCCCCAGCATCGAGACTCGAACTCCTTTAATCACGTAAAAAATCAAAACTTTATTTCAATGCAAAAATAATCATTTAAATAGGTTTAAAAAAAAAAATTGAATATTTCCTAAAATGATATAGTACTTATTCCAAATCACTGTATTGATTTTAAGGCGCATCTAATCAATAGTAACAACTTTTTAGTGACGACGATTACAATATATTGTTAAAGATAATCTATAATATCTTATAATAAAACAAAAATAATCCATAATAGCAAAGATAGTATTTGCGAGACCCAGTCTCAAAGAACTGATTATAATCCGCCAAAACTTGTCCTCAGTAAATTAATAAAATTTATAACTACAATATATACCCATCGGTGAGAGCCCGTGGCTGAGGCTAATCTCTCACAATGTTGTGATTTCGAATCCAAGTCCGGGCTATGTGAGACCCATCAGCCAAATGGTGGCCATTCACAAAAATAAGATTAGGGAGGGATGATTCTACCCTAAAAAACTTCATGAAGTAACGCGTGTGTATTCTAATTGTAACAGTACTAATAGGTGGTTTCAATCATTTCTTTCTGATTGAACCCAAGCTGTCACTATTCCTAACCATCCTCTATCTTCCTTTCGAGGCCTCTCGGCAGGTGTGGCCCAAGGCTCAAGCATCTCTCCTCTTCTTTTCAATTGTTATATCAATGACCTTCTCAATTCTATCCATCACTGTTCCCACCATCTATACGCTGACGATTTCCAGATATATTTATCCTTCTCTCCCTCCGAATCACTAGTAGCATTTGCAAATATTCAAGAATATCTTGATAGAATCTTTGCCTGGGCAAACCTTAATAAACTGATGCTAAACTCTGTGAAAACCCAGGCCATTCTAATTGTTCCAATTCCCTCCTCAGATCCTATACCACATTTCCAAGTCACCCTTAATGATCACCCTATTACCTTCACCTCCTCAGTCGAAAACCTGGGTATTACCATTGACCAAACCCTTTCCTGGAAACCCCATATTGCCCTAATTTCCCGAAGAACAATAAGTACCCTCAAATATTTCCATCGCTCCCGCCATCTTCTTCCACTATCCATACGTAATCTCCTTTATCCGCACTTATTATCCCCCTCTTTGACTATTGCTGCTTAGTATATGGTGGCCTCCCGACGGGGCTTCAGGACAGACTCATGAACATATCTTTAAGATTTGTCCTCAGTACTCCGAAGAGGTCTCATGTAACCCATTTTTACGGCGAGTTGAAGTGGCTCCTTCCCCCAATCCGCAGACAATATTTCCTAGGATCATACCTTTACTAAATCATTAACTCCCAACACCCTCCATACATTTACTGTCTCCTCCAATTTAAATCTTCAGTCCATTCACTTGAAACAAGATCGCGCCATTCTGACCTTTACTTTCCTACCCATAGAACTAAAACTTTTGATCGTTCCTTCCTTGTCCGCTCCTCTACTTTATGGAATTCTCTACCTACTCATATCCGCCATGGTGCTTCTCTCTCCTCATTCAAAGCCCAACTTTTCCAATTCCTTTTATTATCCCAAAAAGACGCTTAGAAACTGTGATATTTATATTCCTTACATCACACTTTGAAAGTAATATTTGTTCATAGTATATATTTAAACGATGTTATCTATTAATTTATATTTAAGTTTGTTCAACACAATATTTTCTAGGAATTGTTTTTAATTTATGTAATCATTGTAATATATATATATATATATATATATATATATATATATATATATATATATTTTTTTTTTTTTTTTTTGTATATATTTGTGTATATGCGTGAGTAATATACACACATAAATTAACCCATAAATGTAATTAGTAGAAATTATGTTCCTTCGGTCTGTTGGCCAGACATGTTGTATACTTATTTATTTATTTATTTAACGTCACTTTATGCTACTATGGCTAATCGGACGATGCTACAGTAGGAGTCCTAGATTTTGCCTATCCAGGTTTTATTAGGATAGGGATCTTTAACGAGTACCTGACATCGCACAGGCTCAGGACCACCTTTTAACGTCCCCTCCGAAGGACGGCGTAACTAAGGATTTTTTACTCCCATTAAAAAATCCTAGGTTGTATACTTAAACTGTACAAAGCTGTTATTCTTAGGGGACCCGGTCCCAGAATAAAAATTATTTTCTATTTTTATTTATATTTATATTCTCCCACCAGATTACACCGATCGGCCAAGGGCCTACTAGGCCTGACGCGCCACCGAAAAAAAAAATGTACCTATCAGTATGATATGTTTAGTATTTACTATCAGCTACCGCACGCAATTCAATAAGTCTGTGCAAATCCCCCGGACATCGTCTACGGACCACTAGTTGGGAACTACTGCACAAGACCACATCATTGTAACCGTACAAGACCAAACCTAAATTATAGCCGATACTCTTGATACATTTTAAGTAGTTTTTGTTTTTAATATAATAATACTAAAAAGAAAATGGAATATTTTTCATATGAAATTTAATATTTATTTTAGACAAATATGCCTTTCATCGAGCAGCATAATGTTCAAAAAGCTCCCGTTCTCGATAGCTTTTTATTGGAAAAGAATCCATCAAGATCTTGTAAACTGGTCGGATGGGGAAGAGGAAAGACCATAAAACCACTCGTTAGTACAATGTGTATGTTTTCAACCTTATTATACTTGTACCTGATGATTTAGTCATTTCACGCATCATTTACAGCCACATCTTAAAACAACAATATCCGAGATTAGCGTCCAACTTCTCAATTCTTCCAAGTGCCGTTTTATCGAAGACGCCAATGACGAGTCCATTCACGAAGAAGGCGAGGATCCTTTGTTCTGTTCATACGATGAGAAAAATAACGCAATTCCAGTTTGTCAAGTAAGGTATCATTAATAACATATCAGAGAGAAATGCTTTATTTATTTGGCAATGCTGCCCAAATACATCGGGTTGCTTATATAACACAGCATACTTATCAATCACTTGGATATATTTTACATACATTTTCAATTTTTTTTTTTCTATTTCTATACAAATTTATAATATTTACAATTTTTTTTTTCTCTTTTAGCCATTTACATTATTTTATTTTGTTTCTCTCTACTACTATAATGTAAATTTAGACCTTTGGTGCGTACATTACATAATCAAAATATAATCACATTCACCATTTAATTGCCATACAGGTGATGGTGGATAATCCCTAAGGAGTCCAAAATCACGTTTTCTGCTAACACCGCTATATCTCCTATATCGACACCCAGGTCTTCCAAAAATCTCCTTGTGATTTTTAATATAGACACTGTTCTGCTTTCAAAAAGATAACATCGCCCTTGTAATGTTATTAAAAGGAAAAATATTTCTTAAGATGGAACAGTTAACTTTAGGTAGCAAATAAGGAGAAGTTGGTTTGGGGTGCAGCCATAGAAACACTTTAATGAAGTGAACTTAATTAATTGTGTCAACGTTTAACATTTCGTCCCCTAAGAATAATATACAGTGAACAGAAAAAGTCCAATTTGTCTGGCTTCATTTGATATATATATATATATATATATATATATATATATATATATATATATGGTTAAAAAGACAAAGGAGGAGTACCACCATTTTTGGCTTGATTCTTTTAAAAAAAATAAATTAAATAAAAATTTAAATTAAAAAAAATTAGACAACATTCGAGCAAAACTGACACAGAACGTTATATTAGAGCACGGGACTTGGCCAGAAACAGAACAGAGACTAATGAAAACATTTAATTATTCTTTTATAAATTTCGTAAACAAAATAGACTTTAACTAACTTAATACAGATTGGTAGGAAGGCAATTCAGTCTTTGTAATTCTTGTTGTGCTAAATTCATTTTGTTTGTATTTATATATTTAGCTGCTTTATTCTATTTTTGAAAGGTGTAATTAACATTATTTATTAGCTATTTCCTTATTGTTAGTTATTTTACGATTAATGTAAGTTTTAATTTAATTTTTTTTATTTTTCGAATATTTCATGTTTAAACTGAAGATCAAAATAATGTAACCTAAATAATTTGTGTAAATTTTACATAAATTACGTGTAGTGTGCCTAAGAACAGACATGGAGCATGTATATAAAAATCAATAAACTCTCCTTCTTTGGGGTTACCATAGGAGGAAAAGATATTAAAAAAAAAAAAAATGTATATGATTATTTAGTCAATTAAATTAAATTAGGTTAATATGAATGAAAGATAAAAAAAAACAAAAACAGGTAACATCAAATGAGTTAAGTATTATTAATAAGGAGGTAGTTAAATAATTGGTGTTTGAATGTGGTTAGAGATTGGACACACTTTTCGGAGGGATATGGTTAAGAGTTCCGAAGTATGGTAGCACGCATGATCAAGGACTTTTCATAGGATGCTGTTCTATGAGAGGGTAGGTATAGGGCGGTGGGTTGGGATCTAGTTTTTCGTTTGTGCACGGAAGAACGCGGAGTAAGGTGGTCAAAGATATAGGAAGGATTTCTGGTTCGCAAGGATTGGAATAGGAAGATACCAAGTAAGTATTTTCTTCGGGATTTGGGATATTACAATATTGAGTAATATTACAATCAGTCCAATTTAGGACTTTGATATAAATAACGGAGGTATGTGAAAGTCGTGAGTTGAGCTTGAGTTTTGATATTTTGACTGTTTTTTATGCCATTTAATAGAAAAATACAGGAAAATATGTTTTCTTAAAAAAATTCAGTTGAATAAGTTCATTTTTCGTAATCGCTAATAAACTTTCATATCCTCCCAGAGGGAACAACTGAGTGATATACTAGCCTTACTTTGTCCCCTCTGAGGAGTCAACCGAATGCAAAGGGTTAATTCAGTTGTTAAGCAGAGAACTTGATATTATAATTAGGTGACTAAAGAATGGAATATAAGAATTTAAAGGGGTGCCAATTTATGGGATTTTATTTTGTCATTGCTTTTTACTTTCACTTACCTATATATGAAATAAGTAGTAAGGGAAAGTATTGCGATCGTAAATATTTTTAATTTATAGTTTTCGACAGAAATGCACGTTTTAGGGTCTCCTGAGTCCAAGTTCCGAAAAAAGGTCTGTGTGTGTGTGTCCGTTTGTGTGTCTGGTAAGTAAGTTGTACTTAACTGAAATTTCATTTTTAAGACAAATTTACACCCGAGATGTTACAGCAACTTTTTTTTTATCAAAATCGGCTGACCAGAGAGCCACTTCATACCATGAATTTTGTACCTTTTTACGATTCACTAAAAAACGGCTCTTATGATTTTGACAAAAATCGCTATACGGATGTAAAATTTGATGAGCTTTTATACAGTGTAGGTTTTATTCTGATTGAAATAGTTTGACAGGGAATAAATGCCGATATTTTAAATTTTCTGCCTCTAAAGTACCTTTGATTTTGTAGATTTAAAAAAATATATACACATCGTCTTATTAGCATTTATAAATAACTGCTAAATATGCAAGTTGAGCGAATTTGATGAACATCTATCGAAAGGAGAAAAGTGCAAACATATTTTTTTTTAATGTAATTTTTGGTTTTTGATAATAAGAACAGCAATAGAGACGTATAATATACCGTTAGAAAGAGAAAGATTTTAGAAAAAATATTATCTGATACCCAAAGTCGTAAAAGGTAATGTAAAGTAACGAATGGGAAATAAACTTATTACTGATTAATATATGTATAATATATTAATATATTATTTAAATCTAAATCAATATGTTTCCAACGAGAATGAATACACGTTTTATTAAAATCAACTTAAAATATTTTTCAAATTTAAGTATATTTAATAGTTTTTAAATTGATATTAACAGTCGAGGTAAGTGAAAATCGTGTGTTGCCCGCACCATATTTTATTAAATCTATTTATTTTTGCGTAGAGCGATTCCGGTGGTCCATTGGTGTGCAACGAAAAAGTCGTCGGGCTCATGTCTTGGCTGAGGTCTCCAATCTGTTACTACAACATAACTGAGTATATCCACACCCGTCCGATATATTATTGTAAGATCTACTCGGACCTTGTCTGGGTTCGAGATGTTCTTGGAGAAAGCAGTTCGCGAATGAGCATTCAAATCGAAGATGGTCCTAGCTCCAGTGTTTCTCTTGGATCCTCGAGATATGGTATAATGGTGTTAGCCGTGGTCACCATGGTCTTCATGGGTTTGTAGAAAAAAAAATTAAATAAAATTCATCCATTTATCAAAAGTTTTTTATTTTAAAATAAATTTGAGTGTTTACATCAACAAAAACAACACATGTTGCCAAATTATCACGCCCAAAACACCTCCATAAAGTAAATGAACGTTACCTGAAAAATAAAATTTTAATTAAAATATGTAGACAGAATAATGACACTTAATATATAAGGCATTTACCTATCTTAAGCAAAAAAAATTCAATTTCCTACACGTTTCGCTTATGATATTGACTTACCACACACAGAGCCCATTTTGGTACTTGGTTATTATATTGGTAACCAAGTACATATATTGTTTGTATACTTGGTTACCAAAGGAACCTTAAAATATGGTATTTCCGTTGAAAATTCGAATTCCAATATTTTCACGATGGCAATATTTACATACCTCCGATATATAGTACAGTACAATTAGGTTTTAATCCGAAAATACAAAAAAAAAAAAAAAAAGCTGAAACCTGTCAGAAATTGTTCAGTGTCCTTCTCTTATTAAGTGGTAAAAAGTCCCAAAGTTTCCCACGCCGTGTTTTATAGGGAGGAGGGGAGAATCTGAAATTTTTTTTTTTCATTTTTTTGTGAATATCTCAAAAAGTAACATCTTTATTGAAAACACCATTCTTTAAAAAATTAAAGTACATTAAAATATCTTTAAAAATGATTATATAACGATTTTCGCTAAAATAAAGAGTTGCGGAGATATTAAAGGTGCAATATACAGGGATTTTCCTTATGTAGTAAAAATTCCTTCAAACTCCATTAAATATGAGCGTTAATGGGCAACTGACTGGCTTAATTTGATTGTTTAAAATTTTTTATCCTAGATATGATCAATCAAAATTAATACACAGTTAAATTCTCATTCAATTATGACTAAAATATATAATTAACCATTGCCACTATTAACCGTTATGATAAACTTAACAAAAAAAAAAAATAATAATAAATCCCAATACAATAGATGTATTGTATTTTTTATGTTTTTAATTATATAGTTCATACCAATAAGTACAAAATCCACCCATTATAAGATCTTTATTTCCTTTTTTTGTTTTACTGAGGTGTAAATATACGTTTTTTTTCCATTCTCATAAAATGATTTAATTTTTATTTACACTATTAGCGTCCTAAAAACGTAAACATTTCAGAATAGGACCTTTATCTCGAAACCTATTAAACTTACAGATGCCAATTACCACTCAAATCAAAGCTAATTAATCGGGCTAAGATTTACCTTATCTTCATAATTCTCTTATGAAGTTTTTATGATATTTTACAAAATGAAATAACAAAATAGCGTTTTTTTGAAAAATAAAAATTATTACTTGTAAAACTTTATCTCGGAAACTTATATATATATGTAATTCTTAAAGAAAGTAGACTTTAGACGATTCTAAAATAGTAGAATTGAATAAAAAGTCCCTTTCTACTCTATCTAGATGCTAACCGTCAGAGATCATATGTAACCTACCCAATGTTTAAAAACACATGTGATCACACTTTGTCACTATGATAAATGGCAACACTATCTACAACTAAATTATGATTATAATTTACACCTCCGTTGGTCGAAGACTCTTTTTCCGCAGGAAAAGAGTATGGTACCAGCTTAGAGCTATGGAAGAAATTGGCTGCCCTATGTCTCGTATTGCAGTCAACTTCATAAATAGATGATGAAACCCTACGTTTTATGATAAAAGGTCCTTTCCTAACTTCATCCAACTTATCTCTATTCAATCTATTGCCATTCGAAACGTACACCAAATCTCCTTCCTGAAATTCATGTTCCTTCCTCGTTTGATCTACCCGCTTCTTATTTCTTTCAAAACTTATTCTTGAATTTTCAAATGCTTTCTGACGATCTGCACTCAAATCAGTTTCACGTTTCAATTCTTCAGGAACTATTTCGGATGTCATTCCATATAACAGATAAGCGGGTGAAAATTTAGTCGTTCCGTGAGGTGTGTTGTTGTACTCCTTGACACAAGACTCAGCCACAGTGGTCCAAGACACCTCATCATCAGTCTCATTTATTCGACAACGGATTCTGTTTACCAATGTTTGATTTAACCGTTCATTCAGTCCATTGGATTGTGGGTTGTCTACTGCTGTATAGAGCAGATCAATTCTCTTGTTTTGTAGGTATGTTCTGAACTTCCTTGCATTGAACGCCCCATATTGATCAACTAGCAACATTTTTATTTTGTTTCCTTCTGCCACTGGGTTGATCAGTTTGATGAAATCAGTAACACTTTGCCCACTGGAAGTACGGATCCAGGCATACCTAGAAAAATGATCTACCAGTAAGTGAAGGTATTTCTTTGTTGAGTTATTTCTAGCAAAACCACCTATTGTGTCGATGGACATGATATGATAGGGATATTCTGCTGGACCTAACTGAGATAGGAGTCCGATTGGTCTTCCCGATCTAGATTTATTTTTAGCACAGATCTCACAAGCTCTACAAAACTGATTTATAAGTTTAACCATGTCTTTAAAATAATAGAAGGGTCTCAATTTTTCAGCTATTTGGCTGGTGCCAATATGCCCGTAAAATTTGTGAATTTTGTCAATCAAGTTGAGTCCTAATCCCATTGACACATATATTCGTTTCCTATTGTTTAGCATCTTAAAGCTAATTTTGTCATCTTTAAAAACCGTCTTCGAAGCTGCAATTTCATCTTTAATTGTTTCTTGATCATTTATGATGTCATCGATTTGAATCATGTTAATCACCTTCAAACAGTCATTTTCATCTTCAAAGCTTTCTAGAACTGGGTTTCTGGATAACGCATCAGCTTCTATATTGTCCTTGCCTTCTTTATAAATGACTTTAAAGTTGTACTGAGACAGATACAACATCAAATCACCCAACGCCTCATCTGTTCGGGATTTACATTTTAAATTTATAAGCGGTTTATGATCCGATGTCACAGTAAAAGCCTTACCAATGAGATAATGTTGCCAATAAACAATTGCTTCTTTTATTGCTAGGCATTCCAAATAAATAATCTCCTTCTTCATTTGACCAGGGGTCAATTTCTTAGAAAAATAACCAACCGGATGTAGGATACCATCTGCTTGTGGCTGCTTCAGAACTGCACTCAGACCGTACGGTTGCATCAACTTCGATAACTATATCTTTTTCATGGTCATAGATTGCTAAGACTGGTGCTGTACATAGATATAACTTTAATTCTTGAAAACACGATTCACATTTATCAGACCATATAAATTTTTCGTCTTTCTTCAACAGATTATGTAATGGGGCTAATCTCTCTGTACAATGATCGATGAATTTTCGATAAAAATTAATTTTCCCCAGAAGTTGACGAACCATTTTTCTTGTCGTAGGACGTTGAAATTCTTTTATTGCAATCAAATTATCATTGATCGGACGAACCTTGCCATATTCTATTACGTGGCCTAAGTATTTCACTGAACGCATAGCGAAACCACATTTCACTAGCTTTAATTTAAGCCCTTCTTTCTTAACTGCTTCAAAGACTAAGCCCAAATGTTTCAGATGTTCTTCATAAGATTGTGAAAAAATCAAAATGTCATCAATGTAATTTACACAAAAACTACTTAAACTGTGTTTACGTAAAATACCTGCCAAAATTCGTTGAAAGATAGCTGGTGAATTTTTAAAACCAAACGGTAGGACTTTCCATTGACAATGGCCTTTTTGCGTTATAAATGCTGTCTTTTTCCGATCTTTCATTCGAAGAGGTATAGACCAAAAAGCCGAGTTGATATCTAAAGCAGTAAACCAGCTGCAGTCACCGACATTCACTACTAGATCATCGATTCTGGGAAATGGTTGGGGCTCAGGCACTACTAACTTGTTTAGTTCGCGAAAATCAACACATAGCCGCGTTCTTTTCCCATCTTCTTTCTTGAATGCTAATGTTACAGGTGATGCAAAAGGTGAACTCGATTCTTCAATCAAATCATTTTCTAATAATTTGGAAATTTGTGAGTCTATTTCCTCTTGATCAGGGTAAGAACATCTATATGGTTTCCGTGAAATATATCTGTCCTCTTTCAATTTAATGTGAGCTTCGCTATCTCCAACTATACCCACGTCAAACTTATTATTGGCAAAACACCTTTCGTATTCATTTAACATCTTCATAATGTCATGCTTTTTATTTTCATCCAAATATTCTAAATTTACTTCTAAGGAATTCTTATCATTTCCGAATGATTCATCATTCAATATTGATTTATCTTCTCTGGTTACAACTTTCGAAGAATCCTTGTCAATTCTCGCGCTTTTCACTTCGATTATGCTGTCCTTTGTTTTCTGTTTAATTCTTAGATTTTCATCTTGTATAAGTTTAAACTTCTTTATAGCATCTAAACCAAGTAATAAATCGTAATTGAAGTTACTATTTTTAACAACATATAGGTTAAGTGTATCTTCTATTTCCCCTATTTTTAAACGAAGGCTAGCCCGGCTTTTGCAAAAATTCACACCACTGATAGTTTTCAAAATACTTCTATTAGAGAGCAATTTCGATTTCAATAAGCGAACAAGCTTTTCATTAACCAATGAACAAGTAGAACCGTTATCATAAACAGCTGTCACTACTTTATTTCTGTCCACTTCTACGTTAATCTTGATTAATGTACATGGTGTGAGCTTTTCCGGGCCATTTAGTTTTTTGAACTCTCTTCATTTTGAATTTCAATGCCCGAAAGATCAGTTTTCAAGCCGTCATCCAGTTCCGTCATATTAACTACATTTTTATTTTGATACAGTTTATTTCTGCATACTGACGTTGGATGAAAACGATTTTTAAAACCAAGTTCCTCGCATATGGTGCATGGTCTTCTCTCCATAGCATTTACTTTTTCCGTTTTTCTTTTCACCATGTCAGTCTTCTTCGTCTCTACATTTTGTTTTTTTTCCAATATTTTCTTCATCACGTAAGAATCATTAAAATTTTTCATTTCTCTCAAAATATCATTTACTGTCTCTATATTATCCCTATTAAGCCTATCCTGAACATCTAGGGGTAAATTATACACTATTTGATATACTCTATACATTTCGGGCATATCTTTGTCTGCTTCCAAAAGCAAACGTTCTTTCTTGAGAACATAATCGATCAGCGAACCGAACATATACTTGTAATTGAATGCTGTGCGAATCGCCGTCCAACCCTTTCTGCCATAAACTAATAAAAATGAATTTTTCCAAACTTCCCAATCAGCTATTGGTAATTTAATTAAACTTGAACCGTACCATTCTTTTGCATTACCATCCATAAACAACTTTAAAGCTTCTACCTTGGTGGATCCATCAAATATCTTAAATCTGATACATTCCTTCTCAAAAGAGGTTATCCAATTTAAAGCTTCTTGCTTTCCATTAAACTTGCTTAAAAGAAATTTGTGTTCTATTTCACTTAAAGTTACTGCATAAGTAGTTGAAATACGGTCCTCTAATTCCTTAATACGTTAGATCAAAAAAACCTCGTTGGCTGTTTTTGTTTCTCCTAATGCAATATCCATAGCACTAGCTTCATCTACATTATATTCTTCTAAATAGTGATCACTAATTCTGAAGTTATCATCTTCATCTAAATATTTATTTTTCAATTCCGGTTTAAAAGCAATAGCAACTTTTCTATAACCTCCTAATTTAGTGATAGAATTTTTCATACTCACAATTGTTTTACTTGCTAATAGTTCTTTGTGCAAGTCCAAATCCTTTAACTGCTCTGGTAAACTGTACCATACAACCTTGTCCACAGACAGAGCAGTTAACTCATACTTTGCTTCTCCTCTCTTGACAATATGGACATGAAGTTTCTTACTTGAAGCCATAGTTGAGTAGACTTTTATTCAATTTGTAATTCTTAAAGAAAGTAGACTTTAGACGATTCTAAAATAGTAGAATTGAATAAAAAGTCCCTTTCTACTCTATCTAGATGCTAACCGTCAGAGATCATATGTAACCTACCCAATGTTTAAAAACACATGTGATCACACTTTGTCACTATGATAAATGGCAACACTATCTACAACTAAATTATGATTATAATTTACATATATATATATATATATATATATATATATATATATATATTATATAATTAAATTACCACGCAAATCAAAGCTCATTAAATATACCGTAATGTACTTTATCTTCATAATTTTTGTAGAAAGATCAATTTGTATGAAATTTGACACATTAAAGCTGCAAAATTTTGATTTCCGATTTTTAGAAAGAAAACCCTTTTTACTTAAACTATCGTATCTCGTTAGTTTTTTTTATTACCTCTCAAATTGAAGTTAAGAAGATCAGTCATACTTCGATTTATCTTTATAATCTTCGTAGAGAAAACAATTTTTATGATATTTTACAATATAAATGTAGACATTTTTTTATAAAAAAAAAAAAAAAAAGTACTTTGAAAAGCATTATCTTGGAAACTACAAAACATAAAGAAAATTGAAAAGGTTCCGCCAATGACAATTTGAATGTACTTTTAAAAGAAATTTACTATGTTTTCCCGTAGTTGGTATGTATTTAGTTATTGAGCGTTAAATGAAAAAAATACAAACATTTTAGGTTCATTTTGGAGTAAAGTGAACTTCCGGGGGTCCATCATGAAATTTTTCGATACTTACGTTTCTAGGACGCTGATAGTGTAAGGGGTAAAGTGTAAATAAAAATTAAATCATTTTATGAGAATGGAAAAAAAACGTATATTTACACCTCAGTAAAACAAAAAAAGGAAATAAAGATCTTATAATGGGTGGATTTTGTACTTATTGGTATGAACTATGTAATTAAAAACATAAAAAATACAATACATCGATTGTATTGGGATTTATTATTATTATTTTTTTTTTAAGTTCATCATAATGGTTAATAGTGGCAATGGTTAATTATATTTTTTAGTCATAATTGAATGAGAATTTAACTGTGTATTAATTTTGATTGATCATATCTACGATAAATAATTTTAAACAATCAAATTAAACCAGTCAGTTGCCCATTAACGCTCATATTTCATGGAGTTTGAAGGAATTTTTACTACATAGGAAAACCCCTGTATATTGCCCCTTTATATCTCCGCAACTATTCATTTTAGCAAAAACATTTATATAGTCATTTTGAAAGATATTTTAATGTACTTTAATTTTGTACATTATAATGTCATCGATTAAGTTAATACTTTTGGAGATATTTACAAAAAAATGAAAACAAGTAATTATTTTCCAACTCTCCCTCTCCTCCCTACGAAACCCGACGCGGAAAACTCGGGGACTTTTTACCACTTAATAAGAGAAGGAAACTGAACAATTTTTGACAGATTTCAGAATTTTTTTTTTTTTTTTTGGATGTTCGGGTTAAAACCTAATTTGACTGTACTATGTATCGGAGATATGTAAACATTGCTATCGTTAAAATATTGGAATTCAAACTGTCAACGAAAATAAACGTTTTAAGGTTCCTTTGGTAACAATGTTCGGGTTTTGCCTTTTTTTTTTTCCCCAATTTTACTGTACTAATATATTTCATGTATAATTATGTTAAAGTAAAATGGATATGTAAACTATAAATGAGTTTGATAAATAAATTAAAGACAAATATTTTTCTAGTTGTAATTTGTATATTTCTAGGTATATATATAAAACAAATAAAAACCTATAAGAAGCAATAAGACCTTTTTAAGAAATTTTGTTTCCAGAAGAGTGGTAAGTTAAGTGAAGTCCGCAACAGATTTTTTTTTCCGAATTTATCATGAGGAGAGAAAAAAAGGTCGCAATGAATAAATTGAAGGATGCTTAGAAAAAATAAATTTTTTTACTACCCTAAGATTAATTTAATCGTGTTTTACTAGTTCTTAAAGAACTTAAAAATCGCAACTTGGAACTCTTAAAAAGCAATTATGCAATTATTTTTACCGTCACTTACCTATATACGTGAAAATTTTCGAATTCCAGTTTTCAACCGGAAATAAACGTTTTAGGATCCCCTGAGTCCAAATGACCAAGTCCCGCAAAAAGGAGTGTGTGTGTGTCTGTGTCTCAGTGTGTGTGGTAACTCCCGGGCGAAAACGAAAAGTTCTATGAAACTGAAATTTCATATTTAAGACAACTATACGCCCGAGACGTTACAGAACTTTTTCACCAAAATCAGTTAACCAGAAGAGCCACTTTATACCATGCATGTTGCACCTTTTTACAATTTCCTCAAAAACGGCTCTAACGATTTTGATTAAACTCTACACATCGATGTAAAATTTAGTGGGCTTTAATGTCATGGAGGTTTCATTCTTATTGAAATAGTCGCACTGGGCTTAAATGCCGATATTTTAAATTTTCTTCCTCTAAAGAACCTTTAATTTTGTAGATTCTATAAAAATGACTTATTATCTATTTAGTCCTGATAAAAACGGATAAATAAATAATTTGAACGAATAGGATATCTAACTAAAAGAAAAAAGACCAAAACTATTTTTTTAAGGATTTTTTTTTTTTTTTTTTTTTTTTTTATCATAAAAACAGTAATCTAGACGTATAATAAATATACCGTTAGAAAGCTAAAGATTTTAGAAAAATTATTATTTTATACACAAAATTGTAAAATTTGATGAGTTGTGAATAGCGGATAAAAGTAACTGATTTTAATAGGTAATAATATAATTCATTATGTATTATAACTCATGTTTCTATTGAAATTCAATGTAAATTTATTCTTTACAATTTATTTTTATTTCTAAGTGTATTTAAAAATTCTTAAAAACTATATAGATTTTAAAAGCGGAGGTAAGTGAAAGTCGTGTGTTGCACGCACCAGATTTTTTTTTATTATGTACATTTTTAAAAATAAATTGATGTTATTTTTTTTCGTGGGAACACAATGTTTATTCGTTAGGTTCCTTAGGAATATATAAGATGTTTTAGCAGACCAGAATAAAATGTCATACATTTTAGGGCAACTAGTTTTCTCTGTAAATATTATTTTATTTTTTGGATCAGAAGTCAATTTGGATTAAGATCTTTTTTATTAGTTTAATTAATTACAGATAGTTGTACGTATTAAATAATCATATCACATAATTCAAGCAACACATAACACACAATAAATTTTTAAAAGAGAACAAATTCTAGAATTGATTCAGTATTTAATTTTCTTAAAAGTCTGTATAAAATAAGAAGTAGCTAGACTAATAGTTCTACTAATAGACGAAAGAGTACAGCACTATCCAATCATTATGGAAATAATGGTAGTAGTTTTATTAACCGTCAAAAGAGAGCAGCACCTACTGAGAGCCAAGCAAGGACAGAAAACAAAGTTCAAAATTCTAACTTAGTAATAGGAGGTTAGGAACATATAGGAGCTCAACTGGCAGTGGGAGGGTGGGGGTCTTGATTGGTGCTGGCCTCTGGTGTCAGTTGTTGAAACTATTACTTCACTCTGAGCCTTTGAGTGAGCTCCTATGCACTCCTAACCTCCTATTACTAAATAAAAATTTTGAACTTTGTTTTCGGACCTGCTCATGGCTTGGGAGGTGCTGCCCTCTTTTGACGGATAATAAAACTATTACCACAGCTTTTCTGATTGATTGGATAGTGCTGCTCTCTTGCGACCTTTAATAAAGCTATCATAATTAAACTTTTTTTTAAAACACAAAAAATGGAAATTTATTCTCTTTAGGATGATTGTCTTTATGAAATTAGAACGATTATCCATATGTTTTTAATGAGTAATTCAATGAAATTTAAGTTAATCAAGTAGCATTATATTAAGATATGGATTATAATAAAAACTTTCTATATAATTATAAATATTATATCTGTGAAAGTTAATATTAACAAACTGATATCACAACAACTATCATAACTAACTTGAATCCTATTTAATCCTATCTAATGAGGTTAACTAATTTGATCATATTAACTGACAAATTCATTGATCGTGGAATTTGTTATTTATCTAGATAGTCAAAGTAACTTTAAACTTGAACATAAAGCTTAATTTTTATAGTTAAGGCATTAAGGCATAAACACATTGGCCATCATCAGAATGTTCTTTTCAAATGAATATATTATTATGAAGGAAGAAATGGATGGTCCAGATGGCGGTAATAAACCCACTTTTTTTTACTGTCCCCTGAACCATCTCTTCCTTTGAATTGATTTCGCGGTGAACTATTGTATATTAAGTATATTATTAGGTTAGTATTAAAGAACTTTTTATTGTGGCTTGTCCTATGATTATACCAATTAATTTAACTTATTTATCTAAAATTTATTTTCCTTTTGTTTTATTGATCAAAACCAGACAACATCTTCCATATTTTAACAATAGCAGAAAATGGCATCCAGAACAACAGGCTGATGGCTACAAACTAATAGGTTATAAAAACGAATATGTCAAGAAACTGTAATTTGATGACATTGTCAAAAACATACACATCCATTAAATTATTTTATTCTGCCTAGCTAGTACCATTCTATATCATCCTTTCCTAAAATGATGTGATAAGGGTTAAGTATTGGGTTGTTTCACATGAAATGTCTGTTTTTATAGTTTCTGAAATACTGGAAATACTGGATTTTGCAGGTCTCTGTTGTTTTCTTCCGAATGTTTACATATTTAAAGTAAATAGTTACTAATCCTCTGCCTTTGTATTATAAACATTAGCTTCCCAATCAATTACCCACTTTTTAGTATACCTCCAAATATGAACATGGAAACACGTGATTTTCGAGTAATATTTTTGTACGAGTTTAAACTCGGCCATTCAGCAGCTGAGGCCACTAGAAATATTTGTAAGGCGTTTGGGGAAGGGAGTGTTAATGAACAGACCATTCGCAGTTGGTTTGCTAAGTTTCAGCTGGGGATACCGACTTGGAAAACTTTCCCCGAGGAAGACCTCCGTCCGTAATAGACAACGATGTCCTCAAACATACAATAGAAGGAAACCCCCTACCAAACAGTTAAAGGACTCTCAGCACAACTAAATGCAAGTGCATCTACCGTTTCCAGGCATTTAAAGTGTATTGGGAAAGTAAAAAAGCTTGATACATGGGTACCTCATGATCTCACTGAGCGGCAGCAAGACCCCATGTTCCAAAACATACCGTGCAAAAATTGAAAGAACTGGGCTACAAAGTTCTTCCGCACTCACCATATTCTCCCAACTTGTCTCCAACAGATTGCCACCTGTTCAGGAATTTAGACGACTTCGTCAAAGGAAAACTTTTGAAATTGAAGGAAAATGATGATAAAGTGAAAAGTGAGTTTTCAGATTTTGTTTCACTTCAAAGCTCAGAGTTTTTCAGTTCGGGGATAAAAAAGTTGGTGCCATGTTGGGAAAAATGTGTAGAAAAAGAAGGTAAATACTTCGAATAAAATTATCTTGTTTTCATATCATTAAAAATAATAAAAATCCTTTACCTTGAAAACGGATATTTCATGTGACACAACCCAATAGAAATACATACCTGTATTATTTCCTCCCTTGAGAACACTGGTTATAAAGGCTCTCTTTTTGGAGGTAATGCTAATATGCCGGCTTCACAAACAAAGCTTGCTATCCCTTTAGGAAACAAACTTCTTGTTGCCGAAATCCTCAAACCTAACCTCAGGACACACAGTCCATCATTGGTCATCTTGCAAGGATAGCTCAGCATACTCCAGCCATAAGCCTAAAAATAATTTTAAAAAACATTAAACCACTTTGTTTCTATTTTTTAATCATAATTATAATTGTAATTGAATAAGCATTGACTGGATTGAATCTTCAACTTTTACATTATTTTCAGCCTGTTCTAAATCAACAAGAAGCTTATAACCAAATTATGTGCTCACCACATGATGGAATATCATTATAAAGCATCTTCAGTCATGAGACTGGGAAATTTATTTTACTTTTGTATCTCTTTGTATACAATTAATGCTACTCAAATATATGTCATTTGGGTTTATTAAATATAAATTTTAATTTAATAATTATTTAATTAAAAAATAAACTTACAGCTACTCCGTTGATGTACCACACAAGAGAAGGTGGTGGATTAGATGGTGAAGCCGTGCATATAGCTTGTATAATCTCTCCTTCTTCATAAGATGATTTGATACCACTTATGATAGGTCCATTCGTTGGATAAACTGATAAAAACATTTAGTTTTATCTTTCGCACATCACAAGAAGTGGTTTTCTAATTAGATTCTTGTCTTGATTGTTTATAAGAAAGCTAATTATTTAAATACAATATTTCTGGTCTACTAAATCATAATTTTCTACTATGAAACAGATAATATTATATTTAAAAATACTGTTTATTCACTGTGTTAAATGAAAGAAGAAAGGAAAAATAACTTGTTTTGTTTTATTAATTTTTTTCTATGATCATCCTTTAAATTTTGCTAGTGCCATTTTTGCAGGAGAAAAATAATGATATGAATACCAGCTCATAAGGAGCCATTTTTTCTGTCATAAGAATATTGAAAATTTTGTTAAGTGCTTAAGCACTCTCATGAGCGAAACTTGACACTTATTCATATAATCTTAAACATTTAATTTATTACCTAAAACTGATACACTTCTCCTGATAATTTTTTGCCTCTTTTGTACTTCTACAACAACATTACAAGTATATAATCCACTGCTCGTGACATCAAAATCCATGAAACCTATGTCCGTTGATTCACAAACATAATTCTGGTTAAAAAAAAAAAAAAAAATCATTTATAAACCTCACATATAGTAAATACTAATAGATTTTGTTATTGTTTCCTTTTTCAATTAATTATAATTTATTTTCAAATATGTATTTTATATATGTGTTTATGACCTTTGGATTTACTTAAGATTCAACAATTAAACCTAAGACAGTTCCATTTTTATTTTTTTTTAACAGTCCCATTGAGGCTTCTGCCAAAATATTATTTCAGAACTTTCATTCCTATCGAAATATTTTTGTATTATTTAATTTAAGAGGTGTTATGAATGAGCAGCAATAGAGCAAGAGAAGATAAATTAACCTTAAGAAGCAATTTTAATCATCACCTGCACTGAGTTCCAAGACAACTTTAAACCATAAAAAGAAAAATTGAATAGAAAGAGAAATGGATGCTGAACCAAAGGTTTTGTCGAAAAAAAGTTCTTAAAGAACCTAGCCGGATTAGCATGTGAAATCTGCCCCCGCTTATATTAGAACCAAATTTATACCATTGAGTCACACCTATGAGAAACAACCTTATGCAAATTTTTAGCCTCTTTATCCTAAGGGAAGGGAAGTTATGGAGGGGGAAAGAAAAAACAAAAAAATTGTTTTCTCCTGAACAGCTCAACCGATTTTCACCAAAAAAATATGTGTTGTAGATTTTACAAATAGGTTTCAAAAAATGTTATTTTTAATTTTTTTCCACCAAAATGCTGGTAAAAAAATTTTTTTTGGTTTTTCAAAAAAATATTTTCTGGTTATAATGGTTTGGTACACCTCCAATTTTTCGTTACTTTATTTCTTTGGAGGGTCCTACATATATTTTTTTCAATTTTATCGCAAGTGTACCCCTCAGTGAAAAATAAAAAAAACAATTTTTTCTCCTGAACGGATCAACCTACTTTCACGGAAAAAATATATGTTAATGGTTTTCTATAAGAGTTACAAAAAACATTTTTTTAATTTTTTTATTTCGAAAACGTTGAGTCAAAATTTTAATTTTTAATATTTATTTATTTTTTAAAAATTATGTTGGACTAGTACACCAACAATTGTTTGTTAATTTAATTCATTTGAGGGTCCTGCACAATATATATTTTTTTCAAGTTGATCTAAAATGTACCCAATAGTGAAAAATAAAAAAAACAAAAACCTTTTTCAGCTCTCTGAGTAGTAGCAGGTCACGCATGAAGAGTAGAGATAGAGCTGTAGGATCGTAATGTCATTAGATATTACTTACCCACTATGTACATACATACTATTTATTATACCTATTATTATAAATATCTTAAATTGGATGGAATATATTTTTTTTTCATTTATTTAATCTTTTTGACTTGGATAACTACTACATACACTATATGCTATATTTATATAAAACGTAACCATAAAGATTTTTTAATTTATATTTTTTCATATTATTATATGTTAATAAAAAAAGTTACGATGACAGACCTGCATGAAATGTTCGAGAAAAAGCCACTATCTTCGTCTCCTAGTGGATTGTCTCTATTCCGTTTTTCACGAACATTAAAAATTATTAATGTTATTAAATTAAATTAATATTATTAAAATATTTTCTGGTTATGATGGTTTGGTACACCTCCAATTTTTCACAACTTTACTTCATTGGAGGGTCCTCCATAACATATATTTTTTTTCAATTTTATCGCAATTTTACCCCATAGTGAAAAATAAAAAAAACAATTTTTTATCCTGAACGGATCAACCGAATTTCACGAAAAAATTTATGTTAATGGGTTTCGAAAAGAGTTTCAAAAAATATTTTTTTAAATTTTTTATTTCGAAAACGTGAGTCAAAATTTTTATTTTTAATTTAAAAAAAAAATTTTAAATTACTTTGGTTTGGTACACCAACAATTTTTTGCTAATTTAATTCATTGGAGGGTCCTGCACAATATATATATTTTTCGAGTTGATCTAAAATGTACCAAATAGTGAAAAATAAAAAAAGCAGCATTTTTTCAGCTCTCTTAGTAGTAGCTGGTCACGCATGAAGAGTAGGGATAGATCTGTAGGATCGTAATGTCATTAGATATTACTTACACACTATGCACATACATACTATTTATTATACCTATCATTATAAATATCTTATATTGAATGAAATATATTTATTTATTTTATTTTTTTTGACTTGGATAACTACTACATAGCACTATATGCTATATTTATATAAAACATAATAACAAAGATTTTTTAATATATATTTTTTTAGGATTAAGGGGCTAAAAATTTGCATAAGGTTGTTTGCCATAGGTGTGCCTCAATGGTATAAATTTGGTTCTAATACACGCAGGGGCAGATTTCACATGCTTATTCGGCTAGGCCCTTTAAAAAGTAAATTTTTTATACAAAGTTTTTGATGGTGTCTGATATATAAATATTTTGTACTCATGTATAATAATGCCATTGTATAACTATAAGAAACATAGCTAACAAAATATTATTGTTTGAAAAAAAGAAGTTTATGAAGTATTATTTTTGTTGATTTAATAGTTATTATTGAAAAAACTTCTGAATTGTTTCCATGTATTTTCTTAATTTTTCATTCTTAAAAATACATGTGCGTATATAGGAGGAATCACGGATGGCTCTGTAAAAATTTTTGAAATAAAGTTTAAAGAAAAATATGTGGTTAGACTGAATTTTTACTTCCTAGCACATTCTTAATTTTCAAGTTGATAATGATATAGATAGTGTTTGAAAAAATAATTATTTTCGAACTCTTCTTACAAAAATCTTGTATTTGCTCTTTTATGTGTAAGTAGGATAAAGTATATATAAATTTATGCATATTACGACAACCATCTATCTATATATCATCAACTATCATATTACGACAGTGAAAAGTACTGATATTGCCCTTACCTTCTGCTCGTTCTTATTTTCCTTTAAAATACTTGTAAAATTTAACTTATTTCGGCCTGAATATCTGCAAAATACAGGTCTGCAATAAATTGCATGTGTTTTATAATCAATTATAAATATTGTTCTTTTTAACTACCTGCAAAGCTCTTTACCATCTTTATACCATTTCACTGAATAATGATTGTTAGTTCTAACTGGACACTTCAGCTTGAATGGACTGCCAAGTGTGACCAGTCTTGTTTTTGAGTGAATTTCAGAAAAGCTATTAGGGTATTTAGTCCCTAAAGAAAAAATAACCAATGCATTTTATTTATTTGATATGTTTGTTATACGAAAAAAATTAGCAGTATAAACTATTTAATAAATAATAATTAACTGATAATTAAAATTAATTAAATTTCATTTTATTCAAGAATAAAATGTTTTTGTTTTTTTAAATACAATTATTATATATAGATTATTATTTTTTTTTTAAACTAATAAAACTCACATAAAAACAAGAATATAATTAGGAATGAATACATAGCATTTACTGACATTAGACTTTACTCAAACACAGACTTAAGAGCAATGACTTCTGCACATGCTCGATACACTTTGAATCCACAAGATTGATGATTTCCAACTCCTTTGTGTGAGAACATCAATGGGAAAACCTTGCTAAAGAACTTTCGACAATGGGCTCTCAAAAATCAATGGATTCTCTTTATTTCACATTAAAAAAAAAAATTAGGTAGTACAAATTAAAATAGAGAAAATCCCTCATCAAGTAACACATTTATTCACAGCCAAAAATACGTCTTTCTACATACATGAACATATATTTACATCAGTAACAAGAACTTAAATATTTTCAGAAAGTGGTAGTTAATCACAGCTAAAAAGTAATATTTAAAATTTTTAGCTTTACCTTAAAAAAAAAAAAATACTGCAGAACTTTCAAAACTGTTCTGTTATATAAGGTAATGCTAAAAATATATGCTATACAGAATATAATTTATAAAGCGCCATTTATATAATCTAAAAAAAAGACAAAAGTCTTTTAATATATCATATAAATAATGCACATTGTTAATTATCAATAGGTATAAAAAATAATTTAAACAGTATGTTGCGCAGGCGTTTCATCGATACTGAGAGCACCGTTTACATAGGAATTATTTTCTTTCTTCATATTTGGTTCTTCCTTGTCCATCGCCCAATGCTGTCTTTCAGCTGAAGCAAAGATACCATAGAATACAGCCCCTATTAAGTAGAGGGTTGCAGCTATGTAAAAAACGGCGGCCCATTCATCAGCAGTCTGAAATAATCAGATACTTTATTTTATTTATGTATCAATTCATTTAAAATAATTTTCTTATGATGTGTTTTTATTTATAGGCTTAGAAATTTTTGTTTTAATGATAAAATATAATAGAAAGTATAAAACAATCATACTAACTCTATTAGTGACTATAAAACCAGTAATGAGCGGACTCAGAATTCCAGGCAAGGTTCCAAAAGTATTAGAAAATCCCATTAGAACACCTGCATGCTGTGGTGCAATATCCAAATGATTAACTCTGAAAAAAATTAAATAAATATATTTTGAAAAAGTTCAAATATTAGTTATGAATGAATGAATGGTTGTAGATTGAATATGCATTTATATATATATGCAGAAGTGAAAATTTGAGAACAAGCTGGTTTAGATTTGTTGTTGAGTAAAGCTCTAGTTGTTGAGTGAATTTAATTAATTGGTTATATACAGTCCCAGATATATTGGATCTTAATGATATTAATTTTTTGGGAAGAAATATATATTAATAATAAGTAATTGGTTCTTAATTCCTCCACAAAAGTATATTATACACCAATAATTATTTTCAGTCTACATTTGAGGGGTTTTCCCCATTTCCAGGACTCACTAAAATATATTGAAATAAATACCAATTATTATTACGAGGAAAAAAATACTATTTAAAACATTCAATACTAGAACAATCAACAACGCTACATAAAAGTCTATCAAGAACGAATTATTTATTATTATTAATATTGGATCTTGATAATGGTAAAATTTTCCTTAGTCAAGAAATTTTAGACCATTCTTCTATACCCTCAGTATAGAATATTTTCTTTCAGTGCTGGTTCCAGATTTTCAAGCTTAAAAGTCTCTTGAGCTTAGAACTTTTAAACTGTGTATTTTCTTTCTGGAAGCGATCTAACCAACTTTTCCTTGATAATGTACACAGTCAACAATATATCTAGTATTAAGAATAAATTAGGGAGCGGCGTGGTCTAGTGGATAAAGCACTAGTCTGCTGTGCTCCGGGTCCTGGGTTCGAATCCCGGCTGTGGCAGAAATATTATTTATTCTGTTAATTCAGTCGGGGGGCGACCCTAGGGTATGGAGACCCTCCTGGGGCAGACCCAGCCTCTATAAAGTGGGTACCCAAATTAATTGGGGAAAAACCTGGCGGCTGAGCGTGATTAAGGCACAATCACCTCATTGCACTGCCGTTGGCCTAGGAACAGTACGAATCTCTATATGTACTGAGCCCAAGACCCTTCATGGGTTGTAGTGGTACAGGTTTTTTTTTTTTTTTTTTTTTTTTTTTTAAGAATAAATTAAGTTTATGAATAATAGAACTGTTCATTACTAATTATAGCTAATAACTTATTAATGTAAAAACTTATAAACGTAATTTACTTAATTCTTACCCAAAAGCAGGCCAAGCAAATGCTCCAAGTCCAACTGCTAAGACTAGACAAGTTGTCACACCTGCAGGAGTCATTAAATGTGCAGCAAGTATCATGAATACGGTTTGCGAGAGAAATGCAGTACAGTTGAATGTTTTTCTTACCTATGAAAATAAATTAAATTTATTTAGGTACAAATTATTTTTAAAAAAGTAAAACATTATATACAAAACAAGTGGACACGCCTCCACTTCGCATGGGTGCAATTTGAATGAGATGTAATTTATGTTTGAAAAATCTCTCTCTGACTGATTTAGAATTTATTGATTTGGAAGTATTAGTTTATCGTAACGAAAACTTTAATCGGCAAGAAAATATGTTTATTTTATAAGGTCTATTCATTATTATATTTGATCATCAGCAGAAATGAAAAACATAAATCAAAATTAGTCAAGTTTGCTATTTAAAAGCACAGTTATCGGAAAATTTAATGTTTTCATATAATGAAAACTTGATTGCTTTGTATGTATTAAAAAACTACAGAAATAAGAATGGTTCCAATTTTATTCAGTATTGCAAATAAACTATTTAAATTATATTTTAAAAGTTAAATTAAATTTCCATAGGAATCTCATTTACTTTACAGAGAAACTTCCGTTTTAATGAACTTTTTTTTATGCAAAATGAATATAATTATCTTTACTTTCCATTACATTACTTTTCAAGAAGATTATTTTCTGAAGTTAAAAAAAAAAAATAATAATTTTTTTTATTTATAGTAATTTACAACTGTACTAAAGAATACAATAAGTAAATATGTAGAATGAAAATAAAAAGTCATGAAAATGTCTTGAGAAAGAACTACCCAGTGGTAGCACTTCACTAACTATTTTAAGACAGTAGGTCCCGAGGTTACCTTCTTTTCGGTCACCTTGGAGGGTTATCTCCCTGATCTGAGGAAGATAAATTACAGACAAGTGGGTTTGTATGGGCAGGGAGTTTAGAATGGAAAGAGGAGTATCTTTCACAGGCTATGTCAGCAACAAATGGGATGTTTAGGTCATTATGGAGGAGTTGATTTGTGACAAAATAAGGAAGCATTGAGGATTATGCGAAGGATTTTGGATTGTAAGGACTGGATGCGGGAATAAAAAAATAAAATAAAAGTAAAAAACAAAGTTTTCAATTGGAAGGAATATTCAAGAAATAAAATCTGTGTTCTTTTTCTAGTTTAAATGTTCATACCTGTTGAACAAATTCGATACCTAGGACTCCATCTTGACAAACGTCTTACATGGAACCCTCACACGAGACTAAAACGACAAGAAACTGCCCGTAGATACCGATTACTACAACACTTACTAGACAAACGTTCAAAACTTCCTACTTCTTACTATAAAAAGCTCATTTATATTACTGTCATCAGACCCACCTGGACATATGGAATCCAGCTTTGGGGCTCTACTAAGCCATCTAATTCCTCCCGCATTCAATCCTTACTATCCAAAATCCTAAATGCTCCTTATTTCATCACGAATAAAATCATCCATAACGACCTTAATATCCCATTTGTGGCAGACCTTTCTCGTACCAGATATACCACTTTTAATTCCAAACTCCCAACCCATATAAACCCTCTTGACTGCAACCTATCAACCTCACATATTCCTGACAACCCTCCGAGGGGATTTAAAGATGGCCTCAGGATCTACTTACTTAAATAAACATCGAAGTACTACTGCTGGGTAGTTTCTTCACAAGCCTTTTACGCCTTTTATTATAATTCATCACTTTTACTTATTGTATTTATGTAATATACAGTTGTAAAATTCAATAAAATAAAAAAAATAAATAAAAAAATGTTCATATTTGATCATCCAAAGAATGGATTATCAATCTCTCCTGCCCAACTAGAAAAGTAATTTTTCATTCTTTAGATCAGCCATGAAATAAAAATGAACCATATTAGACAAAATTAGAATCAATTTGAAAAGTGCTGAAGTGCTGCTCCATGTTCGGCCATAACCCCAACTTAAAGACTATGATTTTAAAAGACAGATCATATTGAATTTAATACTTACGTTTGTGACAGACAGAATTTTTTTGTTACATAGCCAATCAGATAATCTACCAGCAAACTGCATAATTATTGCCATTACCAGATAAGGGAGTGAAGCCAAAATTCCAGCCTTTGTCAAATCAAAGTTCAATGTATCTAAAATTTAGACATAATGTAGGTTTGAATATATTATAAATGATCAATTTTATAGGAAGGAATTAATCCGGGTGACAGTCATTAAATGAAACAACTAAATAGTTTCAACTATTTAGTTGTTTCATTTAATAACTGTCACCCGGACTAATTCCTTGCAGTAATTCTCAACGGTCAACTAATTATATCCACGATCAATTTTATATCTTTCCAAACATAATACAAATTTATTTACTCATCCACTATTACTTGCATTTGATATCTACTCATAAAACTATTCTATAAATTTGAGGAAAAGAGAAGATTTTAGAAAAAAAAATTATGGCTGGTGATCAACTAACCAGTCAACATTTTATTCATCATCAGAAAAGATACAATAAAATCAAATATATGCAGACAAAAAACATCAAATCTCACACCAACATTCTAAGAAGACACACTGGCTAGGTACAGAGCCCCACTGTAGCGTTACTGTAAAATTTTTATTAATTAAATTAGGTAATTTTAGATATAGTTAAGAGTTAAATAGTATTTCTCTTTGTCTGGTTTTTAAATTGTGGTGTGAGATGTTTATGTTTATGTTTATGTTAAGACTTTGTGTATGTAATCTTATATTTATACCCTAACAATATATTTAATATAAAGTACTTGAAAATACCAAGATTGTCATGAATTATTTTAAAAGATAAAAGGAAAATTATAATTATCTGAATAGGAAAAACATTTTGGTTAAATAATATAATATGCAGGTTCTGAAAAGCAGTTTTGATAAATTTGATATCGGATTACTAATATAATATCTCAACAGAATAATATTATAAGGATTTTTCGTTTAGGATACCTTTCATGAAAGTAGGAAGCTGGGTCAATAGTGTGTAAAATCCCCAGTTTTCGCAAAAGTGAGCCATGACTATTGCCCAAAGTGGCATTGACTTAAAAAATTCTTTCCAGGGGTGAACAATCTGTGGATTTCATAATTAACATTATATACTATTTATATTACCTATTTAGAAATATGTTATTTGATCAAAGCAACATTATGAAGTAGAAAAAAGTATTATAATAACCTCAGATGTGTTGACATCTCCTAGAGATTCTTTGAGGTATTTATGTTCTTCTGGAGATACGTGTATATCATCTTCAGGCTTGTTCTTTACAATGTAATACCAAGCACAAGACCACATGAGACCAATAACACCTAAAATATTTTATGAGGAAAATTATATGCATGTTTCTTAAAAATGTTAATGATTAATCTAACTTTTGATGTGTTATATACTTATTTTTATTATTTACTTCGAGAACTTTCTGGTATAACAGAATGCATATAAGATTTTGAGAATCATAAAAAAATTTTCAGGATTAAAATTTGAATATATACTGTAGTATGTTAGTCCAGAAAATAAATTTTATTCTGGGAATGGTATTCCCCTAAGAATAACAAAAATTTACATTAAAAATGTTATATGTTTGGTCTTTTAAGACTTAAACATAAATATATAACAGATGGATTTTGAAACAATGACTAGTTATCATCTATAGCTTGAGATATTACATATATTGGGAAGATTGATGGTTAAGGAGATAGAGAAATTGCTGATGTTTAAAAGTGGTTAAAGATAAGCTTTACGAATGAATATAGGTAAGGAGTTCCAAAATAAGGTAGCACAAATGACAAAGAATTCTTTGAAGGAGGCGGATCTGTGGGGAGGTATATACAAGTTTATGGAATGGGATCTAGTGTTTAATGAATTCACAGAGGAGCAAGTGGTAAGCATATCAAGAATATAAGGTTTTGTTGTTTAGAAAAAATAGGAAGAAATAGATACCAAGGAAATATTGTTGATGTAAAGGGGGATAGAAGGAAACTCGGTATACCTACTGTAGTGTCTGGAGATTTCACAAGTGAATCTAATGAAACAATTCATAAGTATGCAGGATTTTATGTTTTTCATTAAATATCCATCTGTAATAAACCTGCTTACATTTGCTGGATTGTTCATTAGTAGAAATGTCTATATTAATGTCAGTATTCCGCTACTTAATAATAATTCAGTCTTTACAAAGATGTCAAAGATGGCCTAGAATAGCAAGGAACCACAATGAAATGTTGGGTTGAAGAATTATTATTTGTGATGAAAAGTGGATCTTGTACGATAACAGCAGACACTCTGGAAATTAGCTCGACAAATGATAGGCAGCATAATATTTTCAAAAGCCCCAAACTCATCGTTAAAAGGAGATGGTTACAATTTGTTAGGTAGGGTTAGCAATCAAAAAGCCATAGAAAATGTATTTTCTGAATCTATAAATTTTAAGGATCCCAAATTCTATTCAAAGGGTATGGGAAAGCTTCCAACACATTGGAAGAAAGGTATTGAAATTAATGGAGATTATTTTGATTAATAAAAATATATTTTCTTTTAAAACCGTTACCCTGCATTATTATCTGTACACCCAGTATTAAAATTTATTCTACATACCTGTAACATAAAATATCGATGGCCAGCCTAAATGTTCAGCTAATAAACCAGACATCGGCATGGCGATCACTGTCCCGACATAGCTGCCGGAAAATGCAAAAGAAGCCATTGACGCTCTTTCTGAAGGTGGTGCCCATTTTGCCCAAACAGTATGTATGCAAGGATAAGTGACACCCTGAAATCAGAATTCCATGATATATGGATAGATAGACATTATGGTTAATGAGATATAAACTGGATTACTTGGAATATAGAAACTATTCTTTATCTATTGAACTTTCACTAATATTAGCCATTTCTCTTTTAAAAATTGGATCTGTTTATGGAGTAGCATTATAAAACACAATTTAAACAATAATCGTACTTGGATATGCTATGGATAATGGTGCTTCCCGAGGATCTGCTGTCTGTATATCAGTAGCTTTGAAAGAATGTGACTAGGTCAGGATCACATTCAACTGCCTGATTTTTTCCCCATTAAAGAGACATTATTTTTTTAAAACAGAGTGTGTCTAACAGTAAGGTCAATCTACAGCTGATTTAACAGAGTAATTAATAATTATCTGCCACTGTCGTATCAGAAACCAGAGTAGTGAGATAGAAGCAAGATACCTTACTCATTGACTTATATCATACCTCTTTTATTAAATACTGTTATTTATATTTAATTTTCTGATATTAGAATAAACTGTTTCAAATTACTTTTTTAAATAATTAATAATTAAAAGAAACATATAATTTTTTTTAATGTTTTATCAATCACAATCACAAAATGCATAATAACTAAGTGTAATAAACAAATCATCAGTTGGTGTAATCCCGTACGTTGGCTTTAAGTTAGCGTAATTCAAACTGGTGTGTAAGTTTCTTTAGTTTATTAGAATTTTTGAATCAAAAACAGTTTTAATTAGTGCTATTATCACCACGGTTTTATTAATTTAGGAAGCTTATAAAAACTGATAACTTGATAATCACCCACTTTGAGACAAATAATTCATTGAACAGAATATAAATATTGTATGTAGGTATTTCAGATGATTTATTTTATTTTTATTTGATGCCAATTTTTTAAAATTTTTGTAGAAACTTATTTTAACTATAATTTTGCTTACATTGTTAACAATTGTAATTGTATTTATATAACTTTAATTTTAAAACATCATTTATATTTATAGAATAAGTGAATTTTAGAATTTCTCACATCTTTTCATAGTATTAATTACCTGAAGATTGCAGAACAAGGACAAAATTTAGTTTATAATTTAAATAATAATGTGGTAGAGTAGATTAAACACTATTTTTCCACAATAAACAAGTTATTTTCTATTGTAATGTAAATATTTTTAAATCATTATATTTTATATTTGTTTGTTTGTTTATTTAATGCTGATGCTACAGTGTGAGTCCTAAAATGTTTATGTCTGTTTTCATATATATTCTTATTATTTTATTTATTATTTTCATTACCTTATGTACATGGTGGAAACGGTTTCTTATATCTGTAATTCTCATTTCCCTTGAATTATATTGCATAGTGAGCATGGTATCATATATTATTTTTCATTTTTTTTTTTTTTTTATAAATAAAATACTTACTTCAAACAATCCTTCAATTATCCTTAGGATGACTAGTGGATAATACGATGAAGTGCTGACAGCTAGAGGAGTGATTAACGTTAGAAATGCTGTCGTTGTGACACCTAGTCCGTAAACAGTTGCTCCTCCATATTTAGTGCCGAACCAGCCACCAAGTAGTTGTGTGCACAAATAGCCGTAAAAAAAGGAACTGAGTATAAGCCCTTGGGTTTTGGAATCCCAATCAAAGTCTGGTTCCTGAAATCAAATGACTTGTTAATATAAGGTTTTTTATTTTTTAGGTTTTTATTTTTTATTTTCATTTATATGTGAAATATTTAGTAAGAGAAAGTAAGGGAGAACTAGAATCTCTAAAGGTAGGAGCAATATGAATTAAGGTCAAAACAATAAAAAAATAGAAAAAATGTTTTTACTTAAACCTAATAAATTTATTATAAATGTATTATAAGTTTACAGAAAATTATAATAATAATACTATTTATTTAAATACAATATTTACAAATACAAATAAGTTTTCTTACACGATTTCAGTTATCCTTTTATCATGATAATAGAGTTTCAATCATCGTTCGATTTACCTAATAATAATAATGAAATATTTTGCTTAAGACAGTAGGAAAAATAACATGAGAAAAAAACCTACACAATATAAATTACAACAATAATTTAAAAGTACGTGCTTTGTTCTTTTGTGACAGAAAATTAATTTTTTAATAAAAGTTTCCCTTTGCTCTATCTCCAGTTCTAACCTTTGAAAAGTATTTGAATTGAGGGGAAATGCGTCTCTTTATACAAAAAAAAAAAATAAATAAATAATAAGATAATAATAATAACCACTAAACAAAATAATAAATAAATTTAAAATATTTTTAAACTATTCTAATAAATTATTATTCATTAGGTAGAAGGGGAATTAAAAGTAATTATATAAAAGCCAATTTTAATAACCTTTTTGATTAATTTAAATGGAATAATTTTGTTAAAATTCTATTGTTTTATTATTTTTGAAACCTAAACAGGCTTGGGAAGAGGAAAGGAAATATTCCTCCAAAATGAGGGAGCGCTGAGGAAAAAAAAGTAGATAATGGTTTAGTTGCAATTGTTTGAAATGGTATGTTATAAGCAATATTTTCTTAGTTCATACCTTTACCAAACCATTAGCTACCAGCACCCTCTCAAAGTAAGATCGCCATTCAGGACCTTTACATTTCTTCACATAGAACTAAGACTTTTGATCATTACTTTCTTGTCCACTCTACTACCCTCTGGAATTCCCTACCTACTCATATCCGCCATACTTCTCAATCATCATTCAAGTTCCAGCTGGACCTTTGCCTTCTGTCTTTCTAAATAGATGCTCAACAATTCTAATATTTCAAATCAAATACCAGAGTTTGAGTAAAAGGAAATATTATTTATTGCTTTAATTTAACTTTGTTGATCAATTAATGTATTTTCAGTATTGTTCAACACATTTATCTTCCAGAAGTTATTTGATTCGTTTGTATTTTTGTATGATTCTTTTTTTCTTCTCACCATTGTGAATAAGAATTAATTATGTTTCTTTTGTCTTTTAGCGAGACATATTTGATATTTTAATTGTACAGGTCCTGACCAGGACAAAAAAAAAATGTACTGCACATAAAAAATAAGCGATGAGGGAATTAATCTATGAATTTCAGGACTATAGGTTGGTAAATCTGTAGAATAATCCATCCTGTCAGCTGTGCTAGCATTGACGTTTATTCCCAAACAAATAAATAATAATAAAAAGATCCCTATAAAATATTTAGTATTCGTTAGCTCTATTTGTAAAAATATTTCAACAAAATATTATCAGTTTAGAAACCAGGAAATCAAATCATATTTTAAAGAAACTATCAGAATAATCGTTTCCTCCAGTGCACAAGGTTTTTGTAAACACACATCATTACTGTTCTGGCTATGCAGCGATAGCAAGTAGGTATGCTAAATAATAGAAAATTACTGAGAATTGATAATAATTAATGAACGACCTCTGATGGAATAGCAATGCGGAACGTGATGGTGTACTTACCAATGATTTAGAATCTGAAGGTTGTGTATGGCTAAAGCAATTCCAGGGGTAAACCACGTTGTAACAACATACCTCTCACTCTCTGACCTCATTCCGAAAACTTTCTTTAGAACTAAGCTATAATAAAGTTGTTATTACTAATGGTATCATATTCCGGGTAGGTTAAAAGTTTTTCTCACGTTGAAAATGATTCTGAGGAGTGGTCTCAACTAAGAATAAGAGCAAGATCGTAATGTGCATATCTCGGCATGTAGTGAGGAACAGAGACGTTCCCTCATATTTAGACAAACAATCAAATAGAAAGTTCAAGCTATAAAAATTGCGGGGGTGTGGGGAAAAAGCCGAGACCCCCCCAAAAGACAACACACATATTTCAGGTCTCAACTTAATTTAATACTTAAAATTGAGGCGAAAAAAAAAACAAAAAAAAAAAAAAACATGCACATTTAAACCATCGAAATTCTTACGAAATCAATTATCTAACATTACGTTGGTGTTGTGCCTAGAAAATCATTTGTATATAAAATATATCATTCTACCCCAATGAATAACGATCTCCAAACCAAATGAGAGATGGGGTCTAGTCGTTGCGGTAAAATATAAGCATTGCATTTATCCATTATACACCATCCATTTCAATTTTTTAAACGCATTTTTTAGCTTACCCTTTCATTTTTTGATTCCGCAAATATACAATGAAATTCTAAGGTTTTTCGGATCATAAGTATAGAATGATTTTTACTTTCACTTACCTATATCTGAAATATAATAAGGTAAAGTATTACGATCGTGAACATTTTCATATCACAATCTTTAACGGAACTAAACGTTTTAGAGTCCCCTGAGTCCAAATGACCAAGTACCCGCAAAAAGGTCTGTGCCTGGTAAGTCTAGCTCGAAAACGAGAAGTTTTATAAAACTGAAATTTCATATTATATTGGGTTGTTTCGCATGTAATGTCCGTTATTATAGTTTCTGAAATTTATAAAGGATTTTGCAGGTCTCTGTTGTTTTCTTCCGAATGTTTACATATTTAAAGTAAACAGTTACTAAACATTTACCTTTGTATTATAAACATTAGCTTCCCCATCAATTATCCACTTTTTAGTATACCTCCAAATATGAACATGGATACACGCGATTTTCGAGTAATATTTTTGTACGAGTTTAAACTCGGCCATTCAGCAGCTGAGGCCGCTAGAAAGGTTTGCAAGGCGTTTGGGGAAAGGAGTGTTAATGAACGGACCATTCGCCGTTTGTTTTCAGCTGGGGATACCGACTTGGAAAACTTGCCCCGAGGAAGACCTCCGTCCGTAATAGACAACGATGTCCTCAAACATACAGTAGAAGGAAACCCCTACCAAACAGTTAAAGAACTCTGAGCACAACTAAATGCAAGTGCATCTACCGTTTCCAGACATTTAAAGTATATTGGGAAAGTAAAAAAGCTCGATACATGGGTACCTCATGATCTCACTGAGCGGCAGCAAGACCCCATGTTTCAAAACATACCGTGCAAAAATTGAAAGAACTGGGCTATGAAGTTCTTCCGCACCCACCATATTCTCCCGACTTGTCTCCAACAGATTACCACCTGTTCAGGAATTTAGACAACTTCGTCAAAGGAAAACTTTTTGAAAATGATGATCATGTGAAACGTGCGTTTTCAGATTTTGTCTCACTTCAACGCTCAGAGTTTTTCAGTTCGGGGATAAAAAAGTTGGTGTCATGTTGGGAAAATCGTGTAGAAAAAGAAGGTAAATACTTCGAATAAAATTATCTTGTTTTCATATCGTATTTTTAATAAAAATCCTTCACCTGGAAAACGGACATTTCATGTGACACAACCCAATGAAAGCGGTTATACCTGAGATGTTACGGCAATTTTTTCACCAAAATCGGGTAATGGGGGATGAATTGTAATTAGATTTCATAAATAAAGATTTATTTAGTTTATTTTATTTACCTCAAATACTTTCACGCTTTCAGCAAGTTTCGCCCAGGGCGGATAAGCATTCTGCGCCTTTGTAAATCAAGACATACCCACATGTAAGGCTGAATATGAAGTAAGGCGCTCCAAGACCCAAACTGTTAAAATCTCTCTTGACTTAGTACGTACTATGAACCACCTCAGTGAGGGTTTTTGGGATGATCATATTTCTTTAAGTAATAATAATATTAATAATATTAAGGGTTGATATTACTACCAAATCAGCCTGTTTGTCGATATTACGATTAATGTTACTTTATTGTGTTGATATTATTTTAACTCAACCACTAATTCATGATACTTAAAGGAAGCGGTGTGGTCTAGTGGATAGAGCAATTGTCTACTGTTCTCCGCGTCCTGGGTATCGAGACCCTCCTATATAAAGTGGGTACCCAAAAAATTGGGGGAAAAACCTGGCTACTGAGCGTGATCAAGGCCTAATCACCTCACTGCATTGCCGCTGGCCAAGAAGCAGTACGAATCTCTATATCTAACCCTTCATGCGTTGTAGTGGTACAGGTTTTTTTTAAGGTACTGCAGGCCGTGGGATACTTACTTTTTTATTTTGTGGGTTCTACTACTTAACCTTATTGGAAAATTTCTCTTCTCACATTTAGTACCATTTATTTTTCAGTGCGTGCCAATCAAGTAAATATTTAAATTTTTCCAATGAAAAAAATCTCAAAGTTTGATTTGCCTCTCTAATCTTTGAGAATCGGGCAATGTGACATATATACATATACATAAATATATATATATATATATATATATATATATATATATATATATATATATATATAAAATCACGTTTATCGATGGAATTTTATAGGGTTATATCTTCCACGTAACGTGATTATATTCTCAGGAGATTACAAAACGCGGCCAAGGGCCTACATGGCCTGTCGCGCCAGAGCAACAAGAATAAGAGATATATATATATATATATATTCATAATTATTATATTAGATTATATATATTATATTATATTATATTTTATAGATATATACATACGTACACACACACACACACCACACACACACAACACACCACACACATCAATATTATATATATATATTTTAAGATTTGTCCTCAACACTCCGAAGCGGTCTCAAGTGACCCATTTATACGGCGAGTTATAGTGGCTCCTCCCACCAATTCGTAGACAATATTTCCTAGGATCATTCCTTTACCCAACCATTAACACCCAGCTCCTTATATCCACAGTCTTCTACAATTTAAATCATCAATCCACTCCTTCGAAACAAGGTCTCGCCATTCTGACCTTTACATTCCTACCGATAGAACAACAACTTTTGATCATTCCTTTCTTGTCCGCTCTGCAAATCTCTGGAATTCCCTACCTACTCATATCCGCCATGCTTCATCTCTATCATCATTCAAGTCCCAACTGTTCCAATACCTCCTGTATTCCCAAACAGACGCTCAACAGCAATGACGTTTTATATCAAACATCAGATTTTGAATGTAAAAAGGAAATATTATTTATTGTTCGTACCCAACTTAATTTATTAATCTTTTTAAATTTAGTTTTGTTCAGCAAATGTATGCATCTGAAGAAGTTAATTTATTTTAATATTTTGTTTTATTCCTTTTTTCTTTTATTACTTCTTACACCATTGTAAATAAGAATTAATCATGATCATTTGGTCTTTTGGCCAGACGTACTGTATACTTCAATTGTACATATTTGTTGTTCTTAAGGAACTATGTCCCAGAATAAAGGTTATTTTCTATTTCTATTTCTATATATTTATATATAAATTCGTTTGAGCCGTTTTCGAAAAAAATGAAAAAAAGGTGCAAAATGTATGTATGAAATGGCTCTTCTGGTTGCTGTGAAATTTTAGGAAATTTCAGATTCATAAAAATTATCATTTTCCAGCTAGGCTTACAAGACACACACACAGACACGGCACACACACACACAAACCTTTTTACGGGACTTGGTCATTTGGACTCAATGGCACTAAAATATCTATTTGAGGTGAAATCTCTATGATATTTCATATATTGGTAAGTGAAAATAAAAACAATATAATCTTATGAGTGAAACAAATCATAAAAGTTTGCAATTAGTTTTCATAGAAACATTGATTTTCACTAAATAATATAGCAATTGTAAATTAATAATTACAACAGTTCCTTAAGTTTATAAGTTATTCGTCACTCTCCATTACCTTCTGGCACTTGAGATGTTTGATAAAATCTTTAACCTTCCAACTGTATATTATACATCTATATTATTAATCTTATTTCCGTATATTTGTTTTCGACTTGGGGAAATATTTTTCTTTTAATTAATTATCAAATTTATTCGTAGTTTATATATTAATATTTTTATCACTTCACTTACTAATAATAAGGGACTATATTTGTCTACCGAATCAACAACGAAATATAGAAAAATTCTTCTGCTCAGTATCTCGTATCCACGTTTTTATCGACCTTCTGAAAAGTAAGAAATTCCGATCTTGTTCAAGTTACCATAAAAGTTATGTAATGAGAATCATATTGTAATTGTGTTTTCTTTAATTACTACATTAGATAAGAATCTTTTCTGATTAAATTTAAATTTCATTGATCATTAATCATTTCATTTGTCTGATTTAATTAAATTTCACGAAGGTTGCCTGAATAATGTGCCAATAGGAATGAGTCAGTTTAAATATAACGTCGTAATGTTGCTTAGTTTTCTTTATAAAACTAAAGTATACAGAAATAGCGCATAATAGGCTAAGTCCACTTTTGGATTATTATTTTCAATAAAGAACCTCTGTAATCGATAAAAATATATATATATATATATATCCCTTCTCAAAACGTAGAACTCGAAAAACGAATAAAAAAAATCTGGTGCGGGCAACACACGACTTTCACTTACCTCGATTTTTAAAATCAATGAAAGAATTTTCAAATACAGTTAGAGATAAAAATACGTGAAACTATTAAGGAATTAATCAAATTGAATTTATATAGAAACATGTATTTTATTAAAAAATATATTATATTATTATCTAAAATAATCAGTTAGTTTTATCTTCTTCTCATCACTCTCTATTAACTTCTAAAAGTTTGTGTATGAGATGATATTTTTTCTAAAATCTTTAGCTTTCCAACGTATATCATACATGTAAATTACTGCTCTTATGTTCAAAAACGAAAAATTGCATTAAAAAAATATTTTTTCTGTTTTCTCCTTTAGTTGGGTATCGAATTTATTCAATTTATATATTTACCTGTTTTTCATCAGCGTAAACAAGATAATCTAGTTATTATTATTGAATCTAAAAAATTAAAGGTACTTTAGGGGAAGAAAATTTAAAATATCGGCATTTAAGCCCTGTTAGACCATTTTTATCCAAATAAAACCTACATGATATTAAATCCTATTAAACTTTACATCGATATAGCGAGTTTAATCAAAATCGTCGGAACCGTTTTCGAGAAAATCGAAAAAAGGTGCAAAATGCATAGTATAAAGTGCCTCTTCTGGTAAGCTCATTTTGATGAAAAAAGTTTTGTCACGTCTCGGGCGTATAGTTGTCTTAAATATGAAATTTCAGTTTCATATGACTTACCATTTCCGCCCGGGAGTTACCACACACATACACACACAGACCTTTTTGCGGGACTTGGTTATTTGGACTCAGGGGACCCTAAAACGTGTATTTCCGTTGAAAACTGGAATTCAAAAATTTTCACGATCGCAATACTTTCCTTACTATATATAGTAAGTGAAAGTAAAAAGGTAAACATAGGATATTCAGTCATTATAATGAGAAATCTAATTTAAAATTAAAGATCAACAAGCGTCAGTTTGGGATAATAGGTGTTGGAATAGGTGATATAGAAGCATGACGTATATTGGAAGGAATGGAATTCTAGAATGTAATGGAACGGGCAAGAAAGGATCGATCGAAGGCTTTAGTTCTGTAGGATGGCATATAAAGGTCGGAATGCCGCGATCTTGTTTCAAGCAAGTGGACTGAGGATTTAAATTGAAGAAGACTGTAGATATAGGAAGAATGCTGGGATTTACAGTTTGGTGGAGAAATGACCCAAGGAAGTACTGTCTGCGAATGGAGGGAAGAATTATTTGAATGAAAATGGAAAGGAAGGACAAATAAATAGTAAAGTGGTTTAATATAAATGCTTTTGATTTATTATTGTCAATAATGAACTTTTGTAATCGAGCACAGAAAAAATTACCATCCATCAAAATTTGAGGGTTTACGTTTCAAGATACGTAAAACCCGAAAAAGGAATATAAAACCCCGTTTCACCAAAGTAATAAATAAATACCAATTTTATTTTACATTTATAATTTTATTTCAGTTAGTGCTGTTCTATATATTATTAAATTTCCTACAAGAATCATTGAAATCGGTTCAGAAATAGCAGAGACACAGCGGTTTGAAGTTAGTTTTGGTGATATACCATTTTTTTTTTTTTTTTTTTTTTTCGACATAGACCAGTTTTTTATATTAATAAGCCAAGAGAGAGAAGAAACATTCTTATGTAACTTATGATCATTATGGTTTTATGGCACAATACAAACTGTTGTAGCGTTACATAAATTAATTCCTTTCGTAGAAACTGCTTTTGAACCTAATTCAAGGCCAGACATCATTAGACATCAAAGAAATATATGACCATGCTTGGTGACCTTCCATCGTGAAAGAACCTCGCGAGCGATCTTTTTCCAGGTATACATATCTTCTCATTAAAAATATAAATAGATACGAGTAGAAATAAAGATATATATTGTAAGGATGTGTTGAGCCGAAGCAGCAAAAAGAGACTCAATCGAACTGTTTAGCAACGTGGTTATTTGGACTCCATAGGCGGAAACACATCTTGTAAGCTCAGATTCGAAAGTATTCAAGATCGCTTTAATATGCAGGATTTTGTTTTGTCTTAATTGTTGATTTTTTTATTTCTATGATTATATTTTATTATTGTTTTATATATTTTATTATTATTTTATATATTTTATTATTATTTTGTATATTTTATTATTATTTTGTATATATTATTAATATTTATCATATTTTATAATTATTTCATAATATTTTATTATTATATTATAATATTTTATTATTATTTTGTTTGTTTATTTATTTAATGTCACTTTATGCTACTATGGCTAATCGGACGATGCTACAGTGGGTTTTAATTTTTGCCTAACCAGGTTTTATTAGGATAGAGATCTTTAACGAGTACCTGACATCGCACAGGCTCGGGACCACCTTTTAATGTCACCTCCAAAGGACGGCAAAACTAAGGATTTTTTACTCCCATTAAAAAATCCTAGAGCCACCTGCGGGTTTGAACCCGTGACCTTTTTCATAGGAGGCTGTTATGCTGGCCACCCAGCTACCAGTGATCCCAGATTATTATTTGATTCGTTATTATTATTATGTTATGAATTATAATTTTATAATATTTTATTACTATTTTATAATATTTTATTATTATTTTATAATATTTCATTATTATTTTATGATATTTCATTATTATTTTATAATATTTTTTTATTATTTTATAATTTTATTACTGTGAGAATCTTGTATTTCAGCACTATTATTAATGTCCAAATTAGGACAGATTGTAATACCACTCAATAAAAATTGTTGTTAAATAAAAAAATTTCTATTATTGTAATAGTTTGAGGTAGTTGAGATCAATTTTGTAAGTCCAGGTAAAATATTTAATTTTGCTAAAAACGAGTTAATATTAAATTGATTTTAACAACGGAGGTATGTGAAAGTCGTGTTTTGCACGCACAAGATTTTTTTTATTCGTTATTCGGGTTCTACATATCTTGGAACATAGGTCCTCAAATTTTGAGGAGGGAGTATTTTTTTTTTTTTTTGTTCAATTACATTATTGAAAATAATAAAACTAAAGTTTATAAGTTATGAAAACATAACAAAGTAGCTGGAAACATATAAATTTGTTTATTATAACCTAAATTATCCATCATTATGGTGAATTATTAGAAAAACCACTAAACGACGCCTTAACTGAGATGCATGCATACGAATTTTTGTTTTTATTTTGAGATTCTTAATTCAGATTTTAACACGTTCACGCCGGCGTTTAACCTGTTCTTCCTAGTTTCTGTTATCATTGTCCATCATCAGTTTTTTTTTATTAATTAAAAATTTCCACCTAAGATATCTTATTAAAACGACCGTCCATGGAAAATGCCTTTTTTTTTTTTTTTTAAATTGCCACAACTACTTTGATGAACCAAAATTAATGAATCATCTCTATTCCGAGTTTAACTTTATTTTCATAATTTAAGTTTATGCAGCTTGAACTTTTATAGATTCTTAAGGTTTTTATTAATGAAAAACATTAAAAAAAAAATTAAAACATTCATAACGCTCAAAATCACTCAGAAATCTACCACCACAGAAAATAACTAGAAGGTTTATAGTTTACTTTCTATTAATAATTACCTGCGGGTTCGTTTCGGTTTACGAAAATTTTTTTTTAATTTTTCTTTTTAGCTCTTGCTTTTTTTTTAAATTTTGTCCCCGTAAATTGCAGTTTCTTTGTTTTAAATGTTTGTTTATACTTCATTAACGTATTATTGTCTTTAATTCTTATTATTTTAAAAATAAATTATCACTTGATGCTCTTAATTTGTTAATAAATTATTTTTTCTACTTTATTTAAAAATATTTTATTACACCAGCATACTATAGATAATTAAAAAATATTTTTTTTATTGTAATACATAATTATGTACAAACGTAATCAGTAAAAGTAACTAATTATAATATTTTACCTATCAAAAAAATTGTCCTAAGTAAAAGTTGCTGGAAATAAGGTGTGGGATCAATTTACGACGTCAAATAGTGGTTACAGTTTTTTTAAAAATACATATATAAATAAAAATAAAAAAATGTGTCCTCTGCGTCACCCTGCAAATCTGAATACAGAAATCGATTCGTCATTAAATAATAATGGTGGTCTACGTTGAGAACCTTTTTTCGTAGGGTCAAAAGTCTGGCCGTAATACTACAATGTCCAATAATTTGGTGTTTCGCCCCACTGTCGGTGTAAACGTGTTATGTTAGGGCACCTACACCCCTTTCATATATGTCAGTGAAAGTAAAAATCAACTGTTAATAATTTTACTTTCACTTACTATATATAGTAAGGAAAGTATTGCGATCGTGAAAATTTTCGAATTCCAGTTTCCAACGGAAATACACATTTTAGGGTCCCCTGAGTCCAAATAACCAAGTCCCGCAAAAAGGTCTGTGTGTGTGTGTGTATGTGGGAACTCCCGGGCGGAAACGGTAAGTCCTATGAAACTGAAATTTCATATTTAAGACAAATATACGCCCGAGACATTACAAAACCTTTATACCATGCATTTTGCACCTTTTTTCGATTTACTTGAAAACGGTTCCGACGATTTTGATTAACCTTGTTATATCGATGTCAAATTAAATGGGCTTTGATATCATGTAGGTTTCATTCTGATAAAAATAGTTTAACAGGGCTTAAATGCCGATATTTTAAATGTTCTTCCTCTAAAGTACTTTTAATTTTGTAGATTCAATAAAAGTAACTATATTATCTTGTTAAAGCTGATGAAAAACAGTAATTAAATAAATTCGATACCCAACTAAAGGAGAAAACAGAAAAAATATTTTTTTAATGTAATTTTTCGTTTTGAACATAAGAGCAGTAATATACATGTATGATATACCGTTGGAAAGCTAACGATTTTAGAAAAAATATTATCTCATACACAAGCTTTTAAAAGTTAATAGAGAGTGATGAATTGAACATAAAACTAACTGATTATTTTAGATAATAATATAATCGATTTTTTAATAAAACACACGTTTCTATATAAATTCAATTTAATTAATTCCTTAATAGTTTCACGTATTTTTATCTCTAACTGTTTTTGAAAATTCTTTCATTGATTTTAAAAATGGAGGTAAGTGAAAGTCGTGTGTTGCCTGCACTAGATTTTTTACAGAACTTTCAAAATTGATCTCGAATACTTCAAACTATTACAACAATAGAAATTTGAAAAAATAAAAAAGCAAATACGAAAAACACTTGTCTAAATGGCGCTATTAAAAGAATGCGTTAACACTGTACTATCAACACATTAAAACATTATAGTTCGTAGGTATATTGCCGGAAACCTATTCTAGAACAGTTTCGTTAGCTTAGGAATGCCCGTGGCATTTACTCAAGGTCCGTCCTAATGCTCAGCTCAAGAACGTTTTAATATTGTACTTTAGGAAATAAGTTTGATCGGAATTCAACGTAACATAGTCAACAATTATCGATATCACGACCTTGATCTTCAAAGTTATCTCTAAGCAATAAAATAATAATAATGAATGAATCAACATAAACTATAAAAAGAAGAAATCAATACCTGTAAGCGGATAATGCCTCGTTTCTATTAAAACGTGTTGAACTGTATTTCGCAATACCCCAATATACAAAGAAACAACTTTCAAATCTTTTTAACATCCAGCGTTTATGATAAACAGTTAGATAAAAACAGATAAATGCGACAACACTTTCAACAACATTTTCAATAATAAACCTTTGTAAACAAAAATAAATACTAACACTTAAATGAGCACACCTTAACTTCCTTTTATTAATTATTTATTTTATTTCATAATTGTTTACATCATTTATCAACGTTTCGGGGTTGTTTCCCCATTCTCAAGATATTATGTGCTTATCTAAAAGTTCATCTATTTTTTTTCTTCAAATTTGATGAATTATTGGTCATATGGTTGGTGCTAATTTCCATATTTAAATTTAGTTTCTTTTCTTTTTTAATTTTTCTGGAAGTTTTTCTCAATATTAACCCTTAAATGAGATTATACCCATATTAACACCTTAACTTCCTTTTGTTAATTATTTATTTGAATTTGAAGAAAAAAATAGATGAACTTTTAGATAAGCACATAATATCTTGAGAATGGGGAAACAACCCCGAAACGTTGATAGATGATGTGAATGGTTATGAAATAAAATAAATAATTAACAAAAGGTAGTTAAGGTGGGCTCATTTAAGTGTTAATATTAAGAAAAACTTCCAGAAAAATTAAAAAAGATAAGAAAAAAAGAATACCTCAAAACTTTAGGTCTTCAAGAGGTGTAGAACCCGAATAACATATAAAAAATAATTCGTCTGTCCGCCGTGCGTATTTTTTCTCCAATACTACTTTAAATATTGCTTTATTGATAAATAATACAATCTGCCATTATGTTTGGCAATAAGTATTAGAGCTAAAAGAAGTCATTTATTCCATATGTACAAAGTAAAAAATAAATAAATAAATAAAATAATAATTTAACGTAAATAACAAATGAAAAAATAAAATAAAATAATTATAATCTTGGGCACATTCGTACCTATATACTATATTTACATACTGCCCCTGGGAACTCCGAACCGAACCTCTTCATCCAGAAATGGATGCCGAGACACAATGTCAGGAGATCCCAGCGCCTCTCAGTCAGCCGCGTCACCAATCTAGCCAGTGGAGAATGAGTGAGGGTCTAAAACTACTGGGCCAATTATTTCAAATTTTGAAGAAAAAAAAATATCATGGCATCCAACAATTACTCCTCGATCGGTTAGTTCTAAAATGGCGGCCGATTAAAAATGTTTCAATTCAACATCACAGTTATTTTTGAGGATGCAGAAAAATATTTATCGAGTTTTGGGATCAGTAAACCGTGATTAAACATTATTTAAAAATATATATTCATAATATTTAGATATAGTAGAAGCTAAACGCCTCTACTATTGAAGATTGAGAAAAATGAAAAGTTTTTCGCGATCAATACACCGCGACGAATCCAATAAACAACATATCGTATGAATGTTCTCATGAAATATTTTTCTACACTTACATTCCGTTTCCAATAACTAAGTCTTGCAAAGTAGTCAATGTGCTTATCTTTTCATATTTCACTTTCTCTCTCCCATCACCTATTTTAGATATGTAAGGAAAAGTGTCTCTAAAGCGGCACGGAGTCGATTAGATATGCACGAACATGAGTAAAAGATAAAGCATATGGCTGTAGATAGTAAAACGTTTTCTCAAATCACAATCATCACCGAAATAATGATTTATATTATTGAGTTAGTTAGGGGTGTCGTAACAAAAAAAAATCCCCCTAGTGAGAAAAACTTGTTTAATTTGCTTGCCAATGTTTTCATATTTTTCCAGTAAATCTACTTTTCATTACCGGTGACAATCTTCCGGAAAAATCTCATTCATATAAGAAGGGTTTTTCAATAAATATTCGAAATGTTTAACCTCTTAGCTGAATGCTCAGGAGTAAGAAGTTCGTAAAAGATTTTTTTTGTATATCGGCTACCAAAAAATGTTTGTGGACCCCTTCATACAATCATTTCAATGGCAAGGACCCATCTAAATCCTAAATACTCGTATTACATATATATTCAGATTTTTAGTGAGCTACGTATCACGTACCTTGCGTGCGAAATACCTCTATAGTATTTATTTCTAATAAAATACCTCTATAGTATTTATTCAAATACTCATAATAAAATCAAATGTTGTCTGTTATCTTCTGCAATACAACATATATCTCCTGTTCTATAAGCTAATTTTTTTCGAAATGTATGAAAATGACTAATTTTAAGGCTGTGACTGTAAACAATAGCAATAACTACAACCAATTGTATCACTGAGAATGTTAAATTTGTCCGCCTAGAACTTGTGGTTTTTATTAAAAGCCAAGGCTTCACAAACATTTTATGTTAAGTTAATTTAAAATTATTCCCAAATGACATTTCGCGGACCCCCAGGGAACCACTGGATTTGTGTACTGCTCTTTTTCATCTTCCCAGTGGACAGTAGATGGCGGATGACAGTATCTTTGAACACACCACAATCCCTGGCAAGCTCGCGAGTACTCGAGGACGGATTTGACTCAACACAACCTCATCAATATCCATTAATGGTCGCCCGGAGCCCTTCTTGCTTTCCAACGTCGTAACTCCACTGCTAAAGTTTGCAAACCAATCCCGCGCATTTCGTTGGTCAAGGACACCTTCCCTCTCATTTTTAATAATTTCGTAGGATGCTATTATGTTTTTTCATTGAAACAAATAACTAGACTGAGTCGTACTGGATAAAACAAGCATAGAGAATGCTTTAAAGGATTATTAAGTATTGGTAAATATTTAATATCATTAGAATATTTACAGTTCTTTGTCATCTTAAATTTGATAGAATTGTGTTTTTCTTATTAGCGTGATTTTTTTTATGACCACATCCTCAACTAACTTTTTCGTCATATGTATCCAACGGTCACCAATAACTCCATCGCCAAAATAATTAATTATCATTATAATTCTTAGCACTTAACTGTTACAGCATTCAATAATTCTGTTTTCGTCGACAAAATCTTCAAAGCGATTTCGCAACCCTCTTCCCCTAACGAGTGATTTTGAATTTTTTTTTTTTTGTTTTTTTTACGCGTCAGTGTAACCAACAATAGAGGAGCCCGAGGCTGAGTGGCTAGCGCACTAGTCTCTCATGCTACAGGTTCTGAGTTCGAATCCCAGTCCCGGCTCGTCTTTTATAAGGATGTAAAAAAATGGGGATTCACTCACAACCTCTCCCCTGGGTCAACACGGCCTGTCGCGCCACTGAAAGTAACCAAACTAACTCGTGTTGTACGAATACTGTCCAATTAGCATACAAATACAGTCATTAGAAAGTAGCATTGATCCCACGCCCTCTTCACCAGAATGGGATAATATACGGCTTTTATAATTCCCATTAACCTCAAGAAAAATAGGTATAGGCAAGGACAATGTTTAATACAACAATACACTGTTTTTAGTCTGGGGGAGGAACAAGTGGTTCAAAAATAAAAGTTATTTTTACAAAAACATATTAATTTCAAATTTAGGTACGTGCTTGGTAGTAAATGCAGCCTCTAACTACACCTTTTACCAAATACATTATTTTAATTTTTATTTGTTATTAATAACGATAAAATAATTCATGATGGATGTGTTGGATAATGGTGGGTCAACAAGAACTAACACCCTAATATGGAAAACTTATTACCCGACCATACTTATCAGTTTAATATTAGATTACTTTAAAATTGTTCATCTTACTAAAAAATTTAATAGATAACTTACACATACATACGCTAAATACGTTCTTCTCCTACACGCTATTATTTACAAATTTGATAACTTTAATTTATTGCTCGGTTTCTTACTGTAATCTTCAAATATTTTATACCATATAGCATCTGAAGTAGTAATACAGACAGTAGTTTGTTTCTATAATTAAAAATAGTTCATAGGGGTCACCAGTGGCTAGCACAACAGCCTTCTATGCCAAAGGTCGGTGTGCGAACCTGTTAGATGGCCCTTTATTTAATGGGAATAAAAAATCCTTAATTATCCATCCTCTGTTAGAGACGTTAAAGGTGGCCCAAAGCCTGTGCGATGTCAGGTACTTGTTAAAGACCTCTATCCTAATTAAACCTCGATAGGGCCAAATTTAGGACATCCACTATAGCATCGTCCGATTAGCTATAGTAAGTATAACGTGCGTTAAATGGATACAAGAAATGGTAATAAAAAAAAAAAAAAAAAAAAAAAAACCCTGTACCACTCCGTCCATGAAGGGTCTTGAGCTAGCGCATACAGAGATTCGTACTGTTTCTAGGACAACGGCCGTGCAATGATATTAAGGCCAATCTTAATCCTCAGCCGTGAGGTTTTTTTTCCATTTTTTGGGTAACCACTTTATAGAGGCTGGGTCTGTCTCTGGAAGGTCTCCATACCCTAGGGTTCCCCCAGACTGAAGTAACAGAATAAATAATATTCTCCATCGCCTGGATTCGAATCCAGGACCCGGAGAACAGTAGACTAGTGTTCTATCCACTAGACCACGCCGCCCCCTGTATGAGTAAAAGTATAACAAATTTTTTTAAAGTATTTCGCGCTAAAATAAGTATAAATAATTGAATATGATTACAAATAGCTTAATCATTTCGCATGGCAGATCAGTTGACTAAAAGAATCGTTTGGATCATTGAGGGGCAATAATCCAAGGACAACAGAATATTTTTTGGACTAAAGACATCAAATTTTTGATGAATTTCTGCTTGTCCTTGATGAATATTTTACTTTTTTTATCCATTAAAAGTTTTTTTTATTTAGACTATTGTTGTATAAAGCTCAGAAGATTGGCTTGGCATTAATTTTTTTAACGTAACCGTCAGGTTGTTTTCTAATTCTCAAACTTTAATAATCTTTGTTATTGTCATAATTATAAAATGGGATGCTGTTATGATATTGGATTCTACAGTGCAATTAGGAAACATATTTTTTTATTAAAGGTAATGAATTGAATTGACGAAAAGTTAATTGAAATAATTGTATGTATTTATTTGATTGATATTTACAACCTTATAATAAAACACAATGGTTTATTATTTCCAAATATCAATATTAGGGTATAACTGTTTATAAAGCTGTAGATAGGCAATTAAGTAATATGAAAAGCAATAAATAATTCAAAGGAAAGTGGCATATCACTACTGCTAATTTCAAAACGCTATATCTCTGCTAGTTCTTAACTAATTTCAATGATTTTTTTTTCTTTCTTATTTTATTTTATTTTTATTTTTTTAGAGTATTTAATTCTATATGAAAAAGCACTAAAAGCAAAGTTGTATTTATTTATTGCTTACGAGAAACGGATTTTTTTTCTTCGTTATTCGGGTTCTACGCATCTTGAAACGTAAGCCCTCAAATTTTGAAGGGATGTACTTTTTTTTTTTGGTCGATTACAAAGGTTCATTATTGCAAATAATAAGCCAAAATACAATAATTATGATTTGACCGAGATGTGTGAAGAAACTTCTCAGCTGAAGAACTGCGCTGATAGCAGAAAATAATCTCTCTTATAAAAAAAAAAAATAATATCCACTAAAGGCGGACTTTATCATCGTGTTTTATTTGTTTATATGTGTATATTTTATTTTGTATAATTTCTGTTAAGAAACATGTTTTAATTTAATATGTCGCTAATTAGGACAGATTGTAATATTAGTCAATAAAAATTGTTTCTAGAAAAAATAAATATGTGGCTGGTGTGCAAGTTGATCATACCAAAAGGTTGTTAGAATCCCAGTCTCGGAGGGCTTATTCATGCGTGTAATTAGATAAGAATTCATTTAAAGCCTCTTCCATAAGTATGTAAGGAATGTCAGCCAACAGGCGCCCACTCACAAAAATAGGCTTATGCAGAGACCCTATAATATGAATCGACGTGTGGACTGTTAGTTTAGCGTGACCAAAGGCCTACACTGACTGTCAAGCTTATCATAAACAATACGAAAACACGTTTGCATTCATTACTGTACTATGGCACTTTAAACCTTCAGCAAATTAATTATATAATGTAATATTTTATTTTGAATAATTACCAAATATTGCGTTCCATTCTCTGTGACAATCTTTCGCGCTGATGTCATGGCTACAATGCCAACGCTGAGGTTCACTCTGAGGGAATAGACATTGAAGAAGCCCAAGAAAGCCAAGAGAGTTACCACATACCTCCTCTGCTTCCAAAACTTCCATCCTGGCTGGTCTCCCCTGAAAATATAATACCACTATAACATTATCTTTACTAATAGTAAATAAGTTTTGACATAGAGCAGATTCCATATGGAGAAATTAGTTTCAAGCAGCTAAAAAGATAGAAATTTTCTAAATGAAGTTGAAATTGCTTAGGATTACTAACTTTTCAGGAATCCCTGAATTGTTAATTTTGTAATGTTTATATTTTTATTTTTAAATTTAAATGAGGTGTCATTTATGTTTAAAAAAGCTTAATTTATAATAAGCTATTTAAATAATTATTTATTTATTGTTCACTCAGTGGTCACTTAATGAGGGACATTTTGACTCTGAAGTAGTGTAAATATAAATTCAAATATTATAATGAATAATTATTTAATGACTTCTGACATTTTTCTTGATTCGAGCAAAGTGGTCAACCTTTAAAAGAATTCATTAATGGTCAAGCGTGTTGTAATTGGCGATTTCTCCGTAACTCTCGGTTAGGTCAAGGTGATCAGGTTCTAGACCTCCATGTATATCATCAACACAATTTTCTATTTGAAGTAAATAGGAATACTGAAGTCGAGAGGTAAAATACTTTTTATAAATAATAATATAAAGATAAAATAAAATATTTTTAAATAAATAAAGTCACGAATTACGCAACAAGCGACTAATATACACTACTCTACTGAGACCAATCTGAACAAACGGAGCAGAACTTTGGGGTTCTGCAAAACACGTACATAATACCAACAACTCAATCCACAATATTTCACACCCCATGGTATGTTTCAAATCACATGATACGCAATGAAACAAACAGTAAATTCTAACATTCATGACAAATATAGCATGTTTCATTCATCGACACATAACCATCCAAATAAACTAGTTTCTTTACTTTCTTCCTCCTTATTATTAGGCCAACCGCAAAGAAGACTTAAAAGAAGATGGCCGAGACTAACGAAACTTAACTTACGAAGAAAAGAGCAAATATATATTTAATTTTTTTATTTTTTTATATAACAATAGTAGATTTGAGAAAAATGTTATCTTATATACAAAGCTGTAAAACTTAATGCAGAAAGGGGGAAATGCCATAAACTTATGTAATTATTAAGCGTAATAATTTCTATTGTTATATTATTTAATCTGAAATACATATTTATATCCAAAGTAAATGTTTAACTTTTTTTTCACTCTAAGTTTAATTAAAAGTTCTACAATTGTTTTTAACTACGCGGGTAAGTAAAATTGTTTGAGCGCACCATATTTAAAAAAAAAAAGTTTAATTTTTAAAAATGTTTTTTTTTTTAATCATTTATTAAAATTTACAACTGTATTATTTAATACATCAAGTTAATTAGCTAACAGAAATACATCAAAAAGGCATGAAGAGTAAATGCACTGCCACTACTCCACTGGGTAAACTAAACTAGAAGGTCTCGATCTTCTTTTCAGACGCCTTGGAGGATTGTCAGGAATGGAAGAGGAAGCAAGGATTGAAACTAGTGGGTTAAAATGGGAGTGGAGTTTTTCATGGATATTGATACCTGGTCCGGGCCAAATCAACAACATATAGGATATTAAAGTCTTTATGTATGAGTTTATTCGTGACAAAGTAAGGAGCATTGAGGATTTTTCGAAGGATTGAATACGGGAAGAATTTGATGGCTTAGTAGAGCTCCAGAGCTCAACTCCGTAAGTCCAGATAGGCCTTATGATGGTGATATAGATGAGCCTTTTATAGATAAGTGAAAGTTTAGAGCGTCTGTCCAGTAAGTGTTGTAGTAAGTTGTAGTCGTTTCAGTCTTGTGTGCGGATTCCTTGTTAAATTTGAACGTTTGTCAAGTAGGAGTCCCAGATATCGAATCTGTTCAACCGGGACAAGCGGAATATTATTAAAGGACACTGTAGGACAGGATGTCATAGGTTTACGACGAAGGGTAAAGGTAATTTGGTGGGATTTGTTGGAATTGATTTTGATTCTCAAATTTTGACACCATACCTCAAGGTCTCTGATGAGGGATTGAAGAGTTTGACAGGCAATAGCTGGATCGTTATTGACTGATAACACATAGGTTTCATCAGCATAGGTAGAATGGAAGTTTTTAGGATGGGTTGGGATATCAGCTGTAGACTGTGTAAAGGATGGGTCCTATGATACTACCTTGAGGGACACCAGCAGACTGAGTAAAAAGGGATGAATAGGAATTATTGTGGTTTATTTTGAAGGATCTTTAAAAAGGTAGGACTGGATGATGAGGTAGTATGTAGGAGGGAGGAATTTGCGGAATTTGTAAAGCAGTCCTGGGTGCCAAACAGTGGTGTTTTTAAATTTAAAAAACATATTTTCCTTATGTTTATATTACAATATCTGTTTTGTTATGACTTGACCATTTAGCTTTATTAAATATTTTTAAAATAATTTATAATGACATTAAAGGAATTTAAAAAAAAGTAATATGTGCTCTTATTACCCGACTATATCATTAAACAATTATGTCACAAGCACTAGCTTTCACGTACTTAACTTGTCTCTCCTATCGCCGTGTAGCGCGTCCTTAGGAAACAAATAAAAAAAAAAATATGGCCATAATCTCCAATAACGTTTTATAATGAGATGTTTAGATTTCATTCTAGCAGAACAGTACTAATTGACTTTTTGATTTGCAAGGCAGCCCATTGTCATTATCCCAAACTATTCAGGACATCAGTGCAATTAATCAAAAGATTGATTTTATCTTTCGTAACAATCAGCTTACGCAATACAATATCTATGTCTGAATACGCCGGAAGATCAAGTTTCTATATTCGTTAAATCTTTCCATCAATGCTTCAAAACTGAAATAAGTATATTTATTCGGAATAATAAGTAAAAATCGCAATAAACAATTTTCGAAAGATGCTAGCGAAAGTAGTTGTTGTTGGTGTATTCAGGCCGGTCTGTTTACTCAAATTTAATTTTACTTTTCTAAATCAGCTGTTTTATTTGGTTAGCTGCTCATTTGTGCCAGCCTTAAGTTATACACCTAATAAAGGTTCTACTAGAACTAGAATAAACTACTACCATGACTTCAATAAGAGTATTGCCTAAATTAAAAAAAAAAAAAAACGGAAAATAGCAAGAACGAAAAGTCATTGTTCGAAACCCAACTTCAAGATATCGGGGAGCTAATACGGATCTCCTACTGAATCATGCTAAAAACCTGAGAAAGATAGCAAAATAAATACAAGAGAGTGGTAGGAATCCAAGTTGATTAGCGTGTTAAGAGTTCGCGCCTCGGACCTTGGATCTTTTAACTCCGGCATAATCCCCTCCCTCTCCCCTCCCCCCCACTGGTCTGAGAAAGAACCCGTATAACATAAAAAGGCGAGGTAGAGGTGAACAAAAATAATTTTAAAAAATTGGGAATTCAATAGACTTCGAAATGGGATTAATCATTAACTTTTAACCAGGAGAATAGATCTTTTTTGAAAGAAAAAAAAAAGTCGAATTTTGATGAGTATTATAAATAAGCAAGAATATTGCCGAAATAAACCCTTGCTGAAGTGTTCCTAAACTATCACACAATGTATGCGGAAGGGTCCGACTGAACTCGGATCCTTTTCGGATGTAACTTATGTAATGTTATTCATGTCTTTCCTTTTTGAAATTTACGAAATATGAAACAATTACTAGATACAGCAGTGGTCCCAACAAGTGGTCCGCGGACTCCTGAGAGTTCTACTTTTATAGGAAAATATTTTAAATCACACTAATGAAAAATATTGGCGAAGCCTTGGCTTGTAGCAAGAATCACTCAGGCATTCTACAGACACATTAAATTGTGTAATTGATTGTAAATAGATATCTACATTGTATTTCTAAATTTTAGTAGTTCTTAGACGACGATTTGCAATAGTTCTATCCATTTTAGTAAATATTCAGTATTTTTTTTTTTAAACGGGACAGCCTTAGAGACCACGAGAATTGTCATTACTTTTGGTGCGTCTGCGTGCTTTTGTTTTTTTTTCTTATGTCCAGGCAACTACCTTTTTCGATTTTTTCTTTCCCACAAAAACCTTGATTTCCTTCAGTCCTTTCCCCTTTCTTTCTCTGTACAGATATTCCTGGTCTGCTATTCCCAGTCTTTCCCTTTCTCCCTTCTTCTGTTTGGTGTATCATCTTGAGGTTTTCTATCGTCAGCTTTTCTGGAATATTTCCTTATTTAGTTTTTTCCAGGGTCATTCTTACCATATGTCCGTGGAATTTCAGTCTCATGATCCTCATTTCTTTTTCTAGGTCTTTTGTGTGTATGTAGATTTCTTTGTAAAGGGCTTAGCCAGTATCCTTCTTGTGCTTTTTGGGGCCGTAGATCCTTCTTAGGGTTCTTTGTTCTATTCTCATTAGCTTTTCCAGATTATAGAGACATGGTTTCCTCCCGTATGGTATTACCGGTTTAACGACATAGCGGGGATATAGCGTTTTGTAATTTGCAGTTTGATATGTCATTATCCTTTGAATTATTGTTTTTCATATTACTTAATTCCTCTCAACAGCCATATAAACAGTTATACCCTAATATTGTTATTTGGAAATAATAACCAATTGTGTAAATTAAATTTTCAGCGTTTTTTTTTCATGAAATCTAGAATTGTAGTATGCTTCGGAATGAAATTTAAGTATTTTTAGGAACTGCAAGATTCAAACGCGCTTTTAAGGACTTGTATGTTCTTTAGATGAAATCGGATAAGAGATTTACCATTGGTGTAGAGAAACTAGCCAATGGAAGGACACGAATTAGACTTATAAGTCAAAATATTTCGTGACCAACTTCTTTTAAGACGCCTCGAAGGATTATCAGGAATCGAAGAGGAAGGAAGGATTAAAACTATTGGGTTAAGGAAGTCAAGTAAAGTGAGTCAAGGAATGCATGGTGCCTGGTTCGGCCAAATCGTTAGCATATGGTACATTAAAGCTATTATGGATAATAAATTTTACCATTTTTGATTGTAACGATTGGATAGTTAAGAATTGGGTAGTTTAGTAGAGCCCTAAAGCTCACCTCCTTAAGTCCAGATAGGCGTTATGATGATCATGTAAATGTGCCCTTTGTTAGTTAAAGGAAAAACTAGAGCATTTTAAATAGTAAGTTATTAAATAGATGACAATGGCGAACAATATTTATGGCTTCTCTCAGGTTAGCTTAATAGTTAGAAAAAGTATTAGGGGGCAGAATGGCTGAGTGGGTTAGAGCGCGTTCATTTGCACGCGCGTTGCCTACCAACCACAGAGGATCATAATTTGAACCCAAATAATCACGAATTCGAGACTCGGTGCTGGGGGGCTTTTATCTCAGCATTTACCGTGCAAAAATTGAAAGAATTGGGCTACGAAGTTCTTCTGCACCAACCATATTCTCCCGACTTGTCTCCAACAGATTACCACCTGTTCAGGAATTTAGACAACTTCGTCAAAGGAAAACTTTTTGAAAATGATGATCAAGTGAAAAGTGCGTTTTCAGATTTTGTTTCACTTTAAAGCTCAGAATTTTTCAGTTCGAGGATAAAAAAGTTGGTGTCACGTGGGGAAAAGGGTGTAGAAAAAGAAGGTAAATACTTCGAATAAAATTATCTTGCTTTCATGTTGTATTTTTAATAAACATCCTTTACCTTGAAAACGGACATTTTATGTGACACAACCCAGTATTAAAATATCTTTCAAGTCTGAATATATGAATTTATGGTTTATTGTCCACGTTTAGGAACCATTTAGACCGATGATAGAAATTCGGCTTCAATTAAGAAATATCAGACACTTTCCCAATTAGTTCAAAACAAATTAGTAGTGATTATGTGATAATAAAAAATCTGGTGCGGGCAACACACGACTTTCACTTACCTCGATTTTTAAAATCAAAGTAGAGTTTTCAAATACAGTTAGAGATACAAATACGTGAAACTATTAAGGAATTAATCAAATTGAATTTATATAGAAACATGTGTTTTATTAAAAAATCTAATATATTATTATCTAAAATAATCAGTTAGTTTTATCTTCTTTTCATCACCCTCTATTAACTTCTAAAAGCTTGTGTATGAGATGATATTTTTTCTAAAATCTTTAGCATTCCAACGTTATATCATACATGTATATTACTGCTCTTATGTTCAAAAACGAAAAATTGCATTAAAAAAATATTTTTTCTGTTTTCTCCTTTAGTTGGGTATTGAATTTATTCAATTTATATATTTACCTGTTTTTCACCAGCGTTAACAAGATAATCTAGTTATTATTATTGAATCTACAAAATTAAAGGTACTTTAGGGGAAGAAAATTTAAAATGTCGGCATTTAAGCACTGTCAGACCATTTTTATCCAAATAAAACCTACTTTGATATTAAAGCCCATTAAATTTTACATCGATATAGCGAGTTTAATCAAAAACGTCGGAACCGTTTTCGAGAAAATCGAAAAAATGTGCAAAATGCATGGTATAAAGTGCCTGTTCTGGTAAGCTCATTTTGATGAAAAAAGTTTTGTCACGTCTCGGGCGTATAGTTGTCCTAAATATGAAATTTCAGTTTCATAGGACTTACCGTTTCCGCCCGGGAGTTACCACACACACACACACGCACAGACCTTTTTGCGGGACTTGGTTATTTGGACTTAGATATAATATAATATTCATTTAACACGAAAAATTTGTTAATTACCTCATGTTCTGGAATTATCTCACAATTAATTGAAGAATAACTAATTACGATGGGAAGGTCAATAGCTCCTGGAAGCAGGTCAAAGGCTTCTGATTTGAAGGGCTCTTCTGAAGGATAAAACCCAGACAGGCAGTCTATCTTTTCTCTCAGTAAATTTTTGATCTTTGCAATTTTTATTTTATATATATTTTTTTCTTAAAATCCTTATTTATACCCTTCAATAATATTAAAACAATCGGTGAATGTGCGAACACCTAAGAAACAAGGATGGCGTGGTAGGCAGAGAGCAGCACCCAGCAGCACTTACTCCTGGCATGAAATTGTCATGAATTACTAAAGGAGAAGGTCTCTCATCCAACTCCTCTTCTGTAGGCATTCCGTAGCATGAAAGTTGACAACATATCATTGATTCCTGTGTTAGGGTAACCTAGTGCTTTGTTATCTCGGGACCAAAATATGAGAAACGTGGGATCAATCTGTAGAGATTAAATGCAGAATAGAGAGGGCCAGAGATGCTTTTTGCAAAATGTCAAAAATGTTCATATGCCATGATCTATCACTGCCAACTAAGATCAGACTATTGAAGTGCTATTTCTTCCCAGTGCTGCTCTATGGGGTCGAATCCTGGACTCTTACTACCTGTGCAAAACTTGAGTCGTTTGAGATGTGGTTATACCGACGTATTTTAAGAATCCCATGGACTGATCATATCATCAATTTTAGGGTCTTAGAATGCATAGGTAAAGAAAAGGAGCAGCTGTTTTTAATAAAATTTCGTAACCTAAAAAACAGAAGAAACAGCCAGCGATATAATTTGTTGGAGGGCAGGAGGAGGCCTGGTAAACGAAGGATATCCTGGTTGGAAAACTTGCGAACATGGTATAATACAAGAACTGTAGGCCTTTTTCGTGCAGCAGTGGATAAGATGCGCATTGCCTTGATGATCGTCAACATCCGTGACGCATAGGCGACAAACAAAACAAAAAAAAGTTTGTCCTGCAAACGTTTATAATAGTTCCGAATGTACGCCTTGTTTGTTCTCGTTGTCATTGTTGCAAATATGAATTGAGTTTTGAATGTCTTTCTAAATTTTATAATTTTACCAAGAAGAAAAGCATCAGTGAAATCACCGTAGTACTGACTTCATGCGAATTTACTAAAGAAGAGATTTGCACTCCAATAGTATGTTTTTTTAAAAAGATATTTATTTGGCTATCATTCGAAAATATTTGGTCTAATAGAGGTGATCTTGTAAAAGACAACGTTGATTGATCAGCTTTGTGCCCGAGATAAGAGACCCTGGAACAGGATGACGCTGGTGGGACTCATTGAGACACTAAAACTGAGCGACCGATAATTGGGGAAAAACCTGGCAGCCGAGCATGCTCTTGGCACAATAAACTCCCTGCCCTAGAAACAGTATGAACCGCTATATGTACGCATGAGTAGTTGAGGTGAAGGTTTATGAGCTGTTATGAGCAAGAACAATCAACACAATTGAATAAATACGTTTGTGAGTCTGAAATTAGCATATCTACACCAAGTCAGTCAAAACATTACCTCAAATTAACTGATAAAAAGTTATGATATATGACCATACTGTAAACAGTCATCCATGACCTTAATATCTTTGATCTACTTTTTGCAATTGTCATCTAATTTGGTCGCTTAAATTTTGTGGACCAGTCCTTCATGCGCTTCAATATTTTATTACCAATCAGCCAAAAATTAGAGAGAAATTTAAAAAAGACATTACATAGTTTATCTTTTGCCAAATTATAATCTTACCATTATATTAAGGCCTTGAGTGAGTTCTCACTGTTTTTTGTGAAAATTAATGCATGCACATCATACATTAACTGAATGATAAAAGAATTGCACTCAAAGTGCTGGCCGTTACCTTCTTCTATCTTTCAGGATGTAGTTAAATGATTCGACGAACCTTAATTTGAGACCCTAACCATTTTTGGTGTCGTTGTAAGAAGGGAAGTGCTGCTTAACTAGGTCATGTGTCTTCGAAAGATGTGAATAATACTACAAAGGTCTATATCAGGTGAATGCAGCACGTGAGAAAAGACCTCCCATTTAATCGTTACCAACGAGGTTCATACCAATTTTGCAACCAACACAAACATGTGGCTGAGTTTTCCTTTAGGACACGGCTCAAATGCATCAAATTTAGTCCATAGCGATCTCCCATGATGGTTTAATTTATTTTGACATCTAATAATAAATTACAACGCGCTGATCCCAGTGGAAGAGAACCTTCGAACTCTGGATATTTGCCTTTGCAGGTTATTTTGACGGATGACCGAGTTTTTTTCCACTATTATCGCAAAGTATCCATTTTTCGTAGCAAGTCTACAAGTTGTCCAAAACTGTTCAGAATCTGCAGCATTTCACACAAGACAAAACGTACTTTATCTTCAACTTAAAAGCCACCTTAAATCCTTACTTCCGTATTTCCCAATTCCTAATGCTTTCAAATGTTTCGAAACAATTTTATTACCAACTAGCAATGATTTTTCAAGTTCAATTAGCCTCTGATATGGATCTTCTTCTTCTTCTTCTTCCAGTGGCGCGACAGGCCGTGTAGGCCCTGGGCCTCGCGGTGTAAACTCCTGCGAGTTTACACTCACGTTTCACGATGCAATTTTTAGTGTAGGGTCATCACTCCCTACGACTAATTTTTTGAGTGGCCACCCTTTGGTTGACGGGTCTCACATACCCTGGGGAGAGGTTGTAAGTGAATCCACATTTTTTTTACATCCTTATATAAGACCCGCCGGGATTGGGATTCGAACTCAGAACCTGTAGCATGAGAAACTAGCGCGCTAGCCACTCAGCCACGAGCTCCCCTCTAATATGGATCAGCCTTCATTAAGTTAATGTTTGTAACTTTTTCAGTGCAAAAAACTGTTCTTCATCTCCCAGATTAAAATCATTGGATTTTAAGTGACAAAACCTCCCTTTAAATGTCTTTTCCGGCAGATCCGTTTTTCAGCTGCATATTTATTTTCAATAAAATGGTGAGCACAACACGATAATTTTAGAACATAAAAAAAAGACTCATTACACTGTGGGAAAGTAACATGCAGTTAATTCTAAGCTTACAACAGTAGTTATTTAAAAATTGCGCTACTACCTTAAATAAAGGAACATAATACTGATGCTGCCATATTTTAAAAAACATCAACAAATAATTCAAGGACACAATAATAAAATAATAAATACAGTGACAACGTTTTCCCAATAGTTCAGCTCAGCTACTTTAATATAGAGCAGTGTTTAGAATGTTTGAGGTTTAAAAAAATGTACAAATAAATTTAAAAAAAGTTATAAATTACATGAATATTTAGAGAAATGTAGCGTTATAATCTGTTTTAAACAACAGTCAAAACCCTTCTTTTTTTTTTGGACTAGATAATGAACTTGAGGTGATACAGTTTGAAGGACAGCAACATTCTCGAGACTTTAAAAACTTCCCACATTGTAACTGTCTCTCTTACCTTTGCCCTACCCAGCTTTGCTAAACTATATATTTTAACTAATCCTCAATGAAATAACTAGATTAAGTCATAGTTCTGTTCACTTTCAAATTTATCTTGATTGTAGGTGAGCTTCCCAACATAACACATGATTAAAGAAAATAGTAAATCTCCAAAGGGGCCAAAAATACAAGGAAACTATTTCGGGTTATTTTGATTGTTGCTTACCTTAACCTGGATTAAAATTCCGAAGAAGTAATTTCATATCTAATATCTTCGCTCCTTCCTGTTTACAGGAGCATAGTTTTCAAGGAAGTTAGATTTGAAATTGAATGAACACCGTGTATTATAGGCCTGTGATATTATAATTGTTAGTGTCAAATCCTTTCTAACTTTATATTTACTCATTTCTTACTATTCCTAATTATTAGAGAGGCAAAATGAATAAAATAAAACTGTAATGTAATCTCAGTTTCGTACAATTTTTATTTTCACTTTCCTATATATGAAATATATAGTAAGGGAAAGTATTGCGATCGTGAAAATTTTCGAATTCCACTTTTCGACGTAAATGCACGTTTTAAGGTCTGCTATAAGGTGTGTGTTGTAACCCCCCGGACAAAATTAAAAGCGCTATAAAACTGAAATTCCTCATTTATGACAACTATACGCCCGAGATGTTACAAAATCTTTTTCATCAAAATCAGCTGACCAGAAAACTCACTTTGTACTATGCATTTTGGACCTTTTTACGATTTACTGCAAAACGGCTCTAACGATTTTGATTAAACTCGCTATATCGATGTAAAATTTGATAAGATTTAATATGATGTAGGTTTCATTCTGATTGAAAAAGTCTGGCAGTGCTTAAATGCCGATATTTTAAATTTTATTCCTCTAAAGTACCTTTTATTTTGTAGGTTCCAAAAAATTTGGAACATGATCTTATTGATAAATAACGGGAAAATATGCAAGTTGTGCGAATTTGATGAACAACCAAAAGAGAAAAGTGCAAAAATACTTTTTTATGCGATTTTTGTTTTTTTAACATTAAAATAGAAATATAGATGTATAATATACCGCTGGAAAGCTAATGATTTTAGAAGAAATACTATCTCATACAATAAACTCTAAAATTTGACGGAGGGCGATAATAATCCGATAAAACAAACTTATTGTCGCAGATAATAATATAATTGATTATTTAATAAATCACATGTTTTATTCAAACTTAATTTAATTTTTTTTTTAACAATTTATTTTAATCTCTAAATCTATTTAAAACTTCTAAAATTGATTTAACAACGGAGGTAAGTGAAATTTGTGTGTTGCGCGCACCAGATTTTCTATTTTCACTTACCTATAAATGAAATATATAGTAAGGGAAAGTATTGCGATCGTGAAAATTTTCGAATTCCACTTTTCGATGGAAATACACGTTTTAGGGTCTCCTAAGTCCAAGAACCAAGTCCCGAAAAAAGGTCTGTCTGTGTGTGGTAAGTCTAGCGCCAAAACGAAAAATCGTACGAAAATGAAATTTCAAAAACGGCTCTAACGATTTTGATTAAACTCTCTATATTGATGAAAAATTTAATGGGCTTTAGTATCATGTAGGTTTCATTCTGATTGAAACAGTCCGACAGGGCTTAAATGGCGATAATTTAAAATTTCTTCGGGCAAAGTACCTTTAATTTTGTACGTTCCAAAAGATTAACCATGTCATCTTAATGACATTGATGAAGGTCGGCTAAATATACAAGTAGGACAAATTTGATAAACAACTAAAGGATAAAAGAGCAAAACTATTTTTTAAATTAAAACTAAATAATGAGAATACAAATATGTCAAAAAATCAATTTCTTAAATAAACGACCTTTACTACTTTTTGGAATTCAACGCCTTAATTGAGATAAAAGTCATATTCGTCTAGTAAGATATACAGAAAGCTTACCGATGTGTTTAAATAAGAACAATATTGATTTAATAGTATTGATTCAAGTGTCAAGATTTGCTACACGTTAATGAATAGTTTAAAACCAAAATAATTGGGAAATTAAAATACTTTATTATATATTTTAGAAAATATAAAAATGCAGTGTTTTGGGGAGGATGAGCGGAAGTCATAATTATCAATAACACCGGTTTATAAAAAATATATAAAATATAATAAATTAAATTAAGTAAATGAAAAATAATTTACCACCAAAAAAACTTAGTTCCTTTGCAACGTAACATTGTTTTTTGAACGATGCATACATATCCATAATTCACTATTTACGAGGCAAATTTGAATAAACATAATAATGATTAATGGTAGTAAAATACCATGAATATTCATTTTTTTTTATCAATAATATAATTAAATTTGAAAACTTACATAACATTATCAAATAAAAATAAAAATCTGGTGCGGGCAAAACACGACTTTCACTTATCTAGACTGTTAAAATCAATAAAAACTTTGTGTATCGGATAATATTTTTTTCTAAAATCTTTCTCTTTTAAACGATATATTATATGTCTATATTACTGTTCTTATTTAACTTGAATATTTAGCTGTTATTTATCAATGCTAAAGTGCTTTAGTAATTTATTAAGAAGGGACACCTCCCATTGGCATTCGTCCTACGACAAAAGCGAAGGGAAGAGGTTATCTTGCGCCTGCGTATTGGACACACCCGACTAACTCATGGACATCTCATGGCACGGGAACCTCCTACGGAGTGCGCAACATGCGGTTGCCCAATCTCTGTTAAACACATTTTGACAGAGTGTAGGGCTTATGATAATCACAGAGCACATATTGCAATTGATACTGACTTACCAACCGTTTTACAAGACAACATACAGACAACTGCAAAACTTTTTGACTTCCTACGACAGACCGACTTGTACAATAGACTATAATATTTAATCCCTTTATCAAAGTGATTTAAGGTGAAAATGACCCAAGTGGTTTAAAAAAAAAAAAAAAAAAAAAAAAAAGTACTTTAAAGGGAGACAATGCAGAATATCGGCATTTAAGCCCTGTCAGACTATTTCAATGAGAATAAAACCTACGCCACATTAAAGCCCATACAATTTTACATCAACATAGCGAGTTTAATCAAATTTGTTAGAGCCGTTTTTGAAAAAGTCATAAAAAAAGTGCAAAATGCATAGTATAAAGTGGCTCTTCTAGTCATTTGATTTTTATGAAAGAGTTGCTGTAACATCTCGTGCGTATAATTGTCTTAAACATGAAATTTCAGTTTCGTACAACTTATGGTTTTTGTGCTAGACTTACCACACACGGGCATACACACAGACCTTTTTGCGGGACTTGGTTATTTGGACTCAGGCGACCCTAACACGTGTATTTCCGTTGAAAACTGGAATTCGAACATTTTCACGGTCGCAATACTTTTCCTTACAATGTATTTCATATATAGGTAAGTGAAGGTAAAAATGTCGAATACATATCGCCTATAGATACATAGATGGATAGAATAAGAAATGTCTCAGAACAATTTATATTCATACGTTAGTAAATATTAAAATAAATAAAACGAACTATTAAGCTGACCGATACTTTTTGAAAGTCTCTTAGAATGTTGTTAATAGCATTGCAACACTTAATAACAGATAAGTAGCAGGTTTAGTAAGTTGATGAGGAAATACCGTCTATATGTAAACTAGATCAAAATATAGGCTATTCATTTTCAATTGAAAGCCGTAAATGTTTGGTGATTTTCCTTTTAAAAACCGATGAGAATATAAAAAATCTGGTGCGAGCAACACAAGACTTTCACTTACCCCGACTATTAAAATCAATTTAAAAACTGTTAAATATACTTCAATTTGAAAAATATTCTAAGTTGATTTTAATAAAACGAGTATTCATTTTCGTTGGAAACATGTGATTTAGATTAAATAATATAACTACATTAAATTTTTAATCAGTAATAAAATTATTTGGTATTTGTCACTTTATATTACCTTTTACAACTTTGTGCATCAGACAATATTTTTTTTAACATCTTTCTCTTACCAACGGTATATTGTACGTCTATATTACTGTTCTTAATATAAAAAACAAAACGAAAATTACATAAAAAAATAGTTTTTCTCTTTTATCCTTTAGTTAGTCATCAAATTCGTCCAACTTGTATCTTTAGCTGTTCTTCGTCTATGTCATTAAGATTACATGGTCGATGTACAAAATTAAAGCTAGTTTAAAATATGAAAATTTAAAATATCTGCATTTAAGCCCTGCAAGATTATTTCAACCAGAATGAAACCGAGATCACTTGTAGCTGGGTGGCTAGCGTAACAGCCTCCCATGCTAAAGGTCACGGGTTCAAACCCGCAGATGGTCCTAGGATTTTTTAATGGGAGTAAAAAATCCTTAGTTACGCCGTCCTTCGGAGGGGACGTTAAAAGGTGGTCCCGAGCCTGTGCGATGTCATGTACTCGTTAAAGATCCCTATCCTAATAAAACCTGGATAGGCAAAATTTAGGACTCCCACGTGTAGCATCGTCCGATTAGCCATAGTAGCATAAAGTGACGTTAAATAAATAAACAAACAAACCAGAATGAAACCTACATGATATTAAGTCTATTAAATTTTACACCAATAAAGGGAGTTTAATCAAAATCGTTAGAGACGTTTTTGAGAAAATCGTAAAAAAGCGCTAAATGCATGGTATAAAGCGGCTCTTCTGATTAATGAGTTTGATGAAAAAGTTGCTGGAACATCTCGGGAGTATAGTTGTCTTAAATATGAAATTTCATTTTCGTACGACTTATCGTTTTAGCGCAAGACTTACACACAGACCTTTTTTCGGGACTTGGTTATTTGGACTCAGGGGACCCTAAAACGTGTATTTTCGTTGAAAACTGAAATTAGAAAATTTTCACGATCGCAATACTTTCCCTTACTACGTATTTCATATATAGGCTAGTGAAAGCACAATAAAAATAATAGGCAAACTTTAGGACTCCTGTAGCGTCTAGCACTGTAGCATCGTTCGATCAACCACAGTAGCATAAAGTGACGTTAAATGAATAAACAAACAATAATGGATCATTTATCATTAAAAAAAACAGGTTTTATAATGAACGTTATTGATAATATCAGGTGCAGAGGGTGGCATTGTTTCAAATTCTAGAATAACGTGTTTGCAACTGTAGCAGGTGATGGCTACAATTGCAAACACGTCATTCATCTTGTAGGTACTTGTATGTTACTAATACATTTTGTCTTTATATTGAAGGAATATAGATTGTTCACAGAGCACAGCATTAGTTCACCTTCAGTGTCTTACGATGTCCAAAAAAATATATAAAATAAGGTTTATATAATGCACCACTAGAGGAAGGTTTCTCTGGATAATAAAAAGTATGAAAAAAAAAAATAATTACCTCGATGACTTTCTGATATAAAAGAACGTATAAAAGATTTCGAGATTGACCATAAAAAAAAATTAATATGAACAATAACAATAGGGTAGTTCGGAAAATAATGTAGAATTTTAGGTCTTTCTTTAAATACGAGGGGTATAATTTCGCTAATTGGGAAAAATTCAGTCCTTACCAAGTTGTCAAGGCGTAACTTTCGTATCATTTTAGTTTACCTTACGAGTCTTAAACTCGATCGGAACGGAGCCCGCAAGAACATCAACGAAGTGTGCGGAGTGGACAGTATTAGTGATTGCACAGCTAAGCAGTGGTTCAAAAAATTTTAGCGTTGACGACAAAGGTGGTGGAGAACTTCTTCCTTTAATGACGAAATGGTGGAAGAAATTCCTAGAATAACTGTTCAAGAAATTTCAAGGAAATTTGATGTATGCAAACCGACCGTAATAAAACCAGTGTTATGAAATTTGTGCCTCAGTACACACCCGCCCTACTCTTGCCAACTGATAGCAACTTTTTTAGACAATTAGACCACTTTTTACAACAAAATAAAAGATTATTGATCAAGGTGCCTTAGAAGATGGGTTTTATGAATTTATAAATTCTAAGCATTCCAAAATCCATCCAGATGTTATGGAAAAGCTGCCAATACGTTGGCAGAAATGTGTTGATAGTAATGAAGACTATTCTTTTTTTTTAAATAAAACCCCCGTTTTAAAACCGTAATCTTGTAAGGATCACCTGTGATGCAGTGGCAAGCATAACAGATTTGTATGTCCATGGTTGCGGATTTAAACCCAACAATATGGCCCTATGATTTTTTTTTTTAAGAAAGTAAAATTTTCTTTTTTTTTCTTTTAAAACATGCATTATTTTACCGAAAACACATTACAATTGGAATAACAGCTGATTACTTTTCAAAAGCTTGAAATATTATGTTAAATTCCATGTCAAAATTTGGCTTGGCGTTATAATATGGTATTTATCTTTCGTTATTTTATGAAGTGGGAAATACGGTGTTTATCGTCTGTACTAACTCACTCTAACCCTAAGAAGAGGAACAAACCAATAGGTTACCAATCTAATCTAGCTGAAGACTCATTCTTAGAGGGAGCTATGAAATACATTTCGATCCGCCAGAATGTATTAGAATCGGTTCCTCGACGTTGCCAAAGTGAAGCCTTATCAGTGATTACAGTGACCTATGAATTTGGTATTATCAACTGTTAAATATTTATTGTGGTATTATAAATTAGCTATTACTTATTTATTTTTATCTAAGACGTTATTTTTAATTTATTTATTTATTTTATTTTATTTTTTTTTTAAAGGGAAAATCAGCCAATAACTTAAATTCATCGTTTAAAACCATTTCCAAATACTTAACTTAACCATTTTTTTTTATTATTATTTATTGAAATTTACTACTATATTGGTTAATACATCAAGTAAATAACCTTTTAGATTAAATACGTGAAAAAACATATATAGAAACTGCTCATTGGCCACACTCCAGTAGTTATTCTAAACTAGAAGGTCTCCAGGTCTTCTTCTTTTCAGACGCCTCGGAGAATTGTTAGGAATGGAAGAGGAAGCAAGGATTGAAACCATTAGATGAGAGTGGGAATGGAGTTTTTCATGAAAGGAGTTATACCTGGTTCGGGCCAAATCAGCAACACATGGAACATGAAGTTAATCATGTATGAGTTTATCTGTGAGTTGAGAATTTTATGGAGGATTTTGGATTGTAAGGATTGGATACAAAAAGTAATAAATCAACAAATATTTCATAAACTAAATAAATCAATAGAATCCCAAACTAAACCATTTAAATTCTCTCTAGGGGGTGGGGTGGCTGAGTGGGTTAACGCGCGATGCCTAGCAACCGCAAAGGAACAAAATTTGAAACCAGATAATTACAAGTTCGAATCTCGGTGCTGAGGGGCAGCACTTATTTATCTCATCATTTATTCCCCGCCATCACCCCTTGGAAACCCTGTATTGCCTTCAAAGGCGAGGTAGGGATGAACAAAAAAAAAAATAATAATAAAATAAAATTTAAAAAAATTAAATTCTGTTTGGTACAACCAAATTCGAGGAAGAGTAGAGAAACGCTGTTTTCGGGTGGCAATTTAATACGATTATCAATGAACCTTTCCTAATGTGACATAACACTTAAAGTGAATACGCCAATCTTTTCCTTGTTGGAATTAGAGTAACACGAGGCAGTCTGTTTATCAGATTATTTACAAAACTACCATGTACAACTGTCTTCCCCACAATTTGTAATAACAAATATAATGATGACAATCAACGAGTGTAAAGAGCTGTAAAATTGTCGTAAATAGTTATCCTAACCAGGCAGCACAAAAGGAAAAAAAAAATTACTTCATCATTTAATTGTATTTTTTTTCTCATAATTAACATGCGACGTAGTATTCATAATCAGGTAACAACCTGTCAACTTTAATACGTTAAATTTTGGTGGAGCAATTTACCGAGAAAAAAATTACGTGGTTTTTCGATTCAATAAGGCTATTTGTCGTCTATACATTTTGATTTATTCAGCTAACAAAATGAATAGTTGATTTATTTTGTACAAGGCGTTGCGTTCAAACCAACCAAAAGGTTTTCTTTCAGATTTATTATTTATTAGAAGTATGGGCTTGTAAAATAAGTTCTTAACATTTTTCACAGGTGATTTCCATAAAAACTTTTTTTAAATCACCTATATGATTATGATTTTATTTTGTGTTGTATACAAACTCATCAATTATTGTAAAGAGTAGTTAATCATGTTCATCTTGTCTGTTGGCCAGACATATTGTATATTTAAACTGTACAAACCTGTTATTCTAAGGGGAGCCAGTCCCATAATAAAAATTATTTTCTATCTATTCTATGTATTATTTGGTTATTTAATAAAAAGTTAAATACTTTTGATCAATTATGCTTGAATTTGAAGCCTTAGTTATTTCGAAAGGGATGTAAAAAAAGATGAATGCGATTAAAAAATATATTAATTTAGTTGAAAACATTTTAAAATTATCCTAGAGCCATCTGCCGAGTTTAAACCCGTGACGTTTAGCATAAAAAGCTGTTAAGCTAGCCACTGCACCATAGGTCACCCTTGATAGATTTATATATAATGAGGAGTTAAGGATTTAATATACCAGAAGTCGAATCGTATAAACCCGGCAGATGAGCCTTCGATTTTTTCGAGGGAGTAAAATATCTTTAGTTATGCTGTCCTCCAGAGTATACGCGAATCGGTCCCGTGGCTAACAAATAACAAGAAATCGTTGAAGATCCTTATCCATATTAAACATGGATAGGCGAAATTTAGGACTCTCGCTGTAGCACCGTCGGATTAGCCAGAGCAACATAAAGTGACATTAAATAAATAAACATCATGATTTAATAAAAATATTTACTTCTTGATGGCAAAACATCGTTAAATTAACTGTATAAAATGGGTTCTTTGATTTTTAAAATATGAATTCGTTTGAAAAATTATGAATTTGACTGAAAAATATCGATGAGGAATCTCGGTTGAAACTGATGCATAAAAGCAGTTTAACTAATCCTTTTTTATAATATGTGAACATTGATGGCCAAGTAAACATGATTTTATAAACACAGAGAGGATTAAATTGAAATAACGCAACGAGCTTATTTTATAACACAATATCATCATGGATCTGATATCGTGTAAGGTTCTGAACGGTTTTTAGAAACAGTATGTGGATTTATAACTATCACAAAAACGAAATGTTAAAAGTAGAAAAAAAAAAATTATTACACATTGGTTTATCATTTTCTAATTATTATTTTAATTTTTTTTTTTTGGTTCTCCCATACTCACCTAAGAAAGGCTAAACGAGGGTTTTTTGGGCCAGGGGGTGAGGGCAGGGAGACAAAGGCGGAGTTAAAAGCCCTTCGGACCGAGACGCGACCCGTATTTGTTTTAATCCAAGGTTGCTGGCCAACATGCGTTCACAGCAATACGAGCTAACCCACTCGGACACCCCATCTCCCATTAATTATTATATTATATAGCTCCGTGGGTAATTAACTAATATCTGTAGTATTCAACTAATCGAAAATAAGACGATCTTAATCTGAAAAAAGACGAACAAGCTACACTCTCAATTTAGATTCAAAGATAAATGGCAATCACACGACTGCTAGGTGCAAAAGGTATGGGATATTTACCCTATTTCTTAATTTAATTCAATGGTTATTTTGTTTTCTAATGAATATCATTCTACATTGAACGGAGATAAGGAGAAAATTAATATTCCAAAATATTAACGGCGGACAGATGGTTTTTTGGTTTTTTTTTCTGGGATTATACGCACCTTGTAAACGTGGAACCCCAAATTTTGAGGTTAGTTAATTATTATTTTTTTTTTTTTTTTTTTTTGGATTACTAATGTTCAATATGGAAAATAATAAACCAAAATATTATAATTTAAATAAAATTAAGAAAAGATCTATAAAAGTACAACCTTTGAATGGTCTTGGCAAATATTCAGTGAATTACCTGGCGACATGCTAAGCATCTAAATTGTGCCTGATTTTCGGGTATCCATTATATAATAACTCGTTAAGTTTCTGGATAACCCACGGAAATATTTAATTGTTTATAAATAAACTGCTGTAGTCGGTCTAGAACATGTGACTTGGAGATCAGCAGCGCAAAAACTTTTTAAAGTATTCAGATAAAAGATATAATACAATCATGCAGAGGACTCCTAAGATTTTCTAAAGATCTAACTTTTTTTTTTAAGTAAAAAGAATTTCGAAAATAACTACTTATATTTGCATCTGTTCCGTTTTGAGAAGGAACGGCAAGGAAACATTGATAACAGATATTTTCACTGGTAAGAACTTCGGAAATATTTATATTCAACAAACCTTTTTAACGAAAATCTCTAAAATTTTGTTGTTGTACAAGGAGAGGTTAACCCAACTGTGGGAATCCAATCAAGCGTTTAATTATCGTTATTACGAAGTTTCCGACTCGGTTCTGCACCGCTGTCGCGAATAAACCGTTAGATGATTCATTATATTAGTTGTAGCAGTAAATTGAGAAAAATGAAAATAACTGATCCACAGCATCGGTTTCGGAAGAAGTAGTTGTTGGTCAAAAATTAAGCACCGATTTTAAGTGGAAAAAATAAATAGAATAAATGGACTATTGCTTTGTTACAAATCACCAATTTCCAAATGAAATGTTGAAAGAAATAAGTATGTTCACTGGGAAACATGCTGCAAGTTATTACACAACAGTATTATATCTACAAATAGAAATATCTAGGTTGTTCGTTCACACCACTTTCCTAAAATTATTTGTGTTAAAATCAAGCACGACATTAAGTAAAGCTATAACATTGGCCAAACTAAGGGTTTTTTTCTTCTTTATGCATAGCTTTATAGAGAAATTCGGTATTTATTAAACATCTGGAATGTTCATTTTACATGATATCAAAAAAGTCGAACCCGTTTCCATATAGAGACGTAAATGAATACTTCATCAACTAAGTTTAATACTCCATATCTCTTTTAATTATGTATTTCGATACAAATATATGAATTAGATAGTTACTTAAAATTCGAATGATTTCAACAATACTACATATTCTACGTCTTTTGATATGTAAAACAGGGTGTGGAAAAAAAATTTTTTTTTCTTTATAGATTACAAAATTATAAAGCAAAATATTTAAAACGTTGCACAATGGTTTATTATTTGAAAATAATTATATCACGGCATAACAATTTATATAGCTTTGTAGATAACTGAGACGTTGATTTCCAAAAGGTACTATATCCACTTCAGGCAATTTTACACGAAACACAAAAATCTGTCATTTATTTATGATTGGACAAATTTACGTGATTATTTTTTTTATTATAATCTACAGTTTATTTTTAAGCGAGTTATCAACTTATTTTTTCAAAGTATTGCACTTTTCCAATGACTTTTAAACAATATAATATGGATATAGTACTTTTTGGAATGAAATGTGGATATAGTACTTTTTGGAAAGAATTAAAAGGGATAAAATACTTTTTGGAAGAATATAACGAGCGCCAAGTTGGTAACAGTCACTATAATTTTCGTGATACCTTACCAATAACTAACGTCTTTATATTGTTAATTACTAAGTTATGTATATTCCCTTATTCTCCCTCAGAAATATCTTTCTTTGTAACCAACAATTACAATGATTATCTATTCTTCATAAAGAAAGTAAATATTCAAAGGACAATTTATATATTTATGGCACTATAATACGAAAGTTTGTAATTATGAAGTTTGTTTTGAACTTGTATTACTATTTGTGTGAATTTAGCAAATTTATCTATCGTGCTATTGAGCTAAACCTGCCGAGTTTCTACAGTAACATGCTCGGCGGGTTTAGCAAAATAGCACAAAAAATGTGCTATATCAAACGTAGTGAGTACCCCTATTATTAACTATGTGTAAACAATATTTAACCATAGAGACCGATAAATAATAACTTTTGAGCTTTTATTTAAAAAAATCAAATAAATCTACTATTAAGTTAGATCAGGCACGATTTTTCCTCTCATAATTAGCAAATTCTTGAAATGATAATTCCACCTATTTGCTAGATCAAATACCATTATTCTATTAAAATGTGAGTTTCTGAAATTTTTGAAACTAAATTTATGTTGCTGCAAGAAGTAATACTATTAAAAAAACTTAATTTAATTGACAACCTAAGAGAACTTAAGCTACGCAATCATGTTGTTTAAAACAGCCTAAAAACTTATTACTAGGTTAAAATCATTGATCAAAATAATAGCGGTGACTCAAGAAGTGTTAAATGAGCCAATAGCAATGCACAAAATGAAGAAAACAATAAATTATTGGTAATATATTACGGGGTTAGGTGCTTCTGCTGTATAGCAGGAAATATAGTACCTTTTGGAATGAAACGTTTTTAGTACCTTTTGGAATGAAACGAAATGTGGATTTAGTACCTTTTGGAATGAAATGCAATATTCAAATACGTTTTTAAAGGATTTTTAGGTTTTTTTAGATAAAATATAATAGAAGATTTAGATAAAACTAAACTATTAAAATACAAATATGTCAAAATATCAACTTCGAAAAAAATGTCATTTAGTACCTTTTGGAAATTAACGTCTCAATTATATGTTAATAAATTTATCAAATATTACATGTTATCTTATCAAATCTTATATTTTAATAAATCTTATATGTTAATAAATAATCAAAGAGCTTAAGTAAGACGAACAAATAAAACTGTCAATTTATGTAGAAGGAAACTCACCAATCACTTCTCCATATAATAATAAATATATATATATATATATATATATATATATATATATATATATATATTATATATTATATTTTTTTTTTTTTTTTTTTTTTCAGAGAATTTAATTCTCTATTTACTAGAACGAGATTTGAAATTGGTACTCATAAATTCGTCCGAAGGGCAGATGGATGTATTTTTTACTCGAGTCCTGCGTATCTTGAAAAGTAAGACATCAATTTTTGAGTGGGGAGAGAAGAGTATTGCTTTATCTTAGTCCACAAGAAAGGTTCATTATTGAAAATAATACGGATTTCTAGATGGTTTCGGTAAACTGATTTTAAAATATTTTGTTTTCTTCTATCATTTTCTTTTTAAGGGTCCGAATTATGGCCATTAAGATCTCAGACAGCTTGAATTTCGAAAACTCTGGCTGTCAGTTTGGAAAAAAAAATTATGAAAAAGACGAGTCAGGCAGTCTTTTCAAGTCCTGGAATAAACTGTAACATTAGTGCCAATACTCAAAATAATTAGCTAGTATTGAAAAATTAGTCGATTTTGGCAAAAGCGTTTCTGTAACTCTACAGGTATATAAACATAAACTTTTACTATAAATTTCGAACAATATTTTCTTAAAGAGCTAGATTTACGTTCCACACTATTTTCCAAGACTTCACTATTCGAAACAATGATACTTTGTAAAGTGTAATTCCAAACTTTTTCACGATCTTAAAAACCAGTTATAGAATATAAATATTTCATTTATAAGAATTTTAAATTAATAAATTTTTGTCAAACATTTTTGTTTAAATATATTTCATTATACAGGTGCAGAATCTCAGTGTAATTACTTCTTTGCAATAAATTTCCAAGTTTAGGGCCATCAAGAGTGAAGATTTTAGTATTTTAAATGAGTTCTGCGATGAAGAAAAAATTAGTTTATCTTTTCATTTTTTGTTTTTATGCTACATCCACCCAACTGTAGAACCACTGACAAAGAGCCCATCAGAATAAATGAAAAACAAAATGTTAAAATGCAATTCCACATCTCACGTTTTTCTACAGCCTCCTCTGTATATTCAAACATAAACCATAAAACAATGATTAAGTTCAAACTTCATGCGTTTGAAACTGCTTTTAGGGACAAAGGCCAAGGCATATTACATAGGGGTTATGCAAATACCAAGAAACTACTCTCGATTCTGAATCGTCTGCATAATGTCGATCACGAACGTTCAATATTTCCGAATGTTGACATCTACAACGAAGTATAAAATCTGGTGCGCGAAACACACGAATTTTACTTACCTCCGTTATTTATATCAATTTAGAATTTTTAAACAAATTTAGAAATGAAATAAATTGTTAAAGAATTATTTATATTGTATTTTTATAGAAACATGTGTTTTATTAAATAATCTATTCTACTATTATTTACGACAATCAGTTTGTTTTATCAGCATTTCATCTCTCTCTGTTAACTTTTAAAATAGTATGTGTAAGATGATATTTTTTCTAAAATCCTTAGCATTCCAACAGTATATTATACATGCATATTACTGTTCTTAACTAAAAAAATAAAAATTGCCTTTAAAAAATATTTTTGCAGTTTTCTCTTCAATTCGTTCAACTTCTATATCTACCTGTTTTTTAGCAATGATAATCAGATGATTTGGTAAATTTCATAAAACCTACAAAATTAAAGATACTTTAGAGGAAGAAATTTTAAAATTTCGGCATTTAAGCCTTATCAGACTATTTCAATCAGAATGAAACCTACATGATATTAAAGCCCATTAAATTTTACATCGATGTGGCGAGTTTGATCAAAATCGTTCGAGCCGTTTTGAGAAAATCGTAAAAAGGTGCAATATGCATGGTATAAAGCGGCTCTTTTGGTAAGCTGATTTTGATGAAAATGTTGCTGTAACATCTTGGGTGTATAGATGTCTTAAAATATGAAATTTCAGTTTCGTGCGACTTACCGTTTTTACGCTAGACTTACACACACACACACACACACACACACAGAGACCTTTTTTTCGGGACATTGTTATTTGGACTCAGAAGACGCTAAAACGTGTATTCCGTTGAAAACTGGAAGCCGAAAATTTTCGCGAACGCAATATTTTCCCTTATTATATATTTTATATATAGGTAAGTGAAAGTAATAAAGTTCGATCTAAAATGATTATTGAAATTTCTTAGAGTAATATATATTAATCTTTCACTATCAGAAAATGACTAGTTATGAATCAATTTAGATTATTTATATTGTTTTATTGTATTATATACTTCAGTTTTAAAACATTTTTTTTACGGTTAAACCGATGTTATTGGAACAATTCGTGCTTTTAGTTTTTTACCTGAAAATACTGAAGATTTTAATCTAACTCTTTATATTTATTGTGAAATAAAATTAGATCTTAACCTCATTAAAATAGTCAGACAAGTCTTAAATGCCAAATTTTCAAAATAGCTTCATATAAATTTACCTTCAAATTTGTATAATTGAACTGATTGATCATCAACCACTGTAGTGATAAAACATGAATTAATACAACCCATGAATGGTCTTGGCTCAGTACACATAAGATTCGTACAGTTTCTAGTAACGTCCGTGCAATGAGGTGATAAGGCCTTGGATCAGTTATCGTTTCGTTAGTGATTTGTCTAGAAAATTTTATTGCTTCGTGATTATAGGCAACAAAAGTTTACTTTTTAATCAGAGGGAGGTATTATGGAAAGAGAAATTTTACATAGTTTGTTTTGCCGGTGAAAGTTTATGGGATAGTCATATATGGAAGAAATATTTTTACCTTTTTAGCTTTAAAACTGAAAACTTAATACTCTTTGAAGAAATAAAGGGGGTAAATGATACAAGGAATCCAAAAATTAAACAATAATAATTCATAGTGAATTTAATCAATTTACATTCTGATTCTATAATCAAGTATGGAATTTTAACAACATAGTAGTGTGGAGGTATCTCACGTTTGTGATGATATAGTTTCATTATTAATAACAAATTTAATAATACATATATTTACTATGGATATCCATATTTGTTTATTGCTGTCATTAAAAAAAGTTAAAAACTTTTTTTTAAAGTAATCAACTTTTTAATAACACAAGTAAATAAGAGTACTGACTGTCTTATTTTTAATGGAAACTAATCTTCCTCCAAAATGGGCGTATTTCTAAATTCATTTAAAAATAATATGAAAAATATTCAAGAAATAACATTCATAATAAAATTAATTTTATATTAAGTTTGTCATAGTACAGACTTCATTGCCAAGTATAAGACAATCAATGGAATTTAAAACTTTCTTTTAGGCTTTACAATTACAAAATGAGAATAGCACAATACTCCAATGAATTAGTTTTGTGAAATGAAATTAACTCAACAATATAAACTAACTGTTTCAAAAACACGTTTGTATCTATCATATTTAACCTCAACAGTGATTTAATTTAAATAAAATATGTTTGTTAGGATGTACCTTAAATTTTACAGAAAGAAGTAAAGTTCCTGGCCAGCTTTTAACTACTATCAAGCCACCTAGATACTTCTATAACTTGATTTAGAAAGCTTTATATAACTTTTTTTTAAACAAAGTTAATTAGGAGGTTTAATTGTAGAGCTTAGTCTACTACTTCAATGATCTTATTATAATGTACCTCAGAAAAATTTATCCACTGAAACATTATTCAAACAAAAATTTGACTGTTTATACAAAGCATGTGCGCGCGCACGCTTTGCGAGTTTAAAAATTCAAATTATTTATATCTTCTGTTTCTCCCTTCCTAAATATGCAATTCACTTTTATATAACTTTTAAGTGATAATTATATTTTGGACTTATAAATTAATTAAATAAAACTGTTTTATTTTTAAATATCTCTGTTAATAATAATTATATTTTTAATACTTGAAAGTAAAAAATCTCTCAATTTTACATTAGCATTAAGATGCCCTGATTACATTGTTTACTTCCCATTTATCCGCTTATGGGCAAATGTTCAAAAACCAGTTTAAGACACAGAAATAACTTGTTATGAGTGAAAATACCTTAAATGAATTAAAAGCACTCGGCTTTTCAAATGAAAAATAGTTAAGATAAATTATAAATACCTGAATAAATGCCTGATTAAATTAATAATATTTATTTCTTAATTAAACCTAGAGATGTCTCTCAAATTTTTAATTGATATGATAATGAATTTGTGTAAAGTTTATAGTACAAAAATTGAAAATATGTTCCAGGAGTGAAAAATAGCTACGGATTTTTAATATACAGCATATATTATGAAATCTGCTTCTTCGATTATTACGTATCAGACGGAAATTCTTACCCTGATTGATCCATATCTTACGTCGGGGAGAGACTGTGAGTGACTGGCCGAGTTCTAACGGTGTCCCTTTCTCCTCGAGGAAGTGGGGACGGCCTCCTCAAGGAGACTAATCTTGCCAATTCCTTTGGAAGATCGTACTATTGCCTGGGTGGATAATAATAATGCACAAAACATTTCTTATTTTGTATTCGTGTTGGGTAATCCATTAGTTTATTCAGAGGGAAAATGACAAGAAACATGACCAACTTTGCCATTCTGCTGATCTTGAAAAATAATGAAGCCATGAACGCCAATCAGATAAATACACGCCAATGGAAGTCTCGTTTCTTAGCCATAGTGACTAAACACGATCAACACTAATTTCTATAATTTAAAATGGAAATGGGAAGAAAGCAAACTTTAACCCACCGTTTCTCGCATATAAAACAAAATGAAAAAACAGTGATTTGAGGAGTATTATAATTACAAGGTGGTTGCAACCTGTATCCCAATTCTAAACAAGATGCAACATTTACTTCAATGCGACAAACATCAGGTTTCACAGAGATCACTTGTAGTTGGGTGGTTAGCATAACAGCCTCCTATGCCAAAGGTCACGGGTTGAAACCCACAGGTGGTTCTAGGATTTTTTAATGGGAGTAAATAAGCCTTAGTTATACTGTCCTTCGGAGGGGACGTTAAAAGGTGGTCCCGAGCCTGTGCGATGTCAGGTAATCGTTAAAAATCCCTATCCAAATTAAAACTAGATAGCCAAAATTTAGGACTCCCACTGTAGCATCGTCCGATTTGCCACAGTAGCATAAAGTGACGTTAAATGAATAAACAATAAACAGACAAACATCAGAGCAGTTATCAAGAAGCGTTGCAGGGAGACAGCAGAAGTAGTTATCAACCTGAAAAAATAAAAATAGATAAATCGGCTGTTTTTAAAAGAAGAGGTTGGGAAATTTTATTATGGTTTGTATGGCATTAATTTAGAAAATATCAGTACACAACAATGCTTACTATTAGATATAAAATCAGCGAATCTAGGAATTCCAGATTTCTCGTCCCATCTTATTTTTACGTTAGTTGAAATAATAAACCATTTTCAATCTACTCTTGGTTCGGGAAAAAACACGTTTTTAACACATATGCATCAAATAACAAGAGTCACTGTAAATCATGAAAAATCTTAGGTTTTTATTATGTTACGATTTATCTATAACCTAGGATCAATAAATAGTTTTTCACTATTTAGTAATCACTTTGATCTCCACCCGATCCATTTCATCCTTCATTAAAACATTTTATTAAATCCTGCTCAATGAGTAATGAACAAGCACAGTGAAAGCTTAGATAAATGATAAAAACCTTTTCTACACTATGCCGGCGAGAAATCTTATATAAGATTATTGTTCAAGTTTTACTTTGTAGATTTAAATTTGTAGGAGTTAGAGGATATAGGTCCATGAATATGGGTACCTTATTCTCTATTATCAAGGTTCATTTTTCTGTATTTCTGAAGGATAAATGTTAAACAATCGTTCGATTTTTAATAAGAGTAAAAAAACATTGTTTATGCCGTACTTTGGAGGGGACGTAAAATGGTGACCCCGAGCCTGTGCGATGACAGGTACTCGTTAAAAAAACCGTTTCCTAATAAAACCTGGATATGCAAAACTTAGGACTCCCACTGCGGCATCGTCCGATAAGTAACAGTAGCACAAAAGTGACCTTAAATGAATAAACAAACAAACAATCGTTCGAATAATAATATTTGTTCCCGATATGACGGCCGAGGTATCCATGGTATAATCACATTTCATATTCAGTTATTAATTTAGACAGCTTCTACCTCTTTAAATTGTTTACTACTGTCACTGCTTTACAGGGAGGTTATAAAGGAAAGCTGTTTAGGAGTTGTTGGCAATGGCTGTTAGATGATTATTTTGACAGTTACCTTTTGTAAATATATTTGTAAAAATGTGTGATGATTTTCAAGAATACGAAGTCAATGTGGATAACCCACAAAAACATCTTGATCCTATGGAGACCTATATTTCTTTCAGGGTTACAACCAAAGTCAGATATCATTTAATATTTGGAATATATAATGTTGATTTTTTATGTTTCATATTTAAGTATTTTAAAAATTATTTCAGGTAAAACAAAAATCAAAAGAAGAGGAGTTCATAGTAAGGCGGAGATATAGTGATTTTTTATGGCTCAGGAATAAATTATTTGAGTCTTTTCCTACTCTGGTTGTGCCTGTAATGTCAATTACTGTTATTTTATTTTCTCTTAAAATAAAACTTCAGGAAAAATTATTTGTAACTATTTGCAGGGATTACCAGCAAAACACAGTGTACTCGAACAATTAGATAGATATTCTCGGCCTTTCATCATGACAAGAATGTCAATGTTGCATACGTTTATGCAAAGAGTGGCTTCTCATCCAGTATTTAGCTGTAGTCCAGTTTTAAAAACATTTTTAACTGCAAAGTCGGCTGTAAGTTATATGTCTTGGAAAAGTTTCTTTTGTGCTTGCACCCAATTACTTTCAAACTTAAAATATTTGTTTATTTAATATTAATAAACCTATGTGGCTAACATAAAAGTATAAGTAATAGTTTTGTGACGCTATAAACCTAAATATATAAATATAAATACAAACCTAAATAAATTTCAATTAGAACTATTGAATATTGATTGTTGATCTGCAGCACTCCATAGCTTACTGATCAGTTCATGCTGAAGCTTAATCCACCCAATTTTAATGTCATCCACCTAAATACCCTTTATGTCATATTAATTAAATTCCTTTCCTTGTCATGATATATATTGTTTATATGGATTATTGTTTTTTTCGTCCATACTTCATTCTAAGTTTAACCAATTCCAATTCTATTGACGGTATCATTATAATGAAACTAATCTAAAGTGATGATTGTGATCGACCAAAGAAGCAAAAACTATAATTATATCAAAAATGTAACTGAATTACAACCTCTATTCAATAGCTCTAATTTTTTTTATCATACTTACTGTTTTTCTTCATCTACATTTTTTACTGCTCAGGACCTGAGTCCTTTTATAAATAAGTCCTCATAAAGAATTTTTTTTCTTTTTTTCTTAATGCTTTAAATACCTTTTACATTCGCATTTTAATTTTCAGGAATTCAATATGCAGGCTAAAGCAGGTCCAGGGCTATTCGATCGTTTATCTGATTCAATACAAAACTTTAAAGGATGTATTCCTCGACATGGACATCTTTATCCTGAATTCGAAGCTGTGAGGGTTTACGTTAATAACCTTTCTCAGAAACTTTCAAGCCTTCTTTCCATTTCTAGTAGGATGCATCGAGAAAGAACTGGTACTTTTAAATCCATTATAAATTAAAAACTTTTTTTAAGAGTAAAATAAAGTTATTTAATTGTACAATATACAGTAAAACTTGTGTTTAGACTATTTACTTGATTAGATACATATTCCAGAATCTTAAGGATATTTTCTGATGACTCCATATATTGTCAATAAAAATATATATGATATTCATATAATCTTTGTTAATGGAATTGAAATGGCTGTCTTTAGGTACTGTTAATTACATTAAGGCTTGGTATAAATTAGATCTGTTTTCTAGAACAGACTTGTTAATTTTATATACATGCCTTTTAGAAGGGCTCATAGATTTTAAAGATTCCTTAGGCAGTTTGTGTTGATTAATTAAGCTATTGAAGAAATTGATTTCTGCAGTATTATATCTATTATCAATTACAATCAAAAGTGCGAAACAATCTGCAAGCTTTCTTTTTACCAGGATTGGAATGTTTCATCTGTTATGATATTCGAAGCAATCAAATATATGAATTAAATTTCCTTAATTAAAAATAATTTGTTTATGACTACCCCAATTAACTTCCATAATTCATTTAATGGTCAACTATTCTTTCTCCCATGGTTTATCTATGAAAAGAGAGGGTTTAAACTATGGGTTGTCATGAGTAATTATTGATTATAATTACAGAAATTATTTAATTTAGTTAGGAATTTATAATTGGATTCTTTTCCCAAGAGAACTTGCATTATACTGATTAAGATGAATACAAAACTTAATGATTTAGTTTAAAATATAATTTAAATAATAAACTATACATGATTAAAACTTATTTAGTAGTTACTAGATCTTGTGATGTTCTTGTTGAGTGGTTTGTCAAACCTAGTGTCTCTCTCTTTATGTCTTCTCCTCCATCACCTTCTCTGTCTTCCTTGTGAGTCTTCAACCTAGCATGTACTATCGGGAACAAGGGGTGTATTTCTTTTATCCTGACTTCTATTGGTGTTGGAAGCTAGTATGCAACCCGCCTTACTTGTAACTCTGAACCAATTTTATTTTATAATATTAAAAAGATGAATATTATTGATACATTGCATTAATTATATTTTTTAATTTCTCAAGTTCTAAGCATTTTCAATTTATGAATACAAAATTATCTTGAATCTATAATTTAATATTTCTTCTGACTCAATAAAAGCTGAATCTAGTTGGTATCTATTTCTTGGCTACTATTCATGTATACAAACATATTTATTTATTATGTTTCAGAACTTTCTCTCGAGTTGGAAGATGCCAAAAGAGCTCTCGATAATTGGTCTTATAATGAGCCAGAACTTAGTCAAGGGATTTGTGGAGTTCGTAAGGCAATAGAATCAGTCAGTACTCTTCAAAAGATTCATCTCTTGCAAACTTATCATCCATTGTTAGAAAATGTAAGCTTAAAATAGCTATTAGGTATGAATTTAAAAGCATTAGTCTTGAATATTTTCAAAGTGCTTGTGAATAAAAATTAACTAACCCATAGTTAAGTCTTTACAATTTACCTTTGTAATTATTTTATCCATCTTTCATAAATAATTATATTAATTTTATTTTTCATCACTTTGGCTATTAGATATATATATATAAAGAACGCCTAGCGTGGTATTGAATAGAATTAAATTATGTAATCTATCGATTAATATTCATAAATTACATCTTTATCTTATTCACAAAAATATTTGTTATAATCGTCTACAATGTTATATAATTTAATTTAAAAACAATGCCAAATGCATTCCTTTTTAGTTTTATATACCCAGAGCATATTATTGGGTTGTGTCGCATGAAATGTCTGTTTTCAAGGCAAAGGATTTTTATTAAAAATACGATATGAAAACAAGATAATTTTATTCGAAGTATTTACCTTCTTTTTCTACACATTTTTGCCAACGCGACACCAACTTTTTTATCCCCGAACTGAAAACTCTGAGCTGTGAAGTGAAACAAAATCTGAAAATGCACTTTTCACATGATCATCATTTTCAAAAAGTTTTCCTTTGAGGAAGTGGTCTAAATTCCTGAACAGATGGTAATCTGTTGGAGACAAGTCGGGAGAATATGGTAGGTGCGGAAGAACTTCGTAGCCCAGTTCTTTCAATTTTTGCACTGTATGTTTTGAAACATGGGCTCTAGCTGCCGCTCAGTGAGATCATGAGGTACCCATGTATCGAGCTTTTTTACTTTCCCAATACACTTTAAATGTCTGGAAAAGGTAGATGCACTTGCATTTAGTTGTGCTGAGAGTCCTTTAACTGTTTGGTAGGGGTTTCCTTCTACTGTATGTTTGAGGACATCGTCTATTATGGACGGAGGTCTTCCTCGGGACAAGTTTTCCAAGTCGTTATCCCCAGCTGAAAACTTAGCAAACCAATGGCGAATGGTCCGTTCATTAACACTCCCTTCCCCAAACGCCTTGCAAATATTTCTAGCGGCCTCAGGTGCTGAATGGCTGAGTTTAAACTCGTACAAAAATATTACTTGAAAATCGCATGTTTCCATGTTCATATTTGGAGGTATACTAAAAAGTGGGTAATTGATTAGGAAGCTAATGTTTATAATACAAAGGTAGAGGATTGGTAACTGTTTACTTTAAATATGTAAACATTCGGAAGAAAACAACAGAGACCTGCAAAATCCTTTATGTATTTCAGAAACTATAAAAACGGACATTTCATGGGAAACAACCCAATACATCCTGTTGATTAAAGTGATACTTTTGCTAATAGTTAGTTTTCGTGTATACATAGTTTTGACTATTCTCAATGTTTTCAAACTTTTTACAAAAAATATTGGTGCGAACTACACACAACTTAAACTTGACACCCTTATAAAAATCTATTTTAAAACTTTCAAAAGTTAATGTTGAAAAAATAATTACATTGAGTTTCGAGGAAAACGTTTATTTTAGATTTAAAAAAATATAGCAATATAAATTATTATATATAACAATAATCACTTAAGTTTTTTGTTACTCTCAGTTTTCTGCTACAACTTTTTGTATGTTCAATAATGTTTTCTCTAAAACCATTAGCTTTCAAACAGTGTATATACTTTTAGATTCATATTTGCAGTGAAAAAAAAATTAATCTGGAACTTTTTGCTTGTTTTCTCCTTCAGTTTCTAATGAAATGCTTTCATATTTCATATTTATGCATTTTTCATCAATGCTAATAATCTAAGATGGTTAATTGTTTTGAATCAACAAAATTAAAGGTACTGTATAGGAAAAATAAGTAAGTGAAAGTAAAATAGGAATGGCTGTTAATATCATTAAAACCTCTTCTCTATGTAGCTATTTAAGTATTTATCATTTTGGTGTTTCATTTCAGTTTTCTGTCTCTTAAATATTGAGGTTTTTAAGTATGTAACTTTACTCACCGACTTATGGTATCTGTTAATACAAAGTTCAGTACTTTAATATTATGTTGTATGACAATTTCATTCTTTAATAACCTTATGTTATTGGTTTTAAAACCATTTTTTTTAAATATGGGATTATTTTAAAAAATAACAACAAATACTTATAGTTTCATTGAATTATTTTTATTTTTAGCCTTTAGAAGAATATCTTAACTATATAGAAGCTGTTAAGGAAGCCCTCACTAGGAGAGATGCCATACAGTACAATTATGAAAACAGTATTGAAGAAACTAATAAGAAAAGAGGTGAAATCTTACAGGTATATATAATTCATATATTATTTAGTGAAGAATATTCTTATCTTCTCTCTCTCCTTTTTTTTAGTTACGGATCTATATTCTATTAGTTATTTATAGGTCTGCTATCTGTCTTAATTTAGAAGTTCTCCTTACAAATCTAGTATCGAATCTAATCCCTGCCTTGAAAAATCCTTAAATGACTTCACCTAACTCCTTATCCATTCTCCTTTGGAATGCGAATGGTGTTAGAAATCATACTGACGAACTGACAGCGTTGTTGCAAGACAAAACAATCGATGTTGCACTTATAACTGAAACAAGACTAACGACTAAACAGTACTTCAAAATACCGCAATACATGACATACCGTACTGACCACCCAGACGGTAAAGCCCATGCCGGTTCTGCTATCATTGTCCACCAATCCCTCTCTCATCATTTACTCCCACTTCCCACCTATGATTTCCTACAAGCCTCAGCCATAGTAATCAAGACTTTTTCCTTTCCGGTAACCCTCACATCTGCATATTGCCCTCCTAAACATTCCATTTCCAATTCTGAATTTATATCCTTCCTGGATTCCTTAGGAAATCGTTTCATTCTGGGTGCAGACTTAAACGCCAAGCATCAGCAGTGGGGTTCCAGAACCACGAATTCTCGGGGACGAAATTTGCTGTCTGCACTCAACTCCCGAAATTTTAATATCCTGCCTCCTGACTCCCCTACCTACTGGCCAACCGATCCTAACCGCAATCCTGACATCCTCGACTTCTTTATCCACAGCGGATTAGGCTCTCTCAACTTGTCTTTAACTCGCCTTGATGAACTATCCTCAGACCATAGTCCACTGATCCTAAAAGTATCTCTCACTCCAATTCCAAAACCCATTCCACCATCATTCATCCGAGGCCCTGTCAACTGGAACCTTTTCCGCCAAATCCTGACTGATAATATTGACCTCAGAGTAACCCTCAAAACCCAAGATGACCTAGATAATTCCGTCTATTCCTTTACCACCGCCATCCAACAAGCTGTCTGGACTGCTTCCTCTCCTAAACACTCCAATATAAATCCAGACCAAAATCATTTTCCACAACCTATTATAGACCTTATCCACACCAAACGCCGAGCAAGATCATTATGGCAGCGCACCCGACACCCAACAGATCGCCGCTCCTATAACTTCTATTGTAGACAATTGAAGAGGGAGTTGGCGAACTTCCGTTCCCAGTCCTTTAATTCCTACCTCTCCTCTCTATCAGCTCGTGATAATTCCCTGTGGAATGTCACGAAAAAGATCCTAAAATACCATCATGTTCCCATCCTCTCCGATGTGGTGATGACTCCTGGGCTGCGTCTGATGAAGATAAAGCCGAGGAATTCGCCACACACCTCTCCAAAGTATTCACTCCTCACCCGGAATCCCACATCAATCACACCGCAAAAGTGCAAGACTTTCTTATGTCACCGATTCCACTTTCCCTACCTCCTAAAGCTATTAATCCCTCTGAGGTCAAATATCTTCTCCAAAAACTGACTCTCCGTAAATCTCCTGGACACGATCTCCTTACTCCCCCGATCCTCCGACAACTTCCGCAGAAAGCTATTATATTCCTTACTTATATTTACAACTGCATCCTCCGCACCACCTATTTTCCACTGTTATGGAAACATTCCACCATCATCCTTTTTTTAAAACCAGGTAAACCTTCCAACAACACTTCATCCTACAGGCCTATTAGTCTACTCCCCATCCTCTCAAAAATCTTCGAAAGGCTTCTTCTAAAACGTATCCTACCCATATTAGAATCTCAAAATCTTCCTTCCCATCAGTTTGGATTCCGTCCTCAGCATTCCACAGTTCAACAGGGGCTCCGAGTTGTAGACCATATTTCCTCAGCTCTTGAATGCAAAGAGTATTGTTCTGGTGCGTTTCTGGACATTGCGCAAGCTTTTGACCGGGTATGGCACACTGGATTACTCTTCAAGCTGAAAACCCATTTACCCCAGTCCCTATACCTCATTCTCCGATCCTATCTCTCGAACCGTTCCTTCCGAGTTCGCTGTGGTGAAGAATTTTCTAACCTTTATCCCGTTGAGGCCGGTGTTCCTCAAGGCAGCGTCTTGGGACCCATCCTCTACATCCTTTACACTGCTGATATTCCTACACATCCTGATACCTTTCTGGCAACTTTTGCAGACGACACCGCCATCCTATCATCCAGTTCCAATCCTGAAACAGCATCCTTAAACCTTCAGAGACACCTTTTCCTTATCGAACACTGGTGTAATAACTGGCGTGTAAAGGTGAACGAAGCCAAATGTAAACACATAACCTTTACTCTTAGACGAAAATCCTGTCCGCCAGTTTATTTCAACTCATTACCGATTCCTCTCTTCATCTTGGCTTACTGTTAGACAAAAGATTGACTTGGAACCCACATACAAGACTTAAAAGACAAGAACTTAACCGACGATTCGGACAGTTATACCGACTACTCAACAGAAAATCTGAACTTACAGTTGAAAACAAATTATTAATCTACAAGACAATACTGAAGCCCATCTGGACCTACGGACTTGAACTGTGGGGGACAGCTAAACGTTCTAACATCAAACGCATTCAATCCTTTCAATCCAAAGTCCTCCGTACAATAGTAAATGCTCCTTATTATGTCTCCAATTATACCTTGCACCACGACCTTAATGTTCCATTTATTTCAGACCTAATCCCATCCAAATTTTCCAAATTCCACCAGAACCTCATTCATCATCCTAATCCTTTAGCTCAATCCCTATCCAGCTCCACTCATCCATACAACCCACCTAGAAGGTTGAAACGGCAGTGGCCCCTTGACCTTTTGTAAATATATTGGAGTTCTAGCACTGGCTAGATTCTCCACTCAATGTGATGTATGTATGAGTGTGTGTATGTGTATATAGGTATAAGTGAATTATTGACTTTTGTATTGATTCATTATTGTGTATATATTTTATTGTAATTTTATGTTGTGTAAATATTGTATGAATGTAGTATGTTTGATATCATTCAGCAATACTATTAATGTCCAAATTGGGACAGATTGTAAAATTTTCTCAATAAAAATTGTTATTACTGAAATTTAGAAGTTAAATGTCTCAACTATTTTTTTCCTTAACTTCTTTTCTTACCTTAATGAATTTCATGGTTTCACGTGCCGGTGTCAGTTCCTAATAATTTCCAGCTGAAATATGTTCTTATAAAGATACATAACACATATTAATGGGGTGTATACAAAAAAATAAATTAAAAAAAAAGTTTTTCTACCAAATATTTGTTACAATTGTATTATTAAAATACAATTAATACTTCAATTGTTATCAACAATCATTAGCCTTCTGCTAGCCAATTGCTTGATCCCACGCTGATACCATTCTTTGGAATAACTGTCAAATTATTATTGGACCGAAATATCAACTTCTGCAAAATAATTAAATTATATCCATTGAAGAAAATTGGCCATGGATCAAAACAAGCAGTTATCCTATGATGGGATGTCTGGACTATATGGTGGATAAGGCAAGTTCTTCAAACTTTTCTTTGGTTTGACGGGAAGTGTTAGCTGATTGTAAGTTGGGTAAGTTTGTGAGGGACCAGTCTACTGCTCTTTTTCACCTTCCCCATGGAGAGTAGGTAACGACTAACAGAATATTTCAACACAACACACTCTGTGACAAATTTGCGAGTACCTGTGGATGTATTTGATTCAGCAACTTCCTGTAGGACATCATCAATATTCACCCAGAGCCCTTCTTCCTTTTCTACATTGTATCTCCACTGCTAAATTCTTCAAACCAATGCTGGGCAGTCAAGGTCTCCTTCCCATTCATGTTTAATAATTTCACAAGCTGCTTCAGTGGCTGTGAAATATTTTTTATGAGAATTTCTTATGACACTGTCCTGTTTCTTCTTTAAAACGAGTAACTAAACTGAGGTTTTTTTTTAAAGAAGTTAAATGGAATTAAACAAGCCTTGAGAATGCTCTAAAGGGATTATCAAGGATTAAAATACTTACAATCCTTTGAAATCTTGAATTTAATAAAACAGTAATTTTTTTTTTATGCACCTCATTATTTTAAATTACTTTAAAAGAAAAATAGAAAAGGTCATGTATATATTTCCACCTATCTTCTAATTAAATCAGTTATTAGAAAATAATTACTGATTTTTATAAGTATCCTTGAAATAATCATTTGGAGGGAACAATTCAGAAGCAGTGAAGAAGTTGAGGATCATATATGCTATTTAATGACAACTCACCCTCAAACTTATATCAACAAGGCATAGCTGATTATATAGAATTGGTATTTTGATACAATACCTAACCCCTACCCTGGTTTTTTTTTTTTTTTTTTTTTTTTTTCTTGACTGCTACTCCTTTGTTTTGGCATAACTAGAGTGAAAATTATTACTAAATGAATTAATATAAAAATAAAACTAAATGAAAATTAAACACAGTAAATAAATTATTCCCATTAATTTTTTTAGATATTAGTGTTATAATTATTAAAATTTTTTTGCTAAAATTTTCTGTTAAGATTTACTCAAAATTCTAGCTATTATGAAAAACTTCATAATAACATAAACCTAATTTAACATGTCTTTACAGTTGGAGGCTTTAAACAATAATAATGGCAGTTTTGGTATGAAGCTTTGGAGAAGTTCCAATAGAGAAAAGCTGCAGAAGCTAAAAGAGGAAGTTCCTATACTAGATCAAGTTGTGGAAGTAAGTTCTTTTGTGTTTAAATGAACTAAAATATAATTACTATATATACAAATATATTTAACCTTTTTTTTTTTTTCATTATTTAATCCAGTTTAAAATGGATATTTTAACAGTGTCAGCTAACAGCTTTAACCAGCTGCATCAAGTTCACCTTCATCACTTAATGATGAAAGAGATAAAAACTTTACCTTCAACACTTGAGTGTCCCTTTTATAAGTAACTTGGCTATTATCCTACAGCCGTGATATTGTTGGCACAAGGCTAAACTAACGAATGTAAAAATTGGCACTTTTTAGGAGAGCCAAAACTCTGAATATAATTTTGCTGTTAGTTAATTGCCTTTTTAAATTAGTTAATTGCCTTTAGACAGCAGTTATACCCTAATGTAGTTATTTGGAAATAGTAAACCATTGTATAATAATTTGCAGTGCTTTTTAGTGCTATGGTCAGCATTGAATTTGAAAAACTCGGTTTTTCACATTTGTTAGGGACGAAATATTTGTATATCAGTATTTATATTTTAATTGGTTTACTGAATGTATGTAGGTTTTCTTTTATTTTTTTGTAGATATACAGTCATGCTTATAATTGATAATTGAACACAAATAATTTTTCATCACCCTCTTTATTAATTATCAAACAATGCTCAGTAATATTTATTGATATCCTTGCACTAGAGCTTTATTTTTATAATTATTTTATGTTCATGATGATTAACAAATTAATCATTCGATCAAGTTATATTTATTGAATAAAAATGAAGAATTCTTTTGTTTCAACTATTCTTTACTTATTTTAAATTAAATTGAAATCACTGGCTAGTAGACTTTGTAGAGGCAAATTTCATACCATTGTATTTTATATTTATTTATTTTATTTTTTAAGGAAAACCATGATAAAGTTGAAATAGCAAATGAAAGCATGAAAGCCGATTTGGCTAGGTGGAACACAGAAAAAAGATCTGAAATAAAAGACATCTTAAGTCGTATTACCGAACAACATGTTCTCTACTATGAAGAAGTAAGGCTATATCAATGTGAAACTTAATTTTTATTTATTTAATAAAAATATATTCAGTATAAGTTTTTTTTTTTTTTTTTTAGAGCTTACATGCTTGGGAGAAGGCACTAGAAACACTAAAAGGCTTAAGTAATTCAGAAGAAGTTTCCCATTAAGTCATATATAATTTATGTATATTTATTCACTGTAATTAGTCTACACCACACACTAGATGATGTTGAAACAAAGTCATTATGTACATTAATATATACAATTTTTACACTGTAATTTTGCAAGTCTGCCTCTATTAAAAAAAAAAAAAAAAGTGATGTTTACATTTTTGTTTATTAAGTTTTTTCAATGTGCCAAAAGCTCTTAATCTAATTTTATTGTTTATTTTTTAAGTTAAATGTCTAATTTTTATGTACATTTAAAAAAATAAAATAAATAAAAGGGAGAAAAAATGGTGTCTACAAATATAAAACAGTTAACAAAAATTATTTTTTAATACCACCACAAACATGTAAAAATTACAAATCTGAGTATATTTCTTGTATCTTAAAATTATTAAAAAAAAAAAAAAAAAAAAGAAAGGAAAGAGAAAGAAAAAGAAGCACATTTAAAGAATAGAAGCACCATTTTTTTTTTCTTTTTCTAGATACAATTGTTCGTAAAATGTACTTCATTTGATAAAGTAATAAAATTTTTTTAGCTTTGGTACATCTTATTGTCACATAAGAAATTGTTGTGAAATAAACATCCATCAACAGTAGAAATTAGAAAAATGTTTTAATTGACCACACTTTAAGGCTTTTTTTTTCAATTTAGGATTAAGTGATACTGTCAATAATAAACAAATTAAAATTGAAATTAAAATCATTTATGACAACAAAATATACAAATAATGTCAGTTCATTATGAAAATAAATATTGCACATCTTTAGGATTTTTTTTTTCATTTTTTCTTTTTTAATGAAAAAGTGAAAATGTATAAAATGAACTTATTCCCAAATAATCAAGGATCTTAGATTAAAGTTAGTATAGTATTACATAAACCATATACAAAGAATAAATATAACTTAAATCTCTCTTAAAATAAACTCAATAAATTTCTTTTTCCTTAATTTTAATTGTTGTCTTCTGAACAAGGAAAGGAGATTTTAGATAAAAATACTGAAAACCGTGATAAAAAATAATTAGGTCATTTTTTTTTCTTTGACTTTCACTTTTAACAAAACAAAAATCATCTCCATGTTATAAGTGATATTATAATATATTATAATGTTAAGCTTGTCATTTGTATGCAAAAACATTAGGCATCGATCACAGATAAGCATTTTTTTCATGTGTCATTTCTAAAGGAATGTAGGGTAAATTTTAAAATGTTTAACATAATTTATATTATCATAATTTCAAACAATCATTAATAAATTACTGATTTAAGCAGAAAGAAGTACACTTCAGTCTATTAAGATATAGAGTGAAAAATTTTAAATATTAAAATATTTTTGTTCCCAAAAGTATTGGGATACTAATAAACTCTGGTATCAGTTATTGATACCAAAATTTCTTTATCTCTTATATACAATAATAAAAATTTATAATTTTTTTTTATAATTATTGTAATCATACTGAGTATCGAAATGAACTCTGTGATTATCACTTGCTGACTGGAAACTAAGATCTTCACTGCTACTTTCTAAAAATAAATAATAAAATTATAAGAACGTATAAAACAACAAGATTATGCTAGAATAAAAATATCTTCGAAATAGTGGTCAATGTGAATAGCCAAATGTATTTATTAAATTTTATGGTAAAAAAATAAAAAGTCAAATCGATAAAATAATATTCATTAATGGAAAAAATATTATAATGAATAATCTACAGTGATCACTATATGATAACCATTTTGAAAGAACATCCATACAACTGAGCTGGATCAACTGTCAAAATTATTGAAAAACTTAGGAATGAACCACAAATAAATATCATTTTATTCAATAAAAAGATGAAAATCTATTTATTTAGGAATTTTTTAAAACCACAATTTTTTCAGTAAGTACAGTAGAATCCCAATAATCTGGATCGTCAAGGGACTAATTCAAGTTTACTATAACATTAAAATGTTAAATAACTGACTCAGAAAGACTAGTGAGCCCCATCACTAGACATGGCTGCCATTTGCTCCTGTATACCAAAAATTTTCATATCCTCTGTTCCCTCTAAGAATGTATGTAATGCAGAAAAAGAGATCCCACATTCCTTCCTCTATTTCCGATTTCCAACCCCAACTCCCATGGGGCTTAGAAAAAAAAAAAAAAATGTTAAATATGAGATTACAAAAAAGCTGGAGAAACTAAATATTACAGTTAATCCCAAGAAGACCGACTGTATTATTTTTTCTTTCCAGAAGAATAAGCGCCGTCTACTGAAGCCCTCCGAGGTAGCGGGAAATAAAAACAAGCCAGCCAATAGGATAGTAAACCTGGGCATCACCCTAGACAGGCACCTCACATTGTCTAATCACTGCCTCAAAAAGATTAATCAATAAATCATTAATTAGACCGGCCCTCCTATACGGAGCACCGATTCTTACTAATATATCACCAAACATAGCAAAAAAGCTCCAGCAGTTTCAAAATGGAGTACTGAGACGAATAGTGAGGCATACTTCTCTACATAGGACGAAGACAGACCAAATACAGGACACCATCAAACTTCCAACTGTGACAGAGTTCATCTCCCGGAGACATATCAAATTCTTTGATAGTCTCCGGTACTGCACGAACCCACTGTTAAACACACTGACTTCGACAGGACGACTACAGCGCTGGTAAGACAATGTACAGACCCTCAGACTAGACTGAGAAACCATAACTTGACTAACGGACTCAGAAAGACTAGTGAGCCCCACCACTAGACGTGACTCTCATTCGCTCCTATATACCGAAAATTTTTGTATCCTCTGTTCCCTCTAAGAATGCATGTAATGCAGAAAAAGAGATTCCATATTCCTTCCTCTATTTCTGATTTCCAACCCCAACTCCCAAGGGGCTTAGAGAAAAAAAAAGTTAAATTACAGCCAAAAAGTGTGCCCCAGCACTTTCAAGTATGTTATCAATAAAAAGAACTGAAAAAAAAATTGTAAATAACCAAACATCCTTAAAATGAAGCTGTCTGCCTTCAGAAAACAGTAGCATACCCAAGAAATTACAAAGTATTACCTTATATTGTTTTGGGGGTTTGAAAAATGAAATAACAATAAATTTAAAAGGTGAACAGCTTGCTGGGAAGCATTGCGAAACACGACACTATAAAAAACTAAATCTGACATACTTCACACTACCTTTGAACTCCTACATCTCTAGGATACAAATAAAATTCTTTGACAATCTTAAATACTGTTCTAACCCTTTATTTAGGATCCTATCGCCAAGCTGGCCAAAATATGTAGCAAGCCTCAGCCTTGACCAAGGGATTAATGATTACCAGGTGTAGAAGTATGAAACCGGAATTTCTCTATAGATGGTGCTTGCTATCAGTTTAAGGACTGTAAGACCACTTCTGTAGTGCCATCTTCTCCCTCTAACTGCTGACAAAGTTTCTTAACACACAATAACCTAAGTTTCATACACCAGTATATTTTTCTATGACTTCCAACATGTCGAGTTTTGTGCATTTAAAATCTGCAGAGAGCATTGGTTTTCTGCTATAATTTCAAGAAAATTGCATAGGATGAGCATCGGGTGAAAATGCTCTTGGCAAAACTCCATGCTTTGAGTGATTAAAATTTTTTAAAAGTAATTAGCGTGAATGGAGTGTGGGAAACCACTTAAAAAGTTTTAAGACAAGGACTTGCAAACCTTATTGGATGAAGACAATACTCAGACTCAACAAGAGTTTGCAGAACAATTAAATGTGATGGAAAAAACAGGATCTCTTCGTCTGAAAGCTATGGGAAAGATTCAGAAAGTGGGAAAATGGGTGCCACATGAAATGAATGAAAGACATAAAGAAAATAGAAAAACACTTGTCAAATGCTGCTCGTCAGATGTAAAAGAAAATCATTTCTTCATCGAATAGAGACAGGTGATGAAAAGTGGATATATTTTCAGAATCTTAAGCATTGTAAATCATGGGTGAATCAAGGCGAACCATCAACATCCACTGCAAGACCAAATTATTTTGGAAATAAAACAATGCTGTGCATTTGATGGGATCAAAAGGGTATAATATATTATGAGCTACTAAAATTTGGTGAAACCGTTAACACTGATCGTTACCAACAACAAATGGTTGATTTGAATTGAGGCAATACGTGAAAAACGACCAGAATATGCAAAAAGGCAACACAAAGTCATTTTGCTTCATGATAATGCCCCCTCACACACAGCGAAACGGGTCACAGATACGATCAAGGTGTTCAATTGGGAAATACCAGCGCACATGGCTTATTCTCCAGACTTGGCTCTGTCTGATTACCATCTATTCGCATCATTGAGACATGTCCTCGCCGAACAACACCGATTCGTATGAAAATGTGCGAAAATGGCTCGACAACTAATCCTCTTCAAAGAAAGAATTGTTTTTTTCATAACTTGCCAAAGAGGTGGGGAAAACGTATAAATTCCAATGGAGACTATTTTGAATAAAATATTTTTTATAATTTTCAAATAAAAGACATGCAATTAAAAATAAAAATTCCGGTTTCATACTTCTACTACACCTGGTAAAATACATAAAAATAAATAATATGGTGAGCCCTGTTACAGGAAGAAGACTATTGAAATAAACAAATAAAGAAGAAATCCAATCTTGCCTCCTTATCCCTCTATTAAAATATACTCTGTACAGTATAAGAGATCCTCTACAATCCCACTAATCTCAATAGTGGACTGTATGAAATGATTAGAACTAATTAAGTAAAAAACTGAACTGGGCCTAAATATGAAAAAAAAATTAGTACTGATGAAAATAACTTATATTAAAAAAACTATACATTCACACTTTAGTTGGTCAGAAATTCTATTTGGGATCACCTATAGCATAGTAACTATTATAACAGCCTTCTATGCCAAGGTCACAAGGCAGGTAGTCCTAGGATTTTTTATTGGGAATAAAAAATCCTTAGTTAGGCCATTCTTCGGAGGGGATGAAAAAGATGGTCCCAAGCTTATGCAATGTCAGGTACTCGTTAAAGATCCCTACCCTAATCAAACCCGGATAGGCAAAATTTAGGACTCCCACTATAGCATCGTCCGATTAGCCATACTAGCATAAAGTGATGTTAAATAAATAAACAATTATATTTGAGTTAGTGTATTATCAATTTAATTAACTATTGAAGTTTAAGTAAAAGAGGAGGCTGGTGAATTGTAAGACATTGAGGTGGTGATGAAAACTCTGCCTCTAGTAGAGGGTGCTTAATGGAAACCCATTCCCGTCTCTTCTCTTCCTCCCCTTTGGCCAGAGGATCTTCTTGATGTTTGCTACTCCATGGTTTGTAGATAGAAAATAATAGGACAAAAAAATAGAAAGAAGACTCACCCAGCCAAAACGCTGTCACTCTCTAATTCGCTTGCCTGCCACTAGGGGCGTTCTAAATCTTCCAGGCCACTAGGTGGCAGTATGGTCGATATATATTTCTCTATAAGAACCCAAAATGCAAAACATTCATAAGGAAAATAAAAAAAAGAATATTGCCGAGGAGACCAAATAGCACTTTTTTTTTTACTATTTTATACTTATGAATTATTGGGATTCCACTGTATTAAAAACTAAAAAATAATCCTACATCACAATTGTATTTACTTAATTAATCATAAAACTAAAGTATTGCATAATCAGTTGGTTGTTAATAAATGAAATGATGTGATTACCTTGAAGAAGCAGGGAGTGGGATTGTGTTAAGATGCTTGGTAAGGGAGGGCGGGAGTGATGGCCCCTACCGTGGTATGTGTTGTGGCCAGGAACATAATAATTGGAGCTAGGATCATCGCTCCAACTGTCATCATCATCTACTTCAGATGCTGCACCGCTTGTCCTATGAGGAACATCATACGTATAACATTAACATACTTTTATGTATTTCAACTAAAATTCTAAATACAATCCATTATATGTTCACAATTCTTTATTATATGCATACTAGATTAAAATATAGGCTATTTATTTTTAATCAAAAGTGGTATGGCTCAATCCATTTGAAATGGTCTAATTTCCATTAATTTTGCTGTTCAACATTTTTGATTTTCATGATTTTTTCTAACAATTATTCTCTATTCTTTCCTAAAGATAAAACCGTAATAAAAAATATTTTTCAAGCAAATACTTTTAGTGTAGCAGCCATTTTAAGTCAGCTCCGCAGCTGAAAACATGTGTGTGGAAATTTCTTTTAATTCTTGTAATTTTGTATATTTTTAAAACAAAAACTAACAATAAGATAAGGATATGCTAAATATTTTTTGTCCCTACAACTCATTACCTAAATAGGGAAGAATGTGGTTTAAAAAATTCTCTAAACGAATAAAAAATGAGAATTTTAGCTGGATAAAAGTATAAAAAAGAAATGAGGCACACTTATGATTATTGTTTCTTACATAACAGTCATAGTCCTTCTGAATACAAAAATTTTGATCATGAGAAGATAGTCCTTGGTCATACACGAATTTTCAAAAATGGCAACAACAAAATTTTCACGATGTTTAAAACGGAAATATCTCTAAAAGGGACTGAGTGAAAAATTATGAAACTAATACAGACTACACAGCTATACGATGAGTATAAGCGATATAAATTTGGTGATTGAGACTAAGCATATTCCTGAGTTATACAATTCTCTTTGCTGTTAAAATAACTTTTTAACAACTTAAAAGAGGTGCAAGACTAAAATTATTAAACAGAAAACAATTTTATCTACCCTTTTTTTTTAGATGAAGATTTTTTTTTTTTTCCAACATTTTACAAGTGGTCACAAGCTTCAGATTTTATACATGTGGTATTGCACCAATTATATGTTACTCTTAAGTGGTATTTACAAGCTATCTACTGTTTTATATTTTGGAAAGGATAGAGAATAACTTATAAAAAATCATGAAAATCAACAATTTTGAGCGGCAAGCTCTGGACGATTTAGAATGGATTGACACATACCATTTTTAATGAATAATACAATAAAAAATTATGAGGTAAAGAAGGTCTTAATAAATAAAATTAGATAAAATCAAACCTATTTGTTTTATCAGCGGTAGGCCTGATATCTGTTCCAATGCCAATCGAAGCAAGCATTGCCGACATGTTGTACACTGCCCTTCTGAAAGATGACATTCTCACTTCTCCGTTTACAGGCCCAGTCCAGTCTGGAACATCCAATTGAAGAAGGGATAATTAAAAAAAAACACTGAGGTAATAAGTCTATTTATATTGAGAAGCCAATATAACTAAAGCTTTGGTCCAAAACGTAGGACATTATATATATCAGTCCTGAAACAATGGCCTTAAATTGTCCTGATAAATTGCCCATTGTAGAAAACTACAGTCAGTAAAAATACTATTAGTGCAACATGTGAATGAATTGCTTATTGATGGAGAAATTTTGATATCGATTTCCAAAATACACCACTAAAGAACATTTTTAACAAAATTGATAATTTGATATATTTGTATTGTAACCGTTCAGTTTTATCAAAATTTCTTATTGGATTTCATCTAAAAAAAAGACACAAGTCCTTCAAAAATGTATTTGAAAATTTCACTTTTTTCTTAAAGGCACTGAGTAGACACTTGATTTCATTCCAAATCGTACTCAAACTTTGCATTTAGTAACATAAAAAGAAAGTGATTAATATAGTTCAATGACAATACAAGATTTTAATGCAAAATAAATAAATTGGTTTAGCTATAAACCATTAACAGATTTGTGGGTCTTCTATAAAATTTGATACAATGGATATCAGCGCCACAAGTATTGATTATAAAATAAATTATTGTATAAGTTGGTTAGGGGTGCAGTCATCAAATAATTTTGTGCTGAAAAAATAATATGCTAATAATAATAAAAAAATAAAATAAAAAAATGAATATAAAATTACTTTTGTGATAAGAGAAGTGATAAAAGATACCTTAACAATACAAATTATGTTATGACTCACTTATTGAGAAATTGATTTAATATCAGGCTGATAAATCAATTATTCTGGAGTAAATGAAAGCTTGGATGGGTATTATCTAGACAAGGTACAAAGCTTGCCCTTAAAAAATTGTCTTTTACAACAATTTTATAAAATAACACTTATTAAGTTTTTAAAAACATTTACAATTAAATACAAAATAAACAAATTTTCATTAAGAATACCATTAAAATTTTTGCTTACTCTGTTTCTTCAAATCTGGAGCAGACTGACTCCACTTAGGAGTCTGAGATTCAGGTGGTAAGTTATCGACTATAGTGGAAGTTCTAGATCTCCTTTGGTGATACGTGCTAGGACCCCAAGTCTTTCCTTTTATCTCACCACCTATAGCACACAAAGCAAGACAATTATTATAACATAACATAAAGATAGGAGATAATTCAACATTTTGTGGAAAAATATACTATTAGTGTTAAAAATTATGCTATTAAGTTTTCAGATATCACATAGAAGCCGTGATAAATTACATAGATAAATAAAAAAGAATAATTTCTTAGGTATGATAAAGGTGTTGTGAATGTAGACTTTATTGATCACAAAAGAAAAACATAAGGATATATAAATATTTACAATATGTTATTACATGTTAATTAATTTGAACTTTTTTTTATCCTATTAAGAAGGATAAAAATTTATCTCAGAGTGTAAAACTGGACTATGAAAATCGGAATGTTGTCCATTAAATTGTGATCCATTGCAAGGGACTTTAAAGTCCTATACTTCCAACCTGGGATGTTCAAAATCGTGAGTGGGAAGAGATGGACGTTTGGAAAGGTTTTTACTTCACTATAATACACATAAAGAGTATGCTTACGAGGTGTTATAGCTTTCTTCATTTGCGCAACACTTGGAGGAGAAAGAGGAGGAATAGTAGATATATATCCATCAGGTTGAACTTGTATTTTGTGTTGAAAATCTGAAGAAAAAAAAATTAGAAAAAGATATGTTAATTTAAAATATACTAGACAAAATATTTTGATTGTTTTGGAGTAGATAAGTTACTAGTTCGATGGGACGATTGATGTTTTAAATTTGGGATGTATTCATGTTTGTTTTTTTTTCTACCCCTAAAAACATATTGCAACATACCAACATATTTGTAACATCTGATTAAAATGAAATATGTAATTCACAGCTCAATTTGGATGCTAGGGGAAAAACCTTGAGAAAGAGCAGGTACAAAAAAGAGTTAGTGTTGGGACCTTCTGAGAGTAAGATCTACTGCCAGAAGAAAAAGCTGATTATCAACATTGTTAGCCTGCTCATTACTTTTGTAATTAGATATGATCAGAAATTAAAAATAATAATTGTGCCTGATTGTAAGATACCCAAACCTAGAGAGACAATTAATTTTAATTTAGTTAAATTGTTTTTGCTTTTATTGTTTTAAGAGGTTGAGCAGGGTGACAGAATTGTGAAAGCTCTACGACAGTCGCTTCGAGAAAAGGCGTTTGAAGAATGGGCCAATTGCAGGTGGCAGGGCACTGGCGTTAGACACTTCAAAGATACCCCAGAGCCAATAGATATGTATGTTAGAAGCAAGTTCTCTTGGGGTCAGAATGGTCCAATGCCCTGTAACTGAACATAAACTACGCTTTCCTGCGTGGAGTCCCAGGAGCCAGCGGACAAGTGAGATAAAATGGGTCCCTCTGTCACAAATGCGGCAGAGAGTCTGAAACAACAGCCCATGTGCTGGGAAATTGCCCAAACAACTCCCTACTCATCACACGTCGGCACCACAGGGTTAAGAACGAATTAACAAAGCTCCTCAGGGAAAAAGATTTCACCTGTTTTGACAAGGTCTACTGCATAGATACGGACGGATCAGTTAGGTACGCAGACATCGTTGCATTCCCGAAGAACGGAACTACTGCAATGATCCTGGACCCTACCGTTCGATATGAGACTAATGACCTCAATCAAGCAAGTGGAGCGGAAAGGGAGAAGAGAGCCATCTACGAGAAATGCAACCCTTTTCTAAAAGAAAAGTTCCGCAAGACATTTGGCAAGAGACAGTTCTCAGTTAGAGGTCTATGGTTTGGGTCTCGCGGAGCGATCCCTGGAATACAAGATTTTTGGAAGACCTGGGTGACGATATAAGGGATATAGCGGTGTTAGCAGAAAATGTGATTTTGGACTCCCTGGGGATTATCCACCATCACCTGTATGGCAATTAAATGGTGAATGTGATTATATTTTGATTATGTAATGTGCGCACCAAAGGTCTAAATTTACAATATAGTGTTAGAGAGAAATAAAAAAAAATAATGTAAATAGCTTAAAAGAGAGAAAAACAATGTAAATATTATAAATTTGTATTAGAAGAGAAAAAAAAATCAAAAATTTGAAAATGTACGTGAAATATGTCCAAGGGATTGATAAGTATGCTGTGTTATTTAAGCAACCTGATGTATTTGGGCAGCATTGCCAAATAAATACAAGCATTTCTCTCTCCCTTTTATAAGAATATATATAAATCATTTTAGAAAAGTATAAAAAATTAGAATATTACGATATCATAAGAAGAAGATAGTAAGGATTCTCAGCTTTGAGTTTCTGCCACTTTAATAATAATATAGTACTATTGGAATCATCGTAGCTCTTAATGGGAATCTCTCTTGTTACCAATAAGTATAAGTATAATAACTCTCAACTGTGAAAAATAGATTTTCGGCTGTATATGTATGTTATAGATTGAAAATATAAAATAATAATCTTTATGACATGGATTTGCCTTTTGGCTGGGGGTTTTGGTTTAGTTGTTTTTTTTGGGAGTAACTTTTTTTCAACCTCAAAAATGTTTATTTTTGATACACTCTAGCTTTGTTGGTGTTGCACGGATTGAAAATTTACTAACAGATAAAGTAAAAAATTCCTAGTAAAAAATTTAATGGGGAATATTTTTTGTTATTTAACAATTGTCTCTAGTTCCTACCGTTTAAGAGCTATATTTGTTTGAATAAATAAATCCATATTTGAAACCCCTAATTTCTACCAACTTTATATATTTAGAATAATTATTAATTGAACTTAAGTAATTTGATATATTTAATTTTAAAAGGAACGAAAATAAATAAATTATAGATAGAAATATCTATCATTTTTCCTATTCAGGAAGAAATTCACTTCTGTTTTAATGAAATCAAAGAATATTTATTCCAAATTTGAAGAGGTGAAATATATATAGTTGTTTATTTATTTAACGTCCCTTTATGCTGATATGACTAATCCGACGATGCTACAGTAGGAGTCCTAAATTTTGCCTATCTAGGTTTAATTCAGATAGAGATCTTTAACGAGCACCTGGCATCCTAGGACCACCTGTGGCTTTGAACCCAGGTCTTTTGGCATAGGAGGCTGTTATGCTAACCACCATATGCTACAGGTAACTTCTATGTATTTAGTTGTAAACTGGTAAAGACAAGTTCAATTAGGTATTGCTTACTCTTAATATAATTATATTATATTATAATTACACCCCTATCTCGGCTTTGTAGGCTACATGGATTTCTTCTGAGTTAAAATCCTCCCAGCTGCGAGAGGCGAACGCGAAATCGCTTTTATCTTCAATTCATTAATCAGGTTGCTGGGCAGCGCATGGACTGTTCTCAAGCATTAAATCCTCAGCCAACCCAACCCCTTTCATTTATCGAAATATGAAATACGTAGAAAGGGAAAGCATTGCGATAGTGAACATTTTTTCATTCAAATGAAAATATACTTTCCGGATCCCCAGCGTCCAAATAAGGAATCACGGAATAAGGTGTGTGCGTGCATATGAGTGGTAAGTCAAGCAATAACACTAAAAATCGCACGAAACTGATAATGTAAGACAACTATTTGCCAGTGTTACAACGACATTTTCACCAAAATCGGCTGACCGGGAGTGTTACTTTATACCATGCATTTTCCACCTTTTTAGGATTTTCTCAAAAACAGCTAACGATAATTCGCTATATCGATGTGAAATTTAAGTCTTTGATATCATGTAATTTTCATTCTGATTTAAACAGCCTGACAAGGCTTAAATGCTGATACTTTAAATTTTCTTCCTCCAAAGTACCTTTGGTTTTGTACAATTGAAAAAATTAACCATATCATCTTGTTATTATTGATAAATATGCAACCAAAGGAGTAAAGGGAAACCGTATTTTTTTAATGCAATTTTTCTCTTATTCAACAGCAATATAGATGTATAATATACCGTGGAAAAGCTAAAGATTATAGGCAAAATATTATCTTATGAACAAAATTGTAAAAGTAATGGAAAGTGATTTAAAGCCAATAAAACTAACTGATTGTCGTAAATAATAATACAGATTATTTATTAAAACACATGTTTCTATCAAATGTCAATGTAATTCTTTAACCTTTTTTCAACACTGTATCATTAAAATATATTTTAAAATTCTTACATTAATTTTGATAACGGAGGAAAGTTGTATGTTGCATGCATCAGATTTTTACAATACAACTCATAATTATATTGTATTAGAGGAAAAAGTGTACAACTGTGATTAGAAATATTTAATCAGTCAACAATTAACTCAATTTTAGGGTATAACATGGATCATATCACATCAAAAAATAAATAAAAAAATAAGTTTTTAGTAAAAAATGAAATTATCTTACCAGAGGGAGAACTAATACTCTGACCGGGTTCTTTCTTAAGTGCTTTGATTTTAACTTTCCCTTTCTCTTGTTAGGCGTTGGAGTCTGCTGTTGTTGCATGACAAGGCAAATATAAAGCTCCCGTTTTACAAGTTCTAACTCTTTCATTTTCAATTCCTTTTCTTTTTGCTTCAATTGTTGAGCTAACAGCGTTTGTTTCAACTTGTCTCGATTCAGCTCTTCTTCACGACATCTAAGCTCCTAAAACAATGAATGAAATAAGTATAAAATACTAAAATATCATTATATGGATTCAATCTAAAATTGTATTCATTAAGTAGATGATATTCAAATCTACAGTTTTTACAGATCATCGATTAGTTTTTTTGAGGGTCTTAAATCCGATTTTGAAAATTGGATTTTTAATCAAGCATTCAAAATCATCAATAAGTACTGTTTAATAGGTTTTTAAGGAGAATATACGCAAAAACAAGTTAAATATATAATTACAATTAAAAATGCACATATATCTATATAATATTTAAATCCTTAGAATATCAATTTGAAGTTATTCACTTGTAAACTTCATCAGAGTAATTTATATTTTTATAGTTAGATGGATTAAAATATTTCACTTCAAGTTTATATTGAAGATGTTTTGAAATAGCAGCACATTACTGATTTAAAATTATATTTATAGACAATGATTCAAACAATGATAAAATTAAATAAAAATATTTAATTTTAGAGATAAAAATTAATGATTCTTTAGAGAAACAAAAATAAAATAGTAAAATTAAAGAAAAGGAGGAAAAATTACAATAAAAAAAACATCAGAATAGAAAAAATATTAAATATAAATATATTTCATGCCAAATGATAATAATAAACTTAAAATAATAAATAAACATAATAATGCACTAAATACAAAATTATCAGAAAATATAATTATACAATTTCACTAAAAGAGATAACAGAAATAAATCAAATTACTCTACAAAACAGTTTAACTACTCAGCACACAATTTGTAGGAAGAAAAACCAGCTGTTTATGACAAAATAAAAATATAAAAGAGTGACCAATGATGATTGACTACATTTTCGTGCAAGTTAACTATGTCCTTGTTATGTTTTTCTTACCTCTTCTTTAGATCTGAATGCCTATGAAGCATGAAAAATAAAGCATTGAAAAACATAAATGTTATGAACTAAAAAATGAAAATAAAATTAACAATTACAAATCAACATCACTATAATTGGTTAGTAAATCAATAATCATGAAAAAAAAATGATCAATGAATTACAGATAAGTCAAGTTTTAGAAACCTATATTTTGTTTAGAAGCAAGAACATACTCAGTTCTCAAATTATCCATGGCAACAAATGTATTCACTTAATGACACCAGAGTAGAAAAGATATCAGCACAACATGATTATAAAGGTTTGTATAAGTCTCTCTGTAAGTAGAACCCCACATTTTTGGGTAGAACATAGAGGAAGAGTGCAGTGAAGTAAAGAGGAAGAAGATTTCAGCCTTATCACTTCATTGCATGGTCGTTGAAATGAACTGAACCAAAGACCCTATGTATGTTTTAGAGGTTCAGGACTTTATTTATTTATTTTCAGATTATCCTATTATAAAGAGTATTTTAATATAAATTAATTAGGTAATTTTGGAACAATCTCTTCTTTTTATAAACATTCATTTATTTTTCATATATAATTGACGTTTCGGGGCTAATAATGCCTCATCTTCAGAACTTTTTAGTCAAAAATAAAACATCTCATAATATGTCAAAACTATTTTATTAAAAATCCTTATTTAAATTAATAATGGTCATTTTTTTGTAAATCTATTGCTTGTTACATTAATTCCTACAAAATTTTGACATATCATGAGATGTTTTATTTTTGACTTAAAAGTTCTGAAGATGAGGCATTATTAGTCCGAACGTCAATTATATTGAAGAATAAATGAATGTTTATAAAAAGAAGAGATAGTTCCAAAATTACCTAATTAATTTTTATTTAACCACTTAAAATTTTATTTAAGAATAATACAATTTTATAGAAATTAGTTCTAATTAATAGCATTTTTTTGGGGGCAAATAGAATATGTAAAAATTGCAAATATATGTGTGAATCATTTAACTAATTCCGTGGATAATAGGAAGCTGGCAGTATAATATCAGGAGTTAAAAAAACAAAATTTGATATAACTTTTTAAAATTATCACACTTTATAATTTACATTTTAACTCTGTGATGTAGTTAAGTCAATGTATTATTTTTTTTTTTTTATGATTAAAAAAATTTTCAACAGAAGGGAGGCTAAGCAATCAATCTACAGAAACTAAAGTCTAAGGCCAATTTAGATCAATCATAATCATTGCCAGTTTCTTATTTTAGGTGGAGAAATAAAGGTTAGGAGGGTTAAAAGGTAGAGGAACAGTTATTTAAAAGGCACGGATTATTTTCTACCATAATATTCATACATATACCCTCTCAATTAGAAAAAATGGATTTTTACAATTATTTATTACTTAGTCCTTATTTTTTTTCTTCTTACACATACACTTAAGATACAATAAAAAAAAAATTTCTATGATTTTTCCATCTTACCAAGTTATGCCATTTAATTAGTGAGTAGAGAGGGATTTGATAAAATATTAATTGAAATTATACTTATAATATTAATTCTCTGTTAAATTGATAATAAGTCAAAAATGCTTAGAAATGTTTTAACAAAAGATTTAAACTAATAATAAACACCATTGAAATAATCTCAACAAGAATGAGTAGCAACTTACACTTTCCTTATTTCGGAGTTCATCCAAAACTTCTTCAATTTCAAGTCTCCAATCATCTTGCATTGTATGGAAACTTTCGTAAGGTGTATGAGTGAAAAACTCAGATTGCCTGATGAAATTAAACCGATCGAGAATGTCCTCAAAAGTTGGGCGAGAGTGTGAATCAGGTTTCCAACAATCTAACCAAAGTGCAATATAAGATATTTTTTAAACAAAAACATAAACCAACACAGTATCAATGCTAATATTTGAAATTTAATAATTAAATTCTAGAATACTATTAAATATCATTATTTCTAACATTTAAAACCGAATTCTGCCGATTTTATCAAGCTACAACCCTGGGAGGGTAATGGCTTCTTCTCTATTTTACCATAATTATGATCTCTTCTTTCTTATTCTCTCAATATCACCAGAATAATAAAATATGCGGGAGTCATGTTAAATATCAACAAATAAAATTAATTCAATAGAAGAAAATACAGAAGCATGAAATGAATGATTTTAATCAATATAAGTCATAAAAATATATCTGTATTTCATACTAAGCACATAAGTATTTCAAACAAGAAAAGCATCCCAAAAGGTTAAGTTACAATGTAGAAAAACTTAAAGTAACGATAATAAAAGTAAATTTTTAGCACTATTATTTCCTCACCAGGTTCAGAAATTGAACAGCCTAACTTCTAAATGCTAGGATGATGGTCCAATTTTCTGGTCATCTTAGCCTTGCATATAATGTACAATATAACTAATTACCTTTATCTTTAATTTTAAAGGTCTAGAACTGTCAATCTTTTATTAATTTTTTTTTTAGACAATAAATTGATTTTGATAATCACAAAAAAAATTAAATTGAATTTTTTTGGTTAGGAGATTCATTTTTCATAGAAAATTAATCACTCATACAAAAAAATGTTAACAGAATATCCCAAAGCAAATATAAAAATTAAAGCAATATAAATAAAAACATTTTTATAAAAATTAACAGGTAATGAAAAAGTGAATGTATGGAAGTCCTGCCAAGTAAATTGTTAACATAAAAAAATTGTAAAAATTTACCCTCCATCAGTTCACGCCAAGCTCTGGGGCATGTTTTTGGAATCGGAAGTGTTAATCTGTTCACTGCAACACCATATGCAATGGATAAAGGTTCTATGTTCTTGTAAGGAGTCTCCCCTGTAAGCAATTCCCACAGAACGACACCATAGCTACAAAAAAAAAATAAAAATAATGAAATTATTTCAATAAAAGATTATTTTCAAATGGACAATAAGTACTATGGTTTTCAGAGCAGTTTTTTTTTTAAATAGAAAATCTCATGAAATTCAGAAATAATACATCTGACCATTCAACAAACGAAGTACTGCAGTAGACCATTTATAGTCCTTTTTCTCAGATTTATAAGCAATGTATAATTATCATTATAGTTTACTTTATTCCACTTTAAGCAACAAATTGTTTAACTGAATATAGAAATTAACAGAAGAAAGACATGTATCTGTGTTCACATTCATACATAAACTAAATTAAATGAGGATAATATAAAACATTAATATACCATTAGAAGTAATTTAGTTTTGAAACATTTAATATAGTAGCTAATTATCAAGCTAAATTCCAAATTATACAAACAATTTATATAAAAGTGTCTGGAAAATGCAACAATGCATATATGATTACATAGAAAGAGATAGATAAGTCTAATTATATTTTCAGTAAAGAAGTTCAGATTATATTGATCCTACAATAGATCAGTCGAACCTAGATAATAAATTAAGTTTTCATAAAACTTATACTCATGATTCATTATTTACAAAATTTAGTTTACTATTAGTTATATAAATAATAATAAAACTGGAATCATAAATTCAATGAATTTAAATAATAGGTAGTTTGAAATTATACCAATTTACCAAGAGAGAAAAAAAACTTAATTTAATAAAAACATAAATAAATCAACAACACTCATACAAATAAATGGATTTCCCATGGATGTCTAATATTCCCAAATTCCATTTTAAAACCCCATAACAGGACAATATTTAAGTTACTAAAATGGTTCTTATATAATACTCAAGATAATACTTCAAAATTGTTAAACGCTCTTAAAATTTTTATACCAAACCAATTTATAATAAAATACTCAATAATCTAGTAATGATAAAAGAAAACATTGTTTTAGTTACTTTAAAATATGTATTATATATATATATATAAATATATATTATATATATATATTATATATATATATATATATAATATATATATATTAATAATTTCTGATAATTCATGAAAAAAAAACTAACTTAAATGGTTTTGAACAATTGCATGTTCAAATGCTCTATCCATAATAAGAAATATGAATGGTATAAAATGAAATTCAAGTAACATAACATCATTATTTATAATGAAGAAAATGAAATATAGATAATTATGAATTATGCACTATACTACAAAAAGGATGACTAAAAGTAATTCCAACCTCCAAACATCACTAGCTTTGGAGAATGTTGAATTTTTAATAACTTCAGGAGCCATCCATGCATACGTTCCAGCTGCTGACATTCTAGTAGTTGTATAAACTTCTCTAGCTAGCCCAAAATCAGTTATTTTTAAGGTTTTATATTGTAAATCATCTCCATCAATTGGTTCAGCAATTAGAACTAAAACATTAATGAAAAACTAGAGTAACATTGCAAAAAATTAAAATGTTTGGCAGGATATAACATTAATTGAAGAAATACCATTAGAAGACTTAAGATCTCGATGGATGAGACGAACAGGTGCACCATTATGTAAATAGTTCATCCCTCTGGCAATTTGAATTGCCCAATCAACCAATACACTTGGACTTATTTTTCTACTGCCAGCCAACACCCTATTCAATGGTCCACCCCTTGCGTATTCCATCACTAAACAAAAGTTAGGATTTTTTAAACAGACTCCTTTTAAACAAACAATGTTTTCATGTTTCAGAAGCCAGAATAGTTTAGCTTCTTGGAGTACACTCTCTCTCATTGATGCACTATCTTCACCGATCCCCTGTCTGGCAGCTTTAACTGCGACTTCTTCCCCATTATAAACCCCTCGATAAACTTTGCCAAAACCTCCAGCTCCTATCACTTCTTCTAATTTCAACTTGACAAAGTCAATCTCTGTTGGATTAATAGTATTGAGAGCAGTAGAGAGTAAATGCTCATTCTCTTCAGCAACAAAGTTGGCAGGGAAAATTCCCACTCTCTGCCCAATTTTCCCTGTCCACCACCCTTCATCTCCTGAGATTTTCGAATCTTTGGAGAGAACTTCAACAATTTCTCCCCTTCTAAGGGTAAGTTCATCATCACCATTTCCTTCATAATCATAGGTGGCTGTACAAAGAAGCAATCCAGAATCATGGTAATCATGAAACCTACAACTGCTAGGGCTTATTCTGTAACTATAACTTGACTGAGGAGAATTATTCAAACTACTTTGAGTTGAACCAGGATAAAATTCATCATTACAACCAGGCCTGGGGTCCATGGAAGTCAGTGAGGGAGACATTCGCTCTTCCAGGGATGGATTATAAATCCACCCAATTCGGGAAATTGATTAATAATTTTTATACTAGAACCGGAATCAAACCAATATTTAGTACCCCACTTGTTCATCTGTGACATGTAAATAGTAGTAATATTTAAATAGCTTCTCATGGCCTCCTCTGTAACACATCTGTTGTCTCCCTTCAGAGATTTATGGTAGTCATACCCTTATTTATTTATTTAGTTTTATTTTTCGTCAATCCAACTGATTCACAACAGCATCCAAGACACAATATTCACTATCAACACAAAAACAGTACCTCCATTTTGAATAGACCCAGATGCCTAGGAATACTTAATAATACTTCCTAACCTTTATATCGATTTGCAAGGCAGTGCATTACTACATGCCACTAGGGAAGGTGTTTTACCTTCTCTCTTCCGTCCTCGATCTACGAAATGGCGTCAGGAGTAAGCCAGTTGTTTGATAATAAACTCTGATATTATTACAGAAGACTGAATTTAATGTTGTATCAAATCTTTATTTCAGACTTTGTATTCGTACCCAGATAACTTCAGGACCTACAACATCCTTATTGCCGCGCAATACGGCGGTGGCTCTGTTAAACTAGCACCTGGTTTTGTTGCTGGAGAAACCACCAAATCTCCTGAATTTCTCGCCAAATTTCCTTTAGGCTCTGTAAGTAAATAAATTAGGGCAAAATGAACAATTTATTTCTCTGAAATGTTTCATGATTGTTCTCCTAACACATGGAACATAGACATCTTATCACCCACATGCTGATGATCCATATTTTTATTGCTAGGTCCCTGCATTTGAGACTAAAGATGGAAAATATCTTACTGGAAGCAGTGCTATCGCTTTTTATGGTAAACCATTGTTTTTTGGATGTTTAAATACCTCTGTTCTCTATTCCAGTTATACTGTATTTTCTTATTTGCAGTTGCTAGCAATGAGTTAAGGGGTACTGGTGATGTTGAGAGAGCTCAAGTCATTCAATGGTTAAGTTATGCTGATAATGAAATCTTACCTCCAGCATCAGTATGGACCTTCCCTTATCTCGGAATTTTAGACTATAATAAGCAGGTAATATTTATTTTAACACTGTCTATAATGTAACTTTGAGATATGAGTTATTAACATTTTCTGTTGTTAATAGGCTGTGAACAATGCCAAGAATGACCTAAAAAATGTATTGACACACCTTAACAATTTTCTCTTATGTCGGACTTATCTTGTTGGAGAACGAATTAGCTTAGCCGATATTACTGTTGCCTGTACTCTTTTAAATGCATACAAAGTGGTTATGGATTCCTCCTTCAGGTAATGTTCTTATTATATTTACTAAGATATAATTATATTGATTGTAATTCTTGAGTGACACAGTATATGGTGAGTCAGGCCAGTGAAAGCTCTCTCATGATAGTAGCTTGCAAGACGGAATACATCAATTTTAATTAAGTTAGATTAACTTAATTTGTAAAACCTATTTCATCATTAAATGTTATTTATTAATGCAAGCTTTAAAATTAATTATAAAATCTAAACTAAGAGGTATTATTTATTGATATTGAAAGCATATATTCAAAATCTTAAATGTAATTTTCAAATTTATATAGGAAAAATTTACACTAAATTAAACTATGTTGAGAGTTGGTGAATATTCACCTTTGTTAAATTATTGCACACTTTTGGTTTTACTTCCCTGGATTTAAGTACGTAGCATGCCCTTTTATTGAGTGTGGTATGAATCTTTTAGCCCCTTATTAATCTATTTAAAGCGTAAACTTAAGTCACTTTTGTTATCAGTAAAAACGTAAAGCCTATTTTTTGCCTTTGAGTTATAAACTAGTTAAAGTTCTATAGAGTATTGGAATGATAGAATATTTAAACAAGTTATAATTTATTAAAGTGAATCCATATTTTAAATCAGCCAAACACTGCATCTGACATGTTTTTAATTTGTCTTGAGAAATTTAAAGTTAAACAATCTTATATTAACTTTTCATCCTAAAGATAACTATTATTCCTTTGGCACGATTTAATGATATGTCAAAATCTAATTTGGGTCCTCTATGTTTTATTTTAGGAAAGGTTTTCAGAATGTTAACAGATGGTTTAACACAATCATCAACCAACCCAAAGTGAAGAATGTTCTGGGTGAAGTCAAATTTTGTGAAAGTGAACCTAAAGTACCTACCCCTGTCAAAGGTGGTGGTGATCAAGCTGGAGGTATTTTTTTTTTTTTTTTTTTTTTTTAACGGATTTTAATGTTTAATTTTCAAGTGTATGAATATTTTTTCAAATTGCAAATTAATAATATAATTGTTGGCATTTTATATCAAAATATGAATTACGCCTATTATATTTCCTCAACTTAACAAATTGGTTTAAACAATTTTTAATACCACAATTTTGTTATTTATTGATTGGTACTCTTTCCGGCCATATACTTAATTTTGTAATGTACAAAGAAAATAAGTCTATATCGATTTTAAAGAGTAGTAGTTTTTTCTTGAATAGATTTATATTAGGAATGTCTTTTTTTATATCTACATGTATGTATTTCTGTTATTACTCATTGAAACCAAACTATTTTGTTTTTATATTTTATATAAAGAAAGTTTATTACTATATTTGATATGCATCAGATACTCTCTTCTTTTATAGTTTCTAATTGATTTCCTATATTAAGGATGTACAGTCGACTGTAGAATTATAGGTGGAATTAATCGGAAGTTTTTTTTAAACGTTGGCAAAGTTATAATATTTAAAAAAGACTGACTCCCGATTATTTCCACCTATAATTATTGATTTCCTATTTATAATGAGTTATTATATTTTTAACCTCACTCATTTTCACGGCTTATTAATTTATGTATGCTATGTAATTACATCTTATTTTCTTGTAAAGGAAAGAAAGATAAGAAGAAGGAGAAAGAGCCACAGGCTGAACAAAAGAAAGCTGAAAAAGCCCCTGAACCAGCTGAAGAAATGGATGAGGCAGAACTTGCTTTAGCTTCTGAGCCAAAATCCAAAGACCCCTTTGAAGCTCTTCCTAAGGGGTAAAACCACTTTTTAGTTCGTTATATTCAAAATACAGCTAAAAAAACTAATCAAGTTATTTATACTATATAATTATATAGTGTTAATCTCTTCTGGCTCTCAAAGTGAATTATTTTGACAAATAAGACAAGAAAATGTAATTATACTTATAAAGATCTTGGTAAAATAGTGCAAATCCCAGTTTTATTCTTAAATTTGTCTAAGGAATGAGATAAAAAAATGTTGGTAATTTATTTACTCCAATAACATTAAGTACACCATGGGATGGAAAAGGTTTAACTAAGACCTATGGTTCTTAACTGCAGCTCTAGTTCACTGTTTTTTTTTTTCATGAAAAATTGATTGTCCCTTCTTTTGTATGGTTTCCACCTTATTATGAGCATACGCACTTAGCTATCCTCATTGGTATGGGATAAAGTATGAATAAATTTCTCCTGTATTGTTTTTAAACTTTCAAAGATGGATGCATTTTGTACTGGTTTATTTTTTAAATTGAATTCCCTACTAACATTTTTCTGGATTTATCAAATTAAATGTTATTATCAAAGAATTTTCTAATATAGTGTGACATGTATCTGATATTATTTTTTAAAGAATTTTTCGATATATGTGTAATATGTATACTATTTTTTTATTGTTTGCTATTAACTTGTCTCATTGTTTTAATAATAAGGTCAGTTTTCATTTGGTTGAAATGTCTTATAAGCACTATATTACTTTACTCTTGAAAAGTCTATGTGAATTCCCTTTGTTCAAGAAAGAATTTTTTATTAAATACATATATTTTTCTTTTTTAGAACTTTCAACATGGATGAATTTAAAAGATCTTATTCCAATGAAGAAGTAGAAGTCTCAATTCCTTTCTTTTGGCAAAAGTTTGATGAAGCTAATTATTCTATTTGGCATGGAGAATACAAATATCGTGATGAACTCAAGAAGGATTTCATGAGCTGTAATCTCATTACAGGTATAAAGAAACTATTTATAATAGTTTGTTTGAGGTGATAAGTGGTGAAATATTTTTTCAAATAATGAAATGTTGTTTAATCATTTCAGGCATGTTCCAAAGACTGGATAAGATGAGGAAAAATGCCTTCGGCTCAGTTTGCTTATTTGGAAAGGATCAAGATAGTTCCATATCTGGTGTTTGGGTTTGGAGAGGACATGAATTAGCTTTCTTGGTATAGAACAACTATAGTTTAATATGTTATTAATCTTATCATATCATATTTCATTTTATATTATTTTTTGTAATAATTTGCATTTCTAGCTGAGCCCTGACTGGCAAGTTGATTATGAATCATACGAATGGGTAAAGTTGGACCCGAAGAATGAAGAACACAAGAAGAAAATAAATGCCTACCTTGCCTGGGAAGGTGTTGACAAAGATGGTCGCAAATTCAATCAAGGAAAAATCTTTAAATGATTTTTTTGTTTGTTATGTACTGTAATATTTAATATATAATTGTATTAAAAAAGTTTTATTTTTTTCCCTTACATCCTTAAACTTGCTTTCTCAATCAGTATATGAATTCTTTAAAAAAATTGTCAACTCATGAATCTGTTTTCAATTTGAAACAGAATAACAAAAGATGAATTTGATCCTGATTAATAATATAATGAATGGGAGGGGGTACTGTCTTTAAAGAAGAATATAATTATTTTTGCTAAATTCCAGAATTATATTCATAGATTTGTTAATTTCCTTGAATTTTAAAATATTCTCAAGGTTAAGGGAGGTTATTTTTTGGTTTAAACTAAATTCAGTGGAATTAAAGTACTTTAGAATTTTTTTTTTTTTTTTGAGATTAAAGTCAATTGGCACTCACCCAATTTAGATAATGTTGTATGTCTGAGTAAGGCTTATCTTGAAAGTACAATTAAGTTGTTTACTAATACTTTTTATTGGTAGGTTATGTTAGTCATGGATTATTCATTATTTTATTTAATTGTTTGAGTTGTTATAATTATGATACTAGATTATGTAAAGGAGGGATTGTTACAAGAACATAGATTTATGGCTGTTAAGCCAGAATGCATTTAGTCTGATAAGCTATCTACCAACCAACTTAAGAACCAGTTGTAAACTATTTTTAGGCAGAAACATGTGTCAGGCTTGAGAGACCATTAGTTTGTATTCAGATTTCACAGAGTGCTTAGGTCATCCTAAGATTTTACAGGTTATAATGGGAGATGTTAAGCAGTTTTTTAAAGATGCAGCCATCCAAGTTGGATCTGGTGGTTCTGCTGGTAATTATGTAGTTTTGTGAAATTTTAGGAAGTCATATTTTTTTAACCTATAAATTTACTATAAGTAATTACTTTCAGGCTTTGTTGAAGTTTGTATTATGCATCCTTTAGATGTTGTTAAAACAAGGTTGCAACTTCAAGTTAGTGTTCAAATGAACAGCCCACATCATTACAGTGGAATTATTGACTGCTTCACAAAAATGCAAAGGCATGAAGGAGTTTTTGCTTTTTGGAAAGGTATTTTACCTCCAATATTAGCGGAGACTCCTAAACGAGCTGTGAAAGTAAGTTAAGAAGAATCTAGTATTTTATTTTAATAATCCCTACCTAATGAATTCTTTTATTTTAGTTTGTTTCTTTTGAACAATATAAACGATTTTTCATGTTTGGATCACCAACAGCAACTCCAATGGTATTAAAAATCCTAAATGACTTCATGTTTTAAGTTACTCAATACCATGTAATAATCAAATCTTTAAATAATTTGTCAGACTTTTTCACTGTCAGGCATATTTGCTGGAATCACTGAGGCTTTTTTTGTAAATCCTTTTGAGGTAGTTAAGATAGCTATACAGTCAGACAAACGTCATGTTAAAGAAGTACCAAGCACGTGGGTTACAGCTAAAAGAATAATAAAGAATCAAGTAAGGTAGCTTTATATTTTCTTTATGTTTATCTAAATCCGTTTATATTTTCTGGTTTTAAAATGATTGCTTCACATATTTAATTAGGGTTTTGGAAGTAGTGGACTGTACAGAGGAATTGGAGCCACTGCGATGAGAAATGGTGTATTTAATGGAATATATTTTGGCTTATACCATTCTTTAAAAGGAAAGTTACCTCATTCAGCTGTAAGATTTTTGTTTCTTTACTCTCTTTAAAATTTGTGAATAAAACTAGAATGTCTGTATTTATAGGAATTTTATATAGTATAATTAACTCTTTTTTTTTGTTAACAATATTTGTGATCTATAGATACTTATACAATAAGTTTACTAAATAGCATACAATATCATCTTAGCCCTATCAAACTTACATATTTGGATCAACCGGTTCATGGATTATCAGTTTCTCTCATTACCTCTAGTATTCCTGAATGACAAGGCAAGTACCCTGAGGCCATAATGTCAGAGGAAGTTAGGTGTCTTGGCAACCTCTTAAGTCATATGGTAATGGATTGAAATGTGTGGCCGGAATGGTCAAAAATTTTATTATTTTTTTGGAATGAATCCCAATATTTCCACTGTGATCATAATAGATTGATAAAATATCTTATTTGCCATAATTGGAACATTAAACATAAAAAATTAAACAATACAAAATTGTCAGTTAGTTTTATTTTATTTATTTTTTGTTGAGGTGCCTGTGTACTCAATACCCTCATATAATTGTTGAAGTAAAATGTAATCAGTTCAGCAAATAAGGGTCTCGTGACATACGTTATATAATAACCTCAAAAATATATACTAGTCATATGTAAACACTTGGAATTTGTTTGTTTGTCTGTTTATTTATTTAACGTCACTTTATGCTAATATGGCTAATCGGATGATGCTACAGTGGGAGTCTTAAATTTTGCCTATCCAAGTTTTATTAGGATAGGGATCTTTAACGAGTACCTGACATCGCACAGGCACGGGACCACCTTTTAATGTCTCCTCCGAAGGACGGCGTAACTAAGGATGTTTTACTCCCATTAAACATCCTAGGACCACCTGTTTTTTTGGAATTTGTTTTTTCTCTTCTCCACATGCTCATGAAAGTTATTTGGGTAGAAAAACCAAGTAAATAAAAAAATTGAGTGACAGCCCCTAAATTTAAATATATCATAAGCTTCTCCTCAGGTGTGACTGTACATTTCTACTAGTTTTTTATTAGAGTACAATATTGGTTATAAATCTCCATATATGAAAAGTTTATCTAACAAAAAAATAAATAAATAAATATATATATATATATTGTAATATACCCATTTTTTATAATTATTGTAGTAAATTATTTATTATTGATTATTGTGTTAGGCAGGCTAACAATAAGATAAGAAGTAAAATTTAAATTTAAATATCAGCTCCAATTTGATTGATCGTATGTTTACAAACATAGCATCCATTTTGGATGCTAAGTAAAAAGGGTGCTGGCAGGTACCTACCAGGTAAGAGATAAGTAAAAAGGGTAGGTATCTTTATACCTGGTCAAGCAGAGTTGGGGTTATGAGCTGATAGGAGTAGTTTTTTGAGTGGGACTTGGAGAGTGTGGAGTTGAATATGAAGAGGAGGAACTGCTGTAGGGATATGAAGAATCATTGTTAGCCTGGCTGCATATTGTTTGTTGTGTTATTTTTGTAAGTTATAATTATGATTAAAAAAGTTATATAAAAGATTGTGTGCCTGATTGTCAAGAACCCATATCATACCCTGAGAGATAAATTGAGTAATAATTAAGTAAAAATATTGTGTGAAATGATTTTTTTATAAAAGAATATTTTTTTAAAAATAAGCATATTATATAAAATGGCTCCCAACTAGGTGTGGCTTAATTTGTTAAATATTAAGACCACGACAATCAGTGCACAATTCATAGTTTACTAAGTTTTTTAAGTGTTATTTGTGAGCAAACAATATGGAGGACCAAGGAACAAATAGTTATTTAGATAAGGTAGATTTGTTGAAGCAAATGATGATGATGATGGAAAAATTGGAACAAAAGATAGATAAATTTGGAACAGAAGTATTAGAAACCTGTACAATTATTACAAAAGAAATACAAATTGATTCCCAGAAAAGAACCTCCACTGAAGATGAAGAAAACGAGAATAAAGAGCCTACAGACCAAGAGAGTGAAGAGTTTACAACAGAAACAGTACCTCCTATTTGTAAAGAAGAAGCCCTATCAAACACTACAGACCAAGAGAGTGAAAAGTTTACAACAGAAACAGTAACTCCTATTTGTAAAGAAGAAGCTCTATCAAACACTACACATTCAAATGGTATTGAAGAAATCCAGGACAAGGCTGTTATAACTAGTTCTATTGATGTGAAGGAAAGTGTAAACATCAAAGAAGATGAATTTTGTGATGTGAAACCCAGTGACAGCAAGTGCTTAACTTTCAGAACTTTAATAAGTGCCTTAAGTTTCCAAAATAAACCCCAGGTGTTATTTTATAGGTTAAAAGTTTTAAATAATCTGAAAATAGGTTTGTCCATCTCCTATAATTGTTTGTTACCAAATGTAAATTTATTTAATGAAAACAGAGATGTGCCAACCGACCATATCATTACCAAAATTTTAAAATATGAATTTTATAATGGTTACATGGTCTTAGACCATGTTAGGAAAAATCAGACACCATATTATTTTTGGACACGGCAGTCTTTATTCTTTTCCAGGGGATAAAAAGGGATGACTAGCGTTCCCTCCGTTAGATGAGCTAAAAAATGGGCAGTCTGAACAATGTTCAGATTGAACCATACTGGAATTATTTATAAATAAGTTGTAAATAATGTAATAATTAGAATCACTCAAGTATTAAATTTTAATAGCTGGTCCAAATGTAAATCTTTTTCACAACAGTTTGCTTAAGTTTCTTGATATTTAAATTTACATACGCTCACAACTTCATTAGCTAAAAATTATGTTCAATTGTCTTATTGGTGTCTTGGCAATAGTAATATTTTGAATTTGTAACACTGTTATTTTGTTTATATTTTCTTTCTTAATTATTATTTTTTTTCATATGCACCTAGACCTGTTTGTGAGAAAAATTTGAGTATATAGTTTTTGTTGAAGAATTAGTTGGTTCTATATTCTTAATTTTACAGTGTGCTTGTATAATTTGTATGTGTATATAGTTATAGTATATTATGTCCCTAGTTAGTTTTAAATGTATCCTTCAATGTAAAATATTGTATATAAACTTAATTTATAAAGTATTGAAAATATTTGTAACAAAGAAGGTTTATTGAAAGAAATAATGTGTATATTTTAAAATAGTTATACTTGAAAAAAAAAAATATTTCCTACAAAAATATTTTTTTTTTACCTAGGATTGGGGAGAAATGTAATATACCCATTTTTTATAATTATTGTAGTAAATTATTTATTATTGATTATTGTGTTAGGCAGGCTAACAATAAGATAAGAAGTAAAATTTAAATTTAAATATCAGCTCCAATTTGATTGATTGTATGTTTACAAACATAGCATCCATTTTGGATGCTAAGTAAAAAGGGTGCTGGCAGGTACCTACCAGGTAAGAGATAAGTAAAAAGGGTAGGTATCTTTATACCTGGTCAAGCAGAGTTGGGGTTATGAGCTGATAGGAGTAGTTTTTTGAGTGGGACTTGGAGAGTGTGGAGTTGAATATGAAGAGGAGGAACTGCTGTAGGGATATGAAGAATCATTGTTAGCCTGGCTGCATATTGTTTGTTGTGTTATTTTTGTAAGTTATAATTATGATTAAAAAAGTTATATAAAAGATTGTGTGCCTGATTGTCAAGAACCCATATCATACCCTGAGAGATAAATTGAGTAATAATTAAGTAAAAATATTTACTTTTCTTTTTTAATTTTTTTGGAAGTTTTCTTAATTGGAACTTTTAAAAAAGCACATAATACCTTCCATTCATCATCTAAACCTTTTATTTCTTTAGTCCTTTAACATTTTTTTATTCAAGTCGACGTTTCGGGGTTGTTTCCCCATTTTCAAGACTTATTCCTTGCTAGAACATTTTTCACATCTCATAGCCACTGCTACTTGTCTTGTATTGTAGAATACAAGACAAGTAGCAGTGGCTATGAGATGTGAAAAATGTTCTAGCAAGGAATAAGTCTTGAAAATGGGGAAACAACCCCGAAACGTCGACTTGAATAAAAAAATGTTAAAGGACTAAAGAAATAAAAGGTTTAGATGATGAATGGAAGGTATTATGTGCTTTTTTAAAAGTAAAAATATTGTGTGAAATGATTTTTTTATAAAAGAATATTTTTTTAAAAATAAGCATATTATAATATATATATATATATATATATATATATATATATATATTATAATATGCTTATTTTTAAAATAATATTCTTTTAAGAAAAAAAATAATTATCACAATATTTACTTAATTAATATTCAATTTATCTCTCAGGGTATGGTATGGGTTCTTGACAATCAGGCACATTTTTATTATTTAACTTTTTAATTATAATAATCACTTACAAACATAACACAAACAATATGCAGGCAGGCTAACAATGTTTCTTCATATTCAGACAGCAACTCCTACCTCCCCAGCTCTCCACTCAAAACTCTCTCCTATCAGCTCATAACTCCAACTCTGACTGACCATGATCAGGTATCTTTCCTCCACCTGGGTTTTTACCTGGAATGTCCCGTGCATCCAAAATGGAGGTTATGTTTACAAACAAACAAATAAGAGCTGGTATTCAAATTTTACCTTTTACCTTATTGTTAGCCTGCCTAACTCAACAACAAATATATAAATTAATAACCACTATAATTATAAAAAATGGGTATATTACAATATATATATATATATATATATATATATATATATATATATATATATATATATATATATATATAATTCATCGAATGTATAATAATTTTTAAATTCTTCAGCAAAATCCAACTTATGACCTCCTCTACAAGCTAAGCCTTGGGTTTACCTCTGGAGTACTTGGATCCTGCTTCAATATTCCATTTGATGTGGCCAAAAGTAGAATACAAGGGCCACAGCCTGTTGATGGAGTAGTCAAGTACAAAACAACATTTGCCACCATAAAATTGGTCTATCTTGAAGAAGGGTAGGAAAATATTTTTTTAAATTTATTTATAAGATAAATGTTACATTTTAAAATAAATACTTCTTAGGTGGAGAGCCCTGTTTAAAGGTTTGCTGCCTAAAGTTATGAGGCTTGGTCCAGGAGGTGCTATTATGCTGGTGGTTTACGAACATGTCCATTCATATCTTACTATAAGATTTTCAGATCAGTAGTATTAGGTTCTTTTGTAAGCACCCATTAATTGTATGTATATATTTTGCATGATACTTTATTTTAGTAATAAATGCTTTTATTAAACTTTCATAATAAAAATACATTCCCATGTATGCATATATTTTTTAATTTATTAATTTTTTTTGTATCTTTTGTATTATTTTCATCTGCATATAATTGTGTATCTACTAATACTGCAGGTAGATAGTAGAAGGGATAACTCATTGTTTATTTTTATTTGTCACAACTTATATTAAAAAGGCAAAGTAGTAATTTCAATGAGATTTAATAATAAACAAGAACCTAAGTCAATAAACTTTTTTAATTATGAAAACAGATGTTTCGACCAAAACATGAGGATCATAATTAGTTGGTTCTTTGTGATTAACATGAGGACTGCTCATCTTTTATAATAAATAAGTTTATTGTCTAAATTTCTCATATTCTTCCTGTGATAAACAATACAGTACCATCAACAATTTAGTATACTTTGACTAATTAAGGTGTGTAACATCATAAGTCTGACATTGATTATTGAATCATGAGGCAAATTATGACCAGATGCGGTATTAATCAATAATTATTAATTTTAAATTGTAGTATTTCAGTATGGTTCATAAAGGTACCGCAAAGTTTTTACTAACTTTGGGCAAAACCTCTGTATTACAATGATCAGATCACTGAAGGATAATATAATTTCTTATGTTATGAAGAAATTTTCTCTTCATTTTATTTCCTTTAATATGCTGTCAGCCAACTGGAAGAAGAGCTGAAGAATGATTTTATAGCTTTAGTAAAAAAAGCAATTTGAAGTCTAATAAAAGTACCACAATCTTCAGCGCTCTCCTTTATCCAGAGTTTGGATAGGATTATCACTAACCCAATATTTTTAAAAAATTATATTTATGGATTTCATTGAGAGATTGTATAAAATAAAATTTCTTGTAGATATCTTCCTTTTTTTTCCTTCTTTCTCAGCAGTGGCTTTTAAATTTCCTAGTCATGTTTTCTGCTCTTAAAGGACTAAATATCAAGATATTTTCTCATCAAACTAGTTTATTTCTGTTGTTTCACTCCTCAGAAAGATAATGTATTCCAATGAGAGTATGTTCTAGTGGACATAGTAATCAACCTTAGTAAGAGGTGCAATGGGGAAATTAATGTTGTTAGATCTTCTAGGATGTTGCAAGAAGGGCATTACATTTTTCTGTTTTATAAAGTGAGATGTTTAGAACTGATTTATTCAAGAATATCAGGATTCCTAACTACATATTTTATCAATGGCACTGATCAAGCTCTCTGACCCTCAGAATTAAATGATGGATATGACTTGAGAAACACTACTTCCTATACTTTTATTTTCTAGATATCTTTAAAAAAAAAAAGTGTTTTATCTGTCATTTCTGATATTTTGTTGTTATTCTATTTTTTCTCCTTAGTTTTATACTTCCTACATTTTATATGGCATTAAATTTGTAGTATAACCTGATTATTAAAATACTTACATTAAAACTCAAGTTTTTATTTTTCTTTAAATTTATTTAATCCTAGAAATATTTAAACTTAGTGATCAATGATCAGTTATGGATTTATAGAAGAAGTAGACTTATTGCATGATTTTAATGAAAACATTTCAGGCAATATGGTCCATTTAAGACACTTGAGCTTTTGGAGTCTTTTAAGATTAAGGCAATTGTTTACAAATCGATAGTAGCTGGAAATTTTATTAATATGATACTCCTCACTGCCTCTCAGATTATTAATTTGATAAAAATTGGTACCCAGTTTGCAGGTCTTCCTTTAAGGAAGGGAAGTGATTGTTTCAGCTTCCTTACTTCAACATGGTTGGAAATGTTGGTTAATTAACAGTTTTTCACAATTTTAAAATATTTTGTAGCCACTACTCCAACCATATCATCCTCCATTTTTGTTACAAGGGCAACTATTATATTCATCATTATCATCATCATCCATAGCACTACTACTCCTGAAGAGTCAGGGTCTCCTGTATGTTGGTCCCCCAGCCTTCTCTGTTGTTTTCCAACCCTCTCCAATTGCAGATCTTCAAGACGGACCTGACATCCACTACCACTCTACTTATCGATTGGAGCCGAGATCTTCCCACTCTCCTTATCCCATAAATCTTTTTATCTAAGACCAGCCTAGGAATCTAGTCCTGAGCCATTCTACTTACATGACCTGTCCAACGAAGCCGTGTATACTTTGATGAACGTTACGATGTCTGAAGTCTTGTTGACTCAGCATTAGTCTTTATCTTACAGACTCCATTGGTACAAACTGGGCCATAAATTCTAACCTAATATTTTCCTCTCGAACTTCAGGAGGATGGTTTCCTGTAAAATCGGTAATGTCCAGCATTCGGAGACGAGACATTACGAGCGTCTTGCACAGTTGTACATTTGTGGTTTGATATTTGATTAATGAAAATCTTTTTAATATATAATTTTTAAATAATTTATTATTAAATTATTTTAAAGGCAATTTACGCCCTTACGTTTCCTACCTGGCAATTTAGGTCAAACCTTTCAGACCTCTCCTCAGTTTCTTTCAGTCCTTGCATTTCTGTAGCTCCTTTGACGACAGTTTTACTATTATATTATCTTCCATTAACCACATTTTCAGAATGAAGCTTATGAATGAACATTTCAAGTATAGGACCGTTATCGCGGCACTACTGGAATTAAGATGGATTGACTCTGGAAATATGAAAACTGAGGTCATATAATATACTACAGTTTCCACCAAAATCTGTATATCGTGTATTTAATAACTAGAAAAGAAGATAAATTAGAAAAAGTGACTTTTACGTCTAAATGATGTTAACCAAACGACTACATTGCCATTGGTAATAATTTATAATTTAAAAAAAAAAGTTTGTTCATAGTGTTTCATTGTTATCTATTAAATTTACATAATCAAATCAACCTTAATATTTTTCACGGTTTAAATGAAGAAAACATAAGAAGATTATTCGAATAAAATTAATTAGTATTGATTTATACGGGAAATTTTAATCAATAATTCGGCATGACGCAAATAGGATACGCCAATCGTATCTAGCGAAGCCTTTAATTCTAGCATATCAAGCAAAATATGCAAATTTTTGGAGATGTAAATTTTGAAAATAAATTTATAATAGGAATTTGGATCGTATGGATTACGGAGTGATGTAAACGTAAATATTAGGGCTGCTGGGTAGAGAGCGACTTTACATTCGAAAGAGACAGTCGTATTCATTTGGGAAAAAATGCTTCTATAACGCTTTATTGAGTTACAGTCACCCCTATCTCCCTGTTTTGTACAGCCCTAGTGCATAATTAGATAATTTTCACGCACCTGTATCATCTTATCTCGTTGCTTCCTTATGTTTCAACACTAAAAAAGACATTCTGATTGCAGACGATGAGTTAATCGATCGGAAACTACTTTTACTAAATAGCAAATTCTCTGCTGTACTATCCTAGAAAAATAAGCCCGTGGACTTTAAAAATCTAGTTTTCCTATATTAAGTGATCAGGTTATTGAGTTTTTGGAAAATAAATAATGTCCTGTATTATAAATAATTGGAAAATTATTACCTGGGTTTGCTGAATGATAAATTAGCTCATAACGAGGAAATTATATTTAAGGGTGTGCCAAGTATATTGAGAGTCCATCTGGATGTACCGAAGACAATGAGGACTATACCAAGGACTTAGAGGACTATTCGTAATTCGATTTAATCTTTCTTCGAGTACAATTGAGAGGCCAATTGGAGGAGAAGAAGTGAAGATATAAAGAGTATATAAACAATAAATGAATAAATAAAAATGAGCTTATGAATAGTTTTTAGAAGGTGACAGAAATTAAAGTATTGTTTAAGAATATTTATTGACTTCGAAGTTGGGTTAATATGTGGTTTCGAATTTAGATTTTGGTCGATATTAATACCAAAGTTTAATAGTGGAACTAAAAGTGATGGGGTGGCCTCTACAAGTTTTGGAAACTGAAACGGCTGTGATAGATATTAAGAGAGCATTGGAACCTATACCTATGGCCTGTGTATTTCATGGCAGTTAATGATGATTTATCCATGCTAACCAAACCACTAATCCTGTCTGACTTTTATACTGCAATTGGTAACGCAAGCGCTAGAAATAACTCATGAATAGATCTAGTGTATTGATGGTAAGAGAAGGAATATATCAGTCCGAGGGATATGCTCGAATCTCAGACTGCTATTGAGAATAGGGTAAAAATATTAACTGAAGATAGAACTGTTGGAGAGGGTAGGGGCTTTAAAGGTTGAGTGGATGAAGATGCGGAGGTTGTCGTTACGAGGTGTGGGATTGGAATTTCTGTCTAATATTTCTAACTTTTTTTTTAAAATGAAATACTGAGTCTTTGAGGGGAAGTTTTAGTTGTAAAGAAGGACCGGTAAGATTTCATGAAGGACTATTTTTAACAATTTTTTAAGTGTTTCTTCAAACTTCGTGGAATCGTTATGTAACTTCATCATGGAGGAAATCAGATCAGTGAGTGAGATTAGAAACAAATCAAAATGATCACAATGAAATTACTGTATTAAGGAAAAGTTGAAAGATGAGGATGATGGATTGTTTGAGATGAGGAAATTAAAAATTATGAATATGTTTTTCGAGTGATACTTGGAAGTTATATGTTATGGAGGATTCACAGAGGAAAATTTGCAAAGGATTTGTCATTTATATTTAAAATCTGGGGTCTAAGGAAAGAGCGTCGTGAAAGTAATCACTCCTCTAAATAAAATTACTTAAACTTTGCTTCTGTTAAGTTACAGAGTACCTTTAATACCTGAAGATGTCTCTTCTGTTGACTCAGCTATGGACCTAGGTGATGGAAGATAAATGTTTTAAGAAAGTCTTGGTGGTTGTCAAGGACACTCATGAGCTTAGAAGTGGAGGGTCAATGGATAAAGAATAGGAATAGATTTCATTCCATTTAAAGTTTAGAGTAAATGCTTCAAGAGATAGGGTCTCAAACATTGTGGATTTCAGAAAGTTGGAAATGATTATTTTAGGAAATATCGCTAGAGTTTGGATGTTTGAATTAAGCAATGGGAAGTAATGGAAAATACTAACAATGAAAAGAGAAAACGATCCTGTGCTGGATTGATGACATGTATGTCAGACCAGAATATTCCGACCAAGTGGAAGCTAAGAACACGCGATCTTACAGCATACATTAAATTTTATTGTAATTAAATGGTTGACCTTGTTATAAGATAATGAAAGATAAGATTGTTTAGAAAAAGATCTCAAACAGTATTTTGAGATATATTTCTTGACCATTACCATCACTGTATTATCGTTTGCCCATTAAAGTATGAACATTTTTATTCAGTCAAGCTACTATATGAGATTTTCTCCGAGAATCCAGAAGCATCACATATATCAAATATAAAACTACCCCTAAAAAAATATATCAAATTTAGTTTAATAAGCTATAGTTAGAAGTTATCTGTAACAAATATGCTGGAGGAATAAAATTTTAAATTTAATATTAACTTTGTTTATTTATATTAATTTATACATTAACTAAATTTAATGATGTAGAAATTGTCCACTTATTACTACTTCGCAGCTCAGCTGTGATAGCTGTCGCAGCGATCTCTGTAATCTCAATTCAGTTGAATTCGTAGTGTATGATGAAGCAGTGCTCTCTTTTGAGTAAGTTGACACATGATAGTGTCTCGTTACACTTATTGTTAGGTTTCCTAACAAGATGAGTGGATTTATAAGTTTGAATAGCTCTTGAGAACCCTACTACCATGGGTTCGCAGACTTTAGAAATATTAAGGCAAGGAGTATGGGCATCTTTTACTGGAGGGTGGTATTATGACCCACATCAAAGCATTTTCTGCAATACATTTCACCTTTATCTTTGGTTGTTCCTGTTGTGCTTGCCGTTTTCTATATACCTTGTGAGTAGGAATTTACAAGAATCATGTTATAAGTTCGTTAAATCAACTGAAGAAAGTTACTGAAAATATTGTTTTTATGACTTCTGTTTTGGTATCAATTTTGACAATTGTTTTTATAAAGTTTGATTGATTTGGTTTGTTCGAATTTGAAATTCTGGGACTTTGTATGCTTCTTTAAATTTAAATCATGAAAATAAGTTATTACCTTGAGAATTTTTTCAATAATAATTCATGGTCCATTTTTTACTGTTTCATTTTGTTAAGTGATGTCAAGTATATTGTACTTGTTAATTTGTTAAGGATTCTCAATGACTCATACTCATTTAGTATTTGTTTAGACTATTATCATGATTACCACAGTCAAGTTAATGCATTAATATAAATATTTTTTCAGTATCTACCGCCTTCTATTGTTTATTGGGGTGGTTATTGCACAAGTGTTGCCATTGTTTTCACAATCATCAAAATTATTAATTTCTCACTTCACCGTATGTTTGACAAACCAGAATGTGTGGTAGAAGAGCAAGTTGACGATAAAGATTTAAGAAAACATCAACCTCATCATTCAAGTACTCCGCTTAATCCACCAAGGTATTAAAAATAATGTTATTAAAGAGCTATGTCTGTTTGCCTATGAATTGTACATTAACTAACGTTATTAATGAGAAAATCACCCATTTAAGTAATTATATTTTTAACATAATTCATTATTATGAAGGATTTAAGTAATTCACTTAAAGTTTGGTCCATTGTTGACTTGGAAAACTTGTCACAGTATGGACATTTTTGTTATTGTGCTTGAAAAACTTCCAGCAACGTATATTTCCTTGATAGTGAGTGTTATGTTTTTAATATTATTATTAACTGTTATAAAAAAAAAATATAAAAAAGATAATTTTCATCAATCGAAACACTAATATTTCCTTCTAATTCTGATCAGAGATTAAGTTTAAATCTTTCTTGACAAAGACAACAAAAAATTTTTTTAATATTTTAACAAACTTAGTGGTTTGCCATTTAGATGGTCTACAGTATTAAAGTTTTTTTTTTATTTTAATGATGAATGAATAGTGAAACATATCGATAATGTTAAAAGAATATTTAGTAATGTAGAGTTGGAAACATTCAATTATTTGTTTTGTAAGATTTTTCCTTTATAAATCCTATTTATTTTTATTTTTTGTTATGAACAAGTCAATTCTAAAGAAATTTATGGAATTTTTATTAACAATATCCTCAATCTTATCACTGGTTTTCGATTTCATGATAATATGACTTCATATTATGGTTTAGTCATATGCAATTCAAATTCAGTATTATCAATGAGTCGAGGCAGTGATAAGTCAGAATTAAAACTTCTAATGCTTCTGTAAAATTCCCATTTTCACAGTGGGACATTCTTTTTTCCAAGTCTAAAATACTTAGTTTTATTTATTTTTTTGATTATATATGTTTGAATTTCTTGACAAGGTCATATTATAGTGCTCATAGAATCACTTGTGACAATTGATTTATTTTAATATTTTACATGGTTGATGTGTAATGAAATTTGTTATCAAACTATTGCAAATATACAATTCTGTGAATTATTTTTTCTAAAGTTCATTTGTCTGTAAAATTAATTTTTTATTGTGATCTGAGAGACTAGATCCACATTTGATTTCTTAATATAGTAGAAAAAAATAGTTTTAATTTAGACGAGGGATTTTTGGTCTGCTAGATAATTTGTCCCCTTGAAAAAAATATGTGAAACAATTTGTAACTTCAAAAATATCTAGCAAAGTATTTGTTGATTGTAAGCAAAATATATTAGAGATTAACTACTAGTATAATCTTTATTATATCGATTAACTCAGAAACTGATTCACTATTTCAATAGGATAAATTATAAAATAATTAATCACCACGATTCATTTGCAACTGATTCTCATGTGTCATTTCTTATTAATATGGATGGTCATTTTAGAAGAGATAGTCTCAAAAACATTTTTCAATCCTAAATGTTGTTTTTTATGGATTATATATTTATAAGGGACATATCCTTATCTTTACAAAATGGAACATTGAATCTTAACCAATTAATGCTGTTTTTATATTTACAAAATATTATAAACTTCTTATTTTAGCCCAGAAAAAAACATACATCAAAAACAGATCGATATGTATACACTGATTCTATTTTGTTCCAACATTTTGTTCTAAATTTTGGGCTTTGGTCAGGTGATAAATATTGAATCAGGCAGAGAATGCCTTTAGAATAGGAATGTATTTCTTGATATTTTCACCATTACATGAATATATATTTTAATTTATTCTACTAAACAATACAATATTGTTCAAACTTAGTAACAAGTTTTGTCAATTAAATAAAATATCAAAATTTTATTTTAGAGAAGAAGAAGGGATTGAAATGCAAGTATTGAACACCAAAAGATTAAGTGTTGCCGGGACTAGTGCCACCCCTGAATGTAGTCCTCCTGCTTCCTCAGTGACAGATAGCAATGATATCGCTGCTCAACATTTAGCTAGCACTATTGGTAAGCTACCATCAATTTGGTTTATTATTTATTTATAAAAGTATTTTTTTCAAGTTTGGTTTTGTTTTTAGATCTTAAAGTTGATGTTCATAGAAAAAATAGTTCCGAAAGCAGTGATGGCCTTTGCAGTTGCAACCTTAGAAAAGGTAAATTATTTGTTTTCAAAATTATTACTGTTATCTTTTTTTTCTGTTAGTTACTGGCCTATCCATTTGAAATAGTCAAATTTTTATTAATTTTACCGCTCAAAATTGTTGATTTTTTTTTTTGTTTATTTATTTAACATCTCTATACTACTGTGGCTAATGAGATAATGGTGGAGTTGGAGTCCTAAATTTTGCCTATCCAGGTTTAGTTAGGATAGCGATCTTTAACAAGTATCTGACATCATACAGGCTAGAGACCACCTTTTTTATGTCCCATCCGAAGGAGGATCTAACCAAGGATATTTTACTCCTATTAAAAATGTAACGATTGTAAAACATTTACCTTCAGAACTACAGAAAAATTAAACAGTGATAATAGATAATAAGATACCCAGATTTATGTACATATATCCTCCCACACTTAAAAATCTGTATCTACAAATTGGAACTTGAGCAATGTTCTCACCAAATGAGCACCTGGACTACTAGGTATATGTAGGACCCTCTACAGAATGATGGAGAGAGGCAAGTAGAAGTTCTCTCATGATAGTAGCAGGAAAGGAATTATAATTTTTAATAAAGTAAGATAATCATATCAAATATTACTATTTAAAAAACCTTTATTATTTTTTAAAAAGTAACTGTTAAGTTACTACAAACATTTGTTATATATACATTATTAGAACATATTTTTTTATTATGGAAAATCCATTTTAAGTAATTGAATATCTGATGTATTAAATTCTCGTGTCACAGTTTTAGTTACCATACTCCTCCGAAACCGATTTTTATGAAATTTGATATGCATATTCAATAGGTCTGAATAGGTTCATACCCCTAAGTGATAAGGGTTGTCCACCCCTAACATTTTTTCTAATTTGTTTGGACAATTTTTTTTTTTTAATTTATATAATATGTGGCATTAAAAAAATACATACAACCCTAAATTTTTGCCCTTCTATCACCAACCTCTATTTTTTAATAATCATTTTGGTATTTTAATCATTTTTCATTCCGCTCAATAACTGATCAATTATCACTTGGTAAGTTATCCCCGCCAGGCAGACCTACCGGTGTCACTTCTCATCCAGCAAGCAGCACGGAGTAGGGATGAGGCCGAACCCGCAGTCTCCTCTTTCTCTAACACTATAAGCCTTCTCTCACTTCCTCCACAGTTTTCAGCCATTATTATTGTTTATGCATCAAGCATAGTAGTGCCGTTTACAATTATCATTTTACTATCTCAGTGTAACTCTCATTCTACAGAATTTTTTTTCCACCATTTCTTACAATATATTTTCATATGTTTTTTATCATTAAGTAATTCAATTATTTCTATTTGCATGTGATTTGTACAGTGAAAATGCCAACAAAATGCACTGAGAATCGGCTACTATCTATTTTTCCTACCCCTAAGTGATAAGGGTTGACAACCCTAACAATATATTTTTTTTTTTTTACAAAAATTTATTTATAATTTTTTTATAATGTTGCAAAAAAATACATACAAACCTAAATTTTCACTCTTCTATCACCAATCCCTATTTTTAATAGTTATTTTCGTAATTTAATCATTTTCATCCTGCTGGATAACTGATCAATTTGGTAAGTTATCCTTGCTAGAGGTCCTACTGTGTCACTTCTCAACCAGTACAGTATAAACAGCACAGAGTAGGGGTGGGGCCGAAGCTGGTCTCCTCTTTCTCTCAGATTATAAGAATTTTCACAGTTTTCGGCCATTATAATTATAAGGAATAAATAATAATGAATTAAAAAAATTAGTGTTTGGTGTTTTTTAAATGTTTATCCCTCATTGTTCACAGCGCTCCCTGCCTCTTTCACTCATACACCACATCCTTACACACTTACAATAAGTTAGTTATTTTTTTTCCACACAAAAAATTTCCTAGAAAGAATTTATTTGGAAAACGATGTTTGCCGGGTCAGCTAGTTATTTATGATAAAAGTTAAAGTTATATAGAAAATACTGTTAGTTAATATTTATTATATGTACTTTAAACAGCATAAAAGTTACTATCTCTGACTTATCACACATTTTCACCTTTTGCTTACCTATCTATATCGTTATGTAGCGTGGGCCTTATATTACACTGTTATATGCTGTTTTACTGTTATATTCAAGCTATACAAAAAAACTCCAATATTTTTCATGTTAAATAAACTGAGATTATTAAGTTAAAATACTATATATATTACTATCAATAGTTTGATTGTTTTAAATATTTTTGTAGTCACATTAATTGTATTTCTAATAATTTTATTCAGGCACTTTTTGAGTTATACCAAAAAAAAAAAAAAAAAAAAAATGTTTCTTGGCATAACTTTTTGTCCTACTCTTTACCCTGATTGTACTATCTATGTGAACATCAAAGGATTTTAAGAAGATTTGGTAAAAGTTTTTGTTGTGTGCAGCTATGGAAAAACTCATTTGTTATTAAATAGTTGCTCTGCTTACTATATTTAATGCTAAATTTCTATTTATTTTTTAATATTAGATTCAGTGGCGAGTACCAGTTGGATGAATGCTGGTAGCAGTAGATCTCTTAGTCAAGTTTCTTTGCATCGTAACTTGGTAAGTTGGTGCTTTTTTTAGCTACAGAATTTTTATAAAAAGTTGGTTTGTCCTGCCAATTACTCATAAACTAATAATGTCTACTTTTTTTTTATTTTTTTTTTTTTTGTAGAGTGGTGCGATGAGTTTATGTGGAGGAATTGGAATATTGGAAGGAGCGGAGGGAGGTGATATATTTGCTGAAGATAGAAGGTTTCATCACCGTCATAAAAAAAGAAGGGGACGCCAACGGCTTAGCAGTATGCATTCCTTACATTCAATTCCTTATTATTAACTTTCTATTAAATTTTTAATTTGCCTTTAGAAGTGAAAATTCATTATGATAATTGAGGCGTTGATTTCCAAAAAGGAAATGGGAAATTATACTGCAAAATATCTTTTTAATTTATTATTAAACCACTTTATTTGGCATTAAAATCTAGAATGTTTCTTTATTCTATATCGATAACATTATGAAAGGAAATGCTTTAAAAGGGCTCAAGTATTCTTTTAATGAAATCGAATAGCAGATATCGATAAAACTAAATGATCATGAGATAGTATGTCAAAATAGGAATTTTGTAAAATATATAGTTTAGTACCTTTTGAATATCAGCCATTCAATTAATCTTGGGGCCTGAGTCAAAAAATTTTTAGCAAGAATTAATGTCTTACATACACTTTCTTTTTCAACCCAAACTGAGGATTTATTGACAATCCATATTTTTTTTTGGGGGGGGAGGGAGAGGACAGGAGAATATGCCATATGCCCATGTAAAATTTTAGAGTCTACTTTTTAAAAAAGAACATGGAAGTTAACATAATTTTTCCATAAATCTATATTAGTGTCTCTTCTCTTTTACTATTTTAAAATATTTTTTATTTAAGTCGGATTATGAACACTTTCTAATAGTGCCAATATTTTAATTCTTTATGAATTTAAGTATGTCCAATTTATTGTTTTTAATATGAAGAAAATATTAATATTTATAATATTTTTTTAACAGTAAATAAAATATTATCTAATTTAATATACTCATAGGTAGAAGAGCTAGACTTCCGCGCAGTAGTGTTGATGAAGAATACGATGGAGAGGCATTGAGTCCTAGCGGCCTCGATTGGCTTTTTCACAACACTGATAGTGAAAATGAACGTCATCATCATTGTAAGTCATTTAATAGGTGGTCGCTTTATCTACTACTATTATCTCTTCTAAAGATATAATTTTCATGGCCTTGTTAGTTTATTATTATATGTTTCTAAGAAAAGCATTAAGTCTCCCAATCAGCGGTCAATAGTTGACTAATCAGCATTTCACCAATTGAGTCATAGAGACTAAAAATCAGAGCTGTGCCAATCAGGTGGCTAACTAAGTAGTCATAGTATGTAAATATTTTTAAAATGTCTATTATAATTATAATATTATGACAATAATTTTACTAGTTTTCAATTTTAATGATTAAAATAAAAGTTTGGGAAAATCAAGCACATTGATTATTAATTAATTTTAGCTGCTATTTTTTAACATACGCTTTTATTTTGTATTGGTTGTTGCATGAAAAAAAAAAAAAATTAAAATAAACCAAAAATATAATTTTATAATAAGTGTCATTACATTAATTTAAACAGTGCCTGACATGGTAAGCGTGGTGTCCCAGGCACATAAACATGATAATGAAAAATCTTTCTAATAGAATTGGTAAATTGACTAAAAGAAGTTGTTTCTCTGCCGATAACTATCCACCGGCAGAAAGATAAAAAATTGCAGCAGAAGAACTAAAAATACAGCTGAAATTGGGGTTACCTATAGTATGGTATTAGCATAACAGCCTCATATGCCCAAGGTTCCAGGCTCAAACAAACAGGTGGCTCTATGATTTTTTAATGGGAGTAAAAAATCCTTAGTTATGCCTCCTTCGGAGGGAACGTTAAAATGTAGTCCTGAGCCTGTGAAATTTGAATATTTTGACAATTGTTTCAATAGAGAGTGATTTGCTATATCAGTCCTAGTTTTAATTCAGTTTTCCTATTTTTTTTTATTATTATTTTTTTTAACATTCTCCAAAGATCATAATTAATGAATGGGCCTGACTGTCATATAGTACTGAATTGATCAATGATGAAATTTAGCCTTAAATTGGTAAATTAAAAGGGTAATATCAAACTATTTTAATCTAAATCCTGATTAGAAAAAAAAGGAATAATTAACTGATAGAGTATTAGTAACACATCAGTCGTTCTATCAGTTACTTCATTATTTTCTTTAAATCAGAATAAGGAGTCAGGTTATTGATTTAATGTGATATAAAAGGTAAGCATGTCTAGTAAATGCAATTTATTAAAATTGCTATCTATTATGTGAAGAGTTAAGGCAGGTGTCTCCAAAAAAAAAAAAAAAGGCTTGTGGGGGGCTAAATATGTCTGAAATTACCTTCTATCTGGCCCTTCAAGTTTTATTTTGATTATTTCCTGAAATTTAGAATGTAAGTTTCTTGGTGGTGATGGTTGTTTTAAGAAGCATCTACCCATCCTGGGTTGGTGTCACGGAGGTGATACAAGATTGTATGGTGATGGGTCGGTAAATCCAAACTAATGCTATGGTAAAAGCTATGGAATGAAAGATAATATTTAATTAAAAAGGGACAGATATGTAAAATATCAGATGGATAGGGGTAAAATCATACAACATAGTTGAATATTTTATTCAATAACTGGATTATTGGCATAATTTCACTAAACCATATAAATGCTTGGATACAGTCTTAAAGAATTATATATAAAGGTGATTTGTTTAACCTTCGGGTTGTATAATTAAAATTGTTTTTATAAGTATTAGGGTGTCCTGTAAGTTACTCATTTAAAAAAAAATTAATTTATTTATTTTTTGCGAAATATTTGGTGTTTAAATTTGATTTACTTTGTTATGTATGAACCTATCCGCTCTATAGTCCATCTCCTAGGAAGCCTCATGCCCTGTTTCCAAATTTTTTTTTTTTTTATTTTGAAAAAGCCAGGTTAAAATTTCTAAATTCCTTCGAAAAATCCTCAATGCTTCTTACTTTGTTACCAATAAAATCATCCATAAAGACCTAAATATCCCATTTGTTGAAGACTTGGCCTGATATAGATATACCTCTTTTCATTCCAAACTCCCTGCCCACTCAAACCCGCTTATTCGTGACCTCTCCTCCATATCTATTCCTGACAACCCACCAAAGCGCCTTAAAAGAAGATGGCCAAGACTTCCTACCATAAATTAGACATTGGAGTGCTACCAATGGGTAGTTTCTTCACAGGACTACCATGTGTTCTAATCACATATCAAGCCTATTTACTTGTATTGATTTAATAAAGTTGTAAATTTCTTTAAATAAATGAATAAAAAAAAAAAAATGTATAAATGAAGTGCTTTCTCATAATAATGGAGTAGCATCAATTTTTTTTAATCGCTAGTAAATGTCACTCATAGACAAAAATTGTCCTAGAATAAATAATTATTTATTTCATGAAAAAAAAAAAAAAAACTATATTCAATACACATTTAAGAATAGTCATGAACTTTGATTTAATCTTAAGGGGGTCACTTGTGGTGTATTGGCTAGTATTACTTCCTTCTATGATCAAGACAGTGTGTTTAGATCTCGTAGATGGTCCCAGCATTTTTTGAATGGATTAAAAGATTCTTGGTTATGATGTCTCTGTAGGGGATGTAAAATGTTGGTCCCTAACCTGTGTCATATCAGGTAGTTGTTAAAGATTCCTATCCTAATTAAACTTGGATAGGCAAAATTTAGGACTCTCCCTATAGCATCATGCACAGTTGTGCACTGTAGCATAAAGTGAAGTTAAATGAATAAATAAACTTTAATTGCATTATATATGAGAAGGAGATGTCCTGTATGCTATACCAGTAACATGCAAAGTATACTTAATTGTTTTTTAAGTTATATTCAAGGACAATGCTTTAATAGAAATCATTTAATGATGAAAATGTTGAAAATTGGCTTTGTTTGAGTAAATTTTGTAAAATAGTGTGGAATTAAAAAATCAAATTTATGGATAAATTTAATTTTGAGTGATGCTAGTTTCTTAACTAATGGTATGAATTATATATTCAATATTATAAGGTTCTAGTTTATAGGAATTAAGATAATTGTCAATGTAGTGTGTATTATATATTTGAGATTTTATTACAGCTATTAGCTGTTTTTTTGGGAGGTTCTTTTAATTTTGAGAAATTATTATATCTATTTTATATGGTTCAGGCCCAAAAATGTTTTTGTTTGATGATGTAAATATTTTAAATTAAATAAAACATTTCATATAAAATTTATAATATAAAATAAACTACTGATGAAATATTCAGTGAAAACAGCATTAATTGACAAATTATATAAAATTAAATTATTTTCTATATACAGAAAGGAAGTAGTCTTAGTGGTGATCAGAAAAAGAAACAATTAAATAGTTTTAACTATTTATTGTCTACCAACGTTTCGACCCCCATTTTGGTTTATCGTCAGGCAGGGTGTCGAGCAACAGGAAAAATTAGGGAAACTAGGACAAGTCAGGGATTTTAAAAACATATGAAAAAGTAAGGAAATTTGTTCTTTGTTCAGGGAAAATGGTCCCTAAATAACATTGTTTCTTCTTCATTCAGACAAATATGTCTACTTGTTGTGATGTTGGAAATTTCATAAAGCGAGTTTAATATTTAATATCATAAAATTACTAGAGTGCTGTGGAGAAGAGAAAAGCTAACCTTCGGGTGAAGGAATAGGAGGCCAAAAAAGCAAAACTGCTCCAAGAAGCTTTTCTGAAAGCAGAAGATTTAGCCAAATAGCAAGTTTTGCAGAGGTTCAATTATTAGAGAAAAGCTCTAAAAGTTTATATAGATATATTGATTGTAAATTATTTGTAGACAGATTTGTAAATATTGATTATTACTAACAGCAGTATTCAAGTTCATCATAATTCATTGGTAAGTCAACCTAAACAACAATTTCAGCTGGTGTTGTGTTGGGTAGATATAGTTGAATCTCGTAAAGTAATTAGTCATTATATATATTTTTAATCTAGTATACCATATTAATGTATTTATTCTTTGTTTTGTTGATTTTCACTGAGATTTGGCCAGGTAAAAGACTCTACATATGTTAAAGTCAGGAATCTCTTGACTGATTTGCCAGACACCCTGTCAGGGTAATTTGTTGGCAAACAATAAATAGATAAAAATATTTAATTGTTTCTTTTATTAATTGCCACCCAGACTAATTCCTTCCTGTAATTCTCACATATATTAATGTTTAGAATATGTTTATCAGATTTTATTCAATATGGGAATTGTTTTTTTGTTGAAAATAACATTTTAGGTTATAATCTCATAAATCTTATTACTTTTTCTCTTAAAAATATTGTTTTCCTTGGAATCTTTTTACTCTAAAATACAAGTCTTTTGTATTTGAAATTTAAAATATTTTACACCTTTTTTCAGGTTTTCAGTGACTTTTGTAAATATTTATTTATTCAGTGATAAAGGTTGCTTTTATATAACCGAAACTTTAAAAAAACTTTCTTAGCTAACAGGTAGTAAATTAATAACTAATATGTAAATAGTAGAAGGTTAGGGAAATTTATTGGTTTAAAAACTCTTTGCTATTGCTGAAGTGTACATGTACATAAATAACATTTACACAGATGAATCACGGCAAACTGGGCTTTGGAGTTTCACATTTTCTGATGACACACTCTCAGACACCTCCCTTAGTTTATTAGATCAGCCTCGTAAGTTAAATTTGATTTTTTTTTTTTACTTGTTTCTATGTTCTTCTCATTTGCATGAAATATAAAAAAGGGGAATATTTTGCTTTTAAAGGTACTTGGTTTTTATTTTAAGATTCTGGGATGTGCTAGTCTTATAATGTATTAATGTTGTAGATTGTAGGCCTTTTTGGTGTAGGTGTCTTGTTCTGTCTACTTCATTTCTTTCGATCTCTCTCATAATGTATCTAACTTTTCATCACTATTACTGTATTATTGTTGTCAATAGGGAAAAATTAATAATTTGGGACATTTTATGTGAGAAATGTTTTATATTTTTGCCGTTATTTATTTTTCTTTTAAATGATCTGTTACAGCTCCAGAAGAAGAGGAAGATGGTGAATCATCTTCTCCTCAGCTAAAAACACCTCCACCGGAGCAGTGTATAATTTCTAAAACTCTGAGCACACCAGGTCTATTCAGTTACTATAGTTTCAGTGTTACCAATTACAGAATAATAATTTTGATAACTTATTAAAAATAATTTTGTTTTCAGTTGTTGGCTGTACTTTGAGCGAACGGCATCGCATCAGGAGGGGGCGGCTTAAGCATCGTCCTCGCCAAGCGCTAGCCCTGATGCCTAGGCATTCTCCTGGTTAATAACATTAATATTTTTATTTTTTAAATGTTGTGATGCCTCTGTTGTTTTATTTCTTTACTACATTTATTTATTTTATAATAGTGTATATATTCATGCTATATGTTTGCAACCATCTCAGTATATTCTAAAAAAATTGAATCTATTTATTGAAACATTAAGAAAATATTTAAAATAGAATTACTGGTTATTAAAGGACTCACAATTTTAGGTTAAAAAAAAGTCATGCAGTAAGTTTATAATATTTAACCTGTTAACCTTTCCTCCAAGCGTGACGTCTGACACGTCCTAGTGAAAGAGTTTCTTCCCGTTATATGCCACATAGTTAAAAAGGGCATTCCCCAGTTAACAGATTGAAGTTATGTGCCTTTTATTAGATAAATTATCATTAACATCCAGGGAAAGGGAAAGAAAAAGATTAAGATAGATTTAATTTTGTTGAATCTCCAAGACTTATCAAATTCCAAGGTCACGAGTTCAAACCCGCAGGTGGCCCTAGGATTTTTAAATCCTTAATTATGTTGTCTTTAGGAGGGGATGTAAAAAGATGGTCTCTAACTTGTGCGATGTCAGGTACTCGTTAAAGATCCCTATACTAATTGCTCCTGGATAGGCAAAATTTAGGACTCCCACTGTAGCATCAACCGATTAGCCTCAGTAGCATTGTCTGATTAACCATTGTAGCATTAAGTGACGTTAAATAAGTAAAAACTTATCAAATTGTAAACATTCAAATCAAAATTTATGTAACTAAAAATATTCATTGTTTTTAACATTCTGGGTGTCATATTAATATTTGAATAATAATAATTATATTCTTAATATTTGTAGATTTCAATATGTTCTTTTGGTCATTAAATCATAAGCTTAGAATTTAATAATTTGTTCAGGAGGTCTTTTGAAAAGTAAAAGGCTGTGTTATCCAATTTAAGAAATGGAACAGTTTGAGTAGCCAATAAAGATTATTTTGGAACTCATACTAAGGTCTTCCTATGCTATCATACAAATAGTTGTTTATGGATATGTAAGTACATATTAATGGGTTTATTAATATGTTCTCATGATGATATTATATTATCATATATCATGTTATTAAATATGGTATCAATATGTTCTCTACAATACCTAATATATTCTGAAAAATCTGGTGAACACACAACTTTCACTTACCTCCGTTTTAAAAATCGATTAAAGAATTTTCAAATACAGTTAGAGATAAAAATTATTGAAACTATTAAAGAATTAATTAAATTGAATTTCTAAAGAATATGTGTTTTATTAAAAAATCAATTATACTATCATCTAAAATAATCAGTTAGTTTTATCGGCTTTTCATTACTCTTTATTAACATTTATAAGCTTGTGTATAAGATAATCCCTTTTTCTAAAACCTTTAGCTTTCCAACGGTATATTACACATGTATATTTTTTGTTATGTTTAAAAAATTGCATTAAAAAAATATGTTTTCAGTTTTTTCCTTTAGTTGGGTTTCGAATTCATTCAATTTATATATTTACCTGTTTTTAATAAGTGTAACAAGATAATATAGTTATTTTTATAGAATCAACAAAATTAAAGGTGCTTTAGAAGAAGAACATTTTAAATATCGAATTTAAGCCCTATCAGACTACTTTAATCAGAATGAAAGCTACATGATATTAAAGCCTATTAAATTTTACATCTATATAGCGAGTTTAATCAAAATTGTCGGAACTGTTTTTGAGAAAATCACAATCAGAGGTGCATTATGCATGGTACAAGTGGCTCTTCTGGTTAGCCGATTTTGCTGAAAAAGTTTTTGTAACATCTCTGGCGTATAGTTGTCTTAAATATGAAATTTCAGTTTCATAGGACTTTTCGTATCCGCCTGGGAGTTACACCACACACACACACAGATCTTTTTGCGGGACTTGGTTATTTGGACTCAGGGGACCCTAAAACGTGTATTTCCGTTGAAAACTGGAATTCGAAAATTTTCATGATCCCAATACTTTCTCTTACTATACATAGTAAGTGAAAGTAAAAATAAAATACTGATCAATTTATTCAGTTTTGCACAGTCGCAATCAGTTATGATTTTTCTTTAAAACATCACAAATAAATATGCAATATTATTTTATTTGATTTGTTTATATTTATTGTACATATAATATTTTCAATGAAAATATTTTCTTCATTTAATTGACTTTTTATTATTTTTACATTATAATTGCATGTAGAATATGATATGATATAAGTTAGTGAAAAATTACATTTGTTAAAAAATCTCTTTAAAAAAAATGTCTCTTGTTGGACTTTGTCCATAGATATGCTGATAAATAAGTTTAAACAGCTTGCCTGCTTGATGTGTTGCATGGATTGTTGTGATGTTTTTTTGTTATTGATGTTTACACTGAGCATTTATTTAACAACATTTTAGGTAATGCTTATGTATTAGTATTATATTTTATGACTATTGAAATTATAAATGTATAATATTAACAATATGAAAGGAAACTCCTGGATAACTGGATTATCTGTTATTTGTTAATGCTTTGATGATGTATCCGTGTTACCAGTAAGAATGTTATAGCTGTTTTCAAAATACTAAGTTTAAGCTTATTGGAAAAATTATAAAAGCAAAGCAAAATAAACAGAATTTCAGCAATTTACATTGTCTACCAACCATACAATGATCCATTTTTGATTTTCAAGATTTAATAAGTATGACATGTGAGGCATATTTCATCCAGCAATGGAATATAGTCTGAGAATCGTTGACTCTTTTAAATAATTGTTGTTAAAGATTATATTATTAGTAGAAGTGTGGATGTAAGAAAAAGTAGATCTAACATTATAAAGGATAAATTAAAGAGATTTGTAGTTGTCTGGAGGAGAGCCAGTGGCTGTGTGACTGGAGCCGAGCCTACCACGCCAAAAGTTGTGAGTTCGAATCCTAGTCCTGTGAGGACTTTTTCAACCATGTAATGGAATGGGGATTTATTCATATCCTCCCCGAGTATTTAATATTTAGTTTATAGTTGTTTGTCTTTTTGCATTAATATTTCTGACAAATCCCAGTTATTTCATTTGTTAAAATACTAAAATTGTGATGTCAGGTGTGAGCGGAGAGTGCAGTAAACCAGATGATGTAAATAACAACAATAACAAAAAGGCTGAACTTAGCTGCCTACTTCCTGCACAGCCGTCTGCTCCTCCCTCAAGGTGTGTTGATTTGTGCTCATTATTTTTAGATTATTTATAACAAAACTTTTTTCACTCAGTTTTATTTTTTCGAAATAGCAGTAACATTCATCAAAACAAAATGGCTTTTTTTTCATTGTTGTTATGGCTTAACATTAAGTCCTGAAGGATATATGACGAAATGAATACGGCTTTAGAATGAAAAATTTTGTTTCATCATAAGGAATCTGTTTTGATTATCTCGCCTTTATTTACCAACATAAACTTCTACACATCCTAAACCTATTTGGGCTTAAGGACTCAAAATTTGAGGAACAGCCAGAATTCTCAAACACCAGTACAAAGTCTTGAACAACATATTCAATGCTCAATTTTATGTTATAAACAAGATATTATATCATGACCTCAATTTCCCATTTATTCTAGATCGTATCCTTATTCATCATCCTAATCCCTTAGTGCAATCCCTATCTAGCTCCTTCCTAGATACAAGAGATCTTTCATAAGCGTACTATCAGAGTGCTGGCTGAGGCCAGTTCTCTACTCACGTTCTGACGGTATGTAGCTCTAGAACTCTCACTCAATCTCCACTGGCTTGCAATACCAGTGATGATGTGTTTGGGAGTGAAGCACTGGGATCTCCTGAAGTCTTGGTTTTCTTCACCATGCATGGGTAACAAGGTCAGGGTCAGAGTTCCAGATGGCAGACTTATAATATTATTTCTGAATATGAAGGTGCTCTCTTCATTTCATGATCAGTTAACTTAATTTCTTTGAATATATATATATATATATATATATATATATATATATATATATATATATGATTAAAATATTAAATTTTTAATTAATATAAATATGATTTAATAAGGGTTTTTTATTAATAATTACATGGTCTTGGCTAATGTTATTAACTTATATTTAATTTGAAACATATATTACAACAAATTATATAAAATAAAACTATTATAAAATACAATAAATAATGAAAATTTAAATATATAAAATTTATAGTTTATCTTTGGTCCAATTTTCTCTATTGGTTCGTAATTCTTTGTTCTTCAATTGATGTCTTCATTTTTCTTCCATAATAATGAACTAGTTTCCACGATGGCTTGAGATCCATACTGCTTGGTGACTGGTGGCATAAGCCCCCATTCCTGTAAAACATCCTTTCTTAAAAAGTTAAAATTTTTTAATTAATATTTTAATTAACATCCAATTTCTACATCTATTGACACTCAAAGTAATAATTCTGTTCCTTTTTATATAGCTTTTTATTATTACAAAACACACAATGTGTCACTAACTCAGTACGAAGTATTAATACAGCTTAATTTAAAATTCACTTATATTATTTGTATATACTTTTAGTATTTACATAAATTCCAATCATCATTATTCTCATTAATTTCCACAATACTTAAATTATTTGTACTTTCTGTGATTCATTATATTCCAGAAAGGATACAATGGGTTTAAGGTAACCAGTATGAAATGAAAATTTCTGTATATACGTAGCTGATTTTTCCTCTCCCATAAATTGCTTCTCACACGTTAAGAAGTTTTCACTTTTAAAAAAATTCTTTATTTAATGAACATTTTATTACATTTATATAGTTAAAATATTTATTATTAGCCTAATCCTGTCCTGATTGAAGTATTTAATTTTAATTCACTTACTGAGCGTTATTATGTGACCTAGGTTGAGTCCCGTATTACCTGTTGTTCCGGGATCTTCATCGGCTGCCCTCTCTACTTTACACCAGTTGACGCAGGCACCTGGTGGGGGATTCATCCTCCAGTCCTTGGCCCCCCGGGTTTCTTCACAGCCGATTACTTTATTTTCTCCTCAACAGCAATCATTTCATGATAGTGTTCTTGAAGTACCACAAGCTACGTCTAGATCTGTTATCCATTTCATGGATTCAGTGGAGTCTCCCATAGCACCTAGGAGATATTACAGGTTAAGTAAATGTATTCTTATCTTAAACATTGACCTGTGTGATCTTTATATTATATAAAAGAATTATGAATGGTTTTATTCATCAATATTATTTTGTTTTATAATGTAATGACTTTTGATTTTTATTATTTTCAGGTATTCTTGGTGCCCCTATATTAAGGTGAGGTTGATCGCCTGACCCTGCTGGCAGTTCTCGACAGAGATCTTAGTTACGCTGAAACATGGTTTAGCATTCTCCTAGCTAGCAGCGTCAGTATTCTTGGTTCCTATATTCTATATTTGCAATTATACAAAGATCTTCAAGCATTTATTCTCTGTTTTGTTATGGCTGGAAGCCAATATTCCCTCCTTAAATCTGTTCAACCTGATACAGCCTCTCCTACACATGGCTATAATCGAATAGTTGTGTTTTCAAGGCCGGTCTATTTTGTAATTGTCGCCTCTCTTATATTGCTTTTTCATTTAAATATGCCTAAATCGTCGGTTCCTGTTACTATTTATGGCCTAACTTTCCGAATGTCAAATGTTTCTGTTTTGCTTAGAGATTTTTTACTTATTTTTCTCTTGTGTTTTCCATTGCTTTTCGGCTTAGGACTTTATCCTCAGATCAATACATTCGCTATGCATTTGTTGGAGCAAATCGATATGCATGTTTTTGGAGGGAATGCTACTTGTAGCCTCTGGAGTGCAGTTTATTGTGTTTTTAGGAGTATTGTTGCTGTACTTTTTCTCTATGGCTTTGCTTATGGTGGTCTCAGTGAGGAAAAGACCTCTCAGCGAATACTTTTTTCGATATATTGTGGTTTGTTGGTCGCGACAAGTTATCATCTGAGCAGAAGTTCCAGCGAACCCGGGCCTATCTTAAACATCCTCAAAGCTCATATATGGGTTGTCGATGAGGAGATTCCGAAAGTAGAAGAAGCTAAAGAAGATCCTGAAGAAGACCCTCTCCCTCGGAAGTTGCAGGAGACAGTGAACACAAGACTGAAATCAGATCTGTTAGTTTGTACTGTTATTGCGCTAGTAGTCTTCGGCATTCATTGCAGCTCAGTTTTTACAGCTCTTCAACCAGAACTGAATCCTGTAAGATTTAAAAAACTATTTATTTAATAATTTTATTATAGTATTCACTTTATGGATTCATGATTTCTGTTTTCCTAGGTTATTGGCAGTGTAGCCATTGCAATGGGTTTTATTCTACATTATATTATACCTCAATTGAGAAAACAACTTCCTTGGCTTTGCCTAGCCCGCCCTGTTCTGAGGCATTCCCACCAAAGTCACTTTGAGCCTCATCATCCGCCAACAGTTATGTGGTTCGAAAAGGTAACTTTTTAAAATATTTTCAAGTTATTTAATCTATTGAGTACTGGCAAAGTTGATGATTTAAATCTAAAAAATATTGGGCATATTTATTTATGATAAACCTTTGGAATCTAATTTTTGTTTTCTTTCAGCTATTCGTGTGGCTGTGCACAGTGGAGTCAAACATTGTTTACCCAGTTTTGATGCTCGCCCGCCTCAGTTCTGACTCAGCCTTATTGTCCGAGATGTTCGGACCTGCACTTGCTTCGCTGATCATATCTATTACCTCACTTAAACTGCTTCGTTCGTCCTTTTCACAACCCGATGACCAGTACCTGATACTTACCTTTGCTGTATTGTTTTTCCAAGTGGATTACCCTACCATTGGCCATACTTTTCTGATAGATTATTTTATCACAGCCATCGTGTACAATAAAACTTACGAATTTTTGCTCAAAGTAAGATATTTAACTTTGTGAAATTACTATACATTGCATTTTTTATTATTTTTATAAAAAATACAGAATACTGAATTTTATATGTGTAATTACTACCATTAATATGTTTTATTGTTGCAACTCTGTTCAATTTTGAAGTAAGAAAAGGATCATATTAATGCTTTAATTTATTATCAGGTTTTTATTTTAGTTTGCCTGTTAACTGAGGAATAAACTTTTATTCAACTTTTTTTACTATAAGATCTTATTCCTTTGTATTTATAAGTAATATTATCACATTTCAAGTAATAAAATGGAACAATTTTAAACTTATTGTTTTTAATTATTTTGATAAAATATTTTATTATATATAATATATAATAACTTTAATGCAGAAGGAATTAATTGAACAAATTTTAATAATTATTTGGTAATATGATAGCCCTTAAAGCAATTTAGCATACTAAAATTAACACCACAGTCAGGATACTATACTCTCAATTCTTTCCTTAAGAATAACATAATTTGCATCATAAGTTGTATGATATGTTATCTCCAAAATGTCTTAGGCTTCCTCATTCGCTAACTGGTATTGCAATGGGTATGACTAAATTTTTGGTATGGAAATTTGCTGTACTATTTTGATTGCATTAAGTTTTATTTAAGTAAGCCTATCATGATTATATGTGAGCATACTGTTTACATTTTTGAAATCTGTCGTGTGTTTTTTCCTACTAGTAATAACTTGCTTACTTTAGTTTTGTTATTTTTTACAAAATACGACTTATATAGTTATTTTAAAGAAGAAAATATTTTTGAATTACTCGAGAGTGATGAAATATTTCCTGGAAAGGATAGGTAAAGAATGTCGAATTACATGGATAAAAACGTAAACATGCTCGCATATAACCATCCAAGGATGTAATAGATGAGAACTACATAAAATTTAATGTGTTTTAAATGTGTCAAATTTCTATGAAGAGAAATGTCATGTCCAATGCAATAGCAGTTGTGGTGGATAAAATATTTCGTCATATCCAGTTAACTTGTTAAATCCTAACTCTCTTTGTTATCTTAATACATTAACTATTGAATTTTTTTAAAAAACTTAAATTGGAATTAATTTATTTTTTCTTGTGATTATGGATTATTTTATAGTCATATTATGTATTTCAGGTGCAGTTTGTTGTTACTTACATCGCACCTTGGCAAATAACCTGGGGATCTGCTTTTCATGCTTTTGCGCAGCCTTTTTCTGTTCCACACTCTGCGATGACTTTTCTCCAAGCTGGTCTTTCTGCCCTTGTATCAGCTCCTCTTAATCCTTTTTTAGGTTAGAACTGTTTACTCGATTCCTTAGTTTCTATTTTAAATTGTTGATTTTATGTGAAACTTTTTTAAAAATTAGTTCTCATTGTTGGCCTTTCATTGTATTTATTTTCTTATAAGGCTTAAGGTCAATATAAGCATATAATATTAGTATTTCTTTTATTATTTTCTTGATGTTTCGGAGATTCTATATCTCTCCTTTCAGCCTTATAGCACCGTTGGTCATTGGTATATTTATTGATATGTAAAGTGGATAAGTCAATGAACATGGGGGTAAGCAGGCTGAAGTGGAAAATTTTAAATCCCTTAGCACATCCTGGAAATAATGAAGATTAAAAGAAATACTTAAGTATCTTTGATCCTTCTATTTTTATGGTGGTGGGGGGGCTGAGTGTGTTAGCGCGCGTTGCTGTGAGCACGCATTGCCTAGCAACAGATAACTGAAAAGTTAAGTTAAAACCAAATAATTACGAGTTCGACTCTCGTGCTGGGGGATTTTATTTCAGCATTTATCCCCTGCCCTCACCCCTGACCCGAGAAGCCCCGTATAGCCTTCTAACGCAAGGTAGGGTTAAAAAAAAAGATCCTTCTATTTAAAGGATTTCGGTTTTGAAACTGGAATTAGGCTGCTTTTTTCTGGTTGCCAGAATGAATCTCACCCTATACTCTGCATAAAAAAAATTGATGACTGATAAAATAACTCATTCTGTTTGCCAATATTGACTTTAAAGGCACGTTAACAAAATTATTTATTGAACATTTGTTGTGGCACTGTTATTATTTGTATATATTCCGATATTGGGTTGTAAGTTCGTTCATTAAATAATTTTTTACTGAATATTTCAATAAAAACTTAAAATTCTTGTTAATATTTTTAATCAATTACATATGACTCATTTGGATGTATTACATGTTACCATCTTTCGAGTAATTATTGGAATTTGGTCATCATCATCAGCTGAAGTACAACCCGAGTGTTTTGCTTCTTTATAGTCAAGATTTCCGATTCTGAACCAAGCTGATCACTTATGGACGGTGGTTTCTCCTAAGGCACCATCGCCATACACTACAAATTTTGTTCAACGTCTACGCAGCGGATTTTTCTTTTAGGAAATAAAAAATCATTAAATGACAAAAATGAATTTTTCCCTTTTGAGTGAGCAGAATACCACTTAAAGATAAGGAATCTCAGTTGAAACTGATGCATGAAAGCACCTTAAGTAATCCTTTTTTAAAATAATTTAACATTATTGACCATGTAAACATGATTTTATAAACACAGAGAGGATTGAATTGAAATATTGAAAAACGCCACGAACTTATTTTACTACCCAATATAACTGTTTCGTTCGGTAGAGATCATATTTGTGTATTGCAAATGATGTTGAATTAAATTTTATTTGATATTATTATATTTTATGCACATAAATGTAGAACTGAAATGTTTAGAATATGTTTACGCTAAAAATAAAAATTATGGTATGAAGAAAATAATAGTAGTAAAAGTTTTGAAATTGATCAATTTTAACTATTCAAGTAGGGAGCCTAGAAGGATTATTATATGATACTCTAGAAGAAAAATAAGGATTATTTAATAATTCAGTTATTTCATTATTTACAGTGCACATACATTTTATTAAGAACATGTATCTGGGGCAGGGTGGCCGATTGGGGTTGCTATGAACGCACATTGCCCACCTGATGATCGAAAACTTGGAGTAAAATAATTATGGGTGATTGAGGGATTTTAACTCTGCATTAATCCCCTGTCCTTCCCCTCTTGATTGAGAACCTCTTGTATAGCCTACAAAGGCGAGATAAGGGTGGAAAAAAAAAAATCATGTATCGTATACAGCTTAGAGAATTGCATATTTTTTTTCAATTTAATTGTAGGTTATAGAAATAGTTTTGGATTAATGAATTTCTTATTGTAAATTTCTTTTCTAGGGAGTGCAATTTTTTTGAGCTCTTACGTGAGACCAGTCAAGTTTTGGGAAAGGGATTACAACACTAGAAGAGTAGACCATTCCAACACACGCCTATGTTCTCATTTGGACAGAAACTTGGGAGCTGATGATAACAACCTGAATTCTATCTTTTATGAACATCTTACTCATTCTCTTCAACATTCACTTTGTGGAGATATTATTCTAGGTAACTATTTTACAATTAGTTGCAATTTTAAAGGTATAATGTCTTGTTTTATTCTTAGTAAATTCTTGTTAGTGTAAAGGATTTTAAGCATTTCTTTTTTTCTACGTGAGAAGTGTTTTAATTGTGATTGTATTATTAAATCCTTATAGTGGTTGTACTTACATTTATACGATGGGTCCAAAACAACAGATGGAGTAGGTTCCGCTGTTGTCTCAGAGGACTTTAAAAATGTATTCATTACTATATTTTTGTTCCTCATATCATACTTAATTGTGCGATGCATGATTTCACTAGCAGCAGCGGGAACGCATTTATCTTCACAGACTTAAAATTGGTTCTTAAGGCTTTAATACATTTTCTGCTGATCCACTTGTGATAGATACATTAACACAGTTGAAGGCATTGGAGAGGGTTGGTGGTTATTCTGGGTACATTAAGGCGGTAAATAATCACCCTAAAAAAAAAAAGAAAAAAAAAAAAAAAGGCTCGTTGAACATAGACCAAAATTATGGTTTGCTTTGAGAGAGAATAAACTCAGAGTAGTAGAGTCTTGTGTGGAACCTAATCTAGCAGAGCTACGGCTGTGAAGGAAGGAGGAAGTAGTACTGGCTAGATTAAGGATTGGCCACACAAGACTGGCCTCATGATGAAGGGGTTACCGATTTAATGTACCTTCTATGGAGTTATCCTCACAGTCTCGCATATTTTGTTGGATTGCTTTGTGTACAAAGTAGAGCGAAGAAAAATTGGTAATGACCCAGACATTGCGACAATACTGCAAAACTCCCAGGAGTCGGCCACAAAAATAATAACTAATCTAAAAGAAACCAATTTTTTACATTAAAAAAAAAAGTTCATGTTTTGGATTTTTTATTTGTCCTTTTATTTTCTTGTTTTGTAATGTAATTATCTAAATCTTGTTTGTATTTTACTTAAATGTTTGTATTTTGTATTTTAAATTTAAGACTAAAATAACTCTGGCAGCTGGAGAGCCTCTTGTAATAGATAAATAAATCCATCCTCAAAATTTGAACAAGTGGTTATTTATTGAATAGGCATATTTAGTCTTGATGAAGTTATTGCATGAACATTTTTTACTGGTAAAGATCAAATAAAACTTATGAAACGGTACAAATGCATGCCTTACAACATATTTATAGGTTAGATAATAAAATTCTAGGAAATAAAATTATAAAAAAAATAAAAAAAAACAGCACTAAAAGTCATTATTGTCTATTAGTGATAATGTTGTGCTACTTGATGCACTGGAATACTATTGTTAATTGACAATTCTAAGTAGAGCTTAAAGCATCCTCCACTGTATATTTTTCATAATATTAATCAGCTAATAAATTTGGTTTTTAGTGAAGGATATGAAAGACTTAAAAAGTTTCATGTATTGTAAATCTGTTTTGTTACCTGATATAATTTATTGTTTCAGGTCGCTGGGGTATTGTTAGGCAAGGTGACTGTTTTGTATTAGCCTCAGATTATTTGAATTGCCTAGTTCACATAATTGAAATCGGAAATGGTCTCATTACCTTTCAAATGCGAGGATTAGAATTTCGGGGCACGTATTGTCAGCAACGGGAAGTTGAAGCTATTTCAGAAGGTGTTGAAGAAAATCAAGGCAAGCTATCACCTTTTTTTTAAGTATTACAAAATATTATAGTATTTTTTAAACTTTCAGTTCATTGATGAGCATCAGGTATTTTTTTTTTTAGATGTAAGTAAATTATTAGGAGATTTCAAAAAGTAAACAAGATATTCACCACCAAGTCTCTTTATCAAGCAATGTTTGATAAAGTATATATATTATTTTATAAAACACATTTATATTTTCAGGTTGGTGTTGTTGTGAGCCCGGACATCTCCCTCATTTGTTAAGTTTAAATGCAAGTTTTTCTTTACGATGGCTTGCATGGCAAGTTACTGCTGCTAGTTATATATTAGAAGGCTACTCAATATCGGACAATTCAGCTATATCTATGCTTCAAGTTTTTGACTTTAGAAAAGTTTTAGTCACCTATTATGTAAAGGTAATTATAGTTATTAAAATTTAATGTTCTTCTAATTACGAATATAACTGTATAACTTATAATTAATGGACTTTGGTGTAGATATATGGACACACAAATTTTACTTATGTAAATGCTCGCAGAAAAAGTAGAACATTTTATTAATTTTTGTCCATATTAAAAACTATAAAATTTTATTATTAGTTTATTTTTTAAAGTGTTACACTGACCGCTCCTCTAACCAACTTCTTACATATATTTTATCTCTAATTAATAATTATACTTTTTTCTTAAATAATTAATTCTTCTCTACCATTTGCAGAGTATAATATACTACGCTGTTGGTTCCGAAAGGCTGGAAACATGGTTAGAAAGTTCTGTGATTTTGGAGGCACTTCGGCCTACTTTGGATAAGAATTTTATCGAACTTGATCCCGTATTCACTCCTAACATAGATGAGGATTACGATCTTCGCATCAGAGGAATTAATAGAGATTCATTTACAGCAGCTTATCTCGACTGGATCCAGTTTTGTAATGATAAGAGAGAAAAGGTATTTGGTATTATAAATACTTCAATCTAATGTTATTAATATGAAGTCTTAACAAAATTTCTTTGGAAATGATATGATTAGTAGTCTTTAATGAAGCAGTTGAATTTGTCTTGTCTCCTTAACATAAAGTTAAGTTATAAACATGGAATAATTAGTGGAATAATTAGTTTTTTTTGTTTTGTTTTGTATTTTTATAATTTCCTCAACCCTATCAGTAGCCTGTAGGAGATTTCTCTTCTTTCTTTCCTTTTTTTTTTTTCTTGTGTGTTTATTATCCATACTTTTTGTACATGAATGTATATAAGTCTAGTTAGTGTTAAATTTTTCTTTTTTTGCACATTTGTAAATAAAAATTAATTTCATTGTTTTCTTGACCAGACATAAATATGAATATCTTCTGTTCATTTTTGTTATTCTTAAGGGACATAGTCCCAGAATAAAGTTTTATTATTATTATTAAAATATTTGTGAAGCCTTAGCTTCTAATAAGTATCAAACCCTCTACATGGATGAATTCAAAATCCCAAGTGAAACAATTGTTAGTTATCAGTGACAGCTGACTGCTAATGCATAATCACAAACATTAAATTGGTCATTTTCTAACATTTCTAAAATAATGAGCTTAAAGGACACAGATGTATTGCATAGGATAATGGACAATATTTTATTTTTTTATGAGCATTTGAATAAATACCTACCTTGTATAAGTTTTAAATTTTATTATTTTTATTTATTACATAATTTTCACGCTACTGTGGCTAATCTGACGATACTGTAGTTCATTGGTTCCCAACAAAAATTTCTCGAGGATCCATTAATCCAATCATTTCAATGGCAAAGACCACAAAAATCCTATAATATTATATTAATATTTAGAGGGCTGCACTGTATCACGTACATTTCATGCGAAATATCACTGCTACCGAAACTCAATACTCTAGGAATGATCAAGTAGAGAAATATAAATGGAGAAAAAAAAAACTAGGTAAAAGAATTTACTTCAATTAGCACAAAATTGAATTACTCAAATTTAAAATTAATACAAAATAGGTACTGTTTAAAAAATATATATATATTATTTTGTGCAAAGTTACATCTGTCATTTAAACTCAATATTTTCAAACTGTTATAAAATGACCAATTTAATGGTTGTGATTGAGTAATAGCAGTCACCTGCAATTGTATCATTTAGATGTTGAAAAAGGCTTTGTAAAACATGTGTGATTCTTAATAAAAGCCAATGGTTAACAAATATTTTAGGTTAAGATAATTTAAAATTATTTTCCAATGAGACCACGCGGGAACCATCGTTATTGTGGAAGTCCTAAATTTTTGCCTAACCAGGTTTTGTTAGGATGGTTATCTTTAAAGAGAACCTGACTTAGCACAGGCTCTGGACCACCTTTTTATGTTCCTCAGAAGGACGGAATAACGGGTTTTTCATTTCCTTAAAAAAATCCTTGAGCCATCTGTCAGATTCAACATTAACTTTTAGTTATTTAATGTTCATAGACTGAATTAAACTAAATGAACTGAACTAAATTAAATATTGATGATAAATTATAGTGTGGTAATGTTCACTTTGATGAACTGCATATTAGAATGTTTTCTTTTGGTATATAAGGATTCAGCTTTATTAATAGTTGTGAAACTTAAAATATTTTGTTTGTATTATGGATTTATAAGTTTTGTATGATAAAAACTATTTTTAGTTTTGATTACCAACTATTAGTTTTATATTATTTTTCTTACTAATAAGAACTTGGGTTAACAGTTAACCTATTTTTATTAAATAGATCATTTGATAAATATTATTATATGTCAATACTGTGCAAATTTTCGTTGATGTTACTTGAATTAAATAAGTCGTCTATTTGAAATCCACTTGTATATATTTTTTCTTTATTATATTTTCTTAAATTTTTAGGTTGCTAATTATTTTTATTATCTGTTTTAGAAATTGCGAGATGTTGGAAAGGATTCTACTCTTGTTTCATTATGTTTTGCATTGAGCATTCTTGGTAGAAGGACTTTAGGTGCAGCCTCACACAATACAATCTCTAGGTATTTACTACATTGTTTTTATTAGTTTTATTGATGTTAGTAACATCGATAAATCTTAATCTTATAGAGGATTGTCTATTGATTCCTAGCAATATTTTTGCCATCCGTAATAAACACTTATTAATACTTCATTAGTACCCAATATTTTTTTGTTTTTTCTCTGAGTAGAAATACGGATTTTAGTAAAATTCTAATAGTGCCTAGAGAAACATGCAATTTCGGAATGATTTATTTTTATAGGTGGGAGCAGTGTGGTCTAGTGAATAGAGCACTAGTCTACTGTTCTCCTGGTCATGGGTTGAATCTCGGCTGCTGCAGAATATTATTTATTCTGTTAATTCAGCAGGGAAAAGGGGGGCGACCCTAGGGCATGGAGACCCTCCTGGGGCAGACCCAACCTCTTTAAAGTAGCTACTCAAAATTGGGGAAAAAAGCTGGCGGCTGAACTTTATCAAAGTCTAATCACCTAATTGCATGGCTATTGGTCAAGAAGCAGTACAAATCTTTATATGATCCAAGATGATGTGTTGTAGAGGTACAAGTTTTTCTTTTTTAACTTTTTGAAGTAAAAACTTGTTCATTCTGCTGCACAGGCAGTAAGGAATATTATTCGTGTGTTTGGTGAAGGAAGTTCTAATGAAAGAACTTGATGTTATATGATTTAAAAAGATATGATATTTGAAAATCTTCTCCGTGGAAGCGCTTAAAGACAAAGATCTGGAAGATGGAGGATGAAGATATTAAGAAAGCTGGGGGAAGACCCTCATAAAACAGTCAGAGCTCAACACAAGCTATATGAGAGTTTTAAGTCACTTAAAATTGATCGTAAAGCCAAAAAAGCTCGATTCATGGGTCACACACGAGGTCAACAAATGTCAGTGCTTAAACACCAAGAGATGTTTGCTTGCTTGTCAAAGAAACAAACCATATCTCAGACACATAGAAATTTGTGATGAAAAGTCGGTCACGTATGAGAACAGCCTCCTGGGCACATGCCAAAACAGAATCTCCGTCCAAAAAAAGTTTATGTTTACTATGCCTATGGCGGTTAATCTTTGGCCGGGGTTAATCTTATATTAACTTAATAATTAATCTTTCTTTTTTATATAAGAGAAAAGCAATTGCTACAATATTATACTGCCAGGAAAATAATCAGATACATCAAAATTTGATCAAGCAACAGCTGGCACTAATAAATAAGAAGGGACCTATTCATGTTAATGTCAGACCTCATGTTTCTATATTAAAACTGAATAAATGAATCCAACTCTAGTAGCGGCCACTCAGTAGCTTCACCAATCCCATGGAAAAACAAGGAACTAGACAGAAAAACAAAAAAATTGTATTATATATTCTAATTACATTATTGTACTAGCTGACCTGGCAAGCGTTGTTCTGCCTTTTTCTAGTGAGTGTTTTAGTTTTGGCGGTGTCTTATTTTTAGATGATTGCACTTTTCTTGATGTGCAACACATCCTGTGCTGACTCATGTTTGAATTTTAGCTCATGACAAAGGTCGACATTTTTTGTCTATAGAACCAATCATCTCTTTCGGATGTGCTGAATATTCAACATTTGGCTCATATTTCAAAGATAGACGAAGAAACATAGCGGATGTAAATTGCTCAATGTACTTGTTGGCATTGTTTGTCATTGGTTCTGTGTGTGTCAACTACGCCCCAGAGCACTTGTCTCTGGTCCAATTGTCTCATTCTTGATTTTGTTTTTGTGCCTCTTGTGATTGAAAAAAAAAACCTGTATCTCTACAACCCATAAAGGGTCTTGGGCTTGGTACATATAGAGATTCATAATGTTTCTAAGCCAACAGCCGTGCAATGAGGTGATTAGGCCTTGATCATGCTCAGCCACCAGGTTTTTTTCCTCAATTTGGGTATCCACTTTAAAGAGGCTTTGTCTGCCCAAGGAGGGTCTCTATACCCTAGAGTCATCCCTCCCTCTTCCCTGGAGGAATTAACAGAATAAATAATATTTTGACATAGCCAGGACTTGAACCCAGGACCCCGGAGAATAGTAGATAGTGCTCTATCCACTAGACTACGCTGCTTCCTCTTGTGATTGAGCTACCTGAAATTAAGACATGCTCACTTGCATTTTTTCTTACTTATTTTTTTTTTTTAAACTTATTTTCTGGATAGCAACACCATAATCATCTAGCAGTATAAAATATACTTTAGGACCTATTCTCATACCTACCAAATACACATAAAAAAATTTATGAAAATCAGTTGAGCCATTTTGGAGGAGTTTGACCACAAACACTGTGACCCAAGATTTTTAAATATTAGATTTCATTAAGTCTTAGCTAATGTATTTATACTCATGTACTGAATCAAAAATGACATTACCTCTTTTCATGTTTACAGTGTAGAATTTTTCCTCTATGGCCTCCACGCACTTTTCAAAGGTGATTTTAGAATTACTTCTCCTCGAGATGAATGGATATTTTCTGATATGGAACTTCTGAAAAGTGTTGTGGCACCTGCTGTCAGAATGTCATTAAAACTTCATCAGGTAATGCCTATGACATTATTATTTATTCAATATCCTAAATATAGGGTTTGGCAACTTTTCCTGTACGTATATAACTTATATCTCCTGGTGAATTCATTATCCAGTCAATCTAATTAATGGATGATTGATATATTGATTTCTCTTTGGAGTTTCATTTCGAAATGCATGACTATTGAAGGTGGGATTACCAAAAATAAATTTGAGCTGACCCAAGTCGGTTTTAAATTACCTTATCCCGTCATACAACAAGCTTTTTGAGATTTCCGAATCCTTACTTACTAGCAAAACATATTTCATAGCAAACATAATTCATTAGCATGTTCCGTGCGGTACTCGGTCAATTTACCCCGTGTCTAACTTTCCACTAGTGGTGAGCATGAAGAGGTAAACTTTCAAAAATGCTCTAACCTTTTTCAGCTTTGGGCCTTTCCAAAGGTTGAAACCAATAATGTCTATTAGATGAGGAAGATGGTTGGGGGTGCAGTCATTAAATAGAAACAATAATAATAACAAGAAAATTAATAATATTAAGTCTATAATTACATTGGTTGTTATCTTGTTTCTTTTAGCCCTGATGAAGGCCCACAATGTAGGCCAAAACGTCAGCACATAATTAAAATAGCACTTGTTTTAAATGTGTGTTTCTATTTTATGACTGCACCCCCAACCACCTTCCTCATCTAATTTCTCAACGGTCAACAAAAACTCCATCATTAATAATGTCTATATGTTTCTTTCAAACTTTTTTCTCTCGCATTTTATGATCAAAAATAGAACGGGGTTAAATTACCCTATGCTGCACTGAGGTATAAATTTTGACCTGAAGTGTGGGACGGGGTCAAAAGATCTGGAAAAATGATGAGTCACACGCTCCCCTCCCATCTTTTTTTATTTTCCTAAAGTGTGAAAAAAAGTTATGTTTGTTTGTTGTGGTTTTCAGGCTTAAAAACCTTAGGTCGTCAATGACTATAAGAAAAAAGTTCTGTTTACTGAAGTTGGATAAAATTTACTTTTATGAAGTGAAAAAGTCTTTTGATTAAAAAAGAAAAAAATATTATCTATGAGTACAACTTCTATAAGGTTAATGAACTTTTGAATGAATCAATTAACGTCCTGCTGCCATGGTATACTCACCTAAAACTATGGAGTGGGAAAAGAAATGATTTTGCCAAAATTAATCTATTTTCAGGAGGCTAATTAAATTTAAACTAAGGCCCCCATTTTTTAAGATTGACCCCCTGTCACACTTGTGGATAGTTACGGATTTATCCTTTCATACTGAACGTGTTAATATATTATACTTATTTGAAGTATGTTTATTTTCAGGACCATTTCATGTCTCCGGACGAATACGATGACCCTGCAACCCTTCATGCCGCCATTACAGAACATCGGCAGAAATTAGTGATATCTCATGAAGGGGATCCGGTCTGGAGAGCTGCTGTGTTAGCTGGAACTCCTTCACTTTTAGCTTTAAGGTAAAACATTATAATTAAATTAGAAGAGATTGTTCCAATTGATATAATCATATAATATAATTAAAAATGTATTCTACCCCTTTTATATTGTTATTCATTTTCTTTTGTATCAGTCTTACAAACCTAATGTGTTTTATTTTCAGCTGATGACAGTATCATATCATTAGTGCAATCCGTTACTTTTGTATATATACATATTGCAATTTAAACCATTAAAAATAATATTGAATAGTCAGATTTTTTTAAAAATTATGTTTTAAAATTTAACACTATGACCACGGCTGTGAAAATATTGATTGTATTACTTATATATGGAGCCACAGTGTTTGTGTCTAATGCTCATGTCTCGGCATATGAATGTGGCTTCCGAAATTCTTCGGTGAGTTTTCTTCCTTCGATGCAACAATTCGGTACAATTCCTTCGATACAATGGTTGCAGTGTGGTTTTTAATGGGGGAAGAAGAGTTCACTGCTATTTCAAACTGATGATGTTTAATTTTTATTAAAAAAAAACGTAAGGTTTTTCATTAATAAAAAAAAAAAAAAAAAAAAAAAAAAAAAAAAAAAAAAAAAACAAACATAGAGATTCGTACTGTTTCTAGGCCAATGGCAGTGCAATGAGGTGATTAGGCCTTAATCACGCTCAGCCGCCAGGTTTTTCCCCAATTAATTTGGGTACCCACTTTATAGAGGCTGGGTCTGCCCCAGGAGGGTCTCAATACCCTAGGGTCGCCCCTCGACTGAATTAACAGAATAAATAATATTCTGCCACAGCCGGGATTCGAACCCAGGACCCGGAGCACAGCAGACTAGTGCTCTATCCACTAGACCACGCCGCTCCCCTAAGGTTTTTCATTACTTTCCTAAATTCACTGCCAACCTTTTTCTTCAATACTTAATCTTTATAATCCTTATTTTCGTTATCATACAGTTTTTGGGAACACCTCAACTAGGTGAATAAGTTTTTTATCAGCCTCTGCACTAAGATGTGCCATTTTTTTCAAAAACAGATTATTGATTGTAGAGTATATATGGGTAAAGTAGTTGGTTGGGGTTGTAATCTTTAAAAAGAAGACTTTAATAAGAAAAACTTATAGTACTTGTGTGCTAAAGTTTCGGCTTACATTTATCCCTTTATCAGGGCTAAGAAAAAACAAGATAGCAAATAATACTAATAAAAAATAATAAGATAATGAAATATGGCAACTGACAGTAATATAAGGTGACTTTTATATGAAAATATTTAAAGATTATAGTAACAAACGAAGTAATAAATACAAGTTTTGAAAATTTGGCATATAATTAGTAGAATAACAGTGCATAGATAAAAAAATACATGGAGAGATATATCACTTATGCTACCATATGAAAATGGGTAACAATAAAATATAGAAGTAAGATGAACATTTTAAAAGTAATTTAACATTACATAGACAAAAATATATGAGTGGGCTGGTCATTTAACAATACAGGATAAGGATAGGAGCAGAAGGAAAACAAATAAGTGATGATAAGAGATGTGATTCTTGACAAAGAAAATTAATCTTGACAATAAGAAAATTTATGACTACACTCCCAACTAACTTCTTCAACCAAACATTAAACATGATTCCTTAACTGGTATAAAAATAAATATGATTATAGTAAATGAATTATAGACCTTATAAATAAACAATCATACTGATTACAGGCATGTCACTGATGATGGTGCAGATGAGTATAAAATAATCATGCTGAATAAACGCTTGCTCAGCTTTAGAGTGATCAAGCTGAACAGGGAGTGTGTTCGCGGTCTTTGGGCTGGTCAGCAGCAAGAGCTTGTCTATTTACGTAACACCAATCCTGAGAGGGGCTCCATCCAGAATGCCAAGCAGGTATATTTAATAGATCTTTATTTTCTATAGAAAGTAAGATACTATACAATATAACAAAGAATTGATTAATTAAACATTAATGTTAGCTGGACATAATAAATATCAATAGTTGGCCCTTGGGAGATTCAGGACTAAAACAGTCAGGGTGATGGTCAAAGAAAGTAAACTACAGTCTAACCCAGTGGTTCCTAACAAACATTTTTCTCAGACCCCTTTTTACAATCATTTCAATGGCTAGAACCTCCTAAATCCTAAATATTAGATTGATTTTTAGTGGGCTACAACGTATAAAGTACATTGTTTGCGAAATACCTCTACCGAAATTCTACATTCTAGAAGTGACCTAGTAGATGAAATGAAAATTAAGAAAAAAAGAACCAGACTCTAGCCGTTTACTTCAATCCGCGAAACAATGAATAACAAACATTTTGTGTAGAACCTGGCAGATGGTCTTGGGCTTCCACTTTAATATAGTCCGATAGTTACAGTAGCAAAAAATAACGCTTATAAGCTTATAAAAACCTTACATTTAAAACTTATACTAGAAAGTATTGATTCATGCATCATACATCTTTTGTTCTTCAAGCTCATTATTTTCGGAATGTTAGAAATTGACCAATTTTAATTTTGTGATTGTAAACAGTAGCAATAAACAGAATTTTAAGTTTGTCCATTTTGAGAGAGTGATTTTTATTAAAAGCCAAGGCTTTACAAATATTTTATGTTTAGGTAATTTAAAATTATTTCCCAATGACATTTATTTTCTAATTTATTTCCTCTAACTTAGTACTATATCAAATATTGTATTTACTACATCATAATTTTTCATATTGTTTTTTATTATACCTATTTTTCTATATTAATAATTGAGTGTTCTGTTAAGTGTTGTCTCATATGTTTTTATACTCTTATCCAGTTCCTTTTTCTATATTGGTTTATTATTTTCAATAATGAACCTTTGTAATTGAGAAAAAAAAAAAAATAATAATAAAAATACCCCTCCCCCCTCATATAAAGTGATTAATTCAATAGCTCAGTTATTTTTGAAGATAAAGAAAAATTTGTTTTTTAACCAAAAAAAACCGTGAATAATTATATAAAAGAGAAAACAAATTGAAATTTTACACTTAAATACGCTCCTAACTCATTTATTTTTGATGATAGAGAAAAGTATGTATAGAGTTTCAGAATCATTAAAGTGCAATTAAAAAAAAACAAAAAAAAACATGTATATTCAAGTTACAAATTATAATAGATGTAATTCCACCAAAAATCGGTTATTATTGAAGATAAAGAAAAATCAAAAAGATTTTTGAGATCAAGACAACGCGATGAAAAAAAAAAATTAAAAAATCATCTTATATGGTAAAGCCACAACTTATAAGAGATGTCATTCCCAGATAACTTGGTTATTATTGCTGATAATGATCAAATATAAGTTGTTCTGGAATCAATAAATTTTATTTGAATGAAAATCTAAAGAAAAGAAAATAGTAACGCAGTCCTGTATAAATGCTTTTGGTTTATTATTTTCAATAATGATTTCTAGATGCATAGAATCAATAAAAAAAAAAAATCCATTTCTTTTAATTGATAAATAATTAAATTCCAAAATTTTTTGCATTTAGTGCCATTTGATAGAGAATTAAAGTTTGGACCAAATGAAAAAAAGAATCATTGAAATTTCCTAAAAACTAGCTTAGATATTGCTTTTTGAAATCAGCGGTAGTGATAGGATATGATCCTTTGAATTATTGTTATCCTAATAGGTTATTTGGAAATAATAAACCATTGTGTAATAATTCGCAAATTTTTTTTTTTGTCCTGATTTTGACTCACAATGTGGGTCAAAACGTTGGCAAAATAATTAATAATTTAGATTATTACATTCCTTTTCTTCGTCAGTACTATTTTTCTACTGTAGTTGGACGTATATTATGTATCCTATATTATTGTTTGTGTTACCAATGTAGGCTCTAAGAAATATCATCAACTCATCCTGTGACCAACCTATTGGGTACCCTATCTTCGTGTCACCCCTCACTACGTCTTATTCTGACACCAATGCTCAGCTTCGCAATATTCTTCCTGGACCTATCACCACTACCTCGATCAAGAAGGCAGTTATAAAACTTTGGACCAGGTTATATAGCTGATTCACAAATTTTAAAAAATTAACTTCATTAATTTCTTCTCAGTGAAATAATGGAAAAGATTCAAATTTTTTTATTTGGATTCTTCTTTACTTTTAGAAATGTATTTATATTAGTTATTTGAATATTAAAAGTTTTTTATACTTTATATATAAACACAAGATCTTCTCTTTTGAGTTTTTCATATGGATAAATGAGTTTCCAATTCCCTCTTTGAAATAAAGAGTGATCCTTTCAAAGATATATTGATGAAATCTTACATTTGTGAAGTATGATTATTTAATAAAAACATTATTTTTGTATTCAAGTAAAAAATGAAGGAGATTTTCAAATTTTATTACTACCAATAAATATATATAAAAACTAAAAAGTATGGAATTATGAGATTACCAAAAAATTTACTTAATATAGATGAGTTTGTAATTCTATTAAGATCAGATTTTTTAATGTATAGCAATTGGTTAAAATATCTTACAAGATTGTTTTCTTACCCCACCAAGTTGGTGGGTTTCTCTAAGAAACATTTCTTCTATCTAGTATAGTGTTCTGTGCTTGCGCGAATTATTTTTTAAATGATATTCTCTTCATTAGGTAATAGAAATATGTTTTTTTTTTATCAATTATTGTTATTTTATTATACTATTTTAGTTTCATTAATAATTAAAATTTTTACTTTTCAGAGTTCGAAAAAGATGCGTGGAAGGCTGTTCTAGTGGAGGTTCAATGCACCAGGATGACAGCTGGTTTGGAAATGAAGGAGTTTATGCTATGACAACTTATGCTAACAGGCAGTCTGGAGGTATGTAATTTGAAGAATATGTTAGAATGGTTTGAATATGCAACAAATAAAATATGAGATACTAATTCATACCTGGTTTATGTAGCAAAATTTACTGAGAATCTCTAATATTATTATGTACATGTTTGAATACTGCAGCAAATATTTTTAATATATTACAGATAGATTGAATCTGAAATACTAATGGAATTTAAGATTAAACTATTAATTTAAACCTGAACATATTAAACCTATCCACTGTTCTTCCTTTAGTTATTAAAGTATTAAATTTCCAAGATAATTGTAGTTATTATTAATAACTATAATTGTTATTACTGAAAATGAATTTTTCAATATAACAAATCTCATTTTTTGAAATATGTTAAGAAAATTGCTTAAAGCAGTTTCTTCAGAAGTTTGGAAGATTTTTAGGTTTATAATACGCATTTGTTAATATATCCACTGTTCTTCCTTTAGTTATTAAAGTATTAAATTTCCAAGAAAATTGTAGTTATTATTAATAACTATAATTGTTATTACTGAAAATGAATTTTTCAATATAACAAATCTCATTTTTTGAAATATGTTAAGAAAATTGCTTAAAGCAGTTTCTTCAGAAGTTTGGAAGATTTTTAGGTTTATAATACGCATTTGTTAATATATCCACTGTTCTTCCTTTAGTTATTAAAGTATTAAATTTCCAAGAAAATTGTAGTTATTATTAATAACTATAATTGTTATTACTGAAAATGAATTTTTCAATATAACAAATCTCATTTTTTGAAATATGTTAAGAAAATTGCTTAAAGCAATTTCTTCAGGAGTTTGGAAGATTTTTAGGTTTATAATACGCATTTGTTAATATAATTATTTATGTATGCTAACAGGTATAAGTGGATCTCTAGAACGAGGTGGTGCACGAGCTAGCATGGCATCTTCGGGTAAACCTTCGTTGGGGTCTTTCGCTGGGCTCCTTTCTCCGCAGACTACACAAGGGACTGAACCACCACCACTTCATCGTGTTAGGGTCTGTATCATATGAAAAGATTAACAAATAAAATAATACAATTATTTTTTTAAATATTTTCTGTCATGATCAGTGATGTTATTCATTAAATAACTCAAATAATAGTTCAATTCTTCCTGAAAATTGATGACATCTAAATGATATTTTAAAATGTCTTTTTCATTGAATTATATGGGTATATAAAAGTAATTTTTTTTTTAAAGAATTAGTTTTATTTAATTTGGTCCCTAGTTTATTGATTGATTTTGTTTCATTTGCTGATTAGTCGTTGGTATGCGTGGTCAGCTGCTTTTATCTATTCGAGATAGATGATTATTATTATTCTTAAATTGTTTGTTGAGCATGGTTGATCTCCTTTTCTTATTTTTGTCAATTGGTTAGTTTTTTTTGTTTTGTTTTCAAGGAGTGGCATGGTCTAGTTGGTAAAACTCTAGTCTACTATTCTCCAGGTCCCAGGTTCGAACCTCGGCTGAGGCAGAATTATTTACTCTGTTATTTCAGCCGTGGAGCGACTCTGGGGTATGGAGACCCTCCTGAGGATTACCCAGCATCTACAAAGTGGGTGCCCCAAAGATTGGGGAAATAACCTTGCAGCTGAGTATGATCTAGGCCTAATCAGCTGTTTGCAGGACCTTTGGCCCTGAAACATTATGAATTTCTTTGAGTATTAAACCCAAGATCCTTCAGGGGTTGTAGAGACCCAAGTTTTTAAAATATGTAGTAACTAACTAATTGTGATTATATAATTCATTATTTTGTTATTATGAAGAAAAGTTTCTTGATTTATTCTGAGATCAGACATCTTTGTGGTTGGATAGAAGTTTAATATATTTTCTCATGAAATTTTTAACTATTTTCTGACACTAACCTCCATAAGTTTTAAGTATTAACACCAAAGTTTATAAAATAATAAAAAATGTCTATAATATTAACTCTTTTTCCTGCAGATTGTTGATCCAAATCAAGTCTACGATTGTATTAATTTAGGTCGTAGAATTGATGTAGTATGGCCTGACGAGCGAATGAGGGGCCAAGGGGGACGTTCTTCTTGGGGCGATTGGGTGCCTCTCCCTGGGATGGAAGGGCAGGTGAGAAACTATTTATTATTACTTCAACGCTTCATTATATTATTTAAGAATGTTCTAATAAGTTTATTTTTATTTTTTATACAATATTTTTCAAAAAGGATATATTTTTTTTTTCTATATTAATGACACTGTTTAAACTAATGGAATGAAATGTTTTAGTATGATATGGATCGAAACTGAATGTGTAATTAGTACCTTTCTGGATTTCTAAATCGTATTTTTAAAGAACTTGAAAGATCATTAGATAAAATCAAATAGAAGATTTAGATAAAACTAAATGATGAGTGTACAAATATGTCAAAATATCAATTTCGTAAAAAATCTCCTTTAGTACCTTTTGGAAATCAACATCTCAGCTGTTCAAATAACTTCTTAAAATGAAATTTAAAAATGGTGACTTGTGAAACTACAATTCAACCGTTTGACTTACTGATTTTCACACCATTTATCCGATTTTTATTTGTATTTTTTCCATTAGATTTAAAAATCAACTTTTTTTCTCTTATCGTCTATATTTAAGCACCTCATTTATTTAAATTTTATGATTTATAATATTTGGCGGACTTAGAACAAGCAAAATAAATTATAATTTTTTTGTTTTTAACTATTTTATTACATTGTCCTTTCTTTTAAAGGTTGTACATAAATGGGTTCCCTGCCATCGGGAAATCACAAAGAGATCACACGTTGATCGAACTATACTACTTGTCAAGATCGATGAGAGGTATGTTCCTATTGCGAATCTGGTGTAATAGACCTCGGTCCAGATTTATAGCATCTACTTCCATCCTCAGCTTTGTAAATAATGTTTTGTGATCATTGTCTATTAGTCCAATTATTTTATGGATTTATTTTGTACATCGTTGGTAAGTTTTATGTTTTTTTTTTGTTTTTTTGTATGTTTTTACTGTTGAACGAATTTATTAAATTAATTATTCCTACATAAAAACTTGTGAATCTTATCTAGGTTTAAGTTGAACATTAAAAAAAAAAAAAATTAATTTTTGAAACACTTAGTGTATTTTTTTAAGTCACCATTATTTAATTAATCTTTGTCGGTTGTACCGGCCGTCAAGTATGCATAGATAATCCTGTGATTGCTGTTATATGTTTGTTTTTTTTCTTGTTATTTTTATTTGTGTAGGAGAATTTGACTTATGTTTTAATGTCATATTTGTTTTGTAACTTTATTTTATATTATACATTGTATCATAATTAAAGATTTATTGAATAAATGGCCTTCAAAATAAAAAGGCATTTTTTTAAAATGTCTTAAATTGATTTTGTGCAAGCCATTTTATTTGCCTTATATTAGACTGATTATTAAAATTTGTAAATATTATCTAGTTATGCATTGTATAATAAATTTGTGAATATTGTATATATCATTACAATAAGAAAGTTGTATGAAAAAAATATATATATATATTATTAATAGATACGATAGGTTTATTGTACTAGTGATTTGGGTATAGGAACTTGGCTGTGCATTTAAAGGCTTATTGTCAAAATCCCTTGCTATAAGAATTTTAAATATATTTTACCAGTTGAGTGTTCTCGTTATCAGTTTAAGTATCATAATTTTGTTTAGCTCTCTAAGAAAGGTACTGTTTGAAATTGAAATTAATGTATTTCTAAAAACCTTTAGCTTTCTCAAACATTTATGCATCCTCGATTTATGGACCCATATTTGTTTTTATCTAACTTTGCTCATAATCAAATATTATAAGCAGATTTTAAATTATCCTTGATGTGTAATGCTTTTAATTATAATACATATAGAAAATTGGATTGAAATAATTATATATGATCATGTTACTGTAATTTGCAATCCTGAGCAATTCTAATCCACATTTAGTGCTTTTTTAGCATTTGTATTATAATTTTTATTATTATTATTATTTGTCCATCTGATAATTGCTGTATATTATGAATGTTTTTGTTTGTTAACATTTATTAAAGTGTTTGTATTGGTATTTAATGTAAAATCAAGTACAATATTAGAGGAATCTGAAATTGAGAAAAAAAAAAAATTGAAATAGTAATATTACAAATTTTATAAACATTGTACTGGATCCCAATATTATAAAGATTATAATTGATATTCAATCCTGTCATAAATATTATGAGATGAGCAAAAACCATATTTTTTCAATAAATCATTGGAAACAAAGTTTTTTTTTTTTTTTTTTTTAATGATAAGTCATGGTTATGAAATATTTTTAAATTGTAATTAATGTTAATGGAATACATTAATAAAAAAATGTCACCAACATACTGTAACTTGCAGACAATAAAAGTGAAGTGTTCCTGGTAATGAGTTGGTAATGAAAAAATCAAAAATCTGGTGAGGCAACACACTACTTTCACTTACCTCCATTGTTAAATTTGACTAAAGAATTTTCAAATACAGTCAGAGATGAAAATGAGTAAAACTAATAATTAAGAATTAATTAAATTAAATGTCCATAGAAACATGAGATTTATTAAAAAATATATTATATTATTATCTAAAACAATCAGTTAGTTTTATAGGCTTTTCATCACTCTTTATTTACTTTTACAAGCTTATGTATAATATAATATCTTTTCTAAAATTTTTAGCTTTCCAATGGTATATTACTGTTGTCTTGTCCAAAAACAAAAAATTGCTTCAACAAATATTTTTGTAGTTATCTCCTTTAGTTGGATATTGAATTCATTTAGCTTTTTCTTATTTTTTTATTATATTTTTAGCTGCTTATTATCTAATAATAACAAGATGATATGGTTATTTTTATAGAATCTACAAAATTAAAGGTACTTTAAAAGAAGAAAATTTAAATATTGGCATTTAAGCCCTGTCAGACTATTTTAATCAGAATGTAACCTATGTTTTATTGAAGCCCACTAAATTTTACATTGATATAGTGGGTTTAATCATAATAATTTTTGAGAAAATCGTAAAAAGGTGCAAAATGCATGGTATTAAGTGGCTCTCCTGGTTTGCCGATTTTGTTGAAAAAGTTACTGTTACATCACAGGTATTTGCGCTCTTAAAATATGAAATATCAGTTTTATAAAACTTAACTTATCGAGCTAGACTGACCACATACACACACACATACCTTTTTTCATTTGGACTGAGTTGATCCTAAAACCTGTAATAAGTACCTCTATAACTCAGTTATTTTTGAAGATAGAAAAAAATATGTATAGAGTTTTAAAATCAGTAAAGCGCGATTAATAAAAAAAAAAAAAATTCTTGCCTGTTTTACGCTTGTAACTCCATTATTTTTGAAGGTTGAGAAACATATTTAGAGAGCTTTAGAATCACTAAACCATGATTAAAAAAAAAGTATATAGATACATATAATAAAAACAATATATCTATATATTCCTACAAACTGATAAAAGGACCATTGGAATTGGTTGAGAACTAGCAGAGATAAAGCATTTTGAAATTAGCAGGGGTGATATTCCTTTTTCTTTTGAATTATTTATTGCTTTTCATATTACTAAATTGTTTATAAATAGTGGGTGAATAATATGTAAACAAGACTTATTTTTTAATTTTTACTTTGAACACAAAGAAAAGTACACCTCATTTTTCTTCATAGTCTCCTGATTTGGAAATACATTTTTCCCGAAGTATGAAGTAGGTTGTGTCTTCAGCCAATTGAGCACGTAGGCTTTAACCTCATCGTCACTGAAGAATCTCTGATCTCCCAAAGCTTCCTTGAGTGGACCAAACAGGTGAAAGTCACATGGTGATAAGTCTGGACTGTAGGGAGGGTGTTCCAGCATCTCGCAGCCCGTTGCTTCAACTTTTCTCTTGTCAGGGCCGCAGTATGCGGGCGAGCATTGTCCTGAAGAAGAATCACTTCTCTCATCGTAGATCCCTTATTTTGCGGCGATATGCAAGTCTGACTTCATTAAAAATGTCGCAGTAGTATGCGGCATTGATAGTCCTGCGTTCATGCAAAAAATCAGCAGCAAGAAATTTGATGATAAAAGTTGTGAGGGGGATACATCCTACTCAGACATCGTCACGACGGTAACTGGTGTGTTCGAGGGCATGCGCCCGCCTGCTTCCCCCACTCCTGGCATCCCTACCCAACACCTCTAAACGCGGGAACGTTCCCGCACCTTCACTGGGCTTCCAGGACAAAAAGTCTCGTTTATATTTGATTCACCCATGTAGTTATACCCTAGTATAGTTATTTGGAAATAATAAACCATTGTGTAATAATTTGCAGTGTTTCTATCAATAAAACTACAGGAAATTCAAATCTGGTTACATTTTACATGAAATGAGTATATAATAAAAAGGTATGCTTTTACTTGGAGGGGTAAGCCTGTTGAGTTGGTAGTAAAATTTCAATATTTAGCTTCATTTTATTTAGTGATTAAGTTAATCTTAAATTTCCTTAGTGATGAAATCTCTTGTTTTAAAAATGTATGTGAGGATGACATTTAAATGCTGAATGTGGAATAAAACATAATTTACCTTACATGAATGTTTTAGTTGGTTCCCCTATATTATTGTAAATATTTTTCCAATTTTTTTTCTGTTTTTTAATAAAGTGAAACCACTTACGGATGGTGCTTTCTCCTTAGGCATCATGGCCGTGCACATTACAAATTTTTGTTAACCGTCTGTTCCATGGATTTTTCTTTAAAGCAGTGGTATAAAAGATTATTAAATGATGAAAATGAATTTTTTTTTCTCTTCCCTTTTGAGCAAGCAAATACCACTTAATGTTAAGTAATCTCGGTTGAAACTGATGCATCAAAGCACCTTAGCTAACCCTTTTTTATATTAAATAAACATTATTGACCAACTAAATATGATTTTGTAAACATAGAGAGGATTAAATTGGAATATTGAAAAATGCTACAAACTTATTTGACAGCCCAAAAAAGAATAACTGTATTTATATTTTATAACAACTATTTTTGTGGATTACAAAATAATAAAACTTTAATTTGCTGAAACTGTTGCTATTTCCAATTTATCAAACTACCATTATATTTCCAGTTACTATAAATCTGCTCCTTGCAGTAGTGTGATGTAGCTGTATGTTCCTTGGACAACCTGTGAAGAAAAAGATAATACATTTTTATTTTTCATAAACATTATAATCACTTAATAGTAGTTAAATTATATTAATTTTTTATTGCATTCTTTGTCTTATTATGATATTTATTTTATCTTACATAATTGTCTTCCATGTTAAATACTGAAGATGTTCTTAGCTCCCATAATTTATCAGCATTTTATATGTGTTTTAAACTAGCCATCTTCAACTGAATGGCTGTATTTCTGTGATCTTAAGAGCCATTTTTCTGTTGCTTTTAAGATTTTTCAATTTTCTTAATTACTTAAAAAATAAAGTAAGCTAGTGAAAACTGAGTCTATAGCCCAATGTGACGTAAATATCTTTTAATGAACTTGACTGATATCAAAGGAAATTGTTAACATTATTACTTTTAAGAGCTTTTTTAAGACTTTAGTTGTGATTAAATACTAAAATTTTCCTTGATAACATTTATTATTTATTTAACAATAAATTAGATTAACCAGGAATTTTTGGATAAAAAGGGTAATTTAATATAGCTAGTCAACTTTTACTATGTTTTGAAGCTTGACACATTTTTTTTTCTTTTTCTTGTGGTGAAGCTGAGTACCAAGCATTGTTATAAGAACTTAGTTAATAAATGTTTAGTTATTTTTTAATATATGAGATTTCAGTTACCAAATAATGCCTTTTTGTTAACATGAAGAATGAAATTCCACAGTTTGTTGTCAAAATTCAGCAAAATAGAATTTTATGAAAACAAACTAGATATTTGAGCTCTAGGAACTTTTATTAATGAAGTCCATGAAATAACACAAATGCTTATTAGAATTTACACTCAAAGTAATGGATTGTATTTACTTACACTGTCTGTTACCGCATGGCTACTTAAGCAAACAATAAATGGACCAAGTAGGCAGAGCGAAAGAAAATAGAAGGATGTAATAACCTTTGGATTGCCAGTATTCAAGAACTATAAGTGAAAAAACAAAAAAGAAATCATTGTTAATTAAAGCATATCAAAAAATGATATGTTTAATGTACGGTTGGAATTAAAATCCAATTTTCCCATATCACAAGTCATCTTTTATTCATTTAAAAATCAATACTATTTGGTTCACTTATTTTTTTTTAAACTGAACTCACAAACCGTAATGAACAATCTCTTATCAAATATAATATTAGTAAATTTCTAATTTTAATCTCTAAGTTTTTAGATTATTATGTTTTCATATAATCATATTATAAGGCTGTAATAAAATCGAAATATTTAAAAGAAATCTCTGAATGAAGCAAAAATAATAAAGAAATAAAGGTTACAGAATTTTATATATTAATGAAAGGATGAAACATCCATTCATACATTTATATAAAAAAATGAAAAATTCAAAATTAATTTATACTATTCAATTAATTAAAGAAGGTAAAGTTTCAAGCATATAATAGAATTATTGTGAATTGGTGGTGAAAAGTTAAAATTATGTGGAGTTTATTGCAGGAAGAGTCAATTAAGTATTTAAATATAATATTGTCCAACACAGTATAGCAGGTTCCTTCAAATAGGGATTCGGAATTTGTTAATACTGTCAATGGTAATGAGGGAGAAAAAGGTTCTTAGGTTCTTAGCAAACCTATAAAATTATGGGAGGAGGGGGGGTACGAAGGCTCTTAAGGGAATAATTAATTAATAATTTGAAACTTTTGCGACAAAAATTAAACCATATAGAATCATTTTTTTTTTCGGTTTATGTCTTGTAATTTACAATTGGTCACTTTTTTTTTTAAATTAAAATTTTGTTCACAAGCTGTTTTGCATAATTCAAATTTTATTTTAGTGCAGTCGCGCCTCATGACCAGACTGTTTAGTTCTGGTGAACTATTTAAATCCGTTTTTCGTCAACAGAAAGTTTCAATAGAGAAAATTATAATTGGTTAATAACTTCTAAATAAATTTTCCGGACGTAGAGTAAATTAATTTTTGAGGAAATAATTTTGAACAATTACTTCAATTTTTTTGGCAAAATATCTGTCAGGCACAATGGCGGGATAATGTATGAAGCGAATAGGTACTGGTTGAATAGTTGAAGAAAACTCGTATAGTGAAAGTCTGCTTTGTATATTAATCGTATTGTGATTTTAATGTTTCCTGCCAAGCATCAATTGTTGGGATGAGATAGTTTAGCGATCAGTAGTAAGTAATTTTATTTATAAACATTATTTATAAAATAATCATGTGAACTTCGTAACGTTTTGAGTTACAATGAATTTGTTGTAATTGTATTTGTAGAAAATTATAAGGACCATTTTAAGTTTTAAAATAAGTAAGCTGCTGGTGGTACTTTGAAAACGAATTGTCAAAATCAGATAAGGTTGAATCTTAGGTAAATAACTTTGAATTAACAAAATTACATACAATTTGTTTTAAAACTGGCTAATTCTTTATTAACATTACAATATTAAATCTATCTGTTAATAAATTGTATGATTTCTCAAGTTCAGCCTTTGAAAACCAAAAAATACTGATCATAACTTTTGTACTGAATAATATTTTATGAATTTAAAAAAATGTTTAATTATAACTCTGTAATTTTAAAACTTGTTTTTCATGTATTACGTTTTACAAATAGTAACCTAGTATTATATTTCGTTATTTGTTTCAATTTAAGAGGTTTGGAAAATTTATCATGTCTTCCCTGGAATAAAGACAAGTACTGCTCTCTATGAGCATTATTACTAATTAACACATTAAAACTCCTTGACTTTATACTACTGTGGAAAATCGATCCTGACTAGTCTTTCAACCAATTTTCATAACTTATGAATTAACTATCAAAAATAGTATTTTAATAAATAAATAGTTAAACTTGAACGATTAATATTGTGCTTTACCAGTGTCATGGCTGGTAAATAGTATTAATTAAGAAACAAATCGATTATGATTTTGTGAAAATACCATTTTAAAAAATAATATCAATAAAATGTCATTCAAAACACGTTCGTAGATATACAGAAATATTTCCAACTATTTTATTTTTTTGAATTTATCAGTTCTCATTAAAAAAAAGAAGTTTGGGAGTGAGATTTTATTTGAAATAAATAGATTTACCTTAGCTAGATTTTGTTCAATAGAATTGAACTGGTTGATTGCCTTAATTGTCATTTATTTGTTTACATAAATATTTATAATGAGAAATAAAGGGTATAGCCGGGTTAGGATGGTAAATCTTCCCCCGAGGCTTTTTTGACTTGGGGATCAATTTGGTGTCGAATAAAAATAATTCTCCCTTATTTCTTACTTTAAAATAAAAACTTATTTTTTTCTGAAATCTCGAATCAAACTTATATTTCTTATTATTATTGAACAATATGTAAACAATTATTTCTCACCGAAAATTCAGAATTACATTACTATAAAACATTTTCAATCATTTTTCTACAAAATGATTGGATTAAAGCTACGTTTTTCAAAACCCGCGCCCGGCTAGCGCTCTGTAACTTAGTCTATTTAGCCTCCATCAATCATTTCTTATAAGGTCTCGCTTATTCAAGTGTTCTAAGTAGTGTATACTTTTCCAATAAAAAAAATATTTTCCAATTATTACCTCCAACGGACTAGAGGTAATGATACGTCGATAAGTGTTTTCGATGAATAAGGAAATAGCATAAGATACCCAAAGCCTTTCAGTTAATACTTTTTGAACCGAATTCACTGTATTTTCGTGTTTCAGAACTAAAATTATAAAAATTCGATTAGAAAAACTAAACTAAAATCATTCTTAAACCGCCATTGTCTTTTACCTTGGATTCGAAAGCAGTACTTACCAACTGTCTCTTCACTATGGGGTATTGTCTTGCTGCATGTATTCAGGGCAAGTTATTATGTTATTTAGGAGAATCAACTAATAAATACTATGAGAAAAGCCTCAAAATGGTGGTTATTTTTACTTTCTCTTACCTATACATGATAAACATTGTAAGGGAAAGTATTGCGATTGTGAAAATGTTCGAATTCGAGTTTTCACCGGAAATACACTTTTTAGGTTCCTGAGTCCAAATGACCAAGTCCCGCAAAAAGGTGTGTGAGTGGTAAGTCTAGCACAAAAACGAAAAATCGTACGAAACTGAAATTTCATATTTAAGACAACAATACGGCCGAGATGTTCAGCAACTTTTCTTCAAAATCAGCTAACCAGAAGAGCCACTTTATACCTTGCATTTTGGACCTTTTTATGATTTTCTCAAAAACGTCTCTAAGCATTTTGATTAAACTCGCTATATCGATGTAAAATTTAATGGAATTTCATTTCATGTAAGTTTTATTCTGATTGAAAAGTATGATAGAGCTTAAATGCCGATATTTTAAATTTTCCTCATCTAAAGTACCTTTAATTCTGTAGATTAAATTAACGTCCCCTCCGAAGGACGGCATAACTAAGGATTTTTATTCCCATTAAAAAATCCTAGGACCACACTGGTCTCCCTTCAAAGCGAATAAATCTTTCGCCTTACTTTCAAAGTAAACCATAACCTTTCATACTCATTCATATTTTCTCAGACCGCGGTGTACCTCAGGGTAACATTTTAGGCCTATTCCTTTATTCCTTTTATACTGCTGACATTCCACTCCATCCTAAAACTGGCCTCAATACTTATGCTAATGACACATGTGTGCTATCCAGAAGTAATGATTCAACTACTGCATCCCAAACCCTTCAGTTCCACATCACAGCCATTGAAGAATGGTGTCAAAATTGGAGGATTAAAATAAATCCCAACAAATCCCACCAAATCACTTTTGGTGAGCAAACCGATGACTTCCTTCCCCCCAGTATCCTTTCATAACATCACTCATACTTCAGTAGAACAAATCCGATACCTAAGACTCCATCTTGACAAGCGCTTTACTTGGAATTCTCCAACAAGACTGAAACGGAAGGAAATTGCTCAAAGATACCGATTACTACAACACTTACTTGACAAACGTTCACAACTTCCAGTATATTACAAATAAAATAAAATTGATTTGCATCACTCTTATCATATTTGGACATATGGGATCAAGCTTCGGGGCTCTATTAAGTCATCTAATTCCTATCATATCCAATCCTTACAATCCAAAATCCTTCGCAAAATCCTGAATGCCTCCTATTTTGTCACAAATAAACTCCTTTATAATGACCTCAACATCCCATTTGTTGGAGACCTAGCCCGTGATAGGTATACGCCTCTTTTCATTACAAACTCCCTGCCCACGAAACTCACCTGTCCATAACCTATCTTCCTTAGATATTATTGATAACCCGCGGAGACGATTGAAAAGAAGGTGGTCTCGGGACCTACTGCCTTAAAATTAGTGAAGAGCTACCACTGGGTAGTTCTTTCTCAAGACATTTTCACTACTTTTTTCATCCTGCATATTTACTTATAGTGTTATATAATACAGTTGTAAATAAATAAATAAAAAAAAAATGTATTTTTGTCAACTGCGATTTCTTGACTAATGGAATAAAGTATATCAATTAAATAATTTAAAATATCTATGATCACTTGCGATTCATTTATTTTAAAATAGATAAGATTAATAATTGTATTTTTTTAAAACAACAATGGTGAATTAATGCTGCTATACGGATTGGTAATGATTTTTATTTAGTTATTGTCTGAAAGGTTCTCTCTCTCTCTCTCTTTCTATATATATATATATATATATATATATATATATATATATATATATATATATATATATATATATATATATATATAATAATAATAATAATAATAATAATAGGCTTACCGAACCCGAAGGTTCGATGCCGATACCACCAAACTTCGCCTGCACAGACTCGTCAATGTTCGCCGGTCAAGCCCAAGCCCCCGAGATCAGCTTTAACGCAATCCTCCCATCGCCGCTTCGGCCTACCTTTCGGACGCCTACCAGTCGGATCAGCAAATACCAACTTTCTCGGAATCCGTTCCTCACCGAGCCCAACAATTTTACTCGCCCATTTGAGTCTCCGCGACGCTATTAACTCAATTATATTCACAGGATACAAGTTCCGCAATTCCGCGTTGTGCAACCTTCTAAACTCCCCAGTGCCCTCATCCCTCTTCGGACCAAATATTTTACGCAGCACCTTATTTTCGAAAACCTTAAGCCGTTGTTCATCCTTCAAAGTAAGCGGCCACGTTTTACATCCGTAAAGAATTGTTGGAAGAATAATAGTTTTATAAATTCTAACCTTTAATTTTTTAGATAGAAGCCGTGAGCTAAGTAACTTAGCAACTGAATAATAACACGCATTTCCCACCTTTAACCGGGACTTTATTTCTTCCTGGATTTCATTTTTTCTTGTTATCATTGAACCTAAATACTTGAATTTTTCTACGAATTCAAAAGTATGCCCTGATATATCAATATCACCAAGATCGCCACCATTTCTGCTACTAATCATATATTTCGTCTTATCGGTATTTAATTCGAGTCCTATTTCTTTACCGGTTTTTATTAACACACTTGTATTTAGCTGTATGGTTTCCGTGTCTTCACCTAGCAGTACCAAATCATCGACATACCCCAAAACCGGAATCTTGTAACCCATATTTAAGCCTTTTTCGGTACACATCACCTTTTCTATGACATATTCTAAAGCTATATTAAACAAAACAGGTGAAAGGGAGTCACCCTGTTTCAAACCAGATCGCACCTCAAATCTCTCGGAGTAATTATGACCGATTCTAACTTTATGAAATGTTTCCGACAAACACATCTCTACTAGGTTTACTAACTTTCTAGGTATTCCCTGTTCAATCATAATGTTATATAACTTCTGACGGTCTATTGAATCATACGCCTTTTTAAAATCGATAAAAAGTTGATGGACTATACCGTTGTATTCCAATTTTTTCTCTAATATTTGACGTAAGGAAAATATTTGATCAATAGTCGAGCGATTCCGCCTAAAACCACATTGGTAATCTCCGATAATTTCCTCAGCGTATTCCGTGATTCGACTAGTTAGAATTGACGAGAATATTTTATAGCATACTGGGAGAAGAGAGATCCCACGATAGTTGTTACAATCCGTCCTCGGTCCTTTTTTGTGAATCGGAATAAGTATTGATTCTTTCCATTCTTCGGGCATTTTTTCATTTTCCCAGATCTTTTTAACTAAAACATGTAATTTGGAAACGCCGCTTCTCCGCACGCCTTAATTAATTCACTCGTGATATTATCATTTCCTGCAGCTTTATAACATTTTAATTTTCCTATCGCCATTTCGACTTCCTCTCTACTCGGTGCGTCTATCCATGGTTCAGCGCTCTGATATTCAGATTGAGGAGATAGATTATTATTTTCCGTATTGAGAATGCCGTCAAAGTGTTGTTTAAATTTATTCAATATCTCAGTCGGATCCGCAATTATATTGTTATTTGCATCTTTAACCGCATTTAACAGGGGTTCAAATCTTTTACGCGATTTGCTTATACCTTTGTACATCTCTCTTACGTTATTTTCGCTTCTGTGTTTTTCTATTTCTATTATTTTGTCTTTAAGATACTCTCTTTTCTTATTTTTTAAAATTGTTGAGGTCTCTTTTTTTACTACACGAAAGTAAGTCACGTTATCATCGCTTGGATTATTTAAGGAGTTCAGTTTAGCGGTTTTTCTTTTTTCACACATATTTTGGCAATCCCCGTCGAACCAGGGTTTGTTCTTTTTATTTTCGATCTTCCCAAGACACAAATTACCGACCTCTTTTATATTATCTCTGATCCCTTCCTATAATTTGTTTACATCTTCGTGTTCCTCATCTAAAGATTCTAAAGCCTCGAACCTATTTTTTACTTCCATCGCGAATTGTTTTTTAATTCCGGGATTGTTCAGTTTAACTAAATCAAAATTCTCGGGATGAATATAATTAAGTGTTCTCTTTTTTGTATTTAGTTTTTGTCGAAGATTTGCGATTACTAATTCATGATCAGAACCGCATTCTGCACCACGATACGATCTAACGTTAATTATGCTACTTTGCCATCTGTTTTGTACTAAAACATAATCGATTTGATTCCGTGTTTGTCCATCCGGCGATGTCCACGTATACTTATGAATATCCTTATGCTTAAAAGTAGTACTTTTGATCACTAGGTTTTTCGAAATGGCAAAGTTTATTAGTCGGGTACCATTATCATTACTATATTCGTGCAAACTTTCTTTACCGATTGTTGGACGATATACTTCTTCCCTTCCAACCTTTGCGTTCGCGTCGCCTAGTATTATCTTAATGTAATTTCGCGGTAACTTATCGTAAACCGACTCTAGTTTCTCGCATTTTACTTCATCATCACTGTCTTCGGTGGGAGAATGAATGTTTATAAACGCGATTTTAAACCAACGACCTTGAAATATAGCAACCGATATTCTTTCACTAAAGAACTTTACGTCCCGTAATGCGGAAAGAAATCTATTCCTAATCAGAAACCCGGTACCCAAACAATAATTAACGCTCCCCCCGTACCAAATAGTATACTTTCCTTCTGTTAACGAACCCTCCCCTGGCCAGCGAACCTCTTGTAATGCAACGATATCTAAATGGTACCCCTTAACTTCATTCGCGACCGACTTTAACCCACCTGCCGTATTTAAACTTCTAACCTTCCACGTCCCTATCGTTAGATCTCTAATTTTCATTTTGCGCCATGATTCCCTTGAAGCAGTCCCCACCCGGAGACCCGAACGGGGGACTAGTTTACCTCCGGATAATGAGCGTTTTACCTCAGAGGAATCCATGACTGTTTGTGGTATTTTGTGAACTAAAATATGTGAGTAGGGCGTTCGAACCTACGTCACACCCTCCAGCAAGCCTGGGAGGGGGGGCGCTCTCATTGTTGGTCAGCGAGTCCATCGGACTTAGCCGGGAGGAGTTCCCGAGGAAATTCCACCGACCATCCCCACATCCGCCACCCGTGGGACGCTCCCCATACGCGGTAATGAGATCCGCGCGAGGATATATATATATATATATATATATATATATATATATATATATATACACACACACACTAGTATGCTAGTAAATATACTAGTAGCGAAGAGCTTATTCAATAGTAACACACTATCTTATAGCCTCTTAGAAAAACGCTCCCAATATAAACAAGTCCTAATAATTTTAAGGCTTTTTATTTATCTACGGTTTAATTTTAATTTTCCTATAATAAGGATTACAACACTATTGATTGCCTTTACCTATGTGTCTATTATCATTGGTGCATTTATTGGTTTCAATAACCATTTCATGGATTTTCAAATGATTGCCATTCATTTTGAAATAGTAATAAAAACAATTCGACCCGGAGCATTAAAGTTGCTACTAGAACAATTTGACAGGTATAAGATTGACATAGGCGCTGTCCAGGAGATCAGATGGACTGGTCAAGGAATTCTTGAAAAAAGGCACCACTCCATCTACTACAGCTGTCATGAGAGTCGCCATGAATTCGGCACAGGATTTGTTGTGAGGGGAAAGTATAGGCAGATGATAATTGGATTTAAACCAGTGAGTCCGCGAATTTGTCTCTTAAGAATGCGAGGAAAGTTTTATAACTACAGTTTGTTAAGTGTACATGCCCCTACAGAGGTGTCAAATGAAGAAGAAAAGGATACTTTCTATGAACTTTTGGAAAGGACTCTGGATGCCTGCCCTAGGTATGACATGAAAGTAATCGCTGGAGATTTCAATGCAAAGTTGGGAAAAGAAGCAATATACCAGCGAATCATAGGAAAACATAGCCTTCATGACACAACCAACGACAATGGACAAAGGCTCATTAACTTCGCTGAATCCAGGAATCTCGTGGTAGGAAGTACACTGTATCCTCACAAGAATATACACAAGGGCACATGGACGTCACCGGACCGGTCAGTTGTCAATCAGATCGATCATATTTTGATAGGTAGACGCCATAGAAGCAATCTGAGAAATATTAGAACATTCAGAGGAGCAAATGTCGATTCGGACCACTACTTGAGCATAGCACATGTGACGGCGAAGATCTGCTCAGTGAGGAAATTAAAAGCTGCCGAGAAGCCCCGACGGTTTAATCTAAAAAAACTGAAAGACCCGCAAATCCAGCATAAATACACTGAAGCACTTGACATTAAAGTGCGCCAGAGAAGCAGCGATGCTGAGCTGGACATTGAAAAGTTCTGGTCGCACTGTTACGGAGCGATAATGGAAACAGCTGATGAAGTACTAGGGCCATATGAGAAGGAACCAAGGTCACCCTGGTTCGATGAAGAATGCAGTATAGCCACGAACCGGAAAAACAGTGCGTACCAAGGAATGATTAGGGCAACCACAAGGAGGTCTGTTGATGAATATCGACAGAGAAGAAAAGAAGAGAAGCATTTACACCGGAAGAAGAAACGACAGAAAGAGAGCGAGGAACTGAAAACAATTGAAATGCTCCACTGCAGCAAAGAAAGTAGGGATTTCTTCAGATTGGTCAATAAGGGAAGAAAGCAATACCTTAGTAAAGTGATGTCTTGTAAGGATAAACATGGAAACTTGTTGACCAACAAGTCTGAAGTTCTTGACGAATGGAGGGATTATTTCAATGATCTTCTCAATCCAAGAGAAGGAGACTCTCATGATGAATTAGACAAACAAGAGACAGATGAAATCAACAGAATACAAGTGGGAGAACAAGGGTTAGACATTGAACCTCCTGATGAAGAAGAGGTTATAGATGCCATCAGCAAACTGAAAAATAACAAAACCCCTGGCATTGACGCACTCCCTGCTGAACTCTTGAAATACGGTGGAAATGAGCTCAACAAAGCATTACAATATCTTCTCCTTGTGATATGGACAGATGAGGTGATGCCCTCCGATTGGAACAGATCAGTTATCTGCCCTATACATAAAAAGGGTGATAGATTACTTTGCAGCAATTATCGAGGCATCTCACTACTATCCTGTGCCTATAAAATACTATCTAATATTCTTTTTAGACGTCTCTTACCATTTGCTGAGCGCGAACTTGGTCCCTACCAGAGTGGATTCAGGAAAGGAAGATCCACCTCAGACCAGATGTTCTGTGTGCGAACAATTCTTGAAAGAGGCCATGAGTATAAAACCAAAACTCACCATCTTTTCATAGATTTCAAAGCAGCGTATGACAGCATAATACGAGAAGAGCTGTACATTGCCCTCAGAGAATTTAATATACCTGAGAAACTTATACGCTTGATAAAGCTTACCATGAAGGAGGTGAGATGTATGGTAAGAGTAAATGGTGACAGGTCCAAGGAATTTCGTGCAGATAAAGGACTCCGACAAGGGGATGCACTAGCCTGTTTGCTGTTTAATCTAGCACTTGAGAAGGCCGTAAGAGATGCTGGTTTACGCGAAAGAGAAGGGAATATATTTACCCGACTTGTCCAGCTGTTCGCTTACGCAGACGACATCGACATTGTGGGACGCTCTCTACAGTCCGTGACTGATGCCTTTCTGGCTTTGATGGGTCCTGCCAGCAGACTTGGACTGAACGTTAATGAGTCCAAAACAAAATATATGGTAGCAGAAGAAATCCCAATGCTAGGTGAGACAGTCACTATCGGGGTTCATAAGTTTGAGAAGGTCTCAGAGTTCACATACCTGGGATCAGTGGTCACCCAAGATAATAACCCCGATATTGAGATAAGGAGAAGAATAACTGCAGCCAACAAATGCTACTTTGGGTTAGGCAAGCAGCTAACCAAGCGGATACTCTCTAGACAGACCAAGCTCCACCTCTATAAGACATTGGTGCGTCCCGTACTGCTCTATGGATCAGAGTGTTGGGCGACTTCAAAGGCGACCGAGAAGGAACTCCTAATTTTTGAAAGAAAAGTTCTCCGCCGTATTTTTGGAGGAGTGAAAGTTGGAGAGGAGTGGAAGCGGCGCACAAATCAGGACCTCTACAATGCTTTTGGAGAAGGTGATGTGGTCCGGGCTATGAAGTTAAGACGCCTAAGATATGCAGGGCATATTGCCAGGATGGAAAATGGAGAAATGCCCAAAATATTGCTCACTCAGCCGATCCATGGGATAAGAAGAAGAGGAAGACCAAGGTTGAGATGGTCGGATGGTGTGGCGGCGGACGCTCGCATGTTGCTGGGAGTTAGGAGCTGGATGGCATCGGCTCAAGACCGTGATGATTGGAGGAGGCGGTTGGAGGAGGCCAAGACCCGTGACCGGGTTGTAGCGCCGTGAAATAATAATAATAATAAAAACAATTCGGTTAATGATGATAACACGTGTATATTATGCTTCAATATTTTTACGTAATGTATTGTTCAATTACTTCTTTCTTTACACAGCTTAAGCTCACCCAATACGGTTGTAATTTTTATTTTTTATGAGTTAGTCTTTGTTGAGAAGGTCTGCTACCTCTGTGTGTGCGAGTTATCAAGTTGTGAAGGAATTCAGTGGAACAAGTAATGGAGGTTCGTTCAAGAGGTACGAAATTATTTTTATATTTCGGTGATTTAAGTATGAAAAAAAAATCTATCCAGTTTTCTACGCATATTTTATATAAGTAATAACATTAAATAATAATGAAGTGCATTTGATCTCAGTTCTAACCCTCTACTGTAAAACCCTTAAGATTTATGAAAAAAAAAAAGAAGAATACGTTTTTAGGCCATATATTCAGAATGGATGTAAATAGATTAACAAAACAGATCTTCGACTTTTTTAAAAACAGGAAAACAAAATGTAAGAGCTTCAGACAAGTTCAAAATGATTTGAATGAATTAGATAATATATTACAGAGTATACGTTAAAAATAATTGATTAAAAATAATATAATTTTGAGAAAGTTGTTAAACGTGATAGTAAAATATTTCAAGAAAAAGAAAAAGGTAGTCTTAGAGGACCAGAAAAGGGAAGCATCAGAGAGAATGAGGAAATATTGGAGGAAATTCAAGGAAGCATCTAAAAAAAGAATAATAATAATTGATTCAAGGAACCCCAGCGTGGGTGATTCGAAAAAAAAAAGAAGACTATTTTCTTGTTTTTTCCATGAATTAATTAATTAGTGCTAATGAGTGTTGATAATTTAAGGCGAAGGTCAAGAATTAAATAGTTTATTGGAGGTTATCATACTACTTCAACACTGATATTAAAAAATGCATAACGTTTCAGGTATTATGCCACCTTCAGATGCAAAAACAAGGTGTTGGTTAATCCCACGAAGAAGCCACATTTCTAAGTACCATGACATGCGCGGTCATTCAGACATGAGGCTTTTCGATGAGATAAGCTACACACCTTAAAAGCAGCGGTATACGGTGAGAAATAAGGTATGTGTAGATGAGGGGAAATTCGTGAATCGTAGGTGAGGTTAGGTGAAAGTGAATATCACATAATTTCAACATATTATAATATATATTCAATTACCGAATTTTCTATGACACTTCATCGTTTATTTTTTTACCTTGTGTTTACTCTCCTTTACTCTCCTCTCCTTTCCCACACACGGGCTCGCCTTAGTGGGATATTGACTTCTACTTGCACTGTAATATGTCTGTGTTTTGATTCGAATAAAGAAGTTTATAAAAAAAAAAAAAAATTATAAATAATGTTTAATTTCTTAAAATCGAGTTTCTATTTGACGTATACAAAATGTTTTCATGATGTGTATATTACACTTCTAATAGTAATATTTGATGTCATTATCCAATTTTATTTTTTAAAAATAAGCTTTCCTCCTCTCCTGCTACTTTCATAAACACTCACAAGACTTGCTTTCTCCTATTTCTCACCGTTTAGCACATCCTTTAAGATAAACAAAATTACTTTTTGCTCCTCAAGAGGGCATAATACCTGAAACGTTGTGCTAAATAAAAGTGGTGAAGAAGAACAACATCCTTCAATTTACTATTTAATTGGTGCTATTTATTTTAAACTTTGTTATGTAAATCTACTAAAATACTTATTATAGATTGACCAAATTATATAATTATAACTTGATTTACGGTTTATAATAAGCTTGAAACAGTACGAATGACTACTAAATTTTGAACTCTCTTTAGGGTTAGTGGTATGTCTCTGTTTTTTTTTTTTTGTTTTTTTTAGTTTCACTAGAATTAAAATCTATGCCCCAAATTATGAACTGGTACTTACTTTTGAATTTAAGTTTGGTTAATGCTTGGCGTTTTTGGCTACTTCAAAACCTACAAGACAAACGGTCAAACCTTTACATGAGTTTCATAGGACCAATCTTGACTAAACTATCGAATTCTCGTATCCAATCCTTACAATCCAAAACCCTTCGTAAAACCCTCAATGCTCCTTACTTTGTCACGAATAAACTCATCCATAAAGACCTTAATGTTCCATATGTTACTGCTTGTTGTTCTGAACCAGGTATCAATCCTTCCATGAAGAATTTCATTCCCACTTTAACCCGCTAGTTTCTATCCTAGCATCCTCTCAGATCCCTTATAATCTTCCGAAGCGTCTGAGAAGAAGATGGCCGCGGGACATTCTGGTTTAGAATTCATATTGGAGTGCTGCTGATGGATGGTGTCTCTTAATGTGTCTCATGTTATTGTATTATATTTACTACACAGTTGATTGAAGTATTTCTTAATACAGTTGTAAATAGTAATAAATATGTTTTTAAAAAAATATTTGGTAAATGTATTGATTAGCAGAAAAAAATAACTTGAATGGTACCGTTTTCGTTTGATAGGGTTTTAGTAATTTTAGTCTAAGCGTAATTTAGGTTATCTTTTAATTTGATTGCTCTTAATCCGCAAACACCATAAAATTTCAGTCGCTTTTCCTGTTAGAGCTAACTTTTCCTTGACATGGTCAGCACTATTACTGAATAATCGAACGGGTGTCAAACATTATCATTAACATAATTTAATATTTCTTAAATGAAAATGGTTTACAGGTAAAAATAAATGATATTATTAAATTTCTAATTTGTATTTCTCAGCGTATGTAAGCTACAAAAAACAAAAAAACAAAATGCATTGCAGGTTATTCATTTGTACTTTTATATTATTAATCAGATGAAACATAGTAAGTATATTTATAATGGTTTAATGATTTCATAATAATTAATTTATATATACAATCAATAAATGTAAAACTTGATAACGATGGAAAATTACAAATTTAAACCGATCAAACATAAGCCCTAAATGGTTTTGGCTTCAGTTTCAATTTTGTTGTCATTTTTTTAATAGTCCATTTAAGCGTTAGTTCTCCTTTAACAAATTAATTTTCTTTAATATTGTATCATGGAATTATTTTATCTGTTAATCTAAAAAAACATTAAATAAAAACGCCAGCAAAACTCGTATGACGTAGGGGTTTTACAGGCTTATGTAGTGGGCTTAGTTATAATTGAAAGGATTTGAACTGAACGGTATAGTAACAAACATACACAAAAAATTATTTATTTTATATTGCCCGAAGCAAAAGGATTTTATTACCTTGGAAGTTCCTCCCGGCTAAGTCCGATGGACTCGCTGACCAACAATGATAGCGGCCCTCCAGGCTTGGTGGCGGGTGTGACGTAAGTTCGAACACCTTAATCACTTAGTTTAATTAAAAAATAACACTAAAAGTCAAATAGTAGCCGTCAGAGAGATAGGCCAAGCCGTCGGAGGAGAATTGTGTTAGGTCTTATCTCGGGGGCTTGGCCTTGGACGATCATGGGATAAAACTGTGTAAGCAACCATTGGTGGTATCGGCATTGCTCCTTTGGATATGCTAAGATTCTATTTATTGAAATTTACAGACATATTCGGTAATACATGAAGGTATTAGCAAAATTGAAATGATTTGGAAAAACCACCTAAAGGTATCACTAAAAGTATATATTATTAAAAAATGGATACGTGAAATTATGGGGAATAGTAATTCCAATGAAATTAAAGCAGCCATTGTATTTTTTTTTTTCAGACAATAAAGTTACACAAACAAGTTAATCCTTTTAGAAAATATACGTCTATAAAAATATCTTATCTATAAAAAAAAAAGATTACTTGCATTTCAGTATCAAAAAAGAATGACAGGAGTACGGTAGGTAGGTTTTTAGTTGGATCCAAAATTTTAAAAGTCTCTAGTTTTCAATCTGTCTTTCCATTTTACGTTTCATTTACATCATAGGTTTTGTTTATTCTTTATGTCGCTCGAAAGCGAAATACCGTCCCTGAAGAAAAGACGTATTAAACGATAAGAATTGCGACGGAAGGAATCATCCGTGCTATTCTTAAGTCAGCATTTATCTATCTGGAAAAGCTGAGCTGCGATTTAAATGCTGTCTGTAAAGTATTGAATGAATTTCGCTCCTAAGCAAATATAAATATCAATTTTAAGTTTTATACGGAAATAAAATTGAGCTGCGATTATAATAACTTGCATGGTACTGATAAAGTCCCAATAGGATCTAATAGACTTTCCTCGCTAACAACATCCGATAAATAACAATTACTTCAGTTTTAAATATCAGGTCGTACAAATTAACTGTAAATAACATTGATAGGTAAATATAATTCTACAACAGCGTCATTCTAATAACTTTACTCGAACACACCGATAATAACATTAACTCTCATTTGTTTCAAAAATTGTCGCTACACGTTTAATTTTCGGATACCGGAAAATAAATCGTTAATGATATTTTTATGACTGATCATTTTAATTTATATAATGATTCTTATTTTTTAATAACGTTGTTATCTGTATGTATCAATAGCTACCTGAGGGAGTCTAATTTCTATTCAGTTTAATTAGGATAGGATCTTAACGAGTACCTGACATGCGCTCGGACCACTTTTAACGTCACCTCCGAAGTACAACATAACTAAGGGTTTGACCCACCAAACTACAGGTAACCCCTGAATATTAATTGTAACTTGTTATTTGGACAATAAGCTTCTGGTAAATAATGAACGTCAAACCTGTAGGTAGTTCTAGGATTTTTTAATGGTAGAAAAAAATCCTTAGTTATGCCGGCCGGTCCTCTGAGGGGACGTAGAAAGGTGATCCTGAGCCTATGCAATGTCTGGGTACAAAACATCGCAAGACAAGGGTACAAAACGTTAAACATCCCCAAAACGATTTTATCTTTTATGTTATTAGAAGGCCAAATAGACTGGATGAATTTATGCTAACATTTAAAATCATTTATTTTGTTCATCACCCACTTTAAGGCACGTTGAATCAGTTATTATTTTTTTTTTGGTGGATGCTTTCTTGTGTTGTCTCTAATTTTTCTTATTCTTTCCGATGTCGTCCTTTTTTGCTCCTCGGGGCCTACTGTTTTTCTTCTAGTTTTTTGTATTTGTTGGAATATTTTATTCTCATATTTTCAAGTTTCTCAAAATTATATCATATTATATAATCATATCCTGAGTAGTATCAAATTCATTCAATTCAAGTTGAACTTTTTTAATTAATCGGTTACATTTTTTTTTTTTTTAGTTTTATAAAATATCTGTTTTGTTAATCTATTTTCATTCATTCGGAGTATGTGATTGTAAAAACATATAAATTTTCTTATAGAAACTGAAAGCTGTTCAATTTTCCGTTAGAAAACAGTTAGATTTGCCATAAATTCACTTCATTATTCTAAAGTTTTAGAAAAAATATTAAACAATTTTTTCTTTTTCAAGCTGACAGTAATTTTCAAGCATTATGATAAAGCATTAAAATAAAACTAGATTATTATTATTTTCTAAAAACAATAAATAAGGTCTAATCACTTTAATGAGCACTTATTCAAATATATATTTTTACTGTTGCTGCGAAAGACTGAATACTACAAGGAAATATATATTCTCAGAGCTTTACATACATATCACTTTCCTCAAATTAAACCAATAATACCAAAATATATTTTCAGAAATCAGTTTTTATCATTGTACGTCAGTTATACATTAAAAAATATATTTATGCGAGGTGTATCCATTGTTTTACTTACTAATCTGTTTCAAGGCTACTAACGAATATCCACAATAATCTTACTTTACGTATATTTGTTTTTAATGTCGTGTTCATACATATTCTTTCTTTTTTTTTTAGACATTAATAATTTACACCAGTGATTTCGTAATTTTTACCGGAATGTAGTTTTTAAACAAGGGAGCTGCGTGGTCTAATGGATCTAGAACGCTAGTCTACTCTGGGCGGGTTCTGGGTTCGAAACCCGCCCGTGACAGAATATCATTATTTATTCTGTTAATTCAGCTCGGGGACGCCCAAGGTTATAGAGACCCTCCTGGGGCAGATCCGGCCTCTTTAAGTGGATACTTAAATTGAGGAAAAACCTGGCGGATAAGCGTGTTCAAGGCCTAATCACCTCATTGCACGGCCGTTGGCCTAGAAACAGTATATGTACTTAGTCCAAAACCCTTCCTGAGATGTAGAGGTACAGGATTTTTTTTTTTTTTTTTTTTTTTTTTTTTTTTTTTTTTTTTTTTTTTTTTTTTTTATGTAGTTATTAAATAGTACGAAAAAGTTTAAAAAAATTATAAATGGGGGTCACCTGTAGCGTGGTGGTTAGCATAACAATCTCCTATGCCAATGGTCCCGGGTTCAAACCCACAGGTAGCCATAGGATTTTTTATTGGGAGTAAAAAATCCTTAGTTATGCTGTCCTTCGGAGGGAACGTTAAAAGGTGGTCTCGAGCCTGTGCGATATCAGGTACTCGTTAAAGATCCCTATCCTAATTGAACCTTGATAGGCAAAATTTAGGACTCCCACTGTAGCATCGTCCGATTAGCCACAGCAGCATAAAGGGACGTTAAATAAATAAATAAAATTATAAATGGTGATACCTTTCCCCAGCATTTTATTTACGAACTTTTCTTGAGGTGTCAATAACTATATATCTATATGACTAGGGTTTGACCATTCAATTGTTTTAATAAATTTCAATTTGCGTTCGCGGTTATCTATGTATATCGTGTATATACACACACGCCCAGATATGTAATTAATAATGTTTGGTTTTCTTTTGTTTGACACCGATAATATATTTCATCATTACAGGAAACTATAAATAATTATTAAGAAGGCTTGATAGCAAGCACTCTATCGATTTCCTTTATAGCTCATGGAAGGGGGTATAAAAGAAGAGGTGAGATTTATTCTCAAATATTGGTTCCTTTGGTGCTTGTAGAGAGCTGACTCTTCACCCATCCGTACCGGGTAAACATTGTCTCTCATTTCTCTCTTTCGGTTGATATTAAAGATCAAGTTTATATTTATTTAATAACTTTGACCTTCGGAACCTAATTGGACTTTAGTCCAAACAGATAGACATGATATCCAATCAGATTTTCTAGTTCTTATAAGTCCGTAATGAAAACTTGAAGAGAAACAAAACTGATCTCGATCGAAGTTAAGAAACAACTGTTCCCTAATTATGTAAGAAGTTTTAAAATAATACATTCAAATAAAATGTCACAATAAACCTTCAAAAAATTTATTGTATACCTATACTAATATTATAAAGCTGGAGAGTTTGTTTGTTTGTTTGTTTGTTTGAACGCGCTAATCTCAGAAACTACTGGTTCAAATTGAAAAATTCTTTTTGTGTTGGATAGTACATTTATCGAGGAAGGCTATAGGCTATATAACATCACGCTGCGACCAATAGGACCGAAGAATCAGTGGAAAATCTGGGGAAAAACAGGGAAAATTGACCTCGAATCCCAACGATTCCAAATGATTCACCTTTTGATTTTAAAATAATTCAATTTCCCGTTAATTTATCTTTTGCCATAACAATTAATAAATCACATGGGCAAGCATTTAAACACGTAGGAATCGATTTACGTCAAGATCTGGTCGCGGACAAAATCAGTATGTTCTTCTGCCACAAGAAAATAAAACCAAAAATATCATTTAAGCAGAAATACTTTAAAATATTGGGTCGTCCGAAAAGTTGGTAGAGGTTTTTAAAATAAAATTTACCTTCTGTTTTTTCTACTAAAATGAATCACGAGGCTAATGTTTATTTATATGTCTTTATTCCTCATGAAATTAACTATATTAACACACTGAATTCGTCTTTATTAAGGATCAGTAGAATAGTTTATTACAATCCAACATGAGTGACAATTCAGTTCATTTTCGCAGTAATATGCTATTCTTTTTTAAAAGAGGGAAAAACGTAGCCCAAACTGCAAGAAAGATTCGTTCCGTGTATGGCAGCGATTCAATTGCTGATAGCACGGTTCAGAAGTGGTTTTCGCTGTTTAGAGGGTCTTCAATTTGGAAGACCAACCCCGGGCTGGCCGGAATTTAACTCTTGACGTCGAGGATATTATGATGGTCATTACAAACAATCCACGAATTACTGTTCGTGAGATAGCTGCGGAGTTAAGAGCCTGCAAATCGACCGTTTTTGATCATCTAAAGAAGGCCGGGTACGTCTGTCGTTACGACGTTTGGATTCCCCATGAGCTCAGTGAAAGGAATCTTTTTGAAAGGATTTCATGTTGTGATTTGCTGCTGAAAAAAAAAAAAAATGTGGTGGAGGATCCATTTTTGAAACGAGTTGTTACTGGGGACGAAAACTGGATTCTCTACATCAACACCAGCCGAAAAAAATGTTGGGGTTGCCTGGAACGACGCCGCTTGCAACACCAAAGGCCGGCTTGCATCCAAGAAAGGTGATGCTCAGTTTTTGGTGGGATTGGAAGGGACTCATACATTTTGAGCTCCTACCACAAAACCAAACTATAAATACGGACTTTTACTATAAATACGGACCCAGCTAGATCGATTGAAGGCAGCAATTAAAGAGAAACTGCCATAGTTGGTGAGTCGAAAGGAGTGCTATTCCACTAAGACAACGCTAGGATATGTCTTTAACGACTCGGCAAAAGTTATTAAGCTTCAGATGGGAGGTTTTACCTCGATACTTTTCTACAAGGGAAATCCTACTCTTTAGAAGATGACCTCAGAACGGACCTTTTATTGTTCTTCAGGAGGAAGGACAGTGATTTTTGGAAAAAAGGGATAATGGACCTTTCAAGCCGTTGGGAAAGGTAATCGCTAACGATGGAAACTATTTTGTAGATTAAATAAACAAATTTTAAGCTGTCCAATTTTAATTGTTGTCCAAATTTTTCTACGAACTTTTCGGACAACCCAATATATTCTTTTAAAAACGTCTTAATAGCGATCATAATAACTGAAATTGACGCAGACGAAGTCGCGCGCAACAGCTAGTTTTATTGTATTCTTGTAATAAGTCAATACAGACCAAATTTTATATAGTTGTTGTTTATTACAATTGAAATTAAAGTAAACCAGCTTTTTGAAGATTTAGCATTAACTTGATACTAGTAACTTATTTTTCTAATAATAAAGCAATAGACGAATTCGCTGGAATGAAAAAAGTGATGATGCCTTAATTTTGTCGATGTAATCACTGGGAAAAATAAATTAATCGCTAATTAGATGTACTGTATGTGTAATTCATATATGAATTAACAAGTACTTAAACACTCGTGAATTGAGACGTTGATTTCCAAAAGGTGCTAAAGGACATTTTTTACGAAATTGATTTTTTTACATATTTGTATTCCCATCATTTAGTTTTATCTAAATATTCTATTTGATGTTATCTAATGAACTCTCAAGTCCTTAAAAAACGCGATTTAGAAATACGGTCATTTTCTTAATGTACTGATTACGCATTTATTTTCGTTCAAAATCATTCTAAAAAAAATCATTTTATAACTTTAATATGATATTATTATTATGGTAAAAAAATAATTCTAAATTGTAATGCGAAAAGAATCAAATTGGCTGATTTAATAATATAGTAATGAGATATTTTCGCGCTCCCTGTAAAGTTCCCCAGAATGGATATAGTACCTTTTGGAAATCAACGTCTCAATTGTTGAGACGTTGATTTCCAAAAGGTACTAAAGGACATTTTTTTACGAAATTGATATTTTGACATATTTGTATTCTCATAATTTAGTTTTATCTAAATATTCTATTTGATGTTATCTAATGAACTCTCAAGTCCTTAAAAAACGCGATTTAGAAATACGGTCATTTTCTTAATATACTGATTACGCATTTATTTTCGTTCAAAATCATTCTAAAAAAATTCATTTTATAACTTTAATATGATATTATTATGGTAAAAAAATAATTCTAAATTGTAATGCGAAAAAAATCAAATTGGCTGATTCAATAATATAGTAATGAGATATTTTCGCGCTCCCTGTAAAGTTCCCCAGAATGGATATAGTACCTTTTGGAAATCAACGTCTCAATTGTTGAGACGTTGATTTCCAAAAGGTACTAAAGGACATTTTTTTACGAAATTGATATTTAGACATATTTGTATTCTCATAATTTAGTTTTATCTAAATATTCTATTTGATGCTATCTAATGAACTCTCAAGTCCTTAAAAAACGCGATTTAGAAATATGGTCATTTTCTTAATATACTGATTACGCATTTATTTTCGTTCAAAATCATTCTAAAAAAATTAATTTTATAACTTTAATATGATATTATTATTATGGTAAAAAAATAATTCTAAATTGTAATGCAAAAAGGCACAAGTTCGCTGATTTAATAATATATTAATGCGAGATTTTCGCGCTTCCTGTAAAATTTCCTAAAATGGATATAGTACGTTTTGGAAATCAACGTCTCAATTGTTGAGACGTTGATTTCCAAAAGGTACTAAAGGACATTTTTTTACGAAGTTGATATTTTGACATATTTGTATTCTCATAATTTAGTTTTATCTAAATCTTCTATTTTATTTTATCTAATGAACTCTCAAGTCCTTTAAAAACACCATTCAGAAATGCAGTTATTTTCTGAAAATACTAATTACGCATTTAGTTTCGTTTCAAATCATACTGAAACATTTCTCTCCATAACTTTAATATAGTTTTATTAATATAGTGAAAACAACTTTTTGGGACACACTGAGGTAGTTCATAAAAATATGAGAAAAAGTATTCGGTAACTGAATATTTCAAGATGTTTTCTAGGAACTATCTAGAATCCATACAGAGAGGACATAAATTTAGCCACGTGCACGCGATACCCTCTTCTTGAACCCAACGACCAATAATTTTCGCCTTCCTACCCTCGCCAAATTATTTATTGACCTGCGCTACCAATACGCGCCAGGGTAAAAAAAAAGTAAAAAACAATAAGAAAAAATACCCAATGTTATTGAATTACTAATTTACAAAGCATGCTATGCTGACCGATAGAGTAGAAAATATATAAACAAAGAGAGATATTTCAAAAAGAATAATTAGGATATATTGGTGTGGTGTAAAAAGTGATGTTAGGTGCTTCGTTTGAGGTTGCCCTTACTCTTTGTGTTTCTTTCCCAAGATTCCCAGCTCCTCCAATGTAAGAAATGTTTTCTTCTTAAGAAAGAGAGTCATTGTTCGGGAAAGTAAGAGACCGGAGGAGCAAGATCTACATACATACTATGGGTACGGTAGAAGTTCGATGGCATTCATTTGTTATGGCATTTTAAGTTATTTTTACGCTGTTGCAACAGAACATATTTTGAAAACTATTAAGGCCTTGTTTATACTAAAAATGATATACAGAAAGGAAGAGAGGAGCTGCTTAGAAGGTATTGGTAACATTTTCAGCCATTGAATAGGTTTGTTACTATTCGGACCTCTTTGAGTTTAAAACCATTCAACGGGAATTATTATTGAGTGAAAATTCAAGACTTCTTTTCGATGATATCTTAGTCATTAGCGATCTATGTGCAGCATAGCCTGTACCTTTTAAGTGACTCCTTCTCTCTACCGTCCTTGCTAATTAATAGCTTATCCTTTAAACTTGTACTGTATTACTCGTTCAAAATTAAAAAAAAAATGCATAAAAAACAAATAATTTGTTAGAGTAATTATGTCTGACTTAATGTTAATGTTTAATATTTTTGAATACTAGGCTGTATGACATTGGGAACTGAAAAAAACTTGGATATAATTAGGATATAATATAATTAGTTGACCGTTGAAAATTACTGGAAGGAATTAGTCCGGGTGGCGGTCAGTGAATGAAACAATTAAATAGTTGAAACTTACACCTAATTTACATTCATTCCATTAAATATTAAAGGAAATTCATCTTTTTTTTATTCCTTGCTCGGTTGATCAGATATCTTGAAACATGTTTTTTTTAGGTCGATTACAAAGGTTCATTATTGAAAATAAAAAAGCAAAAAATAATTTTTTTAATGCACCCCAATAATAGTGACAGAATAAAAAATTGCTCTTGGATTTGTGAAAAAGTAATCGTGTCTTACATTACAAATATTGATGTAGGGTTCCTAGTAAGCCCAGATTAACGCTGCCTGGCGCTGATTCATTTCAAAAGCGTCTCCAAAAATACACCTGTTGCAAAATGGATACTTATGGAACAAAGTTCCTTCACTGGAAATCGCCTTTCGTTAAACTCCTATCAATAATCCTCTTTCTCGGTAAGAAACTCACTTTGTACAAATATTCTATTTTTGTTATTTTCAAGTTTAATAAAGGAAGAATTCGGTAAGGCATCGGGTGATAACGAATTTAATGATGAGTAAGTCTCATGCAATAAAATGTAAGGAGACAGAACTCCTCTGTCGCCGAAGTGCCTGGAACGAGAAGATAAGACTCATTCGCAACGTTACTTCTCGGGTCAGCACTTCGCTTTAAAAGCCGATTCATCTCCTTTTTAGGGCCAATTTTTCCTATTTCGATTAAACTTTCATTATAACCAATTTTTCATCCATGTATTATAGAATAATAATTTATTTATTTGTTTCAAAATTAATTGTTTATTGACCATTTTATATCGCTCATTTTGCTGTTTTAATCAATTATCGGAATAAACTTCCACATACTGTTACTGAGCTTTTGCTTTCAGTCCATGTTTTTCAAATTGAAATTGTTATTTTATAATAATAGGCTGCCGATCCGAAGGTTCAATGCCGATACCGCCAAATACTGCCAACACAGACTCGTCCAATGATCACCGTTCAAGCCCCAGCCCCGGAGATCAGCCTTAACACAATCCTCCCATCGACGCTTCAGCCTATCTTTCGGACGCCTACCAGTCGGTTCAGCGAATACCAATTTTCTTGGAATTCGTTCTTCTCCTTAAGACGTTCTTCATTCCACGTTTCACATCCGTAAAGGACCGTCGGAAGAATACTAGTTTTATTAATTCTAACCTTTAAGTTTTTAAATAGAAGCCGCGAACTAAGCAATCTCGCAACTGAATAATAACACGCATTTCCCGTCTTTAACCGGGACTTTATTTTCTCCTGGCTTTCATTTTTTCTTGTTATAATTGAATCTAAATACTTGAATTTCTCGACGTGTTTAAAAGTATGTCCTGATATATCAATATCCACCAAGTCACCGTTATAGTGTCTTCACATGTTCTTTTGTAATATTAAATTACAATATATCAAATTAAAAAGTAAATAAAAATCGGCCTCCATCTTTAAAATTTTTGAAAGTAAACAGTTTGGTTAAAAGTATATTTATTATAGTTAAAAAAAGACAGGATTCGAAGCAAATATATGTCGATTTTAAAATAAAGTAGTCGTAGTCTAGGTTCGAACCCGGCAGATGTTCCTAGCTATTTAACGAGAGTAAAAAATCTTAGGTTATGTCCTCCTGATATATTAATATGGTACTGTGACTCCGTATATATAGATATATCGGAAGCTGAGGACTACAGGATACAGAGAGCGCTCAACGCAGCTATCCGATTCATATTTGGTATTAAAAGGGACCAACATATAAGTCCACTTATAAAGGAGTTAGGTTGGCTTCGAGCAAAAGAATATCGCCGCCTCAATTTAATGTATCTAGCCCGTAAAGTGCTTGATACCGGAGTTCCAGAAATCCTAAGGCGTGAGTTTGTTGAGGTGAGGAGTGAGAGGTTGCAGGGCGTATTCCAGTTACCTGCTTGCAGAACTGAGGCCTTGAGGAATTCTTTCCACGCCGCGGCAGCGAGAGAGCTCAACCAGTTACCGGTGGAAGTCAGGTTTTCATCCTCTTTCCCTAAGGCTTGCCTTCGACTATTCTTTGAAGCAGACTCGTCGAGTGCACCTTGAGGCTCTGAACAAACATGGAGATACTTCCTTTCCCTTTCCAATATCCCTTTGTTCCTTTTACTTTATTTGATTGTTTTTCCTTAATCTCTTCCCTCAGTGTTAGTTATTATTATCATTAATATTTATTTTATTTTTTTAATATTTTTATTTTAAATAGTCTACATAAATTTTTTTTATTATTATTATTGTTTTCTTTTTGTATAGTTTAAAATATTTACTGTTTTATGTTTATTTAAAGAAACAAAAAGAAAAAAGGGTTATATATGTATTGTTTAAAACTTTTTTTTTTTTTTGGCACATTAATTATTGTAAAAATTATTACTTTGTCTGTAAGAAAGGGCCTCAGGCCCTAAGACAATAAAAATCTAATCTAATCTAATCTAAACCTGATGGGACATAAAATGGTTTGTTGGAACTTGTGTTCTGGATAGGGAAAAAATAGGGACTCTCAATATAACATCCATAATAACATAAAGAGACGTTAAATGAATGAATAAACAAATATATTATTCTATTAATTTGTCAAATAATTGAAAATCATTAATATAGAGTAATAAAAGTAAATATGCATATTAGAGAGAATCGAATGGAATAAATCCTCTAGAAGGAAAATGTTAGCATGCTGACAATATATATTAAAAAATCAAAATAAAATAAACTGTTCAAGTGAATAGAATATGCAAACTCATGTTTTTAAATCTCCTCAGTTTGCAACTTCAGTCTCTATGAATAATTTTAATTGACTAATGCAAGGCAACTGCATTGCAAACTTTGCAATTCAATGTTGTTTCATTGCAATTCGTTTGTTAGACCTTTTTACAATGATAAAATTCCTTATACATTTATTTCTGTTATAAAAAGTTACAAAATATGTTTATTAAAGTCTTGATTTTTTGTATTTAATAAACGATAAAATCGTCTATATAAGATATTATGAACTATGATAGCATTTATAATGTTAATTTGCAAAATAATAAACGCTTATCTTATATGGTATTGAAAGTTCATTATTATAGAATTAAATGCTCTTAGAGAATTTCAATGGATTTCTAGTGCCCATTGTTAAAATTCCTGAGCTAAAAATAAGAGACTCACTAATTTTTCGAACAGAGAACCGGCAAACATTCTAAGAAAAAACATGGATTAGTTGTGAAGAATTAGGATTACGAATTAAAAACTCTTTTGAGTTGAGGTATCAAACTAAGCACTTGATATAATTTGAAAATATGAGGGATTTACAATTTTTTTTAGTGCACTTAATAATTATGTGCTTAGCATTTTCCAGAATGTTACCCGTTAGTTATTTTTAGCCTTCCACGATGGGATTTTCCCAACTGCAATAAATGATTGATAATGACAATATGGACTAAACACCAAGATTAAAGGAATGTCAATAAATTTCCTCGTATTTTGTTTTGGTTTGAATCTATGGATTTTATTAATATTGGTAGAGATGTTAAAAAACTAATAGGGCTTGTTTATGCTAGAAGCGATTAGCTAGGATTCATTTTATTAACATCTAAAAGTCATGAATTTTTCATTAATAAGTCAATAATAATATTGAATGTTTACTTTCACCGAGCAGATAAATAGAAAAACAGATTCAGGAATAAAAAAAAAAAAAGTACAAAATGTTTCCAGATTTTAAGAAACTATCTCAACTCAGCTCAAAAAATCTATAAATCATTAGCCTTATATGGTTTCAACTCAAGTTATGCTTCACCCCTTGAAGTTCCACCTGCCACACTAACTATAAAAAAAACACAAAGGAATCCAAAGTCTAAACATCAAAGTAATAAACGCTACATACATAAAAGGACAAAACATTTACTCTTCAGTTCATAATGTGTATTATACCATTTTAACAGATAATTAATAAATATAACAATAAAAATAAAATATGATACACATATTTATACCAATGGGAGCCCGTGTCTGAGTGGTTTGCGCGCTAGTCTCTCACGCTAAAGGTTTTGAGTTCGAATCCCAGTCCCAGTTGGACTTTTTCAAGCATTTAATTAATGAGGATTCACTTACAGCTTCTCCCTCGGGTACGCGAGAACCGTCAGCCAAACGGTGGCCACTCACAAAATTAGGCGTATAGATTGATGACCCTACACTATAAAATACATCGAGAAACGTAATTGTATTCTCCCAGGAGACTACACCGAGAGGCCAAGGGCCTACACGACCTGTCCTGCCACTAAAAGAATGTATGTATGTATGTATAAACGTTTACTCGTTCTATTATGTTACTATCTCAATTTGCTTTATTCAAACAAATTCTTTATAATAGTAATAATTATTATTATATCACGTTTTATTCTATTTATCTGTTTATTCTTTTTTTTAATTTTTTTTTTTACTCCTCCATAATGACCTTAATATCGCATTTTTTTCAGACATAACCCGTGATAGATACTCCTCTTTTCATTCTAAACTCCCTGCCCATGCAAACCCACTTGTCCTTAATTTATCTTCCTTAGATATCCCTGGTAACCCTCTAAGGCGAAAAAACCTTCTTCGGGACCTACTGCCTTAAAACAGTTAGTGAAGTGCTACCGGGTAACTAGCCACTGGGTAGTTCTTTCTCAAGACATTTTTATGACTTTTTTTTTTTTATTCCTCATATTTACTTATTTTGTTCAGTTGTAATACAGTTGTGGATACGCCCGAAAAGGACTAATTTACTATTTCAAAGAATATGCCCGATTTTCATATTTTAAGGACTGTTTTAATTTTTGTTTTTTTCATTCTAAGTTAAAATCGCCATTCTCGTTGAAAGGATTCTTAACAATTGACATTTATTGTAACCAGGATACGATTCAAAATGGTCACGGGTTCAAATCCGCAGGTGGTCCTAGGATTTTTTAATGGGAGTAAAAAATCCTTAGTTACGCCGTCCTTCGGAGGGGACGTTAAAAGGTGGTCCCGAGCCTGTGCGATGTCAGGTACTCGTTAAAGATCCCTATCCTAATAAAACCTGGATAGGCAAAATTTAGGACTCCCACTGTAGCATCGTCCGATTAGCCATAGTAGCATAAAGTGACGTTAAATAAATAAACAAACAAAACCGTCTCAGAGTCAACCCTGATGAAGGCCTACATTGTAGGCCGAAACGTCGGCACATAATTAAAATAGCACTTATTTTAAATGTGTGTTTCTAATTTATGACCGCACCCTTGGGGTTGGCCATCTTCCTCATCTAATTTCTCAACGGTCAACAAAACTCCATAATTATAAAAAGCTTGTATATTGTAAATATGTGAATAAAACTTTATTATCTCTCTATCTCCATTGAATGTTTTTTAAACTCATAGTGAACATAGAAATCTGGATATTCTGAATAAGAAAACCTATTCTTTTCTTAATTAATTTAATCTGGAAGTCAGTGATTTTCTACCCTCCTTGTTAATCGCTTAGCTAACTTCTAAAACATCTTTAGAACTATATAAAGAAGACAATGCTATTAAAAGTATAAAGATATAACCAAATACATTAAGGTTATATTTTATCCACTCATTAAACTTACTGATAGTAAATTTGTTAAATATATTTCTTAGGTATACATTAATTTCTGGTTTAAAAAATGAAATGTGAATGGGCCTCAAAGGTGTTGGTTTGTTTTATACAAAAAAAAGCGTAAAATATAATCTTTTCAATGTTTTCTTTGGCATATTTTCCATTATTTCCGCACGATTTGTCCGATTTTTGCTGATAGTAAAGGCGAATCGTTAGATTTTGGATCTGTTCCAAATCTGAAAAACCAGCAGATATCGGCGTCTCTCAGATTGTTCTGCCGCAATGAGTCCGAAGTTTCCTGCAAAAGAGTGAGAGAAGAGTAGTATATGTCGATTTAATAGTTATTAATATTTAGTTAATATCTGATTAGGCCATACCAAACATGAAATTGTAAGCAACATATTTTACAATAACTTCATGGAAATGGAACCTTCCACAACTAAGCCCTGGATCCCGGATTAGTTTCTGGATGTGACAGGATATTTATTTATTCTATTGTATCGGCAGTGAGGGCCCACTTAAGCTTACCCAGCCACTCTGTAGGGGATACTCTAAAATTGTGCGTGAAACCTGGCAATGAGTGTGATCTTGAATAAATCATTTCCTGCTATTATTTCGAATCCCATCCTTGTCGCCAATATTATATCAATAATATTTAAGATTCAAAGACCGTACTATTTGGTTTGAACATTTCAATAAACCTCAATCCTAATTCTAATAATCTTTATAACATATGTTACGATAATCGATGTCATCACATGTGCTTAGAGATATAACACCTGCCTTAATCGTTTATTCAGAAATAGCAAGGATATATATTACGCACTGAATCTAAGTACTCAAGTTCGCAGATGGGTGCTATAACAAATGGAACATTTTCCGATGGTTTGAAAAGATTTAAATGGTGACAACATGAGATCGAAGTAAGCGAAAAAGAAAAGAAAAGTTTGCTGAAGAATAAAATCCTCACCGAACTGTTATATCGAACTAATGCATTAAAAAAACTTTAAGGTTTGATTGGGATAGAGATCTTTAACAAGTGCTCCCCACCCCCTCTCCCCGGGGTACCTGATATAACAGCCTCCTTTGCCAAAGTTTCCGGGTTCAAACCTATGGTGGCCCTTTATTTTTTAATGGGAGTAAAAAATTCTTAGTTATGCTGTCATTCGGAGGGGACGTTAAAAAGTGGTCCTGACCTGTACTCGTCAGGTACTCGTTAAAGTTCTCAATCCTAATTAAATCTGGTAGGCGAAATTTAGGACTCCCACTGTAGCATCGTCTGATTGCCATAGCAGCATAAAGGGACGTTAAATAAGTAAACAAACAAACAGTATTGAACCCGCGACCTTGGTTATAGAAGGTTGTTATGCGAGTCACTACCCCACATGCGGTCCCAGGTGACCTAACCCTTTTTTTAATCTTATCTGTGCAATTGAATTTATGATTTTTATTTAACACATATTTATTGATATTTACAATAAATGAATTAAGAAATTCATCAAGTAAATGTGATGGTAATATAATACAATGACATGAATACATGTAGAACCACAACACGCTAACAGTACTCCAATAAGAATTCTAAAGCATAAGGTCCCGCGGCCATATTTTTTCAGACGCTTCGGAGGATTATCAGGAATCAAAGAGATTAGAAACTATGGGTTAGAGTGGGAATGAGAGTTTATCATTAAAGGAATGGTACCTGGTTCGAGCCAAGTCAGCAAGATATGGAACATAAGGGTCTTTATGGATGAGTTTATTCGTAAAAAGTAAGGAGCGTTGAGGAATTTACGATGGAATTTGAATTGTGAGGATTGTATAGGGGAAGAATTTTATGGTTTAGTCGAATCTTATAGATCTCACTGTCCAATTCGGCCTCACGGTGGTCATATAAATGCCTTAAAATTTAATTTAATATCTTTACAAAACCCTGAATTTTTTAGTTATAGGGTAAAAATATAAATATTTTCAATAAAAAATAAAACTTTTCCTCTGAAATCAGGCACGATGTTTTTAGTTTTTTTTGCTACATTGCTATATTCATGATTTTGGATAACATATTTTTGCTATTAATAAAAACAGTAAGGATAAGAAAATATTTATTCTACACGTATGCTTCGTCCGTTCATAAATATAACGGTAGTGAGTGGAGATATAATGTATTTTAAAATCACCTTTATAAATTATTGTGATGTTTATAAATTTAGTCGACAATAAGGCATAGTCGATCAAGATATAAGTGTTGTATGTCGGCTTAACGCGAATATTGTGTTCCCCTAGTTTTAGATGGGTATGTGAAATGATCAAAACGTATAATAATAACTTGATTTGTTAAATGTAAACGGCCTATGCAAAAAATGTTTTGCGTCAATGAAAGTAAACATGCATTTCTCACTATGATGAAATTAATTCTAATTCTTAGAAGCGAGATAGCGAGATAGTAGTTAGGTACGAGGAACTCGTGGAGGAAAGATTTGTCCATCTTGGTTCAGGGAACAAATCATGAACTGGTTTGTTATGAGCTATGGACGAGGAAGTTCCTTTGAGGAAATATTGCATTTTGAGAAGAATGTGTGTAATTATTTTGAGCATTTCAATTTTTTAAATGATAAAACTCTGGTTGGGTCTGAAGAAGTGACGAATCTCCTTTTAGTTCTATTTTTTTTCCTCGTTATAGACCCTATATGGATCACGTGAAGCCCTAAGGTTCTTCCTGCGGTTTGCCCATGAGATTTTCATATTTTCTCTCATGTCTTTCTTTCTTTCATCTGACCACTTTTTACCAATCCTTTAATTCGTTGTCTCTGGCTGAACTACCCATGTGTCTACTTTGTGTTTGTATAAATTTCGATCCGTAATATTTTGTAAATTTATTTCAGCACATGCAAGATCTTTCTGAACTTGTTCAGACCATTTTATGCCTTTGAGGTTTTCGTTTTTGGTTGATTACAAAGGTTCATTATTGAAAAAAATAAAAATAATAAAACCAATCAATTGGTAACCAATTGAAGGAGAAAAAAATAAATAGTGTTCAATATTAATTTTTCCTGTTAATAACCATAGTGATATGAATATATCGAAAAGCTAAATAGTTTTAAAAATGTAGAAAATTGTAGAATGTAATAGAGAGTGACGAAAAGTGCATAAACATAAATCATTTCTATTAGATTATTATATCTAACATTAATTTTCCATAGAAACAATATACTTTTTCAGCTGTAATTAAAAAATACTTTTTTTTTTTTAATACTTAAAAATACCGAATCATTTTTTTCTATAGCTAAAATTATCTGGTGTGTAAGTCTGAGTTCAGTTCAGATAGTCGACGCAAGTGTCCTCACAATTTTAAACGTCTTTTTCTCATGTCAACAGAAATTTTGACAGTTTTTTTTTTTTAATTATTTATTGATATTTACAAATGTATTGTACAACACATCTAGTAAATAGGCTAAAAGAAAATAGGCATGAACAAGACATGTAGAGAAGCTACCCAGGGGCAGCACTCTAAAAATATTATAAACTAGAGGCCATCTTCTTTTCATACGCCTCGGAGCATTATCAGGAACTGTAGTGGAAAAAGGATTGAAACTAGAGGATTAGAGTGGAATTGGAGTTTGATTCGGACTAAATCAGCAACAAATACAACATTTGGAATATTAAGGTCTTTATGGATCAGTTTATTAGTTACAAAGTAAGGAGCGTTGAGGAATTTACGAAGGATTTTGGAATTGTAGGGATTGGATACGGGAAGAATTTGATGGTTTAGTAGAGTCCCAAAGCTCTACTCCGTAAGTTCATATAGGCCGTATGATACTCATGTAGATGAGCTTTTTATAGTTGAGTGGAAGATTAGAACGTTTATGTAGTAAGTGTTGGAGTAGCCGAAAACGTCGAGTAGTTTCTTGTCGTTCCAGTCTTGTATGAGGGTTGATAGTTCTTCTGTGGTTTTGTTGGTTTCAAGTCTGTATCCATCATCTGTTTATCGAAGTCCTAGAATTTTTCTGACGATTTTACGTTCCTCTTTCTGTATATTCTAATGAAGGATTATACTGTGATATGACAATGTTTCTGCTTCGTATAAACCTCCTGGTTTTATTACTGTGTCGTAGTGCTTTAGTTATGTTTGCCTGGACAAACATTTTTCATTATACAGTTGGAAAGTACGTCCATAGGCCCTTTTCAGTTTCTGTATACGTACTTTAAAACTCTGATGCTGAAGATGACATTACTCACATACCTCCGTTTTTTTAAATCAATTTAAGAACTTTTAAAAAAAAGTTTGAGTTGAAAAAATATTAATGAATTAATTAAGTTTCGAAGGAAACATGTGTTTCAAATTAAATAATCTTTAATATTGTTATTAACTTTCATTAGTTAATTTGACCACTCTCCATTACTTATTCAACTTCGTGTATAATGTAATTTGTTTCTATATTTTTTTTTTAGCTTTGCAACGGTAAAATATGTATCTCTATTACTAATCTTATGTTAAAAAAATGGGGTAAATAAATATTTTTAGTGTTTTCTCTTCTAGTTATCAGATTGTACGTTTAAACCGTTTTTAAAATTTTTTTTTATTTTTATGCTTACAAGAAATAGTTGATTTTTTGGAATCTACAATATTAATGTTACTTCATGGCACAATTTAAATTTTCAGTATTTAAGATCTGTCAGACTATTTCAATGAGAATGATTTATACATAATATTAAAGCTCATTAAAATTTTCATTGTGCATAGTGAGTTTAATCAAAATAGTTAGTGCAGTTTTTATAAATTTTAAAATCGTAAAAAAATTACAAAATGCAGGGTCTAAAGTGGCTTATCTGGTTTCCTGATTTTTTAAAAAGAGTTTCTGTATTATCTTAGGCATATACGCTTCTAAAATATAAAATTTCAGTCTTATAAAACGTTTTTGGGGCAGACTTACTACACCCACAGATCATTTTGCGGGATTTGGTCAGATGTACTTAAGGGACCCTAAAAAGTACAATTTTCATTGAAAACTAAAATTTGAAAAGGTTTACGACCGCAATTTATATTTCATGTGTAGCTGAGTAGAGGTAATATAATTTCAATTGATATTATAAAGCCTTTAAACACTGTGACTATTAACCAGCGAGGCTTTTTTCTTTTCACAAAGAGGTATATTCATGAACTACGCTCTCTTACGTATATTTATGAAGCGTTGATGTTTATTCTAGTAGCAAACTGGGATTTTATATTGACGTCAATGTAAACCGATTAATTCCAGATTACAACCCCTCAGTTGGCCGATTTAGGGTGGTCTAATTTTATCGTTTTATCCTTAAATGAATCAGGAAAACAGGCGACCTGGTTGTCGGGCGTTCAATAACCTCCGGTGAGAAACATTTTACCATTGGGTAGTTCCCGTACAGTTTTCCCTATAGTGTAATATTAATGAAGCTTCGAATCTTTTAATGGTCCTGTTATTAATAAATGCGTAGTCCAGTGCACATGTGTTTATTCTCAGAAACCTATCTACAATTTATGAATTAAAATGTTTTTTTACAATAAAGCATACTCTGAGTGGATCAGCAAAGAAAAACAGAGTGTACAGCCTGCAACTCGTGAGTTTCAGCCATTTGTGTGGAGGATTGGACGATCCCACAAAGCAACGTCTTTAAATATCTTGGCGTAACCATACACATAAAAAACACACAAAAATACATCGAAATTAAAATTATGATTGGTAGAAGGAGTGGAGTTCTAAGTAGCAAATAAGTGTCGCTCCGTACGAAACCAAAAATATTCCATTCCTTCCTGTTAGGGACAACTTTATATGAGGCAGAAACATTTATAGTGCCAAAATCATCTGAAAAGAAAATATTGCCTCTATAAATGGACTTCTACACTGTGGCATATCTAGGTTAGGAAGAATCCTAAATGTGGAAATAAGAAAGAAAGTAGGGGCTGAAATGAAGATCCCAAATGAACTTTTAAAGAAGATACTTATGTGGTGCGGTCATATCATCAGGATGGAGGAAACGCGTTGGCCACTTAGACTCCGGAAATACTGCACGAAGAAGAGTCGAAGACCCAGAAAAAAATGGAGAGAGGATGTGCAAGAGGACATGGCAGCCAGAGGTTTGACGTTTTAGGACTGCAGGGATAGGGAGCTTTGGTATGTCACGCAAGTTGCAGAGGCTGAAATAAAAGAAATATTGGTGTGTCGCTGTATCCAAATTTAAAAGAAATAACAGATTTAAATAATAAAAATATTTATAGTTAGTTTCCCGCTTTCATTTATTTCTTCCATCGGCGATATTTTGATTTGGATCCTCAGCGAACAACTATTTAACAAATAAATGATAGTTTTAATTTTTAGGCAAAAGAAATCTATGAATTGAGCCCCATTTCCTGATTTATTAATTCAAATATTGTTTATCTTCAGTTGTTTGGTTGATGAGACGTAACTCCTTAAACTCTATTTTTGCAACATTTATGTATTTTTCTCCTTAAAAAAGATATATTTCCATGAGATAAAAATAAATAAATAAATAAATAAATATATATATATATATATATATATATATATATATATATATATATATATATATATATAATTTAATTCTCTATTGTTTATTTATTTACACATATTTTTATTTATTTACACATAGTTATGGGCCCGTTTATCGGTAAAATTTCAATCCCTTTTCTTTATATCAGTCTAATGATTCTAAAACTAAAGAATTTTTTCTCTATAATAACGGATTTACAATATATATATATATATATATATATATATATATATATATATATATATATATATATATATATATATATAGGCAAGATTACAATTGTTTTCCTTCTTTATTTATTGTTTTGTTTACTGTCCTTTTTTTGGTATTTATTTATTGATTAATTAGGAAAAACGGATTTTTTTAAATTCGTTAATCGGGTTCCACGCATCTTGAAATGTAAGCCTTAAATTTTAAGAGGGGTCATTTTTCTTTTTTTTTGATCGGTTACAAAGGTTCATTATTGAAAAACATATACAAAAATGCGTAAATATAAAACATTATGGTAACCAAATGAAGGAAATTTTTTTTTGATATTTTTCATGCTGAATGTTCCTTGCTAATAACCATAGTGATATGGATATATAAGGGGTACTCACTACATTTGCTATAGCATGCTATTTGTGCTATTGTGCTAAACCCATCAATTTTATACAGGAAATAACTGTAGAAACTCGACGGGTTTAGCAAAATAACACAAATAGCATGCTATAGCAAACGTAGTGAGTACCCCTATAATATTCCGGAAGGCTAAATATTTTAGAAAATATATTATTAATGTAGAAAATTGTAGAATGTAAAAGAGTGACGAAAAGAGCGTAAATGTAAGCCATTTTTATATATAATAATTTCTATTAGATTATTATATCTAAAATTATTTTTTCCATCTAAATAATATATGTTTATGTTTATGCAGCTGTAACTTTAAAAGTCCCTTCACAAAGGAAGTAAGCGAAAGTTGTGCCTTTTTTTTTTTTATAATTAAGAAATTAAAAAAATTCATCATAATTTCCATTTTTCAATTTTAAAGTTACTATTCATTCTGTATGTTAGATGAACTATTTAAGTTATAGATTATAATTCTTTCGCTGCTCAATATGTTTGCTGTTCAGTCACTAATATTTGCTCTTGAATTACGAATGTTATGACTGCTTATAACTGAGTGAAAAATCTTTAAATACATTGCATCATCGAAGTAAATGAAGCGGAAAAAAGGCGAGAATAAAATCGAATACACTGTTCGGGAATATTAAATTTATCGACTTTATGATATTTCGGAAATAGTGAATGAACTGTGAAAATTCCCACACTTTCCCATACATTGAATATGTTTGCTTGACAGTCGTAATGAAATAATGAATATTATTGTTTTCAATATATATATATTTAAAAAACTAATTACAAATTCTTGTTCATGAAAAAGCTCTTAATAGGATTTTAAATATTTGTATGTATTGAAATCCCGTCTATACTATTTATAATATAAAGAAGGTGCAATATTTATCACACTGTTTTCGTGTTGAAGGTCCAATGAACCATATTTATAAGATATTTACAGAATATTTCCCTCAACTATTAGAGCGTGTTGATGTTTTATTCGTTTTTATCTATTTTTTTTTTTTTTTGCTCACGTGCAGTAAGTAATTATGATTGATTTATTTATTCAAGATATATTAACATAGAAAATATAAATAATTTTTAAAAATATAATAAAACGAATTGTGTTACAAACATTTTATTTTGTGAATCACAAGCGTTTTTTCCTGAACTCTACTGTACAGCCTCTTTTAATATTAAAGTTTCAGAGTAAAAATGGTGATATAGATTGTTTAGAAATTTATACAAGTTTCTCTCGTAAACCCTAAATAAATTATTCTACCACTATCTCAGCTTGTTAATTAATTAATAAACGGATTAAAACATTATAGTTTAGGATGTGGAATTATTCAAATCGAAAGCTGTCATACTTTCAAAATCACTGCGTTTTAAAGTATTTTTTTATTCTGATTAGGTTTAGTCTTCTATGATATTCTTAAATAAATGGTACTTTAGGGGAAGAAAATAAAAAAAATCAGAATCTAGTCAGACTATTTCAGTGAGGATGAAACTTACGTGATATTGAAACCTATTAAATTTTCTGGTTCGCTGATTTTTATGAGAAAGTTGCTGTATCAAAGGAATATAGGGTCCAAAAATATTAAATTTCAGTTTTATACAACTTGTTTTTGGGCTAGATGGGAGCGGCGTGGTTTAGTGGATAGAGCACTAGTCTGCTGTGCTCCGGGTCCTGGGTTCGAATCCCGGCTGTGGCAGAAATATTATTTATTCTGTTAATTCAGTCGGGGGACGACACTAGGGTATGGAGACCCTTCTGGGGCAGACCCAGCCTCTATAAAGTGGGTGTCCAAATTAATTGGGGAAAAACCTGGCGGCTGAGCGTGATTAAGGCCTAATCACCTCATTGCACTGCCGTTGGCCTAGAAACAGTACGAATCTCTATATGTACTGAGCCCAAGACCCTTCATGGGTTGTAGTGGTACAGGTTTTTTGGGCTAGACTTGCCACATAAATACCCACACCGTTTTACCCTACTTAGTCATTAGAACTCAGGGATTTTTCTGTGTAAACTTGAATACGAAATTTTTTACGACCGCAATTATTCCCTTACTGTATATTTCATGTATAGTAATTCGGTTTCACGGGCGAAAACAAGTGTTGGGAAACTCTTTCTAATTCCTGTAATTTTTCATATATCATATCAAAACAAAAACTAACAATAAGATGAGGACATGCTTTGCATTTTGCAACTAATTACCTGAATTGCGAAGAAAGTTGTTTAAAAAATTCTCGAAAATGAATAAAAAACGAGATATTTAACCAGATTAAAGTATATAAAGGAAAAGAGACTCACTTTAAATTATTTTTTATGATATAGCTTAGTCATAGTCCTACTTGCTATACAAATTTCAATCTTGAGAAAAAGTCCTTTCTTTTTTTTTTTTTAAGAATTTTCAAAATTGGTGAAAATTCATTTTTCGCGGTGTTTACATGGAAATATCTCAAAAGGGACTAAATGAAAAATTATGGAACTAATACAGATTATTTTTCTATAAGATGTGTTTAAGTGATATAAATTTTGTCTTTGAGGCTAAGCTGGTTCCGGAGTTATAAAATTCTCTTAACTGTTAAAATTACGCTTTCTTTAAAAAATATAAATACCGGTAATTTTTTATATTTAAGAACCAAACAAAAATTAGAATGATGATGAGAGTATTTTTTATAATTTTGGTTCTTACAACTCATTACCTAAGTAGACAAGCAAAAGGTTTAAAAAAATCACGAAAAATTACATCAACTGGAACCTTTAGTGCGCTCTGGCTGGAAATGAGTTCCACGCTTAATTGTTTTTTCTTATCGTTGCACTACTTGTTTTAGAAATTTTGAACGTGTAAGCTATATCTTTTTTTCAATATAAAATTTCAATTTTTTCCATCTCAGTAATATTTATAGTACAAGTGAAAAACAAAGAAACTCAAACAGATTATATCTCTATGCGATAAGTACTATAGGAAAACATTTAGTGTAAAGCATACAAACCAATGGGCCTTGCTTATTACAATGAGTTACGGAATCGCTTACGTATTTTTTACATTTATGAATCGTGTTAATTCTAATAGCAGACTTTATTCTGACGTCAATGTAATCCGTTTAATAAAATAAAATTGCTTTAGGGTCTTCTGAGTCCAAATGACAAAGTCCCGCATAAAGGTGTGTGTGTGTGTCCATGTGTGGTAACTCCCGCGCATAATATTTAAGACAACTATACTCCCGAGATGTTACTTTCATCAAAATCAGCTAACCAGATTTTATTTTGCACCTTTTAACGATTTACTTAAAAACATCTCTAACGGTTTTGATTAAACTCGCTATGCCGATGTAAAACTGAACTGGCTTTAATATCGTGTAGGTTTCATTCTGGTTGAAATAGTCTGATAGGGCTTAAATGCCAATATTTCAAAATTTCTTTCTTTAAAGTACCTTTAATTTTGTAAATTCAAAAAAATTAACTATATCGTCTGATTAGCATCGCTAAAAAACAGATAAATATATAAATTGAACGAATTCAATATCCAACTAGAAAACTGCAAAAAAAAAAAAAAAAAAAAAATTAATGCAATTTTTTGTTTTTGAACATAATAACAGTAGTATGCATGTATAATATATCGTTGGAATGCTAAAGATTTTAGAAAAAATCTTATACATACTATTGTAAAAGTTAACGGAGAGTGATGAAAAACCGATAAAACAAAGTGATTGTCGTATATAATAATATAATAGATTATTTAATAAAACACATGTTTATACTAAAATCCAATTTAAATAATTCTTTAACAATTTATTTTCGTTTATAAATTTGTTTTAAAATTCTTGAATTGATATAAATAATGGAGGCAAGTGAAAGTCGTGTGTTGCGCGCACCAGATTTTTTATTTTTTTTACAAAACTTATCGTTTTCGAGCTAGACTGAACATACACCCAGGCCTATTTGTGGGACTTGGTCATTTGTACTCAAGGAATCCTAGAAGGTTGTTTGAAAACTGATTTAAAAAAGCAAAATATGGGAATATATTGCGTTGCCGAGCACCAGATTTTTACTTTATTTTCTTTGATGCTTATGTTTTGTTTACGTCCATATTATACTCGTGTTACACCTTGATATAATTATATAACCCATTGAAGCAAAAAAAAAGTGCGGTATGAATGGATGCGCGAAGAACGTTGCGCCGTGGTAGGAGCGTCAATGGTAAGACTGAGCCAGTGCCCACCGTGTCATGCGAGCAGCAACACCCTCAGACTTCTCTACAGAGATATGCAGCACAATGATTCCAGCTCAGGTTGTTATTCTTTAGTTTAATAATTAAACATTTAATTAATTATTTAGTGAAAACCCATGGATTATTATGTAGGAGCATATAATATAACCATATCTTATTGTTAATGTGTTTTAAAATGTCCTAAAAGTTTCCTATAATGTTTGTAATTTACTTTTCCTTCATTAAAGCAGTAATGAGCACTATAAATAAATGAAAAAACAAAATGTTTTGTAAAACATATATTGCATGACATATATATTAATCTGTAACTTTGTATATTTTATTTGTTTTTGAGCTCACATGTATGAAAAATAATTTATATGAAATATTTACTAGTATTTTTTTTATACTTGCTTGCTATTAAAATGTTAATAATGTAAAACCAATACAAATTTATGATATTATAAAATAATATCTCTCTAATTATCTTATTGAAATAACTGTAAAAATATTCAAGCAGGCAATATATATATTTTATTACGTTTCTCCCCTTATATTGTGTATTGGCCATTATATATGTGTTATTATTTCTAACCTAGGTGACATTTAAAAAAAAAGTTTTCGTGTTTTAAAAAATGTTTTAACTATATTTATTAACATTAGGTATTTTTAAATTTATTATACCGGCTTGCCGGTTTGAAACATGTTTAATAACTCGAGTATGTTCTGATGTTTACAATACAATATGGTTAATTATAATAAACAAATATACGATTGATTTTTATATTTTAAATAAACAATCCTTACTTATAAACAGAATAAACTTCTCTCATTGTATAAATCATGTTTAGTTGGCTACACTGTTAAATGTTTTAATGCACGGTTATCCGTGATTAAAATTGATTAGATTCGATTAATTATAGGACGATTAAGCAGTTTAAAATCATTTATGTCTCTTTGGATGCTTTATTTTAAAACTATATTCCTCCCAATTGCGGCAGTGGTCGTATTGTTTACACTGCTTGAATTCAACTGTTGACATTACGATTTCAAGAGACAATAGTAATTTTTACTTCGTTAATATCGGTATTGGTATTGTTTACAAAATACGATGTTGTTTTACGTTGGCTTCGCGGTATTATGCAATACCGAAATGTTCAGCCTCTTAGGCGTGTCGGTTGGGCATTTAAATTGTAACACTTCCCTTAAAATGTTTTGTTTTTAAAGGTAATTTCAATTTTTATGTTTTTTGTTTTGTTTTTCTTCGAATCTAAACCTATTCTGCTTTGTCATAATAAGTCTTCCAATGAACTTTGGTGATACATATTTTTTTAATGAATATACATCAATATGTGTTGTATATGCATGTATAATAAGTTCCATACTCAAATTCAATGTCACTTTAATACCATTCAACTCCTTTAAATTCTACACATCTATAGAGATGATTTATAATTTTTTTAATAAGTTTATTTTCTCTAGTTTATTATATTTTTATTCATGCTTTATAATTTTTTAAAAATGTAATTGTTATTTATAGAATGAATCTCTCTAATACTTGTTGTCCTTATTCTGAAATATACAATTACTGACACACTGTCCACTTCTCTGGTTACTAATTTACGAAATTTCATTCCTAATATTTTTATTTATTGAGAAAGATAGTACGATCTGTTATATTTATGATATTCGAGTTGTAGAAAACCATTCATGTCTTAGAGAATATCCAAGTATGTTAAGCGATTGTTTTCAAGTGGAAATCAGTTCTGAGTCTATAATGTTTTTGAAATGGAGAAGTAGATAAGGAAAACTTTAAAAAAATATGAAGTATAACAAAACTTTTCCTGAAATATGATTGAAAGTGATGAGCAACTGATTGATATTTAATAATAATAGTGTACATCAAAACAGTAGTAGCGCGGTCTCAAATTGGTCATAACGATAATAATATATATATATATATATATATATAAATAAAAAAATTTAAATATAAAATGATTTTAAAGTAAATTATTTTTGAAATGTGACGCTGGGATAAGCTTTTCATAAGTGATGCTGCTTGATTACCTTATCATTCATAACAATCTATGTAAATGAAGTAACGGGCATAAAAAAAAAATAATAAAGAAAATAAATAAATAAAATAATAAATGTTAATCAATGACATTAAAAAAAAAAAAAGTTAGGATTTTTATGAAATGGAATTTCCTATCAAAATATTAGTAAAAAAAATTCCTTCGAAAAAAAATATTTGAATAAGATATATACATATTGACATAACTTCGATGTTATAAACCTGTAATTATATTATTTTATGTTACTATTATTAGTTGAGTTGAATTAAATATAGATTTTACTAACCAGTTTTAAGTAGTGCATAGTTAGCAATCGTGGTTGGCTAAATAAAATATCAGTTTAAAAAAAAAAAATATTAAAATGCTAAACACCACAACGATTTATGTATCTTTTCATCAATGACAAATGAAAATAGCCTATTTATAAAACGCGGAGTAATTTTTATTATATATCGTTACAAATACTTTGCCGAACCATTATTTAAAATTTACTTGACAATGACTAATGTACTTATATTTTTTAAATATTTGTATTTTCCATTTACTGTTTGATAATGCATAAATAAATAAAATAATATTAATGTATTTTTTGGAATAAGAGAAATTAAATAAAACAGTTTCAGCATGCATTATATTTTTTGTCAGCTGCTAGGGCCTTGAAACAGACGAGCACGTGTTGACTTTTTTAAATGTAGATCATTCCAATTCAAAAATAAATAATCAAAATCGGCTACTGACACACTGTTCACTTCTCTGGTTACTAATTTACTAATTGCTGAAATTTTATTCATAATATATTTTATTTAGTGATAAAAGTAGTACGTTCTGTCATATTTATGATATTCCAACTGGAGAAATTTATCCATGTTTTAGTTAGAGCTAATCCAAGTATGATATAATTTTTTTTTCTGGTCGAAATCCGTTCTGAGTCTAATCATTTTTTCTTAGATAAAGTAATTTAAAAAAAAATAGAACGATAATAAGACTACTCTTCTTTACTAAATTATGATCAAAAGTGATGAGCAAATGATTAATATTAAAATTATCACTATTAACTCAGGAATATGAGTAATTTATTATGTTTCTATAAAATACCCCAATTTTTTATTTTTTTGTATGATAAATCCTTTTCATACAATCAATCATTATTTAACTGGGCATCTCAAATTGTTGAATTATTTTAATTGGACATGGAAGAAAACTTTTAAATGTATTTTTTACCATGCTGATGGCTTTAAGATTTTTTTATGGGAGTAAAAAATCCTTAGATATGAGATATGACAGTAAAATGTGAAAGGTACGAAGACAGGTACTTGTTAAAGACCTCAACTCTGATTAAATCTGGATATGCAAAATTTAGGACTCCATAATAGTATATTTTCACCTGTTTTATTTAATATAGCTTTTTTATCATAGAAAAAGTGACGTGTACCAAAAAAGATTTATATATGGTGATAAGATTCCGGTTTAGGGGTATGCCGATGATTTGGTACTTCTAGGTGAAGACACGGAAACCATACAACTAAATACAAGTGTGTAAATAAAACCAGTAAAGAAATAGGACTCGAATTAAATACCGATAAGACGAAACATATGATTAGTAGCAGAAATGGTGGCGATCTTGATGATATCAATATATCAGGACATACTTTTGAACGCGTAGAGAAATTCAAGTTTCAATGATAACAAGAAAAAATGAAATCCAGAAAAATATAAAGCCCTAGTTAAAGGTGGGAAATAGCTCGTGGTTTCTGTCTAAAAACTTGAAGGTTAGAATTTATAAAACTATTATTCTTCCGACGGTTCTTTACGGATGTGAAACGTGGCCGCTTACTTTGAAGGATGAACAACGGCTTGTTAATATACGTCCTATTTTTATTGTATTTTATAAAATTAAATTTATTTAATTTTCAAAAGATCAATGTAAATCATCAAGAAATAACTTTTTAAATGTTGCCAACATAATAAAACTACAACTAATTTATTGCAATAAAATCTATGCAAAATGCAATATCTTATGCATAAATTGTACGCTATATACTATATGTAATGTCTGTTGTTACCGCTTTGAGTGAGAATTCAATACATAACTGTTTCTTCGTTTATATTAGTCTTAAGGTTTTTATTTTATTTTTTTTAAATTGAATTATTATTGGTCAGTTTTATATCAGCTCTGTAAACAATTAAATTATATTTTAAACTAGATTCTGGAGTATTTCAAGAGGTTTTTACTTTCACTTACCTATTTATGAAATATATAGTAAGGAAAAGTATTGCGATCGTGAAAATTTTCGAATTCCAGTTTTCAACGGAAATACACGTTTTAGGGTCCTCTGAGTCCAAATAACCATGTCCCGCAAAAAGATATGTGTGTGGTAACTCCCTGGCGGATACGAAAAGTCCTATGAAACTGAAATTTCATATTTAAGACAACTATACGCCCGAGATGTTACAGCAACTTTTTCATCAAAATTAGCTAACCATAAGAGCCACTTTATACCATGCATTTTGCATCTTTTAACGATTTTCTCAAAAACGGCTCTAACGATTTTGATTTGACCAACGGTATTGATTTAAAATTTAATGGGCTTTAATATCATGTAGGTTTTATTCTGATCGAAGTAGTCTAACAGGTCCTATATACCGATATTTTAAATTTTCTTCCTCTAAACTATCTTTAGTTTTATAGATTCAGTTGAATAACCCATATCATCTTATTAGGGCTGACTAAATTTATATGTTGAACGAATTCGACATCTTTTTTACTTAAATCGACTAACCGGAAGTGCTTCTTTATACTATGCATTTTTCGCATTTTTACGATTTTCTCAAAAACGGCTCTAACGATTTTAATTAAACTCCCTATATTTGTACCTAATTTTTTTTTTTTTTTTTTTTTTTTTTTTTCTGCGATACGGTATATAAGAAAATATAATATCTATGAATTTCCCTTAATGGTTGTAATTTTATGATGAAATGCTTATTTCTCCCATATTCTATTACTTTTGTTTGAAAATCAACATTATTGTTCCTCAAATAAATATGGAATATAAGGACCATATATTTAAATGCATAGACTGTTATATATACACGTATGTAATGTATATATGTATGTATATATTATATTATATATATATATATATATATATATATATAATATATATATATAAAGTAATATATGTGTGTGTAAATATAAGGAATCATAGAAGTGAATTTTTCATAGTATATTCGTTAATTATTTCTTAAATATATATATTCCATTAGACCTGTTATTTTTTATTGTACAGGCGAGCCTTCATTGATGATGTTTGATCTAGAAATGATTAAATTAAATATGTATATGCTGTTGTTTATACCACATCAACGACAAATTCTGACTAAAATGTTAACCACTTTGAATATTTGTTGTGGAACATGCCTTGGTTTTACGAAGCATGATGAGATAGTTATGCAAATATAAATTTTAAAGTTCTAGGCAGGAACCTTGGGGGAGTGTCATTGTTATAGAAAACCGTAGCGTTCAATCAACGTCATCAGGAACTCGTCTTTTATCCGATATTGAAGCTTATTATTCAGAACAGATAAGGTTATAGTAAATTTTGTCTTGTTTATCAATAAATTAAATTATATTTTTATGCTCATGGTTACCTACATTTTTAAAGAATTTTAAAATTTGTTTATGAAGATTCAACGTGAATTTTATTAGAGGAAACGCCAGTCACTATCCATTATTATATTTTTCAAACATTTTATTTTATTTATTTATTGTAACTTACAACCTTATTGTACAAACTCAATAAGTAAAAACGCAAAGTCATGAAAATATCTTGAGAAAGAACTACCCAGTGGTAGCACTTCACTAACTATTTTAAAGCAGTAGATCCCGAGGCCACCCTCTTTTCAATCGCCTCGGCGGGTTATGAGGAATATCTAAGGAAGATAGATTACGGACAAGTAGGTTTGTCTGGGCAGGAAGTTTGGAATGAAAAGAGGTATATCTATCACCGGCTAGGTAACAAAACGGGGTGTTATTTACACTTAAAATTAAAATAAAGGAAAATCAAGGGATTGCACTCGAAAATTTCTAAAGTATCTGTATTTTATAGATAAAATTGAATAGAACAGAAAAAGATTTTATTCTGGGACATGGTCCCTTAAAAATAACATAAATGTTACAAACAGATACATCACATCTGGCCAGAATATTTGAAGTATATTGAATTATTTACATAGGTAAAGGAGATAAAGAAAAAAAATGTATAACATAAAATAAAATAAATAAATACAATATAACGAGAAAAAAAAAATTAATTTAGAAAAAAAAAAACGAGATGTTCAGTCATTATATTGATTGAGTTCTTTTGATCAGAAATCCAAATTAAAATTAAAATTTTACAAGCGTTTGTAAGGGATAATGGGTGATGGATATTTGAAGTATATTGAATTACTTACAAACTTAATTATTTACATAGGTAAAGGAGATAAAGAAAAAACATGTAAACATAAAATAAAATAAATAAATACAATATAACGAGAAATTAAAAAAAAAAAAATTAATTTAGAAAAAAAAACGAGATGTTCAGTCATTATATTGATTGAGTTCTTTCGATCAGAAATCCAAATTAAAATTAAAATTTTACAAGCGTTTGTAAGGGATAATGGGTGATGGATATTTGAATGTAGATAAAAAGAAGCACGACGTATATTAGAAGGAATGGGATTCCAGAATGCAGTGGAACTGGCAAGAAAGGATCGATCGAAGGCTTAAGTTTGGGAAATGGCCCGATCTTGTTTCCGGCAAGTGGACTGAGGATACAAATTGAAGGAGACTGTGGATATAGGAGGAATGCTGGGATTTTTATTTAATTAATTTAATTATTAATCGTTTAGTAGAGAAGATGAGATATGAAATATAAGTTATTATTTTGGATTACACTAATTGTTTGTAAAATCTTGAAAATTTATTGACCTTAACATTTTAAAAAAATCTCATATTTATCATTTTAGTATCACAAATAATATTTAAACAAAGTTTAAACAAATAATCTGGAGCTAGGAACTCACACTTATTTTCACTTACCTTCTTTATTAAAATCAATTTAAAAACTTTCAACTAAGGCTAAAGAATTACATTTAGTTTTCATAAAAATTACGTTTCATTAAATAATCTATTATATTATTATATACAAGTTTTTTTTCATTCCTGTTTGTATAAGATTATATTTTTATTTTTAAATATTTAGCTTTTCATCGGTATATATATTACTTTATTACTAGTATTATGTTTAAAAAACGCTGAAAATTATTACACAATGGTAATTATTTCCTAATAATTATATTAGGGTATAACTGTTTATAGCTGCTAATATTTCCCATTTTTCCCTGTCTTCAATAATAACAGAGTTTTGATGGAAATACACCTATTTTAATTTGTGACTTAAATATATATATATATATATATATATATATATATATATATATATATATATATATATATATATATATATATACATATATATATATTTAAGTCACAAATAACATTTTTTTCTGTTTAATATTTTTATCGCGTTTTCCTTATTCTAAAACTCTCTACATATTTTTCTCTATCTTCATAAATAACTGATTTGTGTCTGCGTATTTTTGTGTCAAATTTAAATTGTTTTCTTTTCTTTTTGCTCTTTTGTTCGTGTAAATATATAATTTGAAGGAGTTCAGACTATAACCAAAGGAGAAAAGAGAAAAAAAAAAAATTTTCGGTGCAATTTTTGAATATAAGGACATTAATATAGGTGTATAATATTGGAAAGCTAAAGATTAAAAAAAAAAAATATTATTTTGTACGTGAAATCGTTAAAGTCAACGGAGAGTGATGAAAAGACGATAAAAATAACTGATTTTTGTAGATAATAATATAATCGATTATTTAATACAACACACGTTTCAATCGAAACATAATTTAATTAATGCTTTAACCTTTTTACTTTCATCTACTTATATATTTCATCTCGTACTGTATTTAAAAATTATAAAATTGATTTTAACAACTGAGGTAAGGGAAAGTCGTGTGTTGCGCGCACCAAATTTTTGTTGTAATTTTTATTAAAAACAACTGCCAACCTTCGTTTTAATTGAAAACCTCTTTATTTAACTTGTCCTTTCCCCTTTAAATAGTACCAATAATAGAAAATCAATCTATATATAATATATAATAATAAATAATAAAATTATTTAGTATTTATTTAATAGTGATACTTTTCAGACACCATATCTAAGAAAGCATAAATATTCTGAAGAAGATTGTATATAACAATAGTTATTACTGTTTTTTATTATGTACTGAAGGATACTATATTTCGTTTTCTAGGCCATGGACTGATACCGTTTGTATTTTTACGGTTAAACATAGAAAGAGATGAGGATATTTCGCGCTGAAATAAAATATAAAAAGTTATTGATCAGTTAAATTAATCTTAAAAAAATCTTAAATTATTTCAATTTCTTGTTATATCTTTGACAATATCCTTACTTATTACGTATATTTTAATATTATTTAATATTTTACTATTGCTATTAATATTTTTATTATCACTTCTATTTTAACCTGAAGATTGTTTTGTTGTTATAAAAATAATAATAGTACTCATGAAATAAAATGATTGACGGGGTCATCGGAAGTTTAGTAGCTAGCATAAAAGCCTTCTATGCCCAACTTCGCGGGTTCAAACACGGCAGATGGCTCTTGAATTTCTTATAGGAGTAAAAAATTCATGGTTATGCTGTCCTTCGGAAGTAACGTAAAATGTTGGCCCCGAACCTGTACGATGTCAGGTGTCAGGTACTCGTTTAAGATTCATATAGTAATTAAACATCGATAAGAAAAAATGACTCAAACTATCGTACCGATTAATCACAGTAGAATAAAGTGAATAAATAATTTAATTAAGTGAATAACTTAATTAACAAACAAAATGATTCATAAAAGACAACAAAAATATTTAAAATAACACATTTTTATTTGGGATTTTTTATTCAATCCCACTAACTATTATTATGTTTTATAAATAAAAAATAATTCACACAAAAAACAAAAATAATTTGTTCATCACTTACAATTATTTAAGTAATTAAAATTGATTAGTCTATTGTAGTTGTAATATTTATATTTCTTATTGTTTTCCTAATTGGAATTGTTTCTTGGTCCTTTTAAAACTATATTGGTTCACAGATAATTGTTACTACTGATATGTATTAATCCTTCAGCTATCAGTGTATGTGATAATTCCTAATAAATCATTTAAAAAAAAAGAAAAAAAAAGTGAAATATTTCAAATGTATTCTCGAAAACAAATTCCTAATCGTGATATTATTTGGAAATTTTTCCTAACATTCAAATAACTTTGTGAATCAAGATCTGTAAATTTTACTTGTCCCGCGGCCAGTTTGTCATGCAAAGTGTAACCTAAGGGAGACGCAGGATTTTATTTTGCAAACACTTACTTAAAATATACTAAAAAATCTGGCACTCGCAACACACGACTTTAACTTACCTCCGTTGTTAAAATAAATTTAAATAGTTTTTAAGAATTTTTAAATAACCTTAGAGATCAAAATAAATTGTGAAAAAATTAATTACATTGAATTTCAATAGAAACATAATAATAGTACTCATGAAATAAAATGATTGACGGGGTCATCGGAAGTTTAGTAGCTAGCATAAAAGCCTTCTATGCCCAACTTCCCGGGTTCAAACACGGCAGATGGCTCTTGAATTTCTTATAGGAGTAAACAATTCATGGTTATGCTGTCCTTCGGAAGGGACGTAAAATGGTGGCCCCAAACCTGTACGATGTCAGGTGTCAGGTACTCGTTTAAGATCCATATAGTAATTAAACATCGACAAGAAAAAATGACTCAAACTGTAGTACCGATTAATCACAGTAGAATAAAGTGAATAAATAATTTAATTAAGTGAATAACTTAATAAACAAACAAAATGATTCATAAAAGACAACAAAAATATTTAAAATAACACATTTTTATTTGAGATTTTTTATTCAATCCCATTAACTATTATTATGTTTTATAAATAAAAATAATTCACACAAAAAAGAAAAATAATTTGTTCATCACTTACAATTATTTAATAATTGTACTTTTATCGTATTATTAAATAATTATGATTAACTTTTACTTATTTAAACTTTAACTTATAATTATTAACTTATTATCACTTACTTTTATTAAATAATGTATTATATTATTATCTACGAAAATCAGTATGTTTTATGTGATTTTCATCAGTCTCCGTTAACTTTTACTATTTTTTGTATAAGATAATATTTTTTCTAGAATCTTTCGTTTTTCAACGGTACATCATACATTTATGTTACTATATTTCTGTTTTTATGTTCAAAAACGCATAAATTGCATACAAATATGTTTTTGCGTATTCCTCTTATAGTTGGTTATCAAATTCGTTCAACTGGTATATTTAGCTGTTTTTTACCAATGCTAACTAGATTATGTAAATTTTATGAAATCTACAAAATTAAAAGTACTTTAGAGGAAGAAAATAATAATTAAAATATCGGCAGTTAAGCCCAGTCAGACTCTTCCAATCAAAATAAAACCTACATGATCTAAAAGCCCATTAAATTTTACATCGATATAGTGAGTTTAATCAAAATCATTAAAGTAATTTTCGAGAAAATCGTAAAAACGTGCAAAACGCATGGTATGAAGTGCTACTTCGGTATTTTTACGGTAAGTTGATTTTAGTGAAAAAGGTGCTGTAACATCTCGAGTTGTCTTAAATATGAAATTTCAGTTTCGTACAACTTATCGTTTTCGTGCTGGACTTACCATAAACACACGGACACACAGAGATCTTTTTGCGGGACTTTGTCATTTCTACACAGGAGGGGACCCTAAAACTTGTATTTCCGTTGAAAACTGGAATTTGTAAATTTCATATACAGATAAGTGAAATTAAAAATGCAACCAATAGCTTCAGGTTGTATAGTACTAACGTGTGAAATAAGAGTATCTAGAAAAAGTTTTTTTTTTCTTTGATTATTGAGGTATCTAACTATAACAGAAATAAGGGTATAAGAACAACTCAGTCCGCGTTCGCATTAAATTTTTTTCAAGGTTGAGAATCGCTAAAAAATCCTGTATATGTTGGAGAATTCTGGCTCTCCTTATCTGCGAATGTTTTTAACGATTTTTTAAAGTTTTCTTAGCGATCTTTTCTGGTTGTTAAAGGTCTTATTTTTTTATAGTTTCCGTACTAGTTATAAACAGCTAATCGGCAGTAGTTTTATAATTAATATAGGCCAAGGATAAAGATGGCTTTGAAGCTACTGATGAAAAAAAACCTTCGATTACGGTTAACATTTTTAAATAAAATTATTCTTGATAAACTGTAAAGTATTTTATTTATACTATATTTTAATGTGAATTTTTAAGGTATTAAGAGATGAACAATAATAAATATTTAGTTTATTTCTAATATATTCAAAGTACTCTAAATAATTCTTAGTGTATTGTTATAAAATGAGTGCCATTATTTAGGAAATAAAAAAATGGTGCAAGACAGAATACTTTCACGTACCTTCGAAAATCACTTTAAAAACTTTTAAATGTAATTATGATCGAGTTTCAATAGAAATATTTATTTTTGATTGAATAATCTATTAATTGAAATGATCATCTACAACCAACAATCACTTAGTTTTATCCGCTTTTAACTACTCTCCATTAGCTTTCCGATGATATCCTATGCGTCTATGTTACTATTCTTATGTTTGGAAAAAAAAATTTCTTCTTTTTCCTTTTGTTAATAATCAAATTCGTTAAACTTGTGATTTTGCCAATTTTGGTAATTTTTAAAATTGCGGCCGATTAAAAGTGATTTAATTGAATAACTCAGTTATTTTTGAAGATAGAGAAAAAATATATAATTGTTTTTTATACAAAAACAGCGAATAATTATAAAAAAAAGAGAAAATTGAAATTATAGCCATAAATACGCCCATAACTTGGTTATTTTTGAAGATGATGAAAAATATGTATAGAGCTTTAGAATCAGTGAAGTGCGAAAAAGAAAAAAGTTGAAATGTTGACTAAGTTATTTTCGATAAACAATTATACCCTAATATAGTTATTTGGAAATAATAAACCATTGTGTAATTATTTGTAGCGTTTTAATATTCGATTTTCCTTATCTTGCAAAATTATATTTTATTTAGGCGTTACAGCTCGTCAAGCCTTTTTTCCAAGCCATATGGTCTTCTTAGTGACTTTTATTGCTTATGGAAGCTCTGATAGCCTTAAAGGGTCATCCAATCTCCCGTTTATGGACCATGGTTTTTCAGTGTTGTGGTAAGCTTATCCTAGAATTGCAACCGTATTCTTTGGAGCCCATTCGGCATTGCTCTTCTTAATCCACGGATTATTTCTATTCAGGACTAGAAGGCCAAACATCTTATGACAGATTTTACGGCTATATTTATCAATGGGATTACCTATTGAAGTAATTTGGTAGAGTTTTCATTTCACTCCAAAATTCGGTTGTTGTGTTACTGATATTGTCTAACAGGCCGTACATAATCAAAAAGGAATTAGCCCGATAAATAGCAGGTTTTACAGTTCAAAATATTCAACCGTTTCCATTCAATTTAAGCTCATCAAAAACTCTTTTCGATTACATATAAAATATGAAAGAATAGTCCTTGATCTCATTCGAAAAAAGAAATCCATATGAGCTAGGATCTTTAAATGATGGCCTGTAATAGATAATCTAAGGTTGACCTTTAATTGAACAATAATAGAAAACGAATATTGAATTAGCCACAATTGGATAACAATCGGTTAGGATCATTAAATAGTTCCAACTGTAATCGATGTATGAATTATGTCGTTTTAATCAATTCCTAATTCAAATATGGAGAGTGGAGATTACAATGAGGATTAAAAAAGATAATAAGAAATTTCTCTTCCTAAAATAAAATAAATATAATGTCTGATTTAAAATATACCAAATACTAACGAAACTCTTGAGATATTCAGAATATTTTACATTTATTAGGAAGAGTGCAAATTAACAGTTGAGTGCTAGTTAAAATTGTCGAATGTTATAATAAAATTAAGCTAAAAAACATTTTTATTCTGGTACTAGGTCCCCTAAGACTAACATTTATGTCCGATTAAAATATACAATGTGTCTGGCAGAAATGCCAAAGGAACACAATGTAAAATTTCTTTTAAAATAGCAAGAATAGAAGGGAAAAAAATCTGGTGCGGGCAACACACGACTTTCACTTACCTCTATTGTTAAAATCAATTATAGAATTTTCAAATACAGTTAGACATAAAATAAGTGATACTAATAAACAATTATTTCAATTGAATTTATATAGATATATGTGTTTTATTAAATAGTCTATTATATAATTATCTAAAACCATTAGTTAGTATTGTCGGCTTTTCACCCCTATCTATTAACTTTTACTAATTTTTGTAAATATAGAAAACAAGATAGTATTTTTCTGAAATCTTTAGCTTTCCAACGGTGTATTATTCATGTATATTACTTTCATACAAAAATATTTTTGTTCTTTCTGCTTTATTCGATTATCAAATTCTTTCAAATTTTATATTTATGTGTTTTTATCAATGCTTAAAAGATGATATAGTTAATTTCATCGAATATACGAAATTAATAAAGGTACCTTAAAGGTAGATAATTTAAGATATCGTGATTTAAGCTCTGTCAGACTATTTAAACCAGTATAAAATCTACATGATATTTAATCCCATTAAATTTAACATCGATATAAAATCGTCATAGTCGTTTTTGAGAAAATCGTAAAAAGATGCAAAATGCATAGTTTAAGTGGCTCTTCTGGTTGGCTGATTTTGATGAAATAGTTGCTGTAACATCTCGGGCATATAGTTGTCCTAAATATGCAATTTCAGTTCCTTAAGACTATTCGTTTTTGCGCTAGACTCACCACACACGCACAGACCTTTTTGCGGAACTTGGCCGTCAGGGCTCAGGAGACAGGCGTATTCCCAGTGAAAACTAGAATTAGAAAATTTTCACGATCGCAATACTTTTTCCCTTACTAAATATTCTATATAAAAGTAAATGAAAGTAAAAACGTAAATAGAATTAGACTTACGTAATGTAAGTAGATACATGCGTTAAACAACACTAAAAATGAAAAACATTGATCAATTACCTTAAATTTGAGGAAAAATTTGTTGTTTTCTTTCATTCTGATTCTGATATTTGATTTGAATTATCAGAATTAATGAGACAAGGTATTGGACAGAAGGTATTAGTACAGCTGGGACTTGAATGATCATATAGACGAAGAATAGAAGATGTGATTAGGCAGGGAAAGTTATTATTTTGTAATGCGTAGTATTTGTATCTAAAAAAATGGTAAACAGTTCGAGAGAGGTCCAGCGAGTAGGGAAACAGAAATAGATCATTTTTGTTTTAGCAAAGAGATGAGGCACGAATTTCATAAAGCTGATTAACGCGTTTTGAAATTTAACGTTTCATCGTCATCAAAGAAAGAACTCCATCCATGATCTTCTTTTCTTCTAGGATAAAGTCACCCTTACATTTTTTTTTTCCTACCGACTTTTCACTGATACTGTCTTCGCACCACACACCGCAGATATTCCTGGCATTATGGCCTCCGTTCCGGCTGAGTTTAAACTCGTTAAATACAATTATACGAAAATCATGTTTCGACATCTGAGTAAACACTGAATTATCTCCTAGTAGATATAAACTGGGGGCAATAAGGCTGCAGGGAAAAACAAACATTTTGTTTTGAATATGGATTAATAACGTGTTGACATCCATAGGAAATAAATATCCCGGAAAAACATAATACAGGGGTTAAAGAATGTCATTTGGAGGGAAACCTAAAGTTCTGTAATAATTTCCGAGCGGTGGAACAGCTGATGCGCTCGATGACAACAGTCATACGTTACTTCGTCTCTCAGATTTTTGCTCTTTTCAGTAGGAATTCGCTTGAGTTCAGTCTGGAAAACATCACTAGACTTCAAGAAAACCACAGCAGTGAATATTGGAGAAATATCGGTAAGCAAAGTTATAATTTACTTTGTACAATCACGAAAAGTGAAAGGAGGGTCACTGATCAGCTGATCGCCGCTAGCTCGGCAAGCTCGGGCTTGCTTTTCTTTAACTTATCTTTCTTTTTTTTATTCTTCCTTCTCATTCTCATTTCATTATTTATCTATTATTATTTTTTTTTTTATTTTATTTTTTTTTTTATTTATTTATTTTTTTTTTTTTTAAATAAATGAGATATTTTCATCAAGTTATGTCCTCAAAAGCTACAAGTAAAAGATCTAGATCTGCAGGTTCAAACTCGTCTCCTACAAAACAGAGACCTCGCCGTGAAAATAATAAAAAAATGATTCCACCAGCGACCGCTTCAGCTACCTCTTTAGGATCTGAACCACAGCCCAGCACATCATCACAAGGAATGACTGATGAATCGCCGTTTTTTACACCGAACCCATTTCAGATCCTCCAAAATCAAAATGAAAAAGAATCTATGGAATCTTCTCCTATACCCAGAGAACCACAACCTCCACCAATTTTTGTTAAAAATATTAAAAATTTTCAACTACTTTGTGCGCATTTAAACAAATTAACCGATCCTAATAGTTATTCTTGTATAAGTAGAACCAGTGATACTAAAATATCCCCGACTACCGCCGAAAGCTACAGAAAAATAGTAAAATATCTGAGTGAGACCAAAGCTGATTTTCATACCTATCAGTTGCGCCAGGAGAGAGCTTTAAGGGTTGTAATTAGAAACCTACACCCTTCGACACCAGTTACAGCTATCAAAGAAGAACTGACGGAGATAGGCTATAAAGTGCGGCAAGTCACCAATGTCCTAAAAGATAAAATTCCAATGCCTCTATTCTTCGTGGACTTGGAACCATCAGCAGGAGTTGAAAAAGTTTACGACCTCAATAGATTGTACTATACTAGTGTAAGAGTTGAGAAACCTTACACTAAGAAAGAAATAGTTCAGTGCCATAATTGTCAGGCATATGGTCATACGAGAACTTACTGCCACCACACACCACGCTGTGTGAAATGCGGTGAGCAACATAAATCAGAAGAATGCACAAGATCAAGATCAACACCCGCTGTATGTGCTCTGTGCCTCGAGGACCACCCGGCTAACTACAAGGGATGTCAAATCTACAAGAACCTCAAAAGCAGATACCAAAAACCTCAGAATCTGGATGAAACAGCTGAACCGATCAGAAGTAGAAGACAACCTTCTAAAAAAATTGATTCCAATGTAACATTTGCCCATCTACTTGGAGGTGGGAACCAGAACAAAGAGGCCCTGCCGGAACAACGCATACTTCAAAATCCTGAACCCCTTCCACAACCACATATTCCTCAAAATTTAACCAACCATCAAAAACCTCATCCGAATCAAATCTCTCATATTCCTCCTCCATCAAATGTCACAGACCTAACAAGTTTGATGACATCCTTCATCACTGAAATCAAATCCCTTGTTATGCCGCTAATATCACTACTTACTAACCTCGTATCAAATTTAATCCCATCCTTAAAAAATCCTTAAATGACTACACCTAACTCCTTATCCATTCTCCTTTGGAATGCGAATGGTGTTAGAAATCACACTGACGAACTTACAGCTTTATTGCAAGACAAAAACGTTGATGTAGCACTTATTACTGAAACTAGACTAACCACTAAACAGTTCTTTAAAATACCTCAATACGTAACATACCGTACGGACCACCCAGACGGAAAAGCCCATGCCGATACTGCTGTCATTGTGCACCAGTCCCTCTCCCACCACATACTCCCAGTCCCCTCCTGTGATTTCCTACAATGCACCGCCATAGTAATCAAGACTTTTTCTTTTCCGATCACCCTCGCATCAGCGTACTGCCCTCCTAAACATTCCATCTCCAACATTCTATTCGAATCTTTCCTCAATTCCTTAGGAAACCACTTCATTCTGGGTGCAGACATGAATGCTAAGAACCAACAATGGGGTTCCAGATCCACGAATTGTCGTGGGCGGAATTTACAGTCTGCACTCAACTCTAGACGTTTCAACCTCCTGCCTCCTGATTCCCCTACCTACTGGCCAACTGATCCTAACCGTAATCCTGACATCCTTGACTTCTTCATCCACAGCGGATTAGGCTCCCTAAACATGTCGGTGACTCGCCTTGATGAACTGTCCTCTGACCATAGTCCATTGCTCCTTAAAGTATCCCTAATTCCTATTCCTAAACCCACCCCACCGTCATTTATCAGAGGACCAGTAAACTGGGACCTTTTTCGCCAAATCCTGACCAGTGATATTGACCTTAGTGTGAAACTCAAAACTCCAGATGACCTTGACGATGCCGTAAACTCCTTCACCATCGCTATTCAACAAGCTGTTTGGACTGCCTCCTCTCCCAAGCACTCCCAGATAAGTCATAACCAAAATCATTTACCACAACACCTCATAGACCTCATCCGCACCAAACGACGATCCAGATCCTTATGGCAACGCACCCGTCACCCTACAGATCGCCGCTCCTATAACTTTTATTGTAGACAATTAAAGAGGGAGCTGGCGACCTTCCGTTCCAAATCCTTTAGTTCCTTCCTTTCTTCTCTTTCGGCTTGTGACAATTCCCTGTGGAATGTCACCAAGAAAATTCTAAAATCCCACCATATTTCCCATCCCTCCGTCGTAGTAATGGCTCCTGGGCTGCGTCTGATGAAGACAAAGCCGAGGAACTTGCCAAATACGTTTCCGAAGTCTTCACACCTCATCCAGAATTCCATCCAAACCACACTGCAGTGGTGGAAGAGTTCCTTCAGTCTCCAATCCCGCTTTCATTACCTCCTAAAGCAGTTAATCCCTCTGAGGTCAAATATCATCTCCGAAAACTTGCACTCCGTAAATCTCCTGGATACGATCTCCTCACTCCTCAGATTCTCAGACAGCTTCCATCTAAAGCCATTATATTTCTTACATATATTTACAACTCCATTCTACGCACTACTCATTTTCCTCTCTTATGGAAACATTCCACTATAATTCTCTTCCTAAAACCAGGTAAACCTCCTAACACAACGACATCATATAGACCTATCAGCCTACTCCCAATCCTTTCAAAAATCTTTGAAAAAATCCTCCTCAAACGAATATTACCTTTATTAGAATCCCACAATATTCCTTCCCATCAGTTTGGATTCCGTTCCCAACATTCAACCGTTCAGCAAGGGCTCCGAGTCGTTGACCATATTTCCTCTGCCCTTGAGAACAAGGAGTACTGCTCGGGTGCATTTCTGGACATAACGCAAGCATTTGACCGGGTGTGGCACCCGGGATTACTCTTTAAGCTCAAAAACCATTTACCCCAATCCATATACCTAGTCCTCCGATCCTATCTATCAAACCGCTCCTTCCGAGTTCGCTGTGGTGCAGAATATTCCAATTATTATCCAGTCGAATCCGGTGTTCCTCAGGGCAGTGTCCTTGGTCCTTTCCTCTACAATATATACACGGCTGATATTCCTGTTTGCCCTAATACCTTCCTAGCAACGTACGCAGATGACACAGCTATCCTATCCTCTCACTTAGATCCCGAAATTGCATCTATACGCCTCCAAACGCACCTTTCTCAAATTGAAGACTGGTGTAACAACTGGAGAATCAAAGTCAATCAATCCAAATGCAAACATGTCACCTTTACCCTTCGAAGACAATCCTGTCCTCCAGTTCTCTTTAACTCCGTTCCGCTTCCTCTCTCCGACACAGTCCAGTATCTTGGCTTCCTTCTGGACAAAAGACTAACTTGGAACCCGCATACTAGACTAAAACGACAAGAACTTAATCGACGATTTGGACAATTATACAGACTACTGAACAGAAATTCTAAATTATCTATCGAGAACAAACTGCTAATATACAAGACAGTACTGAAACCTATCTGGACCTACGGACTTGAACTGTGGGGGACAGCCAAATATTCTAACATCAAACGCATTCAATCCTTCCAATCAAAAGTCCTCCGAACAATAGTTAATGCTCCTTATTATGTATCCAACCATACCTTACACCGCGACCTAAATATTCCATTTATTTTAGACCTTATACCATTAAAATTCTCTAAATTTCATCAGAACCTTATCCATCACCCTAATCCCCTAGCTCAATCCTTATCCAGCTCCACACATCCTTACCATCCTCCTAGAAGGTTGAAACGGCAGTGGCCTCGAGACCTCTTGTAAAATGTATATTGGAGTTCTAGCATTGGCTAGATTCTCCACTCACGTGCTGTATGATTGTGAATTGTATATAGGTATGAGTGACTTTTGTATATATTTTATTGATTTTGTTTTGTATATATGTATATTGTATTATTATTATATAAATTTATTGTTTAGTATATATCGTGTGAATGTAGTATGAATGTTGTACTTCATCACTATTAAAAATGTCCTAAATTGGACAGATTGTAATATTGCTCAATAAAGAATTGTTTCTAAAAAAAAAAAAAAAAAAAATTTCCGAGCATCTCTATGTAATTTTCAAAGAGGACACGTGTCCTCTGTGTCAGAGTTCAGAAGACAGCGAATTCTTTATTTGATTTAGTAAAAAGATATTTGTTTCTACTTTTTAATCGTATTCAGCTTAACCAAAACAAGGTTTGTGTGAAGAGGTGATGCTCTTTAGTTCGAAATGAGATAGCAATAATGCCGTTGACTCTCATTGGTGGAACGGAAGGGTGTGAACGTGAACTTCCCGCTTCCAATAATGTTAATTCTGGACCTGGCCTGATATTGCCTCGTTCGCTCAGGCTAAATACTGCTGCCCTGGGAACCACCCTTGAATACGTAAACTGCTTCTTCTTGCAATAGTTTAATCAAGTTAGCTAATGATTTTGTACTTTTACAGCTTAATTTAGGCTATGATATCTTTATATTATTTAATGTTATGGTTTATTATTTTCAATGATGAATCTTTGAAATCGATGCAAAAAAAAAAACTACCCCCTTCCCCTCAAAATCACGTTTCATGATACGTAGAACCCGGATACTATAATAGAATAATAGAAACTACTGGACCATTTTTTTTTTAAATTCGCCAAAAAATACTGAAGCATGCAATGATGGTCCTAGACGTTGATATGAGCTTTTTTTTTTTTTTAAATGGTGGCGGATTAAATGTGGTTTAATTCAATGACTCAGTTATTTTTGAAGAAAGAGAAAAAAAGTATTAATGTTTTTTAACCCAAAAACCGCGAATGATTATAAAAAAGTGGTAAGAAAAGAAAAGTTTTGAAAATTAAGCCAAGAATATGCCTATAACTCAGCTGTTTTTGAAGATAGAGAAGAAATTTAAAAGGGTTTTAAACAAACTTAATTATTAAAAAGAAGTGAAAAAAGAAAAGAAATTGAATTTTTACCCATAAAAACGCACTTAATTTAGTATTTTTTTCAAAAGATAGAAATTACAAAATTTTCTTACGTTTCAACGAACCCGAATAACGAAAAAAGATTATATGTTACAATCCTACGATTTGTGCTAAATTTCCACGTTAGGTCCACGTTGCTACTATGTTTTCTGAATGTTCTATAATCTTAAATTGAGACGTTGATTTCCAAAAGGGACTATATTCATTCTGGGGAATTTTACATGAAGCGCGAAAATCTCTCATTACTATATTATTAAACTAGCTAATTTAGGTCTTTTCACATTAAAATCTAGAATTATTTCTTTACTATATTAATAAAACCATATTAAAGTTATGAAATGAAATGTTCTGGTATGATTTGAAATGAAAATAAATGTGTAATTAGTATCTTAAGAAATTAATAGCATTTCTAAATCACGTTATTAAAGGACATGAGTGTTCATTAAATTCAATCAAATTTAAGATTTAGTTAAAACTCAATGAGGAGAATATAAATATGTAAAAAAATCAATTTCGTAAAAAATGTCCTTTAGTACCTTTTGGAAATCAACGTCTCAATTGTTAACATTTTTGTTCTACCTATATCGATTTCGGACATCCTATAGTCTTTCTTGAGGACCGATGTATCTCAGTCGGGGACTACTTATGTACGAGTCCCTAATTCAACTCCGGGTGAGACAGGATGATTATTTATTCTATTAACCTAAGGCGTGAGCTTTGAGGCAACCCTTGGATCGGGAGACTCTCTAGGCCCACCCAGCCTGTCTTAATTGGGTACCTTAAGATTTGGTATAGGAACCTGACAGCTGAGTGTGATATCTGTCAAATCTTTTATTTGTACAACTGTCGGCATAGAAACACTAAAGATATATTTTTTTAAAATGTTTAGGCGTGTAGGCGCCATTTTTATTTATTAAAAGTAGCTCAGTCATTCATTTTTAGTCAGTTTCATTAATCATCTGTCATTTTACTTTCGTTACTTAATGGTTCGTTACCTTTATTCTGAAATGCTTACTGGTATTTAATTTTATTACATCTTAGCAGAAGAAGATGAACAGTTGTTTCACCGGTTAATGACTGATTCTCGTGAGAACAACAAAATGGAAATATTAGCTTTTGTTTAGATTTTATTCTGAACCGTTAGGTAAAAGGATCTGACTGCTATATATTATCGGTGGTTGTAGACACAAATTATAGACATAGGAATTATCAACATTAATAACTGTTCTTCATCATCTTTTTTCCCCCAAAAAAAAAAAAAATTATCTTGTTACCGTGGAAGATGCAATTTCATAACGAAAGTAAGAAATAAACTCATGTGAGAAAAAAATAAATAAAAATTTTGTTTCTCAACAGACTAATTGCATATTAGTTAGTTTTGTTATTAACATATTCGATGTTGCAAAACAATTTATACGATTTCTGACATTATTAATTTGTTTTTATATCTTGTTATATTGTATTCACACGTGTCTAAAGCAATAAGTGATAAAGTGCTATAGAAACATTAGCAGCGGTAATGATTGGCACGGGGAAGGAAAGTGCCCAGCAGCATCCCTTCCTAGACAATTTAGCAAAGGAGGTCTCTCATCCAGCTTCTTTTCAGCTTTTTCTAACAGGCATTTCACTTATTGATATGAGAGAGAGATACACTTTATTCAATGAGTGGTGCTGCCCAACTTAATTGGGTTGCTAATAACACAGCTTACTTTGTTTTTTCCTTAATGGACAATTTTTTATATAAATATATTAACATCTTAAAAATCTTAGCATGCAATATACATACAAATAGATTATTTTTTTTTCTTTTAACATATTTTTTCCTTTTAACATTTTTTTCCTTAATAATTTTTTCATTTTATTCTTCTTCTTTTTTCTTGTCTTGTTTACCTCTCAAATTTATTCAAATATATGTATATAACAAAAAAAAAAAAAAAATAAAAAATATATTCTATTGTCGTGTACGTGTAGTTTGTCATGAAAAAGAGGGTTCGTCTCTGTTCGTCACTATTGGATGTTGTAAGGCCGTATGTAGAGTTTTGTTATTTGTAACCAGGAGCTGTCATGCAGTTTTTGACATTATTAATTTATATATATTTTATGCAAATAACAATTATAAATCGATTATGCAGTTGATTGTTATGATTTGTCACCTTGATGAGATTCCTCCAATTTTCCAGTGACTGGTTATTGCGGTTGAATTATTATACTTTGGTGACATTTCTGTGGTAGAGTTGGATGAACACAACCTTGGTCTGCACAACCTCACCCGCTACAATTAACTTAATTGTGTTAGCTAACGAATTTTCCTGATACTTTCCTTTAACTAGTGATCTATTGGACAAATCGTTGCATTGTTTCTGTATATTTTCCTTTAAGAATCGAAACTGAACTAATGAAATCTACTGAACTATGACCACGTTCTATCAGTATTTTAAGCACCTGTGCCTTTTATTTTAATAAAGAAAAAAAGATGGATTTTTATTCTAATAAATTTTAATTTTAATGAAATAGTCATTGGATAAACAATTACCAAAACATTAAACAAAAAAAAAATCTCATGGAATACTTTGTAACGAGTGTCTTGTGTTTTTATGACCGCACCCCCATCCATATTCCACAATTAATATACTTAGTAACATTTCTTTCTTTTGTTAACGTGTTTAAAAATGTTATGATTTTATATTGTTGTTCGAGGGTCATCCGTAGTCTAGTGGCTGTCTTACCAGTGTTCTATGCTCAAAGTCGCGGGTTCTATCCTAGAAGATGGTATTAGGGTTTTTTAAAGCCAGTAAAAAAAATCCTTAGTTATGCCGGTAGCTGATAATTTCTACATACTATTGATAATTCCTATGACTAGTGTTGGTGTGAACTATCAACGATAATATACAGAAGTCTGATCCTTTTTACTTATTAAGTTGAATTAGAAAACTGACAATTTAATGTCGTAATAAAATATTTAAATTGTGAAATAGTAAAAGTGGTTTAGAATAAAATCTTTTCTCTTGTTTTGACAGAGAATCAGTCATTAAATGGTAAAATAACACTTCATCTTCTTCCGCTAAGATCTAATAAAATTAAATACCAGTAAGCATTTAAGAAGAAAGACCATGCACCATTAAGTAACGATAGGAAAATGACAGATGATTAATGAAACTGCCTAAAAATGAATGACTGAGCGACTTTTAATAAATAAAGATGGCGCTTACACAGCTAAAAATTTCCAAAAATTACATCTTTAGTGTTTCTATGCCAACAATAAAAATAATTGAAGAAATTGTTTTTGAAAAATAACTACCAATTCATTTAAAAAGAAAAAAAACCCTCTGATTAAATATACTTTGTGACGTTTCTTTCTCTCGTTAACGTGTTTAAAAATGAATTTATCGAGGGACATCGGGGGTCTGGTGACTAGTATAACAGTCTTCTATGTCCGGGTTCTATCTTAGAGGATGGTGCTAAGGATTTTTTAAAGCCAGTAAAAAAATCCTTAGTTATGCAAGGAGAGCACGAAAAATGTTGGTACCGATGTCAGTTACTCGCTGAAGAGACCTATCCTAATTAAATCTGCATAGCAAAATATAGGACTCTCACTCTAGTATCGTTCGATTAGCCAAAATAACATAAATAGACCTTAAATGGATAAACGAATGTATTGTTGTTTTATCATGTTTCTATTTTTGTGGAATCATCACTAAACACCAGAAGTTCTCGTAGGTTTAACCACGGCCTGCTTATACTTCTAGTATTTTATAATTATGATTGATTTCTTCTTTTATCAACAATAATTCTCTCTGAAAGATCTCCTGTCCAGGATTTTCTTGGCATCGGCTTTAACTTCGTCTGATCATCTAACAATTAGCCGTCTACTCTTTCTTTTTCTGTCCACATAACCAAACAATAGCTTTTTAATTTGCGTGCCACCATCCATTCTAGCAATATGACCAGACTAGAGACAGACTTAAGAATCTAGTTCTTCTGATAAATCTGGTACAGCTGTTTTTTATGCCTAACCCTTGTCAGCTTTGTAAGCTAAATAAGTTTTGCTTCGCAAGAATTTAAATTAACACTTTTGACTGTTTAGAATATTGAAAATTTAAGTGAAAGTTGAATTATTAGTCTTCATAGTCAGTCCTTAATATATACTAACGAATGTAATATTCATTTGAACAGTGAAAAGGATATAGAGAATTTTTTTATATTTTTGGACATACATTAAGTATTTTTTAATAATCTTTACCGCAACTTACTTATGCATTTTTCCAAATAAAGTTTCATAAGACTAACTCAGAGCTACATAAGAATATTTTTGGATATTGTAGTATGAAAATTACAATTACAATTCTTGACGTTAATAAAAGATTGTAGTGAAAATTTGATCAGTTTATTAATTAATATAAATCACCTCGAATTAAAAAAAAAATCAATAAACTAATCGACAATAATTACGTTATATAGTCCTGACTATGATGCAAGAAGTATATTAATGTTTTTAAACAAGTTTTATTTTAATTTAACTCTTAAAAAAAGGTAGTTTTGTTTATTCATTGAACATAACTTGTATACTGGTGTCTTATAGGAGGATGCTTAAATGGAAGTATATTGCCTATATTAGATATTGCCGATCCTGGCTTAATTAGAATAGAGATCTTTGACGAGTTCTTGACATCGCAAAGGCTCGACCACCATTTTACGTCTCTTCTATAGCACGGAATCACCAGCGATTTTTTACTACTATAAAAAATAGTGGAACCATCTTCCGGGTTTGAACCCGCGACCTTCAGCATAGAAAAACGATAGTGAGTGGATTATTACTGATAAATTAGGAATATTGTACAAAAAAAAAAATGAATAAATAAATATGGCAGTGGTTTTCGCAGATGGTTCAGGTTTATTATATCCGATTTTTATTTCATAAAAGATTATCTCCGTTTATTATGTGCTAATTTTAAAATTTCTTCCTTGATGACTTAATGAATACATTACCCTCGGAAATATGTAAATTAACGACAAAGTAATGGTTTGAATATAATCTCATCTATATTTAGCCAGAATATGGAAACGTGAAGGAGATTAATCTGTACTAATCTTACTGCCTGATATCCATATTTTAAAATCAATAACAACACTTTAATAGTTAATACTTTTTTTTTACTTTCACTTGCATATATAGTAAGGGGAAGTATTGCGATCGTGAAAATTTTGAAATTCCAGTTTTCAACGGAAATACACGTTTTAGGGTCCCCTGAGTCCAAATAACCAAGTCCCGCAAAAAGATCTGTGTGTGTGTGTGTGTGTGGTAACTCCCGGCGGAAACGGTAAGTCGTATGAAACTGAAATTTCATATTTAAGACAACTATACGCCCGAGACGTGACAAAACTTTTTTCATCAAAATGAGCCTACCAGAAGCGGCACTTTATACCATGCATTTTGCACCTTTTTTCGATTTTCTCGAAAACGGTTCCGACGATTTTGATTAAACTCGCTATATCGATGTAAAATTTAATGGGCTTTAATATCATGTAGGTTTTATTTGGATAAAAATGGTCTTACAGGGCTTAAATGCCGATATTTTAAATTTTCTTCCCCTAAAGTACCTTTAATTTTGTAGATTCAATAAAAATAACTATATTATCTTGTTAACGCTGATGAAAAACAGGTAAATATATAAAATGAATAAATTCGATACCCAACAAACAGAAAAATATTCTTTTAATGCAATTTTTCGTTTTTGAACATAAGAGCAGTAATATACATGTATGATATACATTCTGTTGGAAAGCTAAAGATTTTAGAAAAAATATCATCTCATATAAAAGCTTTTAGAAGTTAATAGAGAGTGATGAGAAGAAGATAAAACTAACTGATTATTTTAGATAATAATATAATAGATTTTTTTATAAAACACATGTTTCTATATAAATTCAACTTGATTAATTCCTTAATAGTTTCACGTATTTTTATCTCTGTATTTGAAATTCTTTGATTGATTTTAAAAATCGAGGTAAGTGAAAGTCGTGTGTTGCCCGCACCAGATTTTTATGATATGTTATATTATATTTGGAATAGAATACAATTTAATCTTCTCATTTGTATCTTTTGCTAATCTTAAACATCGAGGTTTATGGTAAAAATTCCGATGAACGTTAGAAACCTTTAGAAGAGTAATTTTACAAGAGAAAGGATCGCGGACACTGAGATGATATTGATTGAGAGGAGCCTATAGAGTGGAAGAATTAAAATCATGAAGAAGGAGCCGCGCCTATCCAAGAGGAAAAGCAAAGAGTGGGAAACCGTTCGTCTTGTTTTTTCCCAACAAAAAATAGAGCTTGATTATAATAGATATCTCGAAAGGTTGAAGTTTTTGGGGTAAATCGGTAAGGATGAAGTCAGAATGGGTGTATATTTATTTTTGAAGAACATATTCAATAATTAACATTTTTTTAAATATAGGACTATATATAATAATAATAATAAAATAACTTTATTCTGGGACTATGTCCCTTAAGAATAACAATGTCGTACAGTAAATATACACTTCAATATATACATGTCTGGCCGAGAGACCAATACAAAAATCTTTTATTTACAAATGTGAAAAAAATAAAAATAAGACCTATTTATATAGGTATATAAAAATATATAGAATATAAACAAAAGAAAAAAAATCTGCTATAAAATAATAGAGCTGAACAATTTCCAAAGAAATAAAATAAGTGAATTAATCCATAACCCTAGGATTCTGATAAAATAAAATTATCTTACGTTGAAAGTAAGATAGCGAATTAACAATTTTACATTTAGTGTGCGTCTCTTTGGGATCTTAGAAGGTGTTGGAAAAGATGGGATTTGAATGAAAGAAGGGAAGAAGCATGGCGAATATGATTAGGTAGGGAATTCCAGAGAGATGCAGATCGGATATAAAAGAAATTATCAAAAGATTTGGTCCTATGGGTAGGAATGTAAAGGTCAGAATGGCGTGATCTGGTTTCAAGTGAGAGAATTGAGGATTTGAATTGAAGAATACTGTGAATATATGGAGGATGTTGAGATTTAATGACTTGGTAGAGGTATGTTCCGAGAAAATATTGTCTACGTATGGAAGGTAGGAGCCACTTCAATTCGCTGTATAAGTGGGTTGCTGGTGATCTCCTGAAGGTACCGAAGATAAATGTTATAAACATATTCATAATCCGCTTGAGTCTGTCATCAAGTACAGTCAAGAGGCCTCCATATACCACGCAGCAATAATCTAAGTGGGGGGAAATAAGCGAGGAAACCAACACCTTACGGGTGGGAACTGGGAGGAGATGACGGAAGCGATGGAAGTACTTAAGAGTATTTATAGTTCGTCTGGAAATTTGAGCATTGTGGGGTTTCCAGGAAAGGGTTCGGTCTATGGTAATACATAGGTTTTTGACGGTGGAACTGAAGGTAATTGGGTGATCATTTAGGATTAGACTAGGAAATGTAGTATTGGCTCTGAGGAGGGAATTAGAACCTATTAGGATGGCCTGAGTTTTCATAGCATTTAACCTTAGTTTATTCTGGGTTGCCCAGGCACTGATTCTATATATTGAGATCGTGAAAATTTTAGAATTCCAGTTTTCAAGGGGAATAGACGTTTTAGGGTCTCTTTAGTCCAAATAACCGAGTCCAGCAAAAAGGTCTGTGTGTGTGTGTGTTATGGTAAGTTTAGCGTAAAAACGAAAAGTCGTACGAAACTGAAATTCGGCTGATCGGAAGATCAACTTCGTACCATACAGTTTGAACAGTTTTAAGATATTATCAAAAACAGCTATAACGATTTTGATTAAACTCGCTATACTTATGTAAAATTTAATATACTTTAATACGATGTACGTTTCACTCTGATTGAAATGATGCCTTTAGTTTAAAATCTCTTCCTCTGAAGTACCTTTAATTTTGTAGATTTGAATAAATTAACCATATCATCTTGTTAGCATTGATGTGCATTGAACGGCTAAATATACAATTTGACCGAATTTAATCACTAACAATACGAAAAACATAATCTTAGGTATTTATAATAAGTGGTTGGAATGCTTAAGATTTTAGGACAAAATATTATGTTATACTCAAAGCTGTGAAACTTAATGTAAAGAATAAGGCCTAAAATTATTACTGATTATTATACGTAACAATCCAATATTGCTATACTTTTTAATCTTAATCATATGTTTTCTACGAAACTGAATAATTTTATGTTTTAATTTTTCGAATTTAAGTTTATTTAGCAGTACTTGAACTGATTTTAACATACGAGGTAAGTCAAATTCGTGTGTTTCCATCACTAGATTTTTTTAATCACAGCTCGCACCTTGTGAATGCGATGTGATCCCTCGGCCCTCTCTTTTGCCTCGGCCCTCTCTTTGCCTCGGCCCTCTTCCCTCGTCTTCTTTGCAGTTGGCCTGAAAACGGGAAGGAAGAAAGTAAAAAAACTCTGGTGCGGGCAACACACGACTTTCAATAACTCGGCTGTTTAAATAAATAAGTACTATTAAATACACTTGAAAGTTTTAAAAAAAAAATCGCTGGAAACACGTGATTTAGATTAAATAATACAACAATATTGAATTGTTACGTAAAATAATCAGTAAAATAGTGTCTAATCTAAAATAAGAAATTTTAGTTTCGTACACCTTTTCGTTATCGTGCTAGACTTTACACGATCGCAATACTTTCCCTCACTATTTCATATATAGTGAAAGTAAAAATAGTTGATTTGTATGGTTATGTGGCGATAAATGAAATATTTTATATTTGTTGTGAATGTAAGAATTCACTGTCGGAATGTTTGTGTCATTCTGTACCGTGTGAATCGAAACTTGCCATGCTGCGCGAACAATGTTTCGTGAAATTTTGTGTTTTACGGAATCCTAAATTTCTGCTACGTATGTCCAGATAGGTCTCAGTAGAGTAGGGTATATTGGTCGCTTGTTTTGTAAATTTATTGATGATCTGTATTAAAATAGATTTGAAAGTTGTTTGTAACGTTTTGTTAGTTCTTGTCGATTTAATTTCATATGTATGTTCCATGCCAGTCTTTCCGTTGAAAACTGAAATTCGAAAATTTTCAGAATCGCAATACTTTCCTTTACTGTATATTTCATATATATATGTAAAAAAAAAACCTGTACCACTATAACCCATGAAGGGTCTTGGGCTCAGTACATATAGAGATTCGTACTGTTTCTAGGCCAACGGTAGTGCAATGAGGTGATTAGGCTTTAATCACGCTCAGCCGCCAGGTTTTTCCCCAATTAATTTGGGTACCCACTTTATAGAGGCTGGGTCTGCCCCAGGAGTGTCTCCATACCCTAGGGTCGCCCCCCGACTGAATTAACTGAATAAATAATATTCCGCCACAGGCGGGATTCGAACCCAGGACCCGGAGCACAGCAGACTATCCACTAGACCACGCCGCTCCCTTTTCCTGTAAGTGAAATTAATTGTTATCCCTTTCTTGAAGTAGAAAGCTTTTTTTTTTACAATGTTGAATAAATATTGGGTTGTGTCACATGAAATGTCCGTTTTCAAGGTAAAGGATTTTTATTACAAATACGTTATGAAAACAAGATAATTTTATTAGAAGTATTTACTTACTTTTTATACACATTTTCCCAACGTGACACCAACTTTTTATCCCCGAACTGAAAAACTCTGAGCTTTGAAGTGAAACAAAATCTGAAAACGCATTTTTCACTTGATTATCATTTTCAAAAAGTTTTCCTTTGACGTAGTTGTCTAAATTCCTGAACAGGTGGTAATCTGTTGGAGACAAGTCGGGAGAATATGGTGGGTGCGGAAGAACTTCGTAGCCCAGTTCTTTCAATTTTTGTACGGTATGTTTTAAATCATTGCTGCCGCTCAGTGAGATCATGAGGTACCCATGTATTGATTTTTTTTACTTTCCCAATACACTTTAAATGTCTGGAAACGGTAGATGCACTTGCATTTAGTTGTGTTGAGAGTCCTTTAACTGTTTGGTAGGGGTTTCCTTCTACTGTATGTTTGAGGTCATCGTTGTCTATTACGGACGGAAGTCTTCCTCGGGGCAAGTTTTCCAAGTCGGTATCCCCAGCTGAAAACTTAGCCAACCAACGGCGAATGGTCCGTTCAATAACACTCCCTTCCCAAAACGCCTGGCTAATATTTCTAGCGGCCTCAGCTGCTGAATGGCCGAGTTTAAAATCGTACAAAAATATTACTCGAAAATCGCGTGTTTCCATGTTCATATTTGGAGGTATACTAAAAAGTGGGTAATTGATTGGGAAGTTAATGTTCTTAATACAAAGGTAGTGGATTAGTAACTGTTTACTTTAATGTAAACATTCGGAAGAAAACAAGAGAGACCTGCAAAATCCTTTATGTATTTCAGAAACTATAAAAACGGACATTTCATGTGAAACAACCTAATAGAAATGCGTGAATTAAGTAATGTTATACAAACATACGGACGTTGGGAAGTAACTTATGATTAAGGCTTTATTAAATATTTTGAATGTTTATGTCTTTTTTGAAACTTCTCTTTTTATTTCTATCAATTTCATTATGACGAAATTAATTTTTAAAACTAATTCTGAAGATACGGATCTTTTTCCAATTACTAATCAGACGTTCATCTTCAGCCCTGTTTACTTTATCTTTTGAAAAATACAAAATTATGTGGTTTGTACTACGACTATGATACCTAACTACTCAACGGATAATATAAAATAAATGAAATTTTGGTTTAGATTTTTAAAGTATTTACTTAGTTTTTATTTTTATAGCTTGTTTTTCTGTTTTTGGTTTCTTTTTTAATTTTTAATAAACTGTTTAAAGGATAAAAATTAGTACTGTAAACTATTGCTTTTGAGTGTCCAGAACAATATATGGAGTGCAATAGTTAATAAATCTTCTATTCGTTTGAGAGACTTAATCTCTGGCAGGCATTCGATAAATCAGGATTGAGAAATTTGAGAGGAAATTCTGCCACGCAATATCTCGAGGGAACAATTGAAGGATAAAAGGTCGTAAATCACATTTTGGAAAAAAAGTGAAGTATTGCTATGGATGAGGGTGTACGGCGATATTTATCTAATTTCTCTATCCCTTCCTACAACTGAATTATTGATTAGTGAGATCCTCTCGGTGTTAGTATATCTTTCTTTAGAAATAATAAAGAAAAAAAAAGAAAGAAGGGAGGTTACATTCGTAATGTAACCTAACTAGTCTTAAAGACAATATTTAGTTATGGCCCGCTATGTTGATAGCGTTATGTAGGAACATTTTAAAGGATTCATTTAGAAATATTTTGTTATTAGCATATTAAATATTGAGACTAGTATTAATATGGATACTTCACAAAAAAAATTAAAATATTAAAAACACCAAAATATAAAGAATTGTAATATCACCTGTGGTGTAGTGAAAAGCTCAATAGCCTTTCCCAAGGTCGTGGGTTCAAACCTGGCATAGAACCCTAGGACTTTTCATAGGGTTTAAAAATCTCTGGTCATGTCGTCCTTCGGAGAGGACATAAAAGTGGTTCTAATTCTATGCGACGTCAGGTACTGATTAAAGATCTCTATCCTAAATAAAGTTAAACCTAGTAGAGATGTGCTTGTCGGAGACATTCCATAAAGTTAGAATCGGTCATAATTACTCCGAGAGATTTGAGGTGCGATCGGGTTTGAAACAGGATGACTTTCACCTGTGTTATTTAATATAGCTTTAGAATATGTCAATTGTATTGTTTTTATATTTATAATTATTTAATTCTGTATATATCATTTATTTGTATTTATCTCAGTTATAGGTTGTTGTTTGTTTTCTTATTTTGTATATATATTATATTTTATTTATTTGACTTTATCATTTTATACTGTATATATTGTGTGAATGGGATCATATATCACTATTACTAATGTTCATATAGAAACAAATTGTAATATATCTCAATAAAAAAAAAAAAAAAAAAAGAATATGTCATAGAAAAGGTGATGTATACCGAGAAAGATTTAAATATGGGTGACAGGATTCCGGTTTTAGGGTATGCCGATGATCTGGTACTGCTTGGTGAAACCATACAACTAAATACAAGTGTGTTAATAAAAACCGGTAAAGAAATAGGTCTCGAATTAAATACCGATAAGACGAAATATATGATTAGTAGCAGAAACGGTGGCGATCTTGGTGATATTGATATATCAGGGCATACTTTTGAACACGTAGAGAAATTTAAGTATTTAGGTTCAATGATAACAAGAAAAAATGAAATCCAGGAAGAAATAAAGTCCCGATTAAAGGTGGGAAATGCGTGTTATTATTCAGTTGCTAAGTTACTTAGTTCGCGGCTTCTATCTAAATACTTAAAGGTTATAATTTATAAAACTATTATTCTTCCGACGGTTCTTTACGGATGTGAAACGTGGCTGCTTACTTTGAACGAACAAAGGCTTAAGGTTTTCGAAAATAAGATACTGCGTAAAATAATTGGTCCGAAGAGAGATGAGGCCACTGGGGAGTTTAGAAGGTTACACAACGTGGAATTGCGGAACTTGTATTCTGTGTATATAATTGAGTTGATAGCATCGCGGAGACTCAAATGGGCGAGTAAAATTGTTGGGCTCGGTGAGGAGCGGATTCTGAGAAATTTGGTATTCGCTGATCCGACTGGTAGACGTCCGAAAGGTAGGCCGAAGCGTCGATGGGAGGATTTCGTTAAGGCTGGTCTCGGGGGCTTGGGCTTGAACGGTGAACATTGGACGAGTCTGTGTAGACAGAATTTTGTGGTATCGGCATCGAACCTTCGGGTTCGGTAAGCCTATTATTATTATTATCCTAACTATATCTAAAATTTAGGATTCCCACTGGGGCATCGTCCGACTAACCACAGTAGTATAAAAGTAACGTTAAATGAAAAATTAATGTTTTGTATTAATACCTTTAAAGTAGTGTATTGTAGTGATACTTTATATTGAATATAACAAAGACTCGATCACATTGAGATATTAAATTTTCTAATTTATTTTATTGTGCTTCTGTTTCATAGAATATAACAGTCTATTTAAAGTACTAATATTATATATAGTATGTACTATTTGTAATTCAAAGTAATATATTGCATTAGTAAAAGAGTGTGTATTATAATATTTAAATATTCTTTAGGTATCGTTCGTTCTTGGCTTAATGAGCCCTGAAGACCCTTCAAATAATATAAGATTTTTATTAGAATTATATTTTCTTATCGCCTCAAAACCACTGATCTAAGGTGTGCTAATGTCGCGCAATCAACACTAGTTCAAAAAGTGTCAGCAAATGTTTGACTGAATTCATTATAATTTTTATTGTTTTACATATTTTATGTACGAATCTAATTGGTGACCTTTATGCTACAGTTTTTTTGTTGTTTTTTTTCTATGGCTTTCCATAATTATGTTAAATTCAAGGAGCAAAATGGCAAATTTTTTCCTTATGAAATGATGATTAGGAGATATTATTATGATAATTTCCAAAGTTGTGGGAATAATGGTACACTAAAATTATTAAAATTCATTTCTTACATCTAAAGAAATGATCTCAAACAATAGCAAATTATCGTTTAACTACGCTTAAATAATTATACGTGAAGCGATTATTAACCATTTTTCACAATTTAAGGAAAGAAATTTACTTCTGAATAGAATATTTTCAAAATAATATATTGTGAAATTACCATTGAATTTCATATAAAATGAAATATTATTATTAAATTATCCTTAAACAGTAGCATACACAACGTTTGATATTTTCATGTACACTAGCATGAGTAGTATCTACTTTTACACTACTTTTATTTACAATGATGCAGTTTTGTTGACCGTTGAAAAATTGGATTAGGAAGATGGTTTTGTGCCTGCGTTTCGGCCTACATTGTCTACTACGTCTAGGCCTACATTCGGCCTACGCCTGATGAAGGCCCACAATGTAGGCCGAAACGTCGGCACATAATTAAAATAGCACTTGTTTTAATGTGTGTTTCTATTTAATGACCGCACCAAAACCATCTTCCTCATCTACTTTTATTTACTTGTATTCAAATACATAATAAGATGAAATAAATAATAGGGATACAACAAATGATTTAATTTATAAAATAATTTCCATTATACAATGCTTGAAACGCAGCAACTCGTATTAGAAATAATGACTAAAAAAATAAATAATTTTTACATTATAATAAACTATAAACTGCACATAAAAGTCGCCTTCGATGAAAAGTTTAAAACCTGAGTTGTATTCTATGATGTTCATAAATATTTTTAAAATCTTGTTCATTAAAAAAAGCATAACAGTTTAGTATAAGCGACGAAAAACCATCATTACCAAGAGTGTTGAAGTAGTAGTCACAGCGTCCTATAGTCGGCTGGTTCGAATACAGTTTGGGCGGGTGGAAATTCGTTTCGCTGAGATCCCGCAAAATTAATCTTGACCTTCCCACTTTTTTTGTAGTAGGTTAGTTACCTCCATGATAACCTATCATGTTTGCCTTAATTAGCCTCGGAACGTACGTGAAAACCGTTAAAAAAGACTTAAGTCTCGAGTTTGGTTGTAAATTAATTAATTGTAAAGGTGCTTGTTTTGGAAGTATTGATATCTCGTACGGGCCAAATCAGCTACATATGGGACATTAAGGTCTTTATTGATGAGTTTGTTGGTGACTAAGTAAGGAGCGTTGAGGATTTTTCGAAGGGTTTTGATTTGTAAGGATTGAATATGGAAAGAATTTGATGGTTTCATTTAATTTTAAAAGTAAAGAAAATTTACAATTTAAAAAAAAAAAAAATGTACACCCTTTAATAACTCCTCGGTTATGGCGTCCTTTGGAGGAGACGTAAAATGATAATCTGGATAGACAAGATTAAGATCTCTCAAAGTAGCATCGTCCGATTAGTCACTGTAGCATATAATGACGTTCAACAAATGAACGAGAAAGCATTTGTGAAAAGACGTAGTAATAAAACGTAGTTTAAATATAGATTGGTTGGTAACTGGCGTTCAATGAATGGATGTAGGAATTGAGGTGAGGATTTGAGTTATATAGCAAGGTTCTCAGTTGTTTAAAGATTACTAAGAACTATGAAAACATTTCCGTTGTAGATAAAGAAAAAAGACCCTTAAACTCAGTATAATAACCAGAAATATGAACATATGTGCGGACTCCAAAGACAAATGTTATGAAACAATGCATAAGACATTATTTTAGGTTAGTTTCGCCCACAAGTCCTTCATTTACTAGACAATCTTAATCATAGTGGGATCAGATGAGAAAGAAAACAAGTAACTGACTCAAAGTATTTATTGTGTTGTTCAAGGATAAAAATAGATTTTCGGGAATTTTAGACTTAAGGTCATTTCAGGACGGGTTTTGGTTATAGGTGACTTTGAGGTTTTTAACAGAGTTTTTGAATGAGATGGATACTATATTGAGAAACAGCAACGGGAATATTAAAATGGTTTTTGCCAATGATGATAGCTGCAGTTTTATTTGCATTCAGGTGTAACTTTTTTTAGCATATTGTCAAAATTTATTGATATCCTGTACTTTGTGGGATGTCTCTTTGTATGGTGGAAAGGGGTATAATGGATATAATCTGGTATTTTATTAATGTAAATCGAAAAAAGAATAAGTGAAAAGGAGTCACCTTGTGGAAGACCACGTGAGAGGACCACAAGATATGAAGGACATATATCTGGGATGACAACTGTCAGGGAGCGGATGAATAAAAATAAATTTCCAGTGTAATTTAGTGATTCAGTTAATTTATTGGCTTCTCCATTCGCCATTTGACCCAATTTTACTTTCACTTACCTGTGTATAAAATATATAGTAAGGAAAAGTATTGCGAAAGTGGAAATTTTTAAAATCGAGTTTTCTCCGGAAATACACGTGTTAGGGTCTCCTGAGTCCAAATGACCAAGTACCGAAAGGAGGTGTGTATGTCTGTCCGTATGTGGTAAGTTTAAAAAACGAAAAGTCTTGTAAAACTGAAATTTCATGTTCAAGGCAACTATACGCCCGAGATGTTACAAAAACTTTTCCATCAAAATCAGCTGACCGGAAGATACTTTATACCATGCATTTTGCACTTTTTTACGATTTTATCAAAAACAGATCTAACGATTTTGATTAAACTCGGTGAAATTTGATATCGATGCAAAATTTGATGGGCTTTAATATGATGTAGGTTTCATTCTGAATGAAATGGTCTGACAGGGCTTAAATGCCGATATTTTAAATTGTCTTCTCCTAAAGTACTTTTAATTTAGTAGATTTAAAAAAAATTAGGCACATCGTCTTGTTAGCATTGTCAAATAACCGCTAAGTATGCAAGTTGAGCGAATTTCATAAACAACTAAACGAGAAAACTGCAAGTATATTTTTACTTTCACTTACTATATATAGTAAGGGGAAGTATTGCGATCGTGAAAATTTTCGAACTCCAGTTTTCAACGGAAATACACGTTTTAGGGTCCTCTGAGTCCAAATAACCAAATCCCGCAAAAAGGTCTGTGTGTCTGTGTGTGTGTGGTAACTCCCGGGCGGAAACGGTAACTCCTATGAAACTGAAATTTCATATTTAAGACAACTATAAGCCCGAGACGTGACAAAACTTTTTTCATCAAAATGAGCTTACCAGAAGAGCCACTTCATACCATGCATTCTGCACCTTTTTTCGATTTTCTCGAAAACGGTTCCGACGATTTTGATTAAACTCGCTATATCGATGTAAAATTTAATGGGCTTTAATATCATGTAGGTTTTATTTGGATAAAAATGGTCTGACAGGGCTTAAATGCCGATATTTTAAATTTTCTTTCCCTAAAGTACCTTTAATTTTGTAGATTCAATAATAATAACTAAATTATCTTGTTAACGCTGATGAAAAACAGGTAAATATATAAATTGAATAAATTCGATACCCAACTAAAGGTGAAAACAGAAAAAATATTTTTTTAATGCAATTTTTCGTTTTTGGACATAAGATCAGTAAAATACATGTATGATATACCGTTGGAAAGCTAAAGATTTTAGAAAAAATATCATCTCATACACAAGCTTTTAGAAGTTAATAGAGAGTGATGAGAAGAAGATAAAACTAACTGATTATTTTAGATAATAATATAATCGATTTTTTAATAAAACACATGTTTCTATATTAATTGAATTTGATTAATTCCTTAATAGTTTCACGTATTTTTATCTCTAACTGTATTTGAAAATTCTTTCATTGATTTTAAAAATGGAGGTAAGTGAAAGTCGTGTGTTGCCCGCACCAGATTTTTTTAATGCAATTTCTGTATTTTTGAACACATGAATTGTAATAATGATGTATAATATACCGTTGGAAAGCTAAAGGTTTTAGAAAAAAATATTTTCTCCTACACTAAATTGTAAATTAACGGAGAGTGATGAAAAACCTATGAAACTAACAACCAGTTAGTTAATATATAACACCATACAATAACCATTGTAGATCGAATATATAATAGTTTATTTAATAATACTCAGGTTTATATTGAAATTTTTAAGAATTCATTTTTATCTCTAAATGTATTTAAAAATTCTTAAATTGTTTTTACATCGGAGGTAAGTGAAAGTCGTGTGCTAGGCGCAACACACATAAATTTCATATTATCCTGTAAATAGTTATAACCTCCTCTTTCCTAGATGAAGTCCATAATATCGTTTAACTTAAGTCTAAGGTATACTGACTGACATGTAGCAAAACTAAATTCGAATCATATGTCTATCACAGGGAACATATCAGGTTTAGTTATATAGGTCTGGATATTTAGGAATGAATTTTTTCCAGAAGGATGCACCATTGGGTGCTGTCTCCCTCATACCTGCCCTTGCCATGTTTCCTTAGATTTTAGCACATTTGCTAATTATAATTTTTTTTACTGGTGTAAATAAAATATTAAGGGAAAAACAATTTTTTTTTCCTTTTTATTGTTAGTCATTATTGAGCTTACGAGATATATTAATAGGACTTTGATGCCAATATTCGCAGAAATGAGATTGATATTAGTGACACAGATTGTCCTAAGTTGGATGCCCTAATCGTATCAGGCTGGCTAACAGGCTATCGGCGTGGCCGTGCTATAACTAATTGATTAAACCATTCACTCTTGAGGTAGGTGGTGCAACATCGTAGCTCCTCAACATATCATCTTAGGCGTGATGTAGTTAGAGGGCATTAACTATCTCAGCATTTCTATTTCATTTCAGTCTTTTATAATTAATAGTGGAAAGAATAGCTATGAAATAATTTTTAATAGTATCAATTAGTTGAGGATTTGTAAAATCATATTAAAGATATTTCGGGTGACGATCATGAAGAATAGTGAAATAATCGTAACCATTTAATGCCGATGTTTTAGTCCCCATTGCAGTTCTTCTTAAAGGCTAAAATGATAAAAATAAAATAATAAACACTTTAAGTTATGAGCCGGGAAGCAACCACAAATAGGTCAAATAGGTTTACACTAAAATTATAGCTAAGGTATACTACTGCGTTAAAAAAAAAAAAAAAAAAAAATCAACTTGAAACATAATAATCATAATTGATGAGTCGACGATTAAGGTTTTTGACGGGTTAGCATTAAAAAAAAAAAGTGCCTCCATAACCCGTGAAGGTTTTTAGGCTTAGTGTATAGAGAGATTCCTTTTGTTTTTAGTTCTGTTTAAAGAGGCTGTGTGTGCCTAAGCAGGGTATTCCTAACGATAGAGTCGCTCTACGACTAAAATAGCAGAATAAATAATTATTCTGCGATAATGTGGGTTTAATCCGAAGAAAGTGCCCTATCTAGTAGACCATGCCACTCTATTATTTAGAAATATATGTATATAATCTAAAATACAGTTATGAAACAGTAAATGCGTGATTAGAAGAGAGGAATCATATATACAGTTTCTGTGCTTCTCAAAAGTAAAATCGTAACATATGCAATAACGACTTTTCAAAGAATTTCGGGTTGTTTGAGTCTTGCTCATTCCGAAATTTAGTCAAAGTTGACCTAGAAGGCCAACCTCATACTTAAAAATAGGATTTCTTCTTCTTCTTCCTCGTCCTTCCTCTCAGATGGTCATATCCTTTGGCAGTAAAAGAAGGAAATCGGTAGTCATCTTGAGTTCCTCCAGAGTCCTGTAGAGCTTAGCTTCCAATGATCCTGGCTTAGGCCAAATCTTTCTCCTAGCCTCATCGAAAACGGCACAGCTTTGAAGAACGTGCTCAGTAGTTTTCTCTCCCCCACTACAAGTACACATAGGACTATTAACTATTTTAAACTTCCTGTAAAGGTGAGGATTCAGTCTGTTGTGATTAGACCTGAGTCTGGATATCATGACCTGCTTCTTTCTCCTTAGTTTGTGTTAGGGGTCCTTAGGGTTGCTTCGAGGTTGCCCGTTGCTCCGTTTTTTTTTTAATTTTTGTTTTATCACGGCGTTGTTTACAGTGTTTGCCTCATCCAGAGAAATATGGGCATCTATCTGTTGTTAAAGGGTTCCCGTCTATACCAGTTTATCTGCCTTCTTATTTCCTCCGATACAGTGAGCGGGAATCCATTGCAAAACCAAATTTTTGCTAATGTGGTTCAGCTTTTCTAGATGTGGTGTCAGTTCATAGCATCTTTTATCTCAATTCGTCTTCTGGACACCGAGAACTGATGCCATCACATATTTACATATACTATATTTTTTGGTTCTTCGGCATCGGCTGTGAAAGGATTATCCGCACGGCACCCAGTAGGACACATAGGACATAGAACTAGTCTGGTTGATAATAAAATAATTGAATAAGCTCCGAGATTGTATTAACAATGAAATATAAAAACTGATTTGGCCAGTGGGAGTATGAGAATGCATCAAATGAGATTAAATGTCCCTGAAAGAAGTTAAGATACCCAAAGAGCACTTCCCCTAAACGAAATCAATTTACGTCCCTACCTTTAACTTAGTTAAGAGTGGCTGTGGACCTACGCAAAACCTGAAACAGGGGGGAAATTCAATTGAACTTACCCAACTTGTGAGTTAAATTTACCATAATTTGTTTCACTATGTTTCTGCCTTGAGAATTATGTACTGGCTGATATACAGTTCATTCGATTCCTTCTGTGCATAGTGATGGATCCAGGAAAAGGTTTTTTTTAGAGGGGAGTGGTTTTATATTATTACAAACTGGCTTATTATATTAGAAAGGGGGATTTTTCCGTCATTAAATGACTATCAGAATTATGTACCACCCTACCTACTTGCACCTTTTACACTTGGGAGTTTTTGTAATGCAGTAAGCCTTTTTGATTTAATTATAGTTTATAAAACGTTGAACGTTCTTCCTTTCTATCTCCAAACCAACACTTATTCCTCTAAAAAATGAAAGAAATCTCCATCTGGCTGCTTTAATGATTATATTACTGTCACTAACGGGTATTGCGGGTCACTAACGGGTGCTATTACGTATTTAATATGTGTTGTACTTGAAATGAGTTAGATGTTCTAGTAGAAAGAGCACTTGTCTACTGTTCTACGGGTCCTGAGGTTTCAATATCAGCTGTTGCAGAATAATAATGTATTCTATTATTTTAGTCAGGGGAGAGGGGAGGGGCTAGTGATACACTCCTGCGGCACACTCAGCATTTATAAAGCGAGTACCCACAAATTAGGCTAGAATACCTTTTTGTATCGCTGTTGGCTTCTAAACAGTACGAAACTAAACATGTACTGAACATAAGATGCTTCTAGGATTTAAGAGGTACTAAAAGAATGTAATTGAAATTAGGTATTATCGTTTATCTTTTCTCGGTGATCATTTTGAGCTGAGGGAATTTATAATAGGGGAATAATAATATATTATATTTCGGTTCCCACATCAGAGTCCTTGATACATCAAGGTGGTGTCAGAATTGGAAAATTAAAATCAATTCCAATAAATCCCAACAAATTTCCTTTACCCCTCGTACTCTGACATCCTGCCCTACAGTGTCCTTTAACGATATTCCACTTGTCTCGGGAACAGATCCGCTATTTAGGACTCCTGCTTGGCAAAAGCCTTACATGAAATTCGCATACAAGACTGAAAAGGCAAAAAACTGCACGACGATTTCGGCTACTCCAGCACTTACTTGACAGACGCTCTAACCTTTTCACTTAATTAAAAAAGACTCATTTACATGACTCATACCTGGGCCTATGGAGTTGAGTTTTAGCGCTCTACTAAACCATCAAACTCTTCCAGTATCCAATCCTTACAATCCGAAATCCTTCATAAAATCCTTAACGCTCCTTACTTTGTCACGAATAAAATCATCCACAATGACCTTAATCTTCAACATGTTGCTGATTTGGCCCGTACTAGGTATCACTCCTTAAAACTCCATCCCCACTCTAATCCCTTAGTTTTAATCATGCTTCCTCTTCAATTCCTGATTATCCTTCGAGGTGTCTGAAAATAAGATGGCCTCGAGACATTTTTGTTTAGAATCCCTACTAAAGAGTGCTGCCCATGAGCAGTTTTCATGCGTTATATCATTTTAGCATGTATACTTGTATTTTATACAGTTGTAAATTTCAATCATAAATATATTAAAAAAAGAAAAGAATATTTGGGCAAAAAACGATTTACAATGGTTAGACAACTTGAAAGTTCGAAGCAATACCGCCCAAGGTCGCTGTCTGTATTATGAGTAGAATATCGATTGCATCATTATCGAAAAAAATATACTTTTTCTTCTATATTTATTTATTAAAATATCGGCAATTAGTTTTCAATAAAATAGGAATATTGATATTATTGATAACTCTTTATTTTTTATTACTAATGCTTTCTGTAAGCATCAATATAAACTTTAAGCTGAAAATTTTTAATGTTAGATAATGCTGGGAGATTTCCTCCCAAATATTATTATTAATTATATTTTTTAAAAAATGTTGTTTTAAAATTTGCATATTTAATATAATAAATAATTCATTGCACTTCTCCATTTTCAGAAAATTTTGATGTGTTTGTAGTATTATGATATCGATATTTGTTTTCTAATAACATAAACAATCTAATCGCTGATATCTTTCTGAAATTTTTTTTTTTTCTTGATTATAATTAGTATTTTTTACGTTGCAAAATTGCAAAAAAAAAAAAAAGAAACAATTATTGGACAAAATAAGAGAAATTTTTGTTGAAAATTAGGTTGAAAGACTAACTAAATTAATTTTTTTTCTCTATTTTTACTTATTAATTCGGACTTTCTGGTATTCTTATGGAAAAAGCCGAAATGAGATGGCATGGAAAAAAAAAAAGAAAAAAAAAAGTTAATTCGGGCCTGTAGAAGTAATGTTACAATCAGTAAATGGGCTAAAATAATAACGTCTAAGGCATAGGGAAGGACAGTACTCAGCAGTACACCTTTTTTTAAGGGTTTTATGTTTGTTGTTTATTAGGAGATCTCTCCTCCAGCATTTTTTAGTTAATTGAACTCCAGTTCTGTTTTGTATTTCACTAATAAATGTACATATAGCCTACCGTTATTATATTAGGGACCTTTTGGTGGGTTCATGACTAGGGTAACCTGAACAAGCTGTGGTAGGAGGCTAAAACAAAATTAAATTAAAATTTTATTGTTGTTATTCCATAAATAATAAGTAATATTATTTTTTAAATTAATTTTTGTTCGGTTTTACTATCTTCAGGAAATATTAATATAATAAGATATCATATCTATATTGTTCATCCCATACTTTATACCTGCATTGAAGCTGTCTGAACAAAAATCTACTTGATCTGTCAAATAAAATCTTTTTATCCTTTGACGTACTTCGTGGAAATTCACCTTCGCATAGTGAATAAATAAATAAATCCCAAATTTTGAGGTAAACAGTAATAATATTGAAGTCTGCTGCCTTAAAAATTTTAATTGCTTTAATTAATCATTTTGTGGTCTACTTATTTATCTTATAAATTTTCTCCTATGCCTAAGGTCCCGGGTTTAAACCCGCAGGTGGTCCTAGGATTTTTTAATGGGTGTGAAAAATCCTCAGTTATGCCTTCCTTCGGAGGGGACGTTAAAAGGTGGTCCCGAGCCTATGCGATGACAGGTACTCGTTAAAGATCCCTATCCTAATAAAACCTGGATAGGCAAAATTTAGAACTCCCACTGTAGCATCGTCCGATTAACCATAGTAGCATAAAGTGACGTTAAATAAATACACAACATTATAAATTTTAAGTATAAAAATTAAGACGTTAAAAAATGACGTGGATGAATAATTAGTCTATTTAAGAGTTAAAAAACATAAAATTTGTTTAAAATATTTACACACTTCTTGTATCATAGTCATGATTCCATAATGTAATTATTGCAATTTTTTTTGTTATTTAAAGTCGGAGTGGTTTATATCAGTTAATTGAGCAATTTTTCAGTGAAATCGTTTATTGGCGTCAGAAAGCAGACATATAAATGAAACGTTGATTTCCAAAAGGTACTAAAGAAGTATTTACGAAATTCATATTTTGGCGTATTCTCATTATTTAGTGTTGTCTAAATTTTCTATTTGATTTATATCTAATGAACACTCAAGTCCTTAAAAAACGTGATTTACGTGAAATGCTATGATTTTCTAAAGGTACTGATTACACTTTTAATTTCGTTCCAAATCATACTAAAACGATTCATTCATTGGTTTAAAATAGTGTTATTAATATTTAAAAAATAAAAATATAGATTCTAATGAGAAATGAATTAAATAAGTTGGTTTAATAATATAGTACCGTGAGATTTTCGCGCGTCCTGTAAAATTTCCTATAAACGTCTCAATTAATGACGCTAGCTCAACCTGCACATCTACTTACTCAGCAATCTTTGAGACTGAGCCAAACTTGTTGAATAAGCATTTCAGTTTTATAAGATTGTAACGTGCTTATGAAATAATTTTTGTGTATTGCTCCATAATTTTATTTATGATAGAAGAAATATGTTCAACATTAATTCAGTAAAAATATTCGGAAATTATGTTACTTGAGTGATGCCAATGTATATTTATTTCATTCAATAATATAAATTATGAAACATTAACTAATAAGAGAGATGATGTAAAATTTTATGTAATTATGAAGTGAAATTCGAAATTTCAAATAATTAACTCAAGTATATCATTTCCTCAAACATAAATACTCGAACCTATGGTTTTAATGTGTAGATCTGTGTGAAAGAAAAGAAATAAAACTTACTGTTATATCATGATATCAAGAGTAATCAACATCATATTATATTTTAATTTCGTTTCCTATCCATACTTGCGTGAAGAAGTGGCTCAAGTTACGAAACGATGTTTTAAATAAATTTGGTGCGGCCAACACACATTCACTTACATCGGTTGTTGTAAATAAATTAAAAAACAATTAAATAAGGATTGAGCTGAAAAAGGTTTAAGGAATTATATTCAGTTTTGTTGAAAACATATGTTTTAGATTAAATAATATTACAATTTTTATAAGAAAAAATCCTTTTTATGCCGTCCTTGGAAGGACCACGTTAAGAGGTAGTTCCGAGCCTGTGAGATGTCTGGTGATCGTTAAAAATCCCTATCCTAATTAAATTTGGGTAAGAAAAATTTAGGATATCCTTAGTCTAACTCTGTAGTATCGTCCATTTAGTCTTGGGAGCATAAAGACACAAAAAAACAAAAAAAAACGTAGAATAATAAATGTATGCCCTCTACCTGTCCACTGTGTATCCTGTGTATACCACTACATAAATGTCACTTTACACTACCTTCCACAACTATGTATATAAGATTTTTTTTAGAAAGACATTTTTTCTAAAATATTTAGCTATCCAACGGTGTTTTATACCTCTATATTACTATTCTTTTGTTCAAGAAAACAATTACCTAAAATAAACCGTTATTTATCAATACTAAAAATACTTATATAATAGCTCTTTTCTCCTTTTTTAGTTTGTCATCTAATTTGTTCAACTCGCATACTTTTATATTTTTTCTCAAAGCTGATATGACGATATTGTTATTTTCTTGGAGTCTCTAAAATTAAAGGTACCTCAAAGGAAGAAAATTCAAAAAGTCGGCATTAAATTCCTGTCAGGCTATTTCAATCAGAATAAATGCTACATTATATCAAAAACCATTAAATTTAACATCGATATGGTGAGTTTAATTAAAATGTCAAGGTATATGTACATTTTCTATGAATTCCAATTCATTTGAAATCCTTCGCTCGTTTTCGCTCTTAAATCTAATCTTAATTTGGCATGCGTTACGTTTTCTTTTAAAAAAAGTTATAACTCTTAAGCAGTTATAGTTCTTTAGAGAACATTATTTACTAAATGAGACATATTTAAAATATGAAGTATATATATATATACACACACACACACACACACACACACACACACATATTTTATGTTTTTTCCGACCTTGGAGATCTTCAATATATAATTAAAATAAAACATATTAGTTTGTTTAATTAAGATTCAAATAGATTTACGAGTTTTTTATAAATATAAAAATCATAATAATACGAAAACATAATAATTATTAAAAAATAATTAAAATGATAAGAAATAAATTAATATAAACGATATGGTATTGAAGAAGGGAACGAGAATATTTAGAGGTAATTTACTTTTAAGCATGGTTTTATACCCTCAAGATGGAATTAGCTGCAAATTATTTTACGTTGTACTTATGGAAATCGAAGAATTAATATTAAGGGCTTTAATTGCTGACGGGCATAATCAGTGATAAGTTGTTTATGGACTTATTTCTTTGATGCAATTGAATATTTTTGCTTTTATTCAAATTTATGGTTCCAAAAAAAAAAAAAAAAAAAAAAAAAAAAAGAAAAAAGAAAGAAGTAAATAATGACGAATCAATAGAAAATATTGTGATAAAATCAATGCATTTCTTAATTAAATAGTATAATAATATTTACGAAAATGAGATTGAATGCAAAAAAAGTAATGTGGATTTAGTAAATAATTGTATGCTTACATTATTGTATACTCAGTAATCTGCAGATTTGAGTTATCTCAGGAGAAAATCTTACTTGAAATAGACTCCAGCGATTTGAGAGAAATATTTGGCATAACGTTTCAGTAAATAGACTGCCAAGATTCTATTACTAAAAGTTTTATTTAGGCCTAATCGATGTACTCACCTAAAGCCAAGGGAATCTTAAATATAGGTAGGAATCTTGACCCATATGTATTATTGCTTCGTTATTAAAGATCCATTTATTTTATTTTTTATATCAGATTACTTTGAGCAAGAAAAAGTTAAATATAAATAAATGTGTACAGACACACACACACACACACACACACACACATATATATATATATAATATATATATATATATATATATATATATGTGGGTCAAAAAATTTTAAATCGGTCAATTTCCACTTATTTTGCCGCTCAACAATTTTGATTTTCATGATTTTTTTTTTATCAGATACTACCTATCCTTTTCTGAATATAAAATTATAAATAAAATATTTTTCTGGCTAGGACTTTGCCGTTTTAAGTTAACTTCGCATCCTAAAACATGTGTTGGGAAAATCTTTCTAATTCTTATAATTTTTTAGATGTCAAGTCAAAATTAAAACTAACATTAATATAAGGATATGCTTTATATTTTTTTGGTCCCCACAACTCATTACGTGTATAGTGAAGAAAGTGGCTAAAAAAATTCTCTAAAATGAATAAATAACTAGCGAACTAAAAGTATATTAAGGAAAAGAGAATGACGTTTCATTATTTTTTCTTATATAGCTTAGTCAAAGTCATACTTGGTGAGAAAACTTCGATCTTGAGAACATTTACCTTTTTGTATATGAATTTTCGCGATGTTTACAGAAAAATATCACCAAAGGGATTGAGTGAAAAATTATGAAATTAATGCAGATTAATTATCTGTGCAATGTGTATAAGTGACATAATTGTGGTGACTGTGATGAGCTGGTTCCGTAGTTATACAACTCTCTACGCTGTTAAAATAATTTTTTCTTTAAAAATTACCCCGGTAATTTTGAATATTTCAGAACGATACAAACACTAGAATGATGATGAGAGTACTGTGTATAATTTTGGTCCTTACTACACATACTTAATTAGTCGCGGAAATGGTTAAAAATTCACGAAGATTTACATTAACTGAAACTTTAGGGTTAGAAGGGGAGGTTAGAAAGAAGTCTTATGATTATTTTTTTTGTATAGTCTTATCTTTGCACTACTTTTTTGGAAATTTGTTCGTGTGTGTATTGTCCTTCTTTTCTCACTATTTTTGTTCTTCTATATTTTGATCATCGCTCTTCTAGCAGAAATTTCGATCTTGAGAGAATATTCCTGTTTTTTAATATACGTTTGTAAAGAGAAGTTATTGCCAAGTTCAGCAATATTAAGAGTGAGGTATCCTAAAAGGGACTTAATAAAAATGATGAAACTTATCATGATAAGTACTGTAGGATACAATTTAATGGCTGACTTGCAATAATTGCTCTTATCTATAAATATTGATATGTTTGAAATTTTCTTAATAAAAATATTCATTTTTTTCAGGTATGGATGAATCAGTTTTTATCGACTCTTCTTCCTGCATTTAAGGTATTTATATAATACATCATTAATTCCGTAAGGAGCTATCATGAACTTTAAAGAAATTTAAAATATTTCATTTTAGTTTTAGTTTTCAATCTTGAACAATTTTTAATACTTAACAATTTGGCATGTTCTTGAAACTAAATTAATTTCTATTAAAATCCAGTTTATGATGTGTTATTAATTTGGTGCTTACAAAAACATTGACTTTTCATTAAATAATTTAAGAAATTATCGAATCACATTGCTTTTAGATATAAATTTAAAGGTCGATTCGAAATATTTTAAATAACAGTATTATGAGTAAGATCGTGTGTTTGTATATTTATTTAACGTCCCTTTATGCTGCTGTGACTAATCGGATGTTGCTACAATGGGAGTCCTAAATTTTGCCTATCCAGGTTTAATTAGGATAGCGATCTTTAATGAGTACCTGAAGTCGCAAAGGCTCGGGACCACCTTTTAACGTTACCTCCAAAGGACGGCATAACTAAGGATTATTTACTCCCATTAAAAAATCCTAGAGCCACCGCCACCTGTGGGTTTGAACCTTGGGCATAGGAGGCTGTTATACTAACGACCATGCTACAGGTAACCCCATGAATAAGATCATATTTTACGTATATTTCATAATTCATATTTAAAAAAAATATATTTAATTAATATTAAAAAAAATTAATTAACGTTTCAAATATTTTCTTGTATGTTCACTTGAAATCTTCACATTTGATACTTAGTTTGTTTTTTTAAACTCAAACTATTCGACTTAATTACATATCATGTTCAGATTATATTACTTTTAAAACCTGTCTTGCGAATTACATGAGTGATTAAATGAAAAATTATCTGATAATCATCACAGACTATTTTTCCTGATGTTGAATATTAATGTGAAGAAATATTAATAGTCAGTTATAGTAACCCTACCCATTCTTAGAAAGGAGGAAAGTCCGTTGGGTTTTTCCCCACCTTTAGATGCTTTCACATTTGGCTGTCAATAAAACAGTCGATTTTATTGAATTTTGATCCAAACTTAAGATATCTTAGAATATTTGAATTTAAAAAGATACAAATAAAATCTCGTTAGTCCCAAATGTAGGGGAGCATATGGCTGTGTGGCAGGCGCGCTAGACTACCCCGCCCTAAGTTGTGAGTACGAATCCCAGTCCCAGAAGGACTTGATTATGCAAGAGTTGTAGAGCCATTCATGATGATGAATACTGATCGGCAAAAAGGGCATCCAGTTAAATGATTGTTGTAGATAAAAATTCAAACTGTTATATTATTTAATCTAAAGTGAATTTTTGTATCGAAATTCAAAGTAATTTTTCTATCCAAAGTTTTTTTTAACATATTTATTTATATTTACAACTGTATTAAGATATATCGATTAAATGTGATGTACATATGATAAACTGACATGAAATACATGTAGAGACTCTACCCATTGGCAGCATTTCAAAGTATCATAAACTATAAGGTCTCGGGTCCATCTACTTTTCAGACGCCTGGAATTGAAGAGTAAGAAAGAATAGAAACCAGTGGATTAGAGTGGGAATGGAGTTTTTCATGGAATGAATAATACCTGGTTCGGGCTAAATCAATAACATTAAGGTCCTTATCGATAAGTTTATTCCTGACAAAATAAGGAGCATTGAGGATTTCACGAAGGATTTTGGATTGTTAGGATTGGATACGAGAGGAATTCGTAGTCATGTAGATGAGCTTTATGTAGACGAGAGGAAGCTTTGACCATTTGTCCAGACCGTTGTCTTACTACCGCTGTAATAAGTGTTGAATTAGCCGAAAACGGCGAGCAGTTTCTTGTCGTTTTAGTCCTGTATGAGGATTTAAAGTTAGGCGTTTGTCAAGAAGTAGTCCTAGGTATCGGATCTGTTCTACAGGAACTAGTTAAGTTCGATTCAAGGATACCGTGGGGCAGGAAATCTTAGATTTACGACGAAGGGTAAAGATTATTCAATGAGATCGAAATCTAATAACTTATTTTTACTGTTACTTAACAATGAATGCAATATATAAGGAAAACTATTACGATCGCTTCGAATTTTAGTTCTCAACGAAAGCGCACGTTTCAAGGTTTCCTCATTGGAAGTCCCGTAAAGAGATGTGTGTGTGTGTGTGTGTGTGTTTGCGCGTGCGTGCCTGTGTGTGTATTCTAAGTCCTGATAAAAAACGAAAATTCGAACGGAATCGACATATCATATTTAAGGTTATTTTCTGCTTTTGATCTCACAAATAATTGTAATTATTAAATTGATTTAGAATTAAATGGACTTTAATTTTATGTTGGTTTTATTCTGATTAAAATAGTGTGGCAAGGCGTGAATGCCAAAAGTTCTTCTTCTAAAGTACCTTTGATTTTATTTGTTACAATCAATTAACCTTTTTTTCCTATCAGCAATGACGAAAATTGGGGTGAATATGAAATATAAATGAATTTTATAATCAATTAAAAGATGAATATGCATATATATTTTTTCAGATTCATTAAAAAAAAAAGAAGTTATCTAGATGTATAATAATATATCTATAATAAAATGTGTTGCATGCACTAGATTTTTTTTACAATATTGACGATGAGCAAAGCAACTAGTAAATACTTAGCCGTGAAGGAGCAATCTGTCTGTTGGTTCCTGAAGAAGAACATTCAACAGCCTCATTACAAATGGTCTGTTCCCTCCACCGCTCTATCGATTTCCCCTATACATCATTAGTACAGCATCCTCCTCCCTATTTTTTTTTTTTTCAATTCAAAGTTTCCTTTTGTCTTCTAATTCGATTTTCAACAGGTTATTTTTAACACGAGACTTTGACCACTAAAAATCTGTCAGGCCAGCGTGGCGTGTATATAGTTGAGCATCCATGCAGGGGGAGATTCATCGGAAAAAACAAAAAATGCTATGATTTCTCGTAATACTATAATGAATTTAGTGTGTTTTTTTGTTGCGTGTGTTTTTTGGCGAATGATAATTTTTCTTGTTCATTTATGTTTTTTTAAAAGGACCTTGTCCCAGAATGCCGTTCTTGTTTTTATTCATCTCTATATTCATAAATGAAAGTGTACCATTTCACACACTTCTCTAGTCATCTCAGTATCTCAAAATTGACTATGGTCATGAAGCTGTTATTTTTCCCGGATATTACTCTTTCTGTCTAGGTGTGCAATAAGACTGGGTTAGGACAAATTCTTCTTTTAATTGCTTAAAAAAAATATATATATTTTTAAAATATTCTAAAAAAATCCTTTTCGAATTACTCAAAAACTATATATTTCCTGAAAAATTATAAGAACTCATTAGAAAGATTATCAGATTTCTAACTACCCCATGTTTCACGTTTCGCGTGTAGGTTCCTAAACAAATTCAATTGTTTGTTTTTTACTTTCACTTACCTATATATGGAATATATAGTGAGGGAAAGTATTGCGATCGTGAAAATTTTCGAATTCCAGTTTTCAACGGAAATACATGTTTTAGGGTCTCCTGAGTCCAAATGACCAAGTCCCGAAAAAAGGTCTGTGTGTGTGTGGTAAGTCCAGCGCGTAAACGAAAAGTCCTATGAAACTGAAATTTTATAATTAAGACAAATATACGCCCGAGACGTCACAAAAACGTTTACATCAAAATCAGCTAACCAGAAGAGCAACTTTATACCGTGCATTTTTCACCTTTTTTCGATTTTCTCAAAAACGGTTCCGACGGTTTTGATTTAGCTCGCTATATCAGTGTAAAATTTAATAGGCTTTAACATCGTGTAGGTTTCATTCTGATTAAAATGGTCTGACAGGGCTTAAATGCCTATATTTTATATTTTGTTCCTCTAAAGTACCTATAATTTTGTAGTTTTTATGAAATTGACCATAAAATCTGAATAGCAAATCTAAAAAAAAAAAAAAATAAACAGGAGATAACTGCAAAAATATTTTTAAATGCAATTTTTGAACTTAAGAACTGTAATATACGTGTAAAATATACCGTTGGAATGCTAAAGATTTTAGAAAAAATATTATCTTATACATACTATTGTGAAAGATAACGGAGAGTGATGAAAAGCGAAACTGATTGTCGTAGATAATAATATAATAGATTATTGAATAAAACACATGTTACATCTAGTTTAATAATACAATCATGGCAAACATCATGAAAAACTAATTAATAGCTCATATTTGATGTAATATTTTTAAAAACTGCATTATTCCCAATTCGCTTCATGATGCTGAAGCAAATCGCTGCTCCACCAAGTTGGGACCTCTCGGCGAAGGAAGGTACCGTCAAAGATTTTTTCCGACTCAATTTTCAAACTGTTTGCCGGCTTACAGGACATCTGCAAAAAAAAAAATAAATAAAAATTAGCCTAAACAGAACGATTCTAAGAATAATACATGTGTATATTTATTGATAAGCATTAAGAAAACTGAACAGTCAATACTCGAAGAAAACATAAAAGTAATTGTGTATCAGAAACCGGTCAAAAGTGTGTAAATTAAAATCATTCATGAAAAACGTGGTCTTCCTATAGTCATGTGGGCAGAAATGAAAAGAAAATTATAATTAGAAAATGGATCTTAAAACTTTAGATTGCAATATCCGATATTTTTAGCGGCAATTTTTTTTCTCGCTTTTGTAAATGTCTCTTCGTTTATACTAAAAGTTATATAGTAAATTTCTTGCATATCTATAAAATAACTTAAATAAGATAATCCATATTTTTTTAAAATCCTGCCATAATATATCTTTGAATGGAGTGTTTATTTAAACATTTAGACCTTTTATGCGTCGCCATCTCTTCAAAAGTAAGGAAATTATTGTTTCGTTATTTACAATGATTTAGAATTTTAATTTTCAGAAAGGTATGTAAATTTAGCTATAACGATACATTATTCATTATAGCTAAATTTTTAGCTTTTAGCTAAGCAAGTTTAGCTCATATTTGTTTTCTGGTTCTAAGTTTAATTTAATTATTTACAATTCATTGTTTTGACCAAATTGCTATTCGCCATCTGCGAAAAAAACTATTTGCAATAACTGCCGAATCAATAGTCAGGTCATTTATAGCATCTCCAGGACACCGCCTCAAAAGTCGTCTGATGGGTTGTACGAATTGGTAGATTCGGCGTTTGGGCCGAGGGGTTGGGTCAGTCTGTCGTGGAAATTTTTAAAATATTTTGTAGCAGTATCCGAAACTTTGAATAGTTCTAAGTCTTTTTTAAGTAATTTGTTTGTCACATAGAATGGTGCATTCACGGTTTTCTTAATATTTTGGATTTGAAAGACTGAATTCTTTGAATGTTAGAGGTTTTGGCAGAGCCCCATAACTCTATCTATCAGGTAAAAGTTAATGAATTCTTTCGAAGCGCGATCCTTTCCGGTAACTTAATCCTGTAACTAACTGAATAAAGATAAATTATTTTTGATGTTGTAATAATATTATTCTTATGGTAACAACGTTTTAATTGTTAATTTCGGACAGGGCTACTCGAAGTTTATTTAGGATGGAATTGTTTTTTGAATTCTCGTTGTTTTCATTTAATTAACTAACGTATTATACAACAGAAACAAACAAATGAATATTTGTTGAAAATAACATCTGTTTAAATAAGTTCAATGTTTAAACGGTAATTAAGCTTTTTGTGTCCTCTTCAAAAGTTTTTATTGATAGGCAATGGCTACTTTTTTAAAAATATATTACTTTTTATATTCGATTTATTATTAAATAAAAAATTCTCTATTTTTTTATTTGTCTTATATATACTATCCATGAACTCTGAATGATAAAGTTTACCTCCACATTTTTAAAAACTCAGTACATTAAAAAAAAAAATCAAAATTACTCCTGTTATTTATCGTACAAGATTAGATTGTATTAACTACAGTCATATTCTATCATTGATATACTAGAAGCATAAACGAAATGTAAAATTGATTTGATTGTGATAACCTCTTCGTTTGTTGGGGATTTGCCAGAAGGATATATTGTTAAGTGCCCCTGATATTTAAACCATGAATCTGTATATTTGTAACGTTTGGATTAGCGTTTTGAATCTGTATAACTAGTCGATATACTGTTAATTTCTTTAGAACTAACTGAACCTAATATAACATTTCAAGTATCTTTTTATTATAAATAGAAATTATCTGTATTAGTGAGATAAGGTTTGACTTACTGTTAGGAAACAGATCAAAGACAAGGTGGACTAACTAAAACCCATGAGAGTCCCCTTCTTTGGGGAATAGACTCATAGCGTTAAAAGATAGTCACCCTGGGGATCTCAAACATTCTTAGTCAATGTCCTTTGAATATTTTCATCTTGTTCCACTTTGTATTTTAAAGATTTTTTCTATTTGTCTGAGGTGTATAAGGTTGCCTATTACGGGTATCTAAAAAAAAAATAATAATAGTATTACATTATATTTTAATAAGAAAAAATGGTAGCAGTGGCAAGATACTTCATTCTTAAAAAAAATTACTACCAAAAGAAAAAAAAAAAAGACATTAATTCTAACATGCATAACTATCTGAAAGCATGCATAACTATATGTAGTATTTATAATTAAGCTTGCTACTGCACTAGTGGAGGAGAAAGCATGACTTAACAGATCCCAGCGATTTTCTCTCTACCGCATCGATATGGAGTAGTAGGAGCTGATTTTGATTTCTATCGCTCGATTTGAGTGGAGAATGGGTGGCTAATACAAGAAATCTAATCTAAATATTTACAAAAAGTCTCAGGTCCACTGCCGTTTCAATCTTCTAGGCGCATTATAGGTATGTTAGGAGTAAAGATAGAGATGGTGCAAAAGAATTAGGGCGATGGAATTTAATATAATACTATAATTTATAATCTATCACAACGATCACATAAGTTTGTAGATATATTCTCTTTCACTCAATGCTATATTATATATCTATATTAAATGCTCTTATTTCCTGGAATAGCATTCATTCATTTATTTCATAATCTATTTCTTTTACCATTTAACCTATACACTTATATTACTACTAACGACAAGAGATAACTAATTATTTTAATTATAAAAATAAAACTATTTCGAGAAATAATTATTGAAAAGTTAGCATTTTAGTCCTTTTAGACTAATTCAATGATAATAAAACTTTTTTAAAAATATATTACTTTTTATATTCGATTTATTATTAAATAAAAAATTCTCTATTTATTAAAACTTACATAATCCTAAAAATCATATAAGTGGCATTTCTAGCTATTTTTTTTTGTTTTTAATATACTTAATGTTCATTGAGCAACATTTATAAACTTGATCGATAATTGTTAAAAAAATAAAAGTTAATAAATAAAATACCAGTACTACTAGATCTTACATTTTGGGGATTTGTACTGTACTACATTTTAATAAGGAGGTGACTTCTTTAAAATCACATGCAACCCCAGATTTTTTTTACAGCTTACGCTACCCTTTTAATTCAAGATGAGTTTTTTGAAGAGTTTCTCCTTACCCAAGGATCGCTTCAAGACTAAAATAACAGAATTATTCATCTATTGATAGGGTTTGAACCTCTGACCCAGAGATTGATAAAATTGCAAAATTAATCATTCTCTCAAAGAATTCTTAGTAATAAATTAAACGACAACAGAAACGACACTGTAGACAAAATATCAACATTCAGCTTTTGAAGTACCCATTAAGTGATTAAGGTTTTATGGTTTATTGCTGTCTGATAAAATAAAGTCATTAATAAGAAGGTTGTAAATGAGATAATTAGGGAGTTTATATTTTTCGATAAGGAGGGACCTATTAAACTCTGTGAACTGAAACAATGTGAGTGTACTAATGTAAAAAAAAAAAAAATTCTCATCGAAACATACATGTACATTTTTGCGGTTTTTGTTTATAAATAATTATTATAATTTTAGTGTTTATTGAAAAAAAAAATCATTTATACATGCACCCTCCTTACATTTTCTGATCTTAAATAAGTTGATAAAAGCCGAAACGAATCAGCTCATAAGGCATATGAAATCAGGAATATTTAATATAATTGATAATATTGTGAATAATTTTTATATTAATAAGAAGTCTTCATGATTATATAATTATTTATAAAACGTTAATATATAAAGAAAAATACTTTGTATTCTTTCTTTTAGTCTCTCTAGTGTTAAAATATGATACATTTTTCGAATACTCAAAGTATCAGAAGCATAACTATTTTACTTTTGTTTATTTGCTCAACATATTAGGATATAAATCAGCAGAACAACTAAACATCACGTTGTAGTGATTCAACACTTTCAGCATTGTAATAGATTTCTTATTGTCTCTTCTAATGATCTAAATTCCTATGATTAAGGTTTTTTCCTCAAAATTATTAAAATAATTTAGTTAATTAATTTAGATAAAGATAGGAATTCGTTCGTCGCCAAGTTTAACAACTTTGCACGCACATTAGAGCTACTTCGATCATTCCGTCATCACCTCGATTCGAGATGAAGGCTGTGCAAATTTCCAAATTCCGTGGTGGTACTGGATAAATTAAAAGGACACTTCTCTTTTGTCTATAGATTTTATGTAAAACTTTATTCTCGAGAACAGCCTTAATCTTCAACACCTTATTTTGTGCTTCCGATATGAAAGCGACTACTTTCGGACGTTCGGATCAGAAAGTCAAAAACACCAGCACAAATGCTGAGGAAATGTCCCAACTACTCCTTCCTGATAACACGCCGTCACCACAGACGAAGCTCCGTAAGAAGGAAAAAAAATTCGCTTGGTTCAAGGAAGTTAACTGTGTGGATACGGATGGATCCACGTGATATGCTGATATCGTGGCATTCCTTAAGACCGGAAATCCAGCTATCATTCAGGATCCCACTGTGAGATATGAATCCAACGACCTTGAATAGGCGAGTAAAGTGGAAATGGAAAAGAAATGAATCTACAAAAAATACGTTCTTTTCCTCTTCGGAGAGGCTACAACGTGCAGGGCTGATGGTTCGGAGCCTGTAGAACTATACCAGGTTCAACAAGGAGCTTCATAAATGATATAGGTGTCCGTGTCAAGGACGCAAGCATAGCCGAAAATATGGTTCTCGACTCTCTTGGAATTATACACATTCACATTTACTTGTTGCGGAAAAAATAGGATAATTGGAAGTACATGTGTGTGCATATTTTTTTTTCCAAGCTTTTTATTTTTTTTTATTGTCATATAGTTGCTAATAGTTGGTGTATGTTGTATTTTTTTTATATCTATTATATTAATCATTTTTATTAATTATATATATATATATATATATATATATATATATATATATAGATATATATACACACATATATACGAGGCATGTTTTTTAAGCAAGTACCGTTTTGGTATTAAAAAAAGACGTGCAAAGATATCGCAATAATATTATTTTTACATGAAAGCCTGTACCTTAATCAACTTTTCTACATAATTTCCATGAATTTTCTTCATTGTATACGTTGTTTACTGAGGTTTTAAGATGCCTTCGAAAATCGTGAGTCCCGCTGATTGTGAAGTACGGGCTGTTATACGATTTTTTAGTGCTAAAGGCGTAAAAATGATCGATATTCATCGTGAGATCATTGAAGTCTACGGACAAAACCTTATGAGTGATGGAATGGTAAGGAAATGGGTGAGAGCGTTTAAAGATGGCCGCACAAATGTGCACGATGAAGAACGGAGTGGGCGTCCGTATTGCAATGTCTTATTGTGAGACATTGAAAAATCTGCGTCGTGCAATCCAGAACAAAAGACGTGGCAAGTTGAGTAAGGGTATTGTTTTGCTGCATGACAATGCCCATCTACATGTGGCTAATCGGACCAAAGATCTCATCAAATCATTTAAATGAGAAACTCTAGATCATCCTCCATACAGCCCTGATCTGGCGCCCAGCTACTACCATTTGTTACCGCACTTGAAAAAACACCTGGGCGGTCGGCGTCTTCAAGACGATAAAAATAAAAAAATAAAACAAAAAGAGGAAAATACTTTTTTAATAATCTGGTGCGGGCAACACTCGACTTTTACTTACCACAACTGTTAACATTAATTTCAAATTTAAATTTAAATTTAAATTTAAAATTTAAAATCCTGATAGCCCTCTGAGGTGAATTAAAAGCAGGTGTCCTCGGGACCAACTCATTTAAAATAGGTAAAGTGCTAGGAATGCGGTGTTCTTTTATAAGCATGCATTCTTATTAAAAAAAAAAAAAAAAAACCTGTACCACTACAACCCATGAACAGTTTTGGGCTCAGTACATGTAGAGATTCGTACTGTTTCTAGGCATACGGCCGTGCAATGAGGTGATTCGGCCGAGATCACGCTCAGTCGCCAGGTTTTTTCCCCATTTTTGGGTACCCACTTTAAAGAGGCTGGGTGTGCCCCAGAAGGGTCTCCATACCCCAGGATCGCCCCCCGGCTGAAATAACAGAATAAATAAAATTCCAGCACAGTCGAGATTCGAACCTAGGACCTGGAGCACAGTAGACTAGCGCTCTACTCCTAGACTACGCCGCTCCATGCATCCATTCTTACTACGCATTTCGTTTTTTATTGTAGAAACCAGAATAAACTATCATAAAACCTATATATATATATATATCATAAAACCTATATATGTATGTAGAGTGATAAAATGATTTAAAACTACCTGTGAAGAAAATACCGAATGGTAGCACTCCAATTTTAAGCCTCTCGGTGATCCTTTTTTTAAAGTGAGTTAGAGTGGGAATGGAGTTAGTCATGGAGGAAATTATACCTGGTTTATGCCAAATCAGGAAAATATTCAAAATTAAGGTCATTATGGATAATTTTATTCGTGGCTTAGTAAGGATAAGGAGCATTGAGCATTTTACAAAGGATTTTTGATTGTATAAAAGAAGGATTAGATGGAATTAGGACCAAAAACCTTAATAAATAATAATAATTACATTTATTTTTTGTTTACCGGATTACATTTATTATATATACTGGATTACATTTATTTTTTTTTTATTTTTTTTTTTTACCGGAAAGGAATAAAAATAAGCCTTTTGTGTTTTTAATTTATTCAATATAACTTTAATTTATGATGAAAAATGACAACATTTGAAATTATAATATCTACGAATTTTAAATTATTTGCTTAAAAAAATCGCAATAAAATGAATAAAATACTGTGAACATATTCGAATTAAGTCAACCTATTATCTCATCCAATGTATGGAAGTCAGTGTAAATTTTGCTCTCTGATTGATAATCTTCCATAATCGCTAAGCCTCAAGTCAGAAAATGGTGGACCGTGATCTTCTAGTTTTCACAGGTAAATTAATATTTTTTTTATCCAATTAACATGTCGCTGTATGCTCCTAGGATATTCCAACGATGCTATAGTTCATAAACTTTTCAGACAAATTTTTAATGCAGACCGCTGGTGTACCTCAAGGTAGTATTCTGGACCCAATCCTTTATACCCTATATACAGCTGATATTTCATTCCATCCTAGTACTGTTTTTACAACTAACGCATATGACGCATGTGTGTTATCCGTAAATAATTACCTATATGTTGCTTCCAGAACCTTCCAGTCTTACATTTTTTCATTGAAGAATGGTGACAAAATGGGAGAATTAAAATCAACCCTACTAAATCCCATCAAATTACCTTTACCCTTCCTCGAAAACCTATGTCTGTCTGTCCCACTGTATCCTTTAGCAATATTCCACTAACCTCAGTTATATAGATCCGGTATCTAGAATGTCTTACTTGGAATCCTCACACTAGACTGAAACGACAAAAAACAGTTCGTAGATATACTTTACTACAACATTTACTTAACAAACGCCCAAAAAATTCCACATACCACAAAAAATTAATTTATATTACCTTCAGTGGGCATTTTTAGACATATGGGATTGAGTAATGGGGACCCATGTAACCGCAATCAATCCTTGAAATTCAAAATTCTCCGAAAGATCCTAAATGCCTCTTACTTTTCACCAATAAAATAATCCATAAAGACCTAAATATCTCATTAGTCGCAAATCTAGTCCGAACTATATATACCTCCTTTAATTCCAAATTACCCGTCCACTCAAACTCCGTTGTCCGCAACCTCTCACAATTTTTTTTTGACAATTCCCCGAGGAGTCTGTAAAGACGATGCCCTCGTGACCTACTACATTAAATAAACACTTAATTGCTACCACTGGATAGTTTCTTCATATGCCTGTGTCAAGCATACATACATACATCCTCGGCGCTACAGCCCCGTTCGGGCCCTGGCCTCCAGAAGAAACCTTCCCCACTCTTCTCTATTCCTGGCCATCGTCCACCAGCCTAACGCTCCCAGCTGCACTGCATCCTTTCCAACCTGGTCCAACCATCTCATTCGGGTCTCCCTCTCTTCCTTTTGCCTACCGGCGCATAGCTCATTATTCTCTTGGGGATACAATCATCTGCCATCCTTTGAACGTGGCCAGCCCAACGAAGCCTGCTTATCTTTATAAATCTCACCACTGGGACATCCTTATACTTTTCATAAAGCTCTCGATTGTGTCTTATTCTCCAAAGACCATTTTCGCATATAGGCCCATAAATCCTTCTCAGTATTCTTCGTTCGAAAACAGCAATCTTTTGTTCATCTGTTTTCCTTAACACCCAGGATTCACAGCCATAAGTCAGTATGGGCCTAATCAGGGTTTTGTAGAGCGTGGCCTTCGTTTCCTTATTAATTTCTTTAGTTTTAAATATTCTTAATAGACCATAATAACCCCTCGTAGCAGCTAAAATTCTCTTCTCTATTTCTTTGGAGGAATTATTTTCGGCATCTACAAACGACCCGAGGTATACAAATCCATGAACTGTTTCAAATTTGTATCCTTGTATCTCAATACATGGTTCTCGTACCTCAGCCCCTGCAACCATATACTTGGTCTTGGATTCATTTATGACAAGTCCCATTGTCTTAGCAGATTGCTCTAAAGCTTTAAAAGCCTCTCTTATGCCCGATTCTGATCTACTGACTATATCTATGTCATCTGCATAAGCTAGAAGCTGAACACTTTTATTAAAGATATGTCCGCCAGTTTGTATTTGAGAATCCCTTATCACTTTCTCCAGAGCTATGTTGAATAGTAGGCATGCCAGGGCGTCTCCTTGCTTCAGTCCATTCTATGTTTGTATGGGGTCTGACAGGTTGGATTGGATCCTAATTATACATTTAGTGTTGGAGATGGCTACTCTCACCATACGGACCAATTTGGGCGGTATATTCATCTCTCTCATAGCTTTATAAAGCATCTCTCTATTTATGGAGTCATACGCAGCTTCAAAGTCCACAAATAAATGGTGCGTTGTAATTCCGAATTCTAATGTCTTTTCCAGGATTAGTCTTAGCGTGAAGATCTGATCAGTGGTTGATTTACCTCGCATGAAGCCTGTGTCAAGCACATATGATTAATTAACACATTTACTTAATGTATTTTATTGTATAATACAGTACAGGATTTTTAACGAGTGCCTGACATCGACACCATTTTACGTTCCCTCTAAAGGACGGCACATTCAAGGATTTTTTACTCATATTAAAAAATATTCGGGCCATCTACTGGCTTGAACCACGACCTTGGACATAAAAGGAGCTATCCGCATCCTTGTAGTAAGACATTAAACATACTATAAAATTTATAGTAGGACTCTCTTTATATCAGAAGTTATTTATAGATAGGGCGCTTTATTACATTTAACATATATAGAAAGTTGATTTTGTCCACTGACTTAGTCACCACCAGCTACTACTCCGCGCGGAACTTCACTCTGACGGTCGTTCCAAGATCTCTTTATCGTGGAGTAGTTAGAGTAAAGTGACTTACTTAAGTCTCGGCTACATTTAAGGTTTTATAGGTCCTGTAATAAACTTATTTTATCTCCCACTATGCAACTTGAGATAATTAAGAGACACAATTTGATATTATGTGCTGTTTAAAGTCTTAGGAAAGACTACCATGGTCATGCTAATTATATGACTTAGACCACTAATTATTAACGTTAAGGAAACAAACACCTAGAACTGTGGTGCTAACACAGCTGGTCTCTAATAATTGTTTTACGTAATGATCGTTTTGCACCTCCAAAACTAGAGGTCACCTTTGCACAAGAGAAATGTAACATGCAGGCGACAAAATAAATACCGAGTCTAGCCTTCGATCTTCAGTTTCGCTGTAGTAGTTAGTTGTGATTCGAACCAGGAATTATGCTAGGAGTTTGAATGTGCGAGTTGTGTTAGGATTTTAAAATATGCGCATCGTAACGCAATTTCAGTTTGTATAGATGTGACGAATATTCTACACCAGGCATCCAAGGTATTTCTGACCCCCTTTACATCAAGTAATTCCAAATGGCTCGGCTGAGAAGCAACAATTCGTGGCATTCCTCTGTTGCCTTTACCAACAGTCAAATGGACCTCAGCATAAAAAAGAGTGCAGCAGTTCATCATCCGAAACGCTCTAAATTAGGTAAATGTACCATTTAATCAATGCTTATAAATAGATAAATATAAAAAAAAATTATAATAGAAAAAACGAGCTGTGTTGTATTGTGAATAGAGCACTAGAATACCGTTCTAGGTTTTCGGGTTCTAATACCAGCTGTGGCAGAATAATTATTTATTGTTATTTACTTACCCTTCTGGACCTCCATAAAGTGGGGAAAAACTCTCGGCCTAATCAGTTTCTTGCACGGCCGTTTGCCTAGTAACAGTACGAATCTCTATATTTATCAGATGAGGAAGATGGTTGGGGGTGCGGTCATAAATTAAAACCACACAATTAAAAATAAGCGTTATTTTAATTATGTGCCGACGTTTCGGCCTACAATGTGGGCCTTCATCAGGGCTAAAAGAAACAAGATAACAACCAATGTAATTATAGACTTAATAATGCGTTAGGTATATAATAATAATATGACAGTAATAAATTATGGGAACATAAATAATATTATGTTGATTTTGATAAAACATCCATTCTTGCCACTGTTCCCAACAACCATCTGATCATCTCTTCATAATTTTATTTTTATTTATTTATTATCAATTTTTTATTTATATATTTATTTAATTTTCGTACTCCCCTTTTTTATTTATTTATTTGTTTACCTACTAGATTACTGTTTATTTATCATTTCCTTCGACAGCTCCTTATCGTCATTCGTTATTACCTTATCATCATTCATCATTTATCATCGTCATCCGTTATTACTTAAAATCTTTTAATCTTTACCTCGTCACTATTTCTTACAATTTTATCAAATACTCATAAGTAATAACTCAAGTACTCTCAAGTAATGACTTTTGGCTATTTTTTAACAATCGAATCAGTAAACATAACTTAGCTTCTTGGAATTTTCCTAACGGACATTCTAGTTCTCATATTTTCCGTTCCACGCAATGAGCGTTTTTTAAACTGGGAAACATCACTTCTGTAGGCAACGCTTGCACGTCATGTAAGTATTTTTTCTTATTGATAAGGGTCTTTTTTCATCGCCCATTTCTTTCTCCCCCTTTCCATACTCACATCTTTCTCCGTTACATATCCTGACATATAATTATTAGTTTAATATTACATTATTTTAAAATTTAAATTATTATTTTTTATTCATACTGTTTCTCTTTTGTAATGACTATAATTTTTTTTATATATTACCTATACTCTTAACTATGTTTTTAATATATTACCGTCATATATCAACTCAGAATTGTTAATATTTAAAATTTTAATTGTTCACATATTTTTCCTTTATCATTTTTTTTTCATTTACTGAGTCTCTATTTATATATTCTCATTACAATATTATCATCTCAATTATGTCTACTTCCATACTTTATAACTATCATCTTAATTTTGTTTATTTCCATACTTTATAACTGTCACCTTATTTCCATACTTTATAATTGTCATCTTATTATCATTTTACATTTAATATTATTTATGTTCCCATAATTTATTACTGTCATATTATTATTATATACCTAACGCATTATTAAGTCTATAATTACATTGGTTGTTATCTTGTTTCTTTTAGCCCTGATGAAGGCCCACATTGTAGGCCGAAACGTCGGCACATAATTAAAATAACGCTTATTTTTAATTGTGTGGTTTTAATTTATGACCGCACCCCCAACCATCTTCCTCATCTAATTTCTCTACGGTCAACAAAACTCCATCATTATGAATCCTCTATATTTATCGAACACAAGTCCCTTCATGGGTTCTAGAAGAACATGTTTTCTTCTTATTTTTAATATATGGAAAAAACGTCCGATCGTGAACAATTATAATCCTACTTTTTGACAAACATACACGATTTAAGATTCCTAGGGTTCAAAAAAATATCTCGCAAAATGATCTGTCTATATTTGAACAACCTTTCTTAATGACGAATGATGTTAGTTTAATTCTGTTGTATACTTCGTTATAAAACTCTTACAGATGAATAGCACACTTTTTGATTGATTATGATTTTTAAAAAACACAATTTTTAGTCTATAAAGTCATTGACAGTAGTGATAAGTTACTAAAAACACATGGAATTTAGTGTTATTGTTAAGTTTTACTCAAACCTTAGGGTTATTGTTATTTTTTTTTTGTATATTTTACCATTCCATGCAAACTAAATGTTCTCACAGAAACTAAATGATACGGCTGTGAAAAATTAACAAAAACCTTTAAAATATATTCAATTTTACGAGTTTATATTGTAACATTCCCATATATGGTAAGCTGGCAACTTCTTAATTACCTCAACAGTGGCAGACAATTTTTGAGAATTTTAGTTTTATATTTAAGTCCAGGGCAGTATTCCTAGACCCATTCTTTACACAGTCTTTACAGCTGATATCCCAATCCATCTTTCCACCTTCCTTTCTACTTATGCTGATGACACCTGTGTATTGTCAGTCAATAATGATCCCACAATTGCCTCTCAAACCCTTCAATCCCACATCAGAGAACTTTAAATATGCTGCCAGAATTGGAAGATAAAGATGAATTCCAATAAATTCAACCAAATTCTTCCTGTCTCCATTCCTTAAAATCAAAAATCCTTCGAAAAATCCCGAATGCTCCTTATTTTGTCACGAATCAACTTATCTATAAAGACCTAAATGTTCCCTATGTTGCTGACTTGGCCCGAACCAGGTACCACTCCTTTCATGACAAACACCATTCCCACTCTAATCCACTTGTTCCAAACCTTGCTACCGCATCAATCTCTGATAATCCTCCGAGGCGTCTGAAAAGAAGAAGTCCCCGAGAGCTTCTTGTTTAGCATAGTTTTTGGAGATCTGCCAATGGGGAGTATCTCTACATTTGAATCATGACAGTATAAGCTTGTGTCACATTTACTGAATGTATTTTAAAATGCAGTTGTAAATATCAATAAATAGATATATATATATATATATATATATATATATAAAAAAAATTTAAGTCCTCCAAGACCCAAGAAGTGTGTCCAATCACCTGATTATATATCATAAAATAGATTAACTTCAGAGATTATTATGGTGACAGATATCCAAAGTAATTAATAGCAATTTGTTTGACGCACCAATTTTTTCTGACTCTAGATGAATTCCTGTTAATGAATCGTTAATAATGTTGTAACGTTTAAGCCGATTGAGTAATAGACACGCGGTATTATTCTGATATATCAAGAGAAAATGTTTATAGAGCTCGGGGAGTTTGCAAAGCTTTAAAGCTCTTCCAGTTTTAGATATCCGGCTTTATTAAAATTTATGGATTGCTGTATGAAGAGCATAGGATCAAAAGAGCCTCCAGCTTTTTATAAAATCTTGGTTAAATAGCTGTTTTAATGGATTTTTTCCTACTCTTTTCAATACCGTAGTTTATTTTGGGGTTATTTAAAACTTGTGAGCAAAATCATCAGCTTTAGGTTCAATCTGAGCAATATCTTCGAGTTGTTAAAGTTCCGTTAATTATCGTAGACCTTAAAAAAAATAAAATAATAATAAATTTTTATAAAATTTTTCTTGAAGTGATTTGAAAGTCAGGAATATATTGCAACATTTAGTAAAATATTTATTCACTCATCTATGTTATAAAAAAGTTATTCGATCTATACTACCTAATGTTACTGTTCAGGGCAGCTGCAATTGATTCTGTTCCGAAAAAAATTTGGTGCGCGCAACACACGACTTTCACTTACCAACTTTGTAGAATTTTTAAATACAGTTTAATAATACAGAGATAAAATAAGGTAAACGAATGAATTTTATTAATTTTCGATAGAAATATGTGTTTTAATAAATAATATATTGTATTATTATATACAGCAATCAGTTTTATCGGCTTATAACTTTTCATTAGCTTTCACAATTTTTTTTTTAGATAATTTTTTTTTTTTAACATTTCGCTTTCCAACGGTATATTTATTATAAGTCTATTTTGCTGTTCTTATGACCAAAAACACAAAAATTGCATAAAAAGCATTGTTTTGCTTTTCTCTCTCTCTGAGTTGGATTTAGAATGTGTTCAACTGTGATATAGTCACATTTTTTTTTTTTTATCAATGCTAAAAAGATGATATGGTTTTCATTTTTTTTTTTTTTTTTTTTCTTAACTCCTTATTTTCTCTTCTAAGCTCCTGCAATGCTGGTAAGTTCTCCTTTTTCTGCAATCATGCATTTTAAGGAGTTGCAACTCTTTAACGCAACTTCTGGAGAGTAATAACATTATGAATAATAATTCAGGTGATGGGCTCACCTTCTAGTTTGTTTCGGCCTTACAACTAAAACTTAAACTAATTTATTTTTTTGTTGAGTTTCTGCCATCGCTGAGGTATTCCTGTGGTTTTCAGTTGATTAAATATAGGGTTATTTCCAAATTTCGTTGATTCGAAAAACTTTAAATTCCTCTCACTCATAATTTTTTTAATTGTCGGTATTTTCATCTCTTCATGTAATTTCTTTGTTTTTACTCTTTGGAATATCGTCTCTTTTGCGATTCTTCTTAGAATGCCGTTTTGAAATGCCTGGACATTCTTTTCCGTTGATTTCGCTACATGTGGAAAAAGTTGTGAGCCATACAACAGTGACGGACGAAGAATTGTTTCGTATATCGTCGCTGATATGGTTAGTAAAATATTTTCTCATTTAAGCCCTGTCAGACTATGTCAATGAGATTAAAACCTACATGATATTAAACCCATTGAATTTAACAGTGTCATAGCGGGTTTATTTAAAATCGTTTGAACCTTTCTCAAGAAAATCAGAAAAAGGTGCGAGGTATAAAGTGGTTCTTTTTGTTCGTCTATTTTGATGAAAAAGTTGCTGTAATATCTCGGTTTATATTTGTTTTAAATATGAAATTTCGTTTTCGTAATAGACTTACCACATTCAATCGGGGGACCCTAAAACATGTATTTCCGTTGAATATTGAAATTCTAAAATTTTCACGATCACAATACTTTCTCTTACTTATATATTTAATATATATATATTTATTATATATAAGTATATATAGTATATATATATATATATATATATATATATAATATATATATATATATATATATATATATATATTTAATATATATAAGTAAGTAAAAATAAAATACACAAATCTACAAATTAACTTGATAAACTACTTATTCTTTAATGTTAAGCCTATTTACAAACCTCTTTATATAACTTTAATTTTCTAAATTATATATAAATCGTCGAATTTAGAGGTATACGAACTTCGTCGTCCTTTTTTACTTTCGCTAATTTTTTATTTTATTATTTTTTTTTTACATTTTTCGTTTTGCTTTTTTTTGTTTGATTCAAATTATTTATTTGTTATTCCGCATTTACCGGTTCTGGTCATTAGCGGATTATGGTTAACTAAGTTTAAGTAATACGCGACTTAAACGACAAGAAAGTGCCCGTAGATAGCGATTACTACAACACTTACTATACAAACGTTCAAAACTTCCAATTTATTACAAAAAGCTCATTTATGTTACCATCATCAGACCCATCTGGACATGGGAATCGAGCTTTGGGGCTCTACTAAACCATCTAATACCTCTCGCATTCAATCCTAAATGAACCTTATTTCGTTACGAATAAAATCATCCATAATGACCTAAATATCCCATTTATTGCAGAACTAGCCCGAAACAGATATGCCTCTATTCATTCCAAACTCCCAACCCACACGAATCCTCTTGTACGCAACTTATCATTCCCATCTATTCCCGACAACCCTCCGAGGCGATTGAAAAGACGATGGCCTCGAGACCTACTTTAATTAAATTGACATTGAAGTGCTACCACTGGGTAGTTTCTTCACAAGACATTATCACGCCCATAAGAGTAAATTAGCCCATTTACTTGTTGTATATATGTACAGTTGTAAATATCAATAAAATATTTAAAAAAAAAAAGTTTAAGTAGAATTAATAAGACGAATTTCTTTAAAAAATCCCAAATTTTAAAACCTTATTTCCATTTCACTCAAGGCTTCTTTTAAAGCTGGAAGTCTGTGCCGTGTGCATGATGATCAATATGTTTTATTGCTAGTGCTATATTACAAGTGTTACAGAATCGGGGATCCAAGCATCTCATTTAATATCAGCGCGTAAAGGCTGTTTGGCATTTTAAATAAACATTACTTATTGTTTTATAATAAATAATTTTAAAATATTACAAAAAAGACTCATTTTTGTTCTGTTTTTTTATGAATGATTTATATTTAAATCAAATAACCATTATTTCAATACTAACAATATTTAATTTTAATAACCTATGCATACAATTTCAACTAACAGTTTAAATATCTTAATTTAATCAAATGTGTTTGAAACCTCCTTTAATTAAAAGTGTTATTCTGAAAGGGTATAATTAATTTAAAGGAGAAATATATATCTTTGTTCCTGTGGTACTAATGCATTTCCTTGTTTATGCCGTAGCTTTTTATGGTATACCTGGAATGAATTTTGTAGCATTCTCTCGTTTTTATTAACATTAAAAATGTATAAATATTTTATCTCACCTGGTCTTACTCAGACGATAAGTTATTTATTTACAAGAAATGACACTCTTATAATTGGATTTGGGTTGCTACCTTATATGGTCTAATACTGACTCAAATGTTGTTGGATAATCTCATTAATTCATTATGGAAGCATTATGAATAATGCATTAATTTGCTACATTAATTAATAATAATGAACTTTCTCACGATTATTAATAATAATTTTATGCAACCATCATTTTAATTGTTTTTATGTTATCGTTGTTTTATCTTATGAAAAGTCCAATCTGGCCTTGAACTGCCTGTGATTTCTTGTTTTTATTTTTTAATTGTACTACTGATACAGAAATACAATAAGCTTAAATTTAAATCTAATAAATTGAAATTATTGCTGCACCTTAGCGTAACATATGCTGTTAATAGGACCATATTTGAGGGAGAAACTATAAACCCGAATTTTCACACCAACTTTTTCACTTAAAGTGCCACTATATTCCATGCATTTTGGACCTTTTTACGATTTTCTCAAAAACGGCTTTAAGGATTTAGATTAAACTCGCTATATAGATGTAAAATTTAACCGTCTTTAATATCATATAGCTATAATTCTGATCAAATTAGTCTGACAGGGCTTAAATGCCGATATTTTAAATTTTCTTCCTCTAAAGTAGCTTTAATTTTGTGCATTAGAAAAAATTAACCATATCATCTTGTTAAAATTTATTAAAAATGAGTCAATATATCAGTTGAACAAATTCTAAAGCTTACTAAAAAAACAACATGTTTTTATGCGATTTTTGAGTTTTGAATCTAAGAAAGGGCTTGAATATAGATGTATAATATACCATTGGAACACTAAATATTTTAGAAAAAATATTATCTTATACAAAAATGTAAAAATTAATGGTTAGAGAAAAAAAATCCAATAAAACTAACTGATTGTTGAAGATGATAATATAATGTATTATTAAATACATTATATTATCATTATATACATTATATAAAGTGTTTGAAATCCGAAAATAAAATAACAAAGTATTTTATTAAACATGAATCTTATTTCATCGACCACTTTTTACTAAGACTATATACTTTTTACCAGAATATGTAATTGAAGGTGTTATTTTTGAAATAATATTAAATTATTACGTGTTTATTGGCATTTAACAGTTAAGCTTAATTCACACATGCAATGGAAAATTCTATTATGAAATCACAATTGGCTTGCAACAAAGAATTTTTCATATTATGTGACAATAAAAAGAATATTTAAATAAACCGATACATAAGTGCAAAATTTATAATGATGGAGTTTTTGTTGACCGTTGAGACTGTGACTGTATGATGTAAGTTGGTTGGGGTGGAGGGTGCGAAGAAAGTACTTTTTCGGAAATCTCTCCCGGAGTCAGCCTTGATAAAGGACAACAATGTAGGCCGACACGTCGGCACAAAAATAAAATAACTTTGTCTTATTGGTGGTTTTTCTAGATGACCGCAATCCAAACCTACTTCCTTATTTTAAAATGTATAGCATTTTTATATCAATGTTTCTTGGATTCGAATAAGGTGTGTATCCGAGATATTGAGATAAATCAATGCATGACAGTACGATCTTTAAGACAATGACATTAAAAGAAATTACGCTTTTGGTAATTATGTATCTCAACAGAAAATATTCTAAAATTTATTCATGAATATATAAAGTTAATATACAAGTTTGTTTGTAAGCGGAATTTAACTATTATAAAAATCAAAACGTGACTTCAATTTATTTGAAGTCACGCTTTGATTTTTATAATTATTCAGGTCCACCGGAAATTAAAAGGTAATTTCATTCTTTGGTTATAAATGGAAAAATAAAAAATAAATGAAAAAAAAAACTAAAGGAAAGAATATAACTTTGGAACTATACAAATTGAAGTATTTATGAGAGTCGTCAATAAATACGTCTCTGATGAAATACTTCAATTTTATTATTTTTTCTACTAAACATAATTGATAGATATTGATATTGATATTGAGATATTGATTGTAGCTCGATTAGTTTATTTCAAATTACTTTCTTTGGTTAGTAGATTTTTTTGGTTATAGTAATTATACATTATATTGCTTAATTTCAAAGTTGTGTAATGGTTTGACTTTAGAGCATATATATATATATTTTTTTAAATATATATTTATGATGATAACATATTTATAGATATGTTTTTGCTGGGCACTAATATTTTCGTACGCTCTTTGAACACTCTTGCGTTCTTTATTATATTATGAAAAGATAAAAAAGTATGAAAATTTCCACACAAATTTCCTTGCACTATACATACTTTTTGAATACTTGAACGTCGTGAGGGTCACGTAAGGCGCTGAAGGTAGGCAAACCAATCATGTATTGAGGTGTTGAGGTTTGCATTTCGAAAAACCTACAGGCTTTATAAGCACTGAAAATATATTATTTATTTTAATATTGTATTACTTTTATGTTATCAATATTACTGATAGATAATCGAATTATGTTTAGGACCACTTGGAAACTTTTTCTTTTCTTTATTCCGCATATTTAGGTTTTTAAATCATTTTTTTTTTTTGAAAATCATGAACCTTACAATATCTTGTTCTTCCTATTCCATTATACATTTTATGTTTTAATAACATATTTAGTCATTTATTTACAATTTTTTTTATTATTTATATTTTGTTTATTTCAAACTATAAACTATAATTCAGTAAATATGTTATTACCATTGGTTCCATAAGGCTGTGGCATTGCTGTATCCGCAATGGTACTCGGATGTAAATCAGCTTTGAACATAATAGTTTCTCTCAATGATGATGTAAGCTATTTAACTAGTTCTCAGCTTGACCGGAAGACGTAATTACACATTCTGTCACAGTTAGTTACAAGAAATGGTTCTCATTCAATTAATTTTATTTTGTAATTTTTGTTTTTAAGTCGCATAAGGAGAAGGTAATCCGTAAATATATTAATGATTCATAGCAATCACGAGGTTAGTCGAATAATTTTATTAGAGTAACATGCCTATTTTTTTGCTATAACACGCAATAGAAAACAACCTCATTATGTTATGCGCTGTTCTACAGTCGCCGTATTGTCTTTGGATTGGTTTTGGTGTCTAATAATAAAGTACAACTTTATTAATTTTTTTCTCTTAATGATTTTTTTTTTACATCTTTTCATATATTTGACAATCAGTGAATGCGATGGGAAGGGTTTGATCTTGTGGCGTAATAGACTTACTAGACAAAATAAGGCATCTCTTACTCGAGTGATTCCTATTTCGCATTTATGTTAGGAGGCCTCTCATCAAACTTCTTTTCTGCCATCTACGGGCGTTGTGGGGCATGTTCGTAGTAGACATGTTTTGTGTTAAACATATGTCCGTATAAGTTGTCTTGAAAACGTAAGTAAGGGATCCGAATCTATTTCTTGACATGTGAACGTCTATATGCTGAGGCTTTTATGTAACTGGAGAATAAGTTATAGTTCTAAACGTTTTTGATTGATAAAATTACTTCTTAGCTGTACCGTATATCAATGAAGTCCAGATTGGTTTCAATATGAACGTGTAAGTGTTCAATATTTAAGTTTGTGTATTTTTTTAAAAACTTTATTTATAACCAGAAAGAAGTTTAAGAATCAAAATAACTTAAATTATAATGAAAATTCGAACCATAATTAAAATAAAAACCTAGCCAATACGATTACTCAAACCAGTCAATATTGAAAAATCATAAGATATATAATAATTATCTAAACAATAAGAAACTAGCCTTAGACCATCTCAATCCAATAAAAATCTAATTAAGTTAGGTCTGTTAATTAAAATAAAGCAAATTAAACTACGTACAAAAATCGTATTATATACTATATAAACAATGATACCGATTGGCTCCTCAACTAATACAACTTTATTGTTTCTCTTTCAATGAAATTTACTTTTCTTGTAAAAACTGCTTTAGAGTAATCACTTAAGATTCATTCATTCGCATTAATTACTTTGTTTAATTCAATAAAGAAGGTTATAGTTTCTGATTATCTGATGATCATCGATTGTGCTGTATAGTATTGTGCCATTATTTGTATTTAATACCATTCATGTTGGGAAGCCGGTGGGTAAGTGGCTAGCGCGCTAGTCTCACACGCCAGAGATGTGAGTTCGAGTCCCAGTCCTAGCGGGACTTTTATAAGAATTAAATGGGGATTCACTCACAGTTTCTCCCCCGGGTAGTGAGACTCGTCAGCCTACTGGTGGAAACTCGCAAAAACAGGCGTAAGGAGTGATGACTCTGTCCTAAACATTTCATCGAGAAACGTGAGTATATTATACCACGCGGCCAAGTGCCTACACGGCCTGTCGTACCAGAGAGAAAAAATACCATTCATGTTAATTAAGCTAGTTTTTTCTATGCGATGTACATTTTTTAATATTTATAAATTGCCCTAACATTATGAACGCTTAATAGAACTGCCTAAGGAAAATTAGGGTCCTACGCCGTGAAATCAGGTCAAGAGTGGGAGGTAGCTGGGACGTGATCCTCGTCACGTAGCCTTGCTAATTGAAAAGCCTACGTTGAAGCACTCTTTTTAAAAGATTAAAAGTAATATGATAACTTTAATTATGAGTGATAAGTATAACATAATGTTTCTGAAATAAGTTAGTTTTAAAAAGAGTCGATAAAACTGTTGTGTCAAGAGCATATGAGCCTTAGGTATCTGAAATCAACCCTCAACTGCTGATCGTCACGTTAGGGTGAAGGAAACCAAGATTTATAAAAGTGGCAATGTGAAAACGCAATTTCAAGCCAACACATTCTGTATTGTGTTGTAAAATAAGTACAAAGCATTTTTCAACATTTCAATTAAATCCTCTCTGTGTTTATAAAATCATGTTTACTTGGTCAATAATGTTTACGTATTCTAGAAAGGGATTAGTTAAGTTAAGGTGTTTCCATGCATCAGTTTCAACCGAGACCCCTTATCTTTAAGTGGTATTTTGTTTGTTCAAAATGAAAGAGTAAAAAAAAATCATTTTCGTCATTTAATGATTTTTTATATCCTAAAAAGAAAATTTGCTGCACTGTCTGTTAAATAAATAGGAAGGGTGTATAGCGATGATGCCTTTGGAGAAAGCACCGTTCATAAGTGGTTTGCACGGTTCAGAACCTAAATTTTAACATGAAAGACGCAGAGCGCTCGGGTCGTCCTTGAGATCTTGGAGGACCGAAATAAAAAATTACCTGAAAGAAGGGAACATGTATTAGATCAAAATGGGTCATAAATAATTGATTCAAACTATTTACGAGAATCTGATGTTTTTATTCAAATCACCAGTAAAAAACGCTACGACTTATTTTACAAACCAAAACTATTTTACCTTACGCTATATGCTTTTGAAAATAATTTACCATCCTATAATTTTGAAATGTGTTTTCTCGCCTTCCAAGAGTAGCTTAGTAATATGTTAGGCCACAGAAGCAAATGTTGTAAAGAATAGAATAGAATAGAAATTTTATTTTGTCTTTGGGGCTTCCCTATACAAATAGAGCCTAGCTTGGCTATAAATTACAATATGGTTTTAGAACTTTATATACATATCATTTAAAAATAATAGTGAAAATTTACTAAAACAATTTGACTTTCAAAAATAAATTACAGATTAAAGAATAAACAGTTACTGGTGCTATAACAGACACAATAAATAAGCAAAATATCACTTTGAAGATCAAATAAAAATAAACACTGAATAGAAAATGTTCTAGGATAAAGAATTGAGCACTTTTTGAACTCCTATCATGTAATAGTAACTTATCTACACTATCGATACTCAGTATAGCATGGATACTTTGGATGTCGGAAGATTCTAAGATGAAGTTTTGAAGAAATTGCCGTCTATTTTCATTGTGTGCCGGGCAGTGAAGGAGAATGTGATGTAGGCTGTTCTAGATAAATCGATTGCATAATATACAGCTTTCTTGTGACTTGAACAAAAAATCTGAGTTTTTTCCATAGATCCTAATATGTTCTGGATTTGCAACTCTTAATTGGCTGACACATCTCAATTTCTTTATATGTACTTTAAATGTGAGGTACATTTCAGGGTCGGGAGCATTGTAATTGCATAGTAATCTATATAAAGGATAGTTAGTCGAATTTAGGGTCCTTTGTATGTCGGCTGAGAGATAATAGTCATGTGCCTTTTCCAGTATGTCGTCTTTGTATCGAAGAAGTCCGTTTGTATGGTGAACAGAAAGCTCTTCTGCAAAGGCATTTAGCTCGGCTATTGCTCTAAATTGGGACACCCAATTGAAGTTTATGTCGGGTTTATCCTTGTCTAATGACTTCATTCTATTGAAGCAAAGTTTTGGAAGTCGTTCTTCTGGCATGAACTCGAGCTTGGTCCATAGATTTGTCATCTTTTTTATCACCTTCATGGCTAATGGTTCTCTTCCTGTTTCGAGACGGACTATATAATTTGGGGTATTCCTAGGCCATCAAAATAAGTGCTTTAAAAATTTAAGTTGGACCGTTTCGATTGCCTCAAGATAATTGGGACTCCATACTTCAGAAGCATAAAGCAGAGTTGATGAGACCATTGAGTTAAATAAAGTTCTCATAAAGAAATAAAGACCCAAGAGTAGCTTAGTAATATGTTAGGCCACAGTAGCAAATGTTGTTATGTTAAGCCATTGTACAGAATACAAACCAAGAATTTTAAAATAATAAAATAACAGTATTTTGGGTGAAATATTCTTAATTTTTTAAACTACAATTATAATTTTATGGTTTAATGACTCTATAAAATATACATAAGTTTTTTTTAATGGAATCAAAAAAGTTTGTTTTAACTCGTGCTTTAAATACAGTTTGCCTAAACTACATGTTCATCACCATTAGCCTCCCTCAATATACATTGCTTGTGTCTTGCTTAGAAAACTTTTACAGGAGTTTATGTAATCCTGTAACTTCATATTTATATTTTTTTAGCATAATACTATTATCTTTATTCTTGGTAAGAGCTCGGCAACAAGTGTAATATGAGAAAGTGGGTGTAAAAGGATAGATTTATAAAATCGGGATTGTGTATCTGGTACTTTGTTTCTAGTGGTTCTCCAACCTCTCAAGTGGAAATACCTTTGTTATTTAATAATAATAACAAAAATATACTAGATGATTACATAGTCCAAAATGGTACATTCCACTAAAAGGGGAACAGTGAAAAATGTTTCTTTTCGTTTCCACCCGCGAGTTATCACACACGGACTTTTTTGCAGGACTTGGTTGTTTGGACACAGGGGACCCCAAAACGTGTATTGCCGTTAAAAACTTGAAATCGAATATTTAATATTTTTGACAAATATCGGTGGAGGCTGACTGCTGACAGGTTCACTGGGTGTAGAAGCAGATTCCATGTTTTCTTTTTCATTATGTAGGATTTGAAAAGGATTTGGAGTGAAAAACGGAGATTCAGTCATCCCTTGCGACGATGTGCCAGGTTGTGGTTCAGATTCGGTATTAATACCTGAAGGGGTTGCTTGCTGATTTAATTTTTTATTAGTATCGCGGCGGGGTCTTTGTTTTATGGGAGACGTGATTGAACCACTAGATCTAGATCTTTTAGTTGATGCTTTGGAGGACATATCGCATTTCACGTGAAGAAGATAATGAGATAATAACTAGATGTGGGAAATAAAACAATAACTAAAGAAAAGAAAAAGCAATCCCGGCCTTGCCGAGCTACTGGCAATCAGCTGATGTGAAGAGGTCACCCAGCATTCACTTTACACTGTAAATCGTAACAAAACTTACTGTTCTTTGCTCCAATATTTACTGCTGCTGTTATCTTGAAGTCTGGTGAGGTTTTCAAGATTGTACTGAAGTGAATTCCAACTGAAAAAGCAAGAAATCCAAGAGACGATTTGAATGATGGCTGATATTCTCATGCGCATGCGCAGAACCGGCCATATTTCATATATAAGTAAGTAAAAGTAAAAAACGAATTAGATATTCTAAGAAGTTGTGTAATAGTGTATTAAATATTTTAATATAAAAAATAGTTTTAACTAAAGATAAAAATTCCTAAAAAGTTAACAACTGCTAATAGAAGAATAAATTGTAAAATAAGATATAATTATTATCTAACTTCATTATCTTCACAAAAGAATACTAATTGCTTAATTTTAAAAAAAATTAACATGTATTTTCTTAGAACCTTAGGGTTTGAAAATTTAGCAAACACTTGCCATTACCATTTATTTCATAAGAAGGTAATCGAACGCTATAATTATCAGAATTTATTATTTAAGATATTATTGAATAAGATTGCCGTTTTTGCCGCATTTATCAATAGCGTTAAGATTTTAATATTAAAATAAAGATTGCCCTTTACTATTTCTTTATTCCTTTAGTAGATAATTGAAAGTTAGAATTGTCAGAATCTACTATTTAAGATACTGTTGAACAAGATTGCCGTTTTTGCCGCATTTATCAATAGCGTTAAGATTTTAATATTAAAATAAAGATTGCCCTTTACTATTTCTTTATTCCTTCAGTAGATAATTGAAAGTTATAATTGTCAGAATCTACTATTTAAGATACTATTGAATAAGATTGGTATGAGCGGTAAGCCTTCACGAGCTCAACTATATATTACGGGCTTCGCGAAGAGGTGTGGTTTCCCGTCAGATGTAATTTGTCGGAAACTTAATTTCAGACTTGGGGCTCCCTTTCAAGTACTATGGGACTTATCCTCTCGAGGCAAAGTGGAATCTATTTTAGCCTTTAACTCTTTAGCGAACGGCTTCGTGTCAACGCGGATCGTAATCACTGGTGAGTCCAAGGAGGTAGTTATATTAAGTTATTCACTTTTAATACTTTGTAGGAAAGTTTTAATCCATTCTTTGTAAAGAATTCTTTCAAAATAAATATTTTTCACCTTCATCATTTAATTATAATATGGAAGTTTATTTCGTAAGGGTACTTAAGGATGTTATTATTTGACGCAAATGATATTTCACGTATTTTTATTCCAATCGTTTTTCGTTTCTTATTTTCAGTAACCTTTGTTTACAATCGATCATGATAAAAAAAAAAAAAATAACGCCCCTCAAAATTTCAAGTCTTACGTTTCAAGATACGTAGACGCCAAATAATTTTCTCTGGCTTTGGTTCTCCAAGAAACTACTTTACCTATTTATTTTTTTGAAATTTGGAACAATAACAGAACATCCGAGGATGATCCTAACACCTCGACATTGACATCATCAGCCGATTAATATTATAATGGCCGTTGATTAAATATGTTTTTATTCAATAATCTTATTATTATTATTTTTTTTTTTTTTAGAAGATGGAGAAAAAATGTATAAAACTTTATAAGTAATACACCACAAGAAATTATTTTAAAGAAAATCACGATCTTAATATGTTAGATATGTCAGATACGCATCTAACTGTTATTAAAATTAAAATTGAATTGAAAATGTTTCCTCCATATACGCCCATGACTCAATTAATATTTTTTTTTTTTAAGTAGGGAAAAAAACGTATAGAGTTTTGAATCAGACGCCATGATTAATGACTTAAAAATACTTTATTACAATGCATAATATTTAATATATATTATATCAATTTATCTATACGCCTTTAACTCGGTTATTATTCAAGGTTTGAAAAAAAAAGATTTTTTTTATATATCTTTCAACCATCTACTTCAAAGCACATAATGTTTTTAATAGTGCATTTAAGAAATGGAATTATTCATGAAAGGTTATATTTAAATATAAGTTCACATTAATTTCGTTTTAAATCATGCTAAACAAATTTCCTTCAGTACTAATTAAATTATAGTAAAAAAAATCTAAATCAAAATGTTAAAAAATGAAATACATTGGCCCAATAAACTTCAGCTTTTTGCGTTTCCTGTAAAATTTCCTACATTCATACAGACATTTAGTAATTATTGCCTCAGTTATATAATCCTAACATTTACCACGATTGAATCAAGTTGATTAAGAGTTCAAATGTAAAATTAAATATTAAAGTAATTAGTTACGTCTTCAAAGTGAAACTAACCTCGACTTCAAACTTAAACAAATGACCACAATTAAGCTTAGCAGTCGTCTGACGTCACAGAGCAATACAAACTGTTACGTAACCATTTCACTAATAATTTATTCTGAACTATGGTAGCAATTAACGACATTAATCTTGATACTATTGAATTATAAATAGATCAAAGGCTTAGAATTTATGTAAATATTATTATATTTTATAATTGAAAGAATGAACAATCTAATTCGTTGATACAAAAAGATCTACGAACATGATCATGGTCATATGAACACTTGTTTTTAATTTAAACATGAGTGTTCATCTTGGCATTTCTTTGTTTCTTCCAACCAATATTATTCAGTGAATTGCACTGGTAATTTGTAGGAAACTAAACTCCTTAAGAATAAAAATTTCATTTAAAAGACTACGAAATTTATTGAACTGATTTTGAAGAATATAAGGTAGCAAGCGGTGGATTTAATCGCAGTACACAAAATTGTCGTTTCTGTGTTGATACTCAATTACAATTAATACTCCTCTACAGACAATCTTTGTTTTATTCACTTCCAATTTAACTAGCCAATATTTATCTCCTCCGGAAATTATTGAAAGAGATTTACTTAATCTTTTAATTCCCTTCCTTCCCCGCATATCGTGACACTGCTCCACAAAAGAAGTGGAGCACTTTGAAAAATCATATTTTTTTTTCCTGTGAAATTAATGTGCATTACATCAAAAATTTTACAATATATTATTCTTGGATGATTTAGAGATAATTAAGATTAAAAACAAAAAAAAAAATGATTTATTTGAAAAAAGAGAAACTTAACGAAAATTTATATTAAAAAAAAGTTTCTTGTTGAATTTAACTTCAACAACTATGTTGCTTTCTCTTGCTTGAATTACCGCCTGAAACTTGTACTAAGGCACACTTTTAATAAGGTTGGCTACAACATCTGCTGGATTCCTCCCAAGCTCTACTAAAATGTTCTTAGCTCATGTATTGTAAGTTTTAAGTAGTTGATTCTTTTTCTCACAGGTCTGCCAAGTTCATTCCAGATATGTTCAACAGGATTTAAATCAGTGCAACAAGCTGGCCATCATAAGGTTTGAATTCGTGTAACATTAAGATATTGCTGAACACAGTTTGCATTGTCATGGATAAAAATGAAATTTATTGCATTTCACTTTTGTTTTCTTTCAATGCTGTAAATAAGCATTTAACACAGCGCTGTATTATATATTAAAATATGAATGAAAAATTGTTTAAACAAATTCATAAAATGTCCACCAAAATAAAGCAATATTTATTTTATTGATCAGTACGCTTTGTAAGGTAGTAAAATACAGTTTGGCAGCATTGCTTCATTTTGTTGTGTATTATTGATTAAATACATCATTTCTTCTCTTCTTTTAGCTATTTATGTTTTTACATATTTAATGATCCAGATTGTTAAATTATCAAATCTGATTACTAGTAAGCAGTAGAGAATTTTTCCGTAAAATAGACATCGATTAGGGAAAGGAGGGTGATGTGAATACCATCTCATAGTTTATGCAGCAATTTGTAATCCCGAAGGGTCGGGAAATGTCACAGCCAGGCTTCCCAGCTTTTCTCTCAGGAGCAACTTTTCCTAGAATCTTTTAAAACTCTTTTCTTCTTCAAATTTATCAATAGCATTAAGATTTTAATATTAAAGTAAAGATTGCCCTTTACCATTTATTTATACTTTCATTAGCTAATTGAATATTAGAATTATGGGAATCTATTATTCAACGTACTATTGAATTGGATTGCTTTATGTAGCAAGCCTTCGAAAGCTTAGCTATAAATTACGGGTATTGCGAATAGGTGTGTGGCTTCTTGACCACTGTAATTTGTCAGAAGCTTAATTTTTAGACTTGGTGGCGCCTTCTATTTAAGTACCTTGGGACTTATCTCCTTTTCCGTAAATCCTTAGCAAGCGGCTTTTCATGTCAACGTGGATCGTAATCCCTGGCAAACCCAAGGGAGTAATTAATAAATTCCACTATTCACTTTTTGACGTTTTAAGTGCATTTTTTCCGTCAAATTTCTTAGAGTAAATGGTTTTTAATCTTCAACTAGCATTTTATAAGATCGTTATCACAGGAGAATCTAAGGAGGTAGTTTGTGAAAATTCAACGAACATTTACCCTTACTATATATTTCATGAGTAGCTAATTGAAAATTAAAATTATCGGGATATTATTTTTTTGGTTTAATATTTTCAATAATGACCTTTTTAACCGACCAAAAAAAATACCAATCCCTTTCAAAATTTGAGGGCTTACGATTCAAGATGCCTAAAACCCACATAACGAATTAAAAAAATCCATTTGTCCGCCGTCCGAGGTACTTCTCCGGAAACTACTGGACCAATTTTTTCGAAATTCGCCACAAAAAGAGTTGGGCATTCAACGATGATCCTAACACTTAGACGTTGATATCAGCTGGTTATTTTTAAAATGGCAGCCGATTAAAAGTGATTTAATTAAATAACTCAGTTATTTATGAAGACAAAAACAAACGCGAATAATAATAAAAAAGGGAAAAAACAAAAGAAACAAATTGAAATTTGCTTCATAAGTACGCCTCATTTATTCATAAACAAGAAAAATTTAAAGAAAAAAGGAAAAATAATTGAAAACTTGCCCATATGTACGCCCAAAACTCAGTTATTTTAAAGATAGAGAAAATATTTATAAGTGTTTTTCAACCGAAAAACCACGAATAATTATTTTAAAAAAAATGAAATTTTATTCATAAATGCGCCTATAACTCAGCTATTTTTAAAGATAGATAAAAATATGTGTTTTTTTGCTTTTAGTGTTATTCCACAGAGAATTAAATTTCCTACAAAATGAAAAAAGGATCATTAAATTGTTGAAAACTAGCAGAGATAGCGTTTTGAAGTTAGGAGTGGTGAAATGCCATTTTCATTAACAGTTTGCCCTAATAATAATTTGAAAATAATAAACCATTGTGTAATAATTTGCAGCGTTTATTTTTGTTATATGCGTTTCATTTCATGCTTCTAGATTATTCAATTTTTCGTATATTTTTGCACTTATGTCTTCATTATTAATCGTTATAAAATCGTTGTTTTCTCTTCTTCTCTTTGAAATATAATATTACTTATAGTATATTTATATTCTAGAGCAAACTAATTTTTGAGATCCTGTTTGTTTTTCACCATGAATAATAAGTTGTTTTCCACGTTCACTCCCAGACCGATTCTCATTACTTTTATGCGCATTCTCGAACATCACCATGACTCTGTGTTTTAACTTTAGTTTTCGGCCCATGCGTTACCACCGGACCATCCGAAAGTTCGTTGGAATAAACGTTGTTCACAGACGTGTTGAAACGAAAAGAAAATGTCTTGACAGATCTCTAAGCTGTGTGGAAAGAACATATTTTATGCGAAATGCTTATTTAGATTTAATATTTCTCAGCTCTTATTAACCCTTTACACCAGAAGACCAGCAAAGCATATCCTTCATCACTGATAACCTCATGTAGAAACAGAGAACCCACCCGCATTAGGAGCAAACACATTTTGTTCTCTTTCATATTATGAGAATTCATTTTATAATATATTAATATAATTTTATTTTATATTAGTAATATGAGAATTCATTTTATAACCTCTATTCAATATTATATTTAATCATCGACAGAAATGTAAAAGATAAATCAAAATTGGTTCAGTTTATTTGTTTGTTATTTTAAAGTGAAACTTTGGGAAAGAAAGCCCATAATGATGGTTGAAAACCTTATCAAAATCCATCTTGTGGTTTAGAAGGAGGTAGCGGAAACCGAAATCAGGTTATCATTTTATATATTGAGAGTTACAGAGTATAAGTTTACGGGCTTGCAACAACTTTATATTAACTCGTACGATTTTTTTTTTTTATCGCGTTAACCTTAATTCTTGCGCTTTCCAACGGTATATTATACGCCTATGTTACTACTTATATTTCAGCAATAATTTTTTGACGACTTTGTTACTGACAATTTATTATTCTCGTTTAAAGAAAAGCTAGATTGCAACTTATTTTATTTATAAACCTTCGAGAAAGAATGTCCCTAATAATGGTGCATACGGTATACAAATCCGTCTTGTCGTTGAAAAGGAGTTAGAGGAGACCAAAATCGCGTTATTACATTATATATATATATATATATATATATATATTATATATATATATATATATATATAGAGAGAGAGAGAGAGAGAGAGAGAGGATAACCAGTAAATATGATAAAATATAAAAGGCCATGAAACATATGTAGTGAAGCAGCTTTCCATTGGAAGCACTCTAAAACTTTGTGAATTACATTCCAATTTGAAACTCAATAACCTTGACAAAATTAGAGTAATATTTGATTTATAGCCAAAAAAAAAAAAAAATTAATAAAAACAAATTTATACCAAACAGAATCGATGACAAAACACATTTGCCAGTTCTTTGGCGCAAAGAATTTAAAAATTTAAATTAAAAAAATTTGGTGCGGGCAACACACGACTTTCACTTACCTCCATTTTTTAAATCGATTTGACAATTTTCAAGTACAGTAAGAGATAAAAATTAGTAAAACCATTAAAGAATACATTAAATGGAATTTCTATAGAAACATGTGTTTTATTAAAAAATCTATTATATTATTATCTAAAATAATCAGTTAGTTTTATCTTCTTTTCACCACTCTCTATTTACTTTTATAAGCTTGAGTATAAGATAATATTTTTTCTAAAATATTTAGTTTTCCAACGGTATATCATACTACAGTTCTTATGTTCAAAAACAAAAAATTGCATTAAACAAATATTTTTTTCTGTTTTCTCCTTTAGTTTGGTATCGAATTCATTCGATTTATATATTTACCTGTTTTTCATCATTGGTAACAAGATAATATAGTTATTTTTATAGAATCAACAAAATTTAAGGTACTTTAGATAAAGAAAATTTAAAATATCGGCATTTAAGCCCTATTAGACCATTTTTATCCGAATGAAACCTAAATGATATTAAAGCCCATTAAATTTTACATCGATATAGCGAGTTTAATCAAAATCGTCGGAACCGTTTTCGAGAAAATCGAAAAAAGGTGCAAAATGCATGGTATAAAGTAGCTCTTCTGGTAAGCTCATTTTGATGAAAAAGATTTTGTAACATCTCGGGCGTATATTTGTCTTAAATATAAAATTTCAGTTTCATAGGACTTACCTTTTCCGCCCGGGAGTTACCACACACACACATACCTTTTTGGACTCAGGGGACCCTAAAATGTGTATTTCCGTTGAAATCTGGAATTCGAAAATTTTCATGATCGCAATACTTTCCCTTACTATATATAGTAAGTGAAAGTAAAAAACATATTATTAATGCTGAATATCTCTCCATTAAAATAAAATTTCTTTCCGTAATGTCACCTAAATTAATAAAAGTACATAGATATAAATAGGTGGCGGAATAGACCTAGTGAAACCAGTGTCGTTGAAAGGTTTCCAAGTTTCATAGCGTTCCTAAATATATTGAAATGTGAGGTTGTTGACACCAAGAGGTGCCGATTAGTCACAGCCGTGAACGTCTAGCAACTGATAATTCAAGAATATGCAAAATGAAAGAGTTTCGGGCCATTCTCGGAAAAGTAGGGCAGTTTCATGTACATGCCCATCTCTAAGTTAGTAACGCGATATAGCTTCACTATCTTATGTACATATTAAAGGATAGTTCGATTTATCAATGAAAAAAAAACAATAAAAAAACTTGTTTATCTTCTATGTTGCCAAAGAGTTAGTTGCACGCGAAGCAGTATCCCAAATTATTTTAGCATTCGATAATATTGGACTGATAATATCTTTTATAGATTGATTTTAAGTAGTATTGAAACTTAAATTAAAATACGATTTTACTGCCGAAGTTCTGTTGCTTAAGCTTTAATTAATAGGTATGGGCCAATCCATTTAAAATCGTCCAATTTTCATTAATTTTGTCGCTCGACATTTTTGATTATAATGATTTTTTAACCATTTATTCTCTATCATTTCATGAATAAGAAACCGTGGGAAAAATATTTTTCTGGAAAATAGTTCTAGTGTTGCAGCCGTTTTAAGTCAGCTTCCTGACTGAAAACATGTGGTGGAAAAGTATCTCTCTAATTCTTGTAAGGGGTCACCCATAGCGTAGTTGCTTGCATAACAGCTTTCTATGCCAAAGGTCGTGGGTTCAAACCTGCGGATGGCCCTAGGATTTTTTAATGGGAGTAAAAAATCCTTAGTTATGCCGTCCTTCGGAGGGGACGTTAAAAGGTGGTCCCGAGCCTGTGCGATACCTGGATAGGCAAAATTTAGGACTCCCACTGTAGCATCGTCCGATTAGCCATAGTAGCATAAAGTGACGTTAAACGAATCTAATTCTTGTAATTTTGCAGACATCAAGTCAAAACAATAAGATAAGCATATGTTTTATATCTTTTGTCCTTACTACTTATTACCTTAATAGTGAAGGAAGTGATTAAAAAATTCTCGAAAATCAATAAAAAATGAGACTTTTAGCGAGTAAAAAGTCTATAAAGGAAAAGAGACTCACATTTGATTATTTTGTCATACATAGCTTAGTCACAGCCATACTTGCTGTAAAAATTTAGATCTTGAGAACACAGTCCTTTTTTTGTATATGAATTTTCAAAATTGTAAAAACTCTTTTTTCCCGAAGTTTACTCGGAAATATCCCAAAAGGGACTAAGTGAAAATGTTTAAACTAACACATATATACGATGTTTATAAGTGACATAAATTAGGTGACGGAGACTGAGCTGGTTTCTCGAGTTATAAAATTCTCTTCGCTGTTAAAATAACCTATTCTTTAAAAAATATTAACTCTTGTAATTTTGCAGATTTCAGAATGAAACAAATCCTAGAGTGTTGATGTGAGTACTGTATACAGTTGTGGTCCTTACAACATATCACCTAAGTAGCCAAGAAAATTGCTTAAAATATTCACGAAATTTTAAATTGACTGAAACTTATAGCTGGCTATAACAAACGAGTTAGAAAGGAGCTTTTCCCTTAATAGGCTAAAACTCGCTAAATGTCTTAATTTTCAAAAAAAAATTAATACGCTTTCTTCAATTTTAAAGTAATAAGTTTTAATTACAAAAGATATATAACATGTCCTTATCTTATTGTTAGTTTTTGTTTCGACTCGATATCTGCAAAATTACTAGTATATAGAGAGATTTTCTGTCTCGAAGCTGACTTAAAATGGCTGCAACTCTAAAAGTATATGCTAGAAAAATATTTTATCCACGGGTTTTTATTTATGAAAGCATAACGAATCACTGGTTAAAAAATCATCAAAATAAAAAATGTTGAGCGGCAAGGTCTAGACAATTTGGAATGGATTGACCGTATATATTACTTTCACTTGCCTATATAGGAAGAGCATTGTGATCGTGAAACTTTTCGAATTGCATTTTTCAATGTAAGTACACTTTTTAGGTACCCATGAGTCCAAATGACCAAATCCTGTGAAAAGGTTTGTATGTGGCGAGTCTATCTCGGGAAACGAGAGTTGTATAAAAAATGAAATTTCATATTTTAAGATCGTATATAACTGGGAGGTTACAGTTTTTGCCAATATTGGCTAGCAGGAAGTGATAATTTATACAATGCTATTTGCAGTTTCTTACGATTTTCTCGAAAAACGGCTGAAATGATTTTGATTAAACTCTCTATATCGATGTATAATTGAATAGGCTTTAATATCATGTTGGCTTTATTCTGATAATATAGTTTCACTGAGCTTAAATTCCGAAATTTTCAAATTTCTTCCTCTAAAGTACCTTTAATTTTGTATTTTATTTAAAAAAGTAACTATATCATATTCTCAGCATTGATAAAAAAAAACAGATAAATATGTAAGTTGAAAAAATTTGACATTCAACAAAAGGATAAATGAGCGAAAAGATTTTCGTTTGTTATTTTTAATTTATTTGGATATAAGAATGGTAATATAGACGTATAATATATCGCTAAAAAGCTAAAGAGTTTAGAAAAAAATATTTTATTATACACAAAGCTGTGAAAGGTAATGGAGAGTGATGAAAAAGGAACGAAACTAACTGATTGTTATAGATAATAATGTAATAGATTATTTAATAAAACAGTCGTTTCTATTGAAACTCAAAGTAATCAATTCTTTTACCTTTTTCATGTCCATGTGTATTTAAAAATCCTTAAACTGATTTTTACAATGGAGGTAAGTGAAAGTCATAATGCGCGCTCCAGATTTTTTTATTTTGTGTTAATCGCCTTTAGGTTACGAAACCGTAAACAATTTTATTCATGGAGTTTATTGTTCACGTGATTGTCTAGCTCTAAAGTTTATATAGATGTGGATGTTTTTATTATTTATTTAACGTCACTTAATATTGCTGTGACTAATCGAGTGATGCTAAAGAGGGAGTACTAAATTCCGCCTGTACAGTTTTAATTAAGATAGGGATCTTTAACTATTAACTGACATCGCAAGATCTCGGGACCACCTCTTTACGTACCCTTCGAAGTATATCATAACCAACGTGTTTTTACTCCCTTTATAAAATTTTAGGGCCATCCGCCGGTGTTTGAACTTTAGCATAAAAGGTTGTTATGCTATTGATAAATAAAATAATTGTAACTGTTGATGGTAAAATTGACCAATGACAGAATTAATTATTGATTAAATAATAATTGAGAATTTTAACAAAATTATAACTTTATAATTCATATCTCTAGTCATTTGATTTTGCTACAATAAATTTCTGATTTGTTACTATATTAATGTAATTATAAGTTTTATTTTTAAGCCTTCATCAGGGCTAATTTTAAGTTTTTTTTAAGATATTGGCTACACATCAGCATTTAAAAAATAATTTTAATTATTTTTTAGCAATTCTTAACCACTAATAACACTAGTATTTTTAAAGCTATCATAGGGGGTTAAAGGCTATAAAGAGGGTAAACGTATTTACGTTTTAAGTAAGGTAACAAAAATGTCAGTTTGAATATTTTTAATTCCAATTTTCACGTGATATGTACCTTTTATTTCATAATAACGGGAGGAAATTTCCGAAGAAGTTAGAGATCTTTGATCAATAAATAATCCTGGAATTTTCGCTACATTTTCAGCCTCAGTTAGGTTCGAGGCAAAACTCTACAGTTACAACTATCTTATGCAGTAGACTTTTGAATGTTTAACTTACAATAACTTAAAAAGCAGTGTGAGGTGTTTGGCTGTTACAATTATTTGTTTAAAATTGTTATCTTTGTTTCTTATGTCAAATAAAAGAGATTAGAAATAAAAAAAAAAAAAAGCTAAAATAAAATGAAAAAATACAGATATGATTAAAATGAGTTTATGAAAAATATCAAAATATGACCTTTTAAAGTGTCTTTATTTTTGTACCTTTGGGTTATGTTTGAATCGCAGAATATCTTTAAAGGTAGAAATAATAGATTTTTAATAAATTTATTTCTGTCTTGTACGTCGCTGATCGAAAAACATATATATTATGTTTTCAAAAAAAGAAAAACTAATCATAATTAGAATTTTAGAATAACCGTCGGCTCCCTCCTTTTTTTTTTTTTTTTTTTTTTTTTTGTTTTTGTAGGCGTAAACCACTTGGGTCATTTTCGCCTTAAATCACTTTTTATAAACGGATTAAATATTATAGTCTATTGTACAAGTCGGTCTGTCGTAGGAAGTCAAAAAGTTTTGCAGTTGTTTGTATGTTGTCTTGTAAAACGGTTGGTAAGTCAGTGTCAATTGCAATATGTGCTCTGTGAGTATCATAAGCCCTGCACTCTGTCAAAATGTGGTTAACAGAGATTGGGCAACCGCATGTTGGGCAGTCCGTAGGAGGTTCTCGTGCCATGAGATGTCCGTGAGTTAGTCGGGTGTGTCCAATACGCAGGCGTGCCAGGATAACCTCTTCCCTTCGCTTTTGTCGTAGGGACGAATGCCAATGGGAGATGTCCCTTCTTATTTCTCTTAATTTGTTGTCATTAGTGTCATGCCAAATTTGTCCCCACTTCGACCGAATCCGCTGCTTGATGATAGAAACATAGTCGCCAACAGGCACCCCAGTAAAGGGAATGCCATCTGTTATTGCTTCTTTGGCTGCACGATCTGCGAGTTCATTGCCAACTATACCGCAGTGGCTCGGTACCCAGACGAAAAAAAATGAATTATTGGAAACTATTGTGGACTGCAATGATAATAAAATATTTTGAATAAGAGAGTCGGTAGAGAAAAGGCGCTTCAAGCTGAGCAGGGCCGATAAGGAGTCTGTGCAAATAATCCTGGTTGTTTTGGTAGGATGAATAACATTTAAACTTTTATAAATTCCAACTAGTTCTGCGGTATAGTTGCTACAGAATGGAGAAAGGGAAAATAGATGTTGTCTGCCCTCACACACGACCGATGCTCCCACACCTAAGGAACTCTTAGAGCCATCAGTATATACGTAATCAGCAACACCGAGTCTATCTTGTAGTTTTTGAAATTCCTGCTTATATATGTAAGGATATGTGTTTTGTTTGAGTAATTTGGTAAGAGAAAGACAGATATTAGGGGAGGGAAATTGCCAAGGATAAATTGGAGATGTTTCTATTGTATGGAAAGAAGGAAATTCGAGGTTAAGCTCGACCAGAAATTTAGAAATGCGGACTATAAAGGATGGTCTTTTGGATAGGAAGAATTGTTGTTAGGTGAGAAATTGTCTATTTGGGAATAAATAAAGGAGAGGATGGTTGGGAGTGAACAGGATCTTAGCAGCAAGGATCAGGTCGAATTGTTGCCTTCGTAGTGCAAGTGGAGGTTCACCAGCCTCAGCACACAAGCTAATAGAAGGGCTGGAACGGAAAGCACCAATAGCTATTCGAAGACCGGTGTTTTGTATAGGATCGAGTAGTTTTAGAGTTCGACTTGAGGCAGAATTAAAAGCACTGCAACCATAATCTAACTTTGGCCTTATGAGAGTCCTAAACAGACTTATCATGCTTCTACTAACGATCTTGAAGAGATTGAGAGAACGGAGGCAATTAGTTGCTTCAGATGGCTCCCTCCTTAAAAATACTTTACAAAAGAAAATACATGATAAAGGTACCATTATTAATTTGTGTTTCTATCTGAATAATTTATTGTATTGAATATTGGTAATAAACCTATTGTTTATTAAATAAACTATTTGTACAAACAGATTTAGTTCATTTTTTTATGTATTTTTTTTTTTTCATATATTTACATAAATTTAATTTTTGGCACATAAATTGTTAGTCATAGAATCGTAATAAATTGTTAGGCATGCCAAATAAAAAAATAAAAGAAAAAAAAAGAAAGGAAGAGAAAAAATATTTGGCTTGTAAGCAAGCTAATAAAATTGCCAACTGACGATATCTTATATAGGACAGAGGTGATTTGAATGCAGTTTTTTGCTCTAGTAGAAAAATGTTCCTAAACAACTTTGTCCACGTGAATCTTCATTTTTAGTCCGGATTTTATTACCTGACGTTGTCTTAGAGTTTGCCAATATATTTAGTCGATTTTCCCCGTGCATGTACTAAATATAAAAACGGATTTTGTGCCAAGAATTTTATGATCCACTATTCATATCTAAATAAAATCATAATTAATTATATTTCTTATTATGTTCTCTCCTTAAAATATCTAACTTCTATGGATCAGTGTGTTTGAATCAAAATACTAGCCCCTAATATTTTATACATGCTTAAATCCTATAGAATTTTTAAAAAATACTCGTAAAAAAAAAAGAGATGCGTAATCTTAAAAGGAGTTTTTCAAACTGATTCCAGGTCCATTCCTTGTTATTTAGATGAAGATATTAACTTGACAAATGCTCCCATTAAAACTACTTAACTTTTTAAGAATAGAGTGCTGTCAATGAGTAGTTTCTCTACACTTGTATCTTCTTTTATATTTTTACTCACATTTACTTGATGTATTATAAATACAATTTTAAGTTGCAGTAAATAATTTTTGATAAACATGAATATTCCTTGAATTTTTCTAAAATTAAAAAGGGTTGATAGATGTTTAAGATTTGTCAGAAATTACCGCTGCAATAAACATATTTGAACCCTCTAACTCGATTTGAAAGTGCTCTTAATTTCTAAGTTTCTTTTTAACCTTTTTCCAGTCAACGGGATAATAGTCCAAATTGTTTGTGCAATTAATTTCTCTAAAGTCCAATGTTTGTCCTCCATTTCAGTCTTTTCTCTAAGTAAAGTCCCTGATATCGTAATTCCTCTGATGTAGGGATCGGTATATAGTTAAAATATACTAAACATATACCGTTAAGATGACTTCATTCGTTATAAAGCGAAATATAAAATAATAACAATAAGATAAGTGGCTGAGTGGCTAACGTGCTCTCATAACAAAGATTGTAAGTTCGAATCCGTCACCCGGACTTTTTCAAGCATTTAATTAATGGGGATTCACTCACAGTCTCTTCCCTGCTATGAGAGACCCGTCAACCAATTGGTGGACACTCACAGAAGTAGGCGTAGGGAGTGATGACCCTACTCTATAAAATTTTCATTATGAAATGTGGGTGTATTCTCCCAGGAGATTACACCACGCGGTCAAGGGCCTACACGGTCTAAAAATAAAAAGTCTAAAATAAAAGTTTACTTCATAATTCAGAAGATAAAGTAAAGATCTAAGATAAACAAAATAAAATAAACTCATATTTAACACATTCATACCTATATACAATGAAAAAGAGGTCTATAGGAAAAATATTATGTATATATTTTTTGAAATCCTCTACATTTACGACCCACGAGGAGTCTTTGGCAGTGAATATAGAGATTTGTACTTCCCCCAGGACGGACAACGGCCGTGCAATGAGGTGATTAGGCCGATATCACACTCAGCAAGCAGATTGTTTCCATAATTCTTGGGTTTCCACATTATAGAGGTGTGCCCTAGAAGGGGTCCATACCCCAGGGTCATACCTCAGCTGAAACAACAGAATAAATAATATTCTGCCACAGCCGGGATTCGTACTCGGATCCGAAGAACAAAACACTTGTGTTCTATCCAACAGACCACGCTGCTTCTGTAGGAAAAATAGTTGTATTACTTCTCTTCACATATTGAAATCGGACACCAAGCTTCATTATTTACTTTCAATGTTTTCCTGGTTCTTGATGCACAACTAATCAGAACAAGACCTCTGAGGTGTTTTAGCTTGATATAGATTAAGCAGTGAAGCATTACGCTCGAGAGATTAGTGTAATCCAGCTTGTCCAATAATAGTCTACATCACCACAACTATTGTCGCTCAACTGGATACAACATTACATCCAAATCCCTCTAATTCAAGGGTTCATTTGAATAGGTTCTGGATTATTTTTTAAGGATAAATGCGCATTATTTTTTTTTATATTTTTCTTGATATCCTACTAGTCTCGTGTCTTACTCATTTTTTTTTTTTCATTTTGAGTTTGTGTGTTTGTAATATCTTGTTGGCGGATTTCGTCGTAAAATTGTCATATTTAAGATGATTTTTTAGCTAAAACTATCGGTCATTGCTTCCAAGATATATGATTTCACTTCATGTTCTCATTGTCAAAAATTTTTGCGGTCCTTGAAGAAATCCAAAAAAACAGATGAAACTCGAAAACTCCTTGTTACCTATCTAATTTTCCCCACTTCGACTATTGCTGTACGGTATTCAGTGGTGTATATGGGGATCTGGAGGTAAAAATAAAACGCTTAATTATTTGCTTTGTCCGATTCATCTTCAGGGTCCCTAGGTACACCTCCGTATCTCAGTTTTATGGCGAGTTGAAGTGGCTTTACCTTCCAATGGTCGCAAGTATTTCCTTGTGTCATTCCTTTACCAAGTTATCCAATCCCGCCAATTGATTTTAACTTTTAAAAATACATTAATTTTGATGTTAGATAAAAAATCATTATTTATTTAGGTTAATCCAAATCCTTAACCCATTGAATAAATAAATAAAAAATCCTTAAGCGATAAGTAGAGGAGATATCTTGAAGCCTGGGTAAAATGGCGTTCAAAAGGACCCTTGACCTTTAGAAATTTGTTAGGGTCCGCTATATTTGAGGGCTATATCGGTCCAGGGTATCGTCCCTTCAGGTCAAGAGGCACGAAAAGCAAATTGACTACAGATGATTTCAAATACTGACAATATTGATTTATGTTTTTTTATTTATCTTCGTTTGTTAGTAGATCTGGCAGTATCAACTGATGAAATATATGAAATTGTAATACTGCGAAAAAGGGGTGGTCCAATCGATAAGGCATTGGACTACTAATTTCTAGTTCACAGTCATCCTGCCGATTATTTTTTTTTTACAGTTGCAAAGCGACTTATGGGTAGAGGTCACTTCTGGAGCTCATCAAGCTTTTATAATGTGGGTATCTCAAAATGAGGGGAAAATCTAGGCCTTGAAACAGTAGGAATCCTTTTGCATACGGTATTATTAGCTCTCCCGTTCTGTGGGAATATTATTTATTAAACTTAGGTTACGCTGGGTTTAAGTGATACTAGTATGTATATTATGGAATGAATAAATTAAAATTACTGCATTGACTATTGTTATTTTAATGAATTATATTCTTACAATTGCTATTACATACTGTTATTAGGTGGACAGTTTGTTGACATTATTTAATCTTTCTTCCTTCTTTCTCTCCATCTGCAGGGCTCCTCTGCCATGTTGGCACTTCTGTTTACTTCTGCATTATTTTCTCACTTGAAAATTAATAATAAAAAAAAATGTGTCTATGTTAGGGCATAGATAAAGCATTCTTATCATACGTATGTACAGAGGTACTTGTCCATTTCAGATTAATTTAGATTCATTGTTCTACCAGAGATGCCAGCATCCAGGTTATGGATACAAATCATCTCACTGAACGTTTACTAAGCCTAAGACCTACATCGGTTAGCTGTGCAAAACTGTATTTTACATTATTTTATGTACCGATTATGACTTCCTTTGGAGTGCCATCCGTATCCGATTTGTCCCTCCATATCCAAGGCAAGTTTGCTTTGTATCCATTGTACTACGAGTACATGAGATCTAAAATAGGGCCTGGATTGTATAGATCGCAAATCCTGAGATGTACAAAGAAAGAGAAAGATGAATAGTAGAGTAGGCAATAATTAATAGTTTTATTCTAAAAAATAGATATATAGTAGACCTTCGTTTAGGTAAAGAATAAAATGTTTTTGAGGTGCTGCTGAAAAGAAAATAGATAATAATGAAACACACTAGTTGATGAGTGCTGCTTTAGGGACGTTCATTCGTTGGTAATAAAAATAGTTCTAGCATTTAAGATACATTACACAGTATGTTGTAAGAAAATATGATTTTAAGGGCCTGAAGTAAAAACAACATTAGTGAAATAAATCAAATAGTGAGTTGAAATCACCGTAATGTGCTGTTCAGCATTAAAAATGCAATTGAAGTCGATGGGAGGATTGTGTTAAGTGTGATCACGAGGGCTTGAACGTTCATCATTGGACGAATCTGTGTAGGCAGTATTGAGTGGTATCATCATCTTCTTCTTCGGGTTTGGTAAGCCTATTATCATTATCTAAATATGTGATAAGTTTAACCCAATGCGACCCCATTTAACTTATTTCTCGTCATGAATAAGTATGCCCGTCATACGCTAATCTGAACCATGGTATCCAAATTACAACTCCCATCAATTAAAAAATTTAAATATTCGTTGACACAATTTTTTCCCCCTTACTTTAAATTCTGACAACCCAATCATTCGAAACATTGCTGACTATAAAAAGACTACTGTAAACATTATACACATAAACGTACAAAACCCATCTTAACTTAATTAACTGTATAGTGTAAACATGTATTAGTTGAGTATAAACAAAAGAAATCAATAGTTTATTTTTTTGTTAATTATCTGCCTTATTTACATTAAGTTAATTAATAATTTGTCTTTTTTGTTGTTTACTTTAAATCTCATTATTGTGTAGATTTTTTTTTTTTTTTAGATTTTTCCTACTGTTTTAAAATAAGTTAGGCTACAATAACCATTAACCCCTGTTATTGTTAATATCACTAAAATGTAACATGTAATTGGTGTAATACCACAACATGTTTAAATTCTGCGGTTTGTGGCCACATGTAAAAGTTTTGAAAAATTAAATATCTTAAAGGAAAAAAAAAACATTTCTCTCTTCTTCCTGGTTTAGTTGGTCCTTTCACTTATACTTGGATGAATTATTAATTTTTGGTGGGGAGTTAGGCAAAAGAGCATTTACAATTAAAGAGCTTTGGTTGGGAATTAGAGGGACCATCCAATAAGCTATGAAGGCAGACTATAATCCTAGACTCGCTTGAAATCTTGCACCACCACATGTAAGGCTAGGCTGGATATGTAAATTTTCGAGGTCTATTTCAGACAAGTAATATGGCAATATACACAGGGTGTCTGGGAACAGGGAAAATCGGGAAAAGTCAGAGATTTTAAAAACATATGAAAAAGTCAGGAAACTTGTACTTTGGTCAGGGAAAATGGTCCCTAGATAACATCGTTTCTTCTTCACTGTGACAAAAGTTCCAATATGCCTACTTTTTGTGATGTTGCAAATATCATAAAGCGAGTTTTAAAATAAATTTGTTGTCAGATTTGTAAATATTGATTATTACTAACAGCAGTATTCAAGTTCATCATAATTTATTCGTAAGCCAACTTAAACAGCAACAATTTTAGCTGGTGTTAGGTAGATATAGTATAATCTCATCGTAAAGTAATTAGCCAGTATATATATTAATCTGGTATACCATATTAATTATAATTATTCTTTGTTTTGTCGATTTTTACCGAGATTTCGCCAGATAAAAGACTTCTTACAATATGGAAAATTCTGGGGAAAAATGAGCTGATTTACTCCTGACACATTTATTTGGAAGTAACTTCCTTTTTTATTTCTTTGATATTATCTTCGGGACTGATTCAGTATGCTGTGTATTCAGAGCAACTCGACAAAGTTGAGTAGCCGATTTCTCTCTCATGATTTAGCATAAATAACAATTCACTCAACTATTTATCTTCTTCACAGCCAAAATAATTAATTATATGCAAGTGATAACAATGTTACACCAAAACACATTATTTTATTTTTTTTCTATGTCACTGGTAATGACGAAAACACATATAAATTAAAATATCCTGTTTTCTTTCTTTGTTATTGAAGGAGAAATTTTCTTCTTGGCTTTGAAAACGGTTGGCAAACCGTTGCTAAAACCGGCGCCAGTAGTCAGCGCATAACAAGGAGCTTCTGTCACTTTAATAGATCCTCTCGTTAATCATGCCATTAGGGATCATTAACATCGTGTCGTAAATTTTAGGATGGGTCAAATATTTTATGCCTCTTGTCAATCCAATGGTACTTTCACACCATTAATGAGAGTCAATGTACACCAACATTCGGTGGGCAACAACGAGCGAAACCGATAAATATGAGCGCTAATATTCGAAGCGCTGATTTCCAAAAGGTTATGACCATGATGTTCCACTTCTAATTTTCTTAAAAGTGCGCCAGGCTGGTGAGGCCTGATATAGGTAGCTTCATCTTGAATTTGAGATTAATAAGATAATAAAAATGGTACATACTATGTCATGAAATAAATTAAATTGCTTTTCCAGCTAACCTCAAGCAACAAGGGCTGGGTTAGTTTCAACTGACATGCAGTGCAACTAATATTGGGTTGTTTCACATGAAATGTCCGCTTTTATAGTTTCTGAAATACATAAAGGATTTTGCAGGTCTCTGTTGTTTTCTTACGAATGTTTACATATTTAAAGTAAACAATTACTAATCCTCTACCTTTGTATTATAAACGTTAGCTTCCTAATCAATTACCCACTTTTTAGTATACCTCCAAATATGAACATGGAAACACACGATTTTCGAGTAATATTTTTGTACGAGTTTAAACTCGGCCATTCAGCAGCTGAGGTCGCTAGAAATATTTGCAAGGCGTTTGGGGAAGGGAGTGTTCGCCGTTGGTTTGCTAAGTTTTCAGCTGGGGATACCGACTTGGAAAACTTGCCCCGAGGAAGATCTCCGTCCGTAATAGACAACGATGTCCTCAAACATACAGTAGAAGGAAACCCCTACCAAACAGTTAAAGGACTCTCAGCACAATTGAATCTACCGTTTCCAGACATTTAAAGTGTATTGGGAAAGTAAAAAAGCTCGATACATGGGTACCTCATGATCTCACTGAGCGGTAGCAAGACCCCATGTTTCAAAACATGGGCTACAAAGTTCTTCTGCAACCACCATATTCTCCCGACTTGTCTCCAACAGATTACCACCGGTTCAGGAATTTAGACTGATATAGATGATAGGAATTAAAAATGACGATCAACTGAAAAGTGCGTTTTCAGATTTTGTTTCACTTCAAAGCTCAGAGTTTTTCAGTTTGGGGATAAAAAAGTTGGTGTCACGTTGGGAAAAATGAGTAGAAAAAGAAGGTAAATACTTCTAAAAATTATCTTGTTTTCATATCGCATTTTTAATAAAAATCCTTTACCTTGAAAACAGACATTTCATGTGACACAACCCAATAGCAAAATCAACGACTTCTAAAAGTATTTATTATTAATCTACAAAATAAAAGACCAATTACTACCATGCAAGAACATTATATGTGCAAAATTGAAATATTTTTTTGCAAATACAAAATGAAATAAATAATTGGTAAAGAAATATAACATTATATATATATATTAAAAAAAAAAAAGGAAACTTATAACTTTAAGGAAAATAAAAAAGGAAAGATGAGTAAGGTATGAGGTATCAAAGAAAGATAGGTCTCTTTATAGGTTACAAAGGGCGGGTTCTGTCAACCGGTGTCGCCAACCGCGACCGGTTACAAAGTAGTACAGGAATTTTTTATAAGAAATTGACATTTTGGCTTTTTTTTATTCTAATGTATAGTTTTATCGAAAGTCGTCATCCGGTGTTATCTAAAAACACACGTTTCATTTAAAACGCGTTTGAACATTGCATTTTTTTCCAAAATGCACTAAGAACATATTAAGTTTTATTACAAATCATTATTTGTCGTTTTAGAAGCTTATTTACTATTATTGCTATGATGTAGATTCATTCGCATAATATTGACTAAAACCTAACCTTTCTTCAAGAAAAAAAAAGTTATCGTTATATTTTTTTAAAAAACAGTTTCAGATTTTAATATGAAAAGAATAAATAACAAATTTTTGCACTTGTTGTGTTGCTTCTCCTTGGTGATCCACTGTCTAAGACTGTTCATCATTAATGATCTAGATTTCATCACAAGTAACAATTCTTGACAGAAATGTACGTTCTTATCCTTGTTTCGGCAAATACGTGAGACATAAGTTTCATAATGTTGATACTTTCGACGGTCACTTAATGAGTAAGGGACTCAACTTATGATTTTTTTTCGTTCCAATCACACTTAATTACATGGAGTTATTAATATTAAAATCACTATAATGAAAAGTATAATATCTTAATAAAAATAACCGTAGAACATTCTCTCCTTTAACAAAAATTTATTTTTTATAAATATTACATTTTCTTATCATTTTTAAATTTATTATCTGACGTTTCGAAGGTATTTCTCCATTTTCATTAGGTTGATAAAACTCATATTTATATCAATATAGATAATTTATAACAGTACATTTTCTTCAGTGTTTACTTTAAACACGTCAATGGTTAAAAAGGAATTATTTAAACAACTTATTACATACTTTTAAATATAATTCACTCTCTTCATTATCACATACCTGAACCATTGACACACAGATGGTTCTCAAGCTGTTTTCTAGTATTTTCTTCCACCAATGCTTGGAGAACATTATGGAAGAAGTCCTTCCACCTTTTATCTTCAAGGCTGAAGTATCCCTTTCGAATTTTTTTAATTTTAGTTGAATGGTGCACTAATACTGCCCTTGTCCCACACTTTGTTGATGCTCCTTTCTGGCTGAGTTTAAACTCGTATTAAATTAAAATAAAACTATACGAAAATCACGCTTTAAAATCTTAGTAAAGATTGAATTATAATTTATCTGAATACTACAGAGAGGATCCTATAGCTGTGTGACTATCATGCTAATCTACTACGCCAAAGGTTGTAATATATAAATGTAGTATTTAAAACCTAAAATCCTGCATTATATTCTGGATAACCCAACATATAACCGAGTAATACACGTGAAATATTTCATTGGTCGCCATCTTGAAACCTAATGGCTGATGTTAACGTCGAGATTCTGAGTATCATTGTGAATTGAGCAAAGGTTTCTCATAGCTGCAAAATCTTTATATATAAATAAGAAGTAAAATCGTTCTTATACGTTATAGAACAGCAAAAAACTTCCATTTTACTTTCCCAGTGAGAAGGAACCTCAGAGGTTTCCATCCTAATCAGATGGGCTGTCCCTCCCAACCTCACCGCTCCCACCCACGTCCGTCCCGATATTCGATAAACTTCCCAAAGTGTCTATTGAAAAGGAATTATTGATCGGTAAAGGCTCTTTGTAGACTTCGCTAGGAGATGCATCTGCAATGTTTAAAATGTATAGCACCTATATTTTACTTTATTGGTTCAACAAATCCTTATTTACTCTTTAAGCGGAATAGTTCGTGTGTGATAATTTTTGGTATAAAGGGCTGTACAGCAGTTTTTTAATAGGTAATCTGAATAAATTAACCTTACCAATTTACTTGGTTAGCTAGTTTTGTTTTATCTATAATGAAAGAATTTATCTAAGAATAAATATCTGCATGGAAATATACACTACAGTGATCAAAAGTTGATAAGAGTGATATTAGTAAGCTCTTGGTTGTAAGCGTGATCCTTATCACTAGCTAATAGAAAATTTTTGTTTGTTTTCTTTGTGCTTAGATTTATTATTCCTCCTCTAGACTTGATAAGGTAACTGATTCTTACTGTGTACTGTGTTATGTTTCTTTATAATTTTTTATTATGTAATTCAATTTTGTATTTACATGCCTTAATTTTATATCTTGTATATATGAATTTATATTCTCTATTACTTTTTGGTTGAGTCAATTATTGCTTCTTACTGTGTACTGAGTTACTTTTCTTTTTATATTCTTTAAGTCTTATATTGTTTCTTATTGTGTAGAGTGTTACTGTTTCTTTATAAAAAAAAGGTGTTATACTTTGTAATATTATTTAAGTATTGTAATTTTTCTTACTGTGTACTGTTACTGTTTGTTATTGTACTTTTATTGAGTTGCCGCAGGTAAACTCCTTTTCCACAAAGGAGCTTGCTTGTCTTAGTAGGATCGTGACTTATACTTGCACTGTAAAATGTCTGTATTTTGATTTAAATAAAGAAGTTATTAAAATAAATGTTCATAAATCATATAAGTATATATGAAACGAAAAATAATTTAAGTAAATAACCTAGTAGATTATCGTACAACTGATAAATTCTATAATGTGCCTTTATACATTTTCCATGAATTTTCTGGGTTATAGTTACATATTTACGATAGGTGGTTTATCGAGGGAATAGAGAAATAAATTATCTCTCATAAAATTTAGGGAGGAAGCTTACTTTTAAAATAGCTAAGGAATGTCAAGGTGGCACGGATCTTAAACGTTTTTAAAAAGGAAGCTGTTTTGTGTGAGCATCATCATATGATTAAAACCTTTTAAAATGAGGTATGAATAGTATATATGTGTAGTAAATAAAGTGAAACATTTATAATCCAAGTTGTCAGCCCTTATACCCGTTTTAAAGGGAGCATCTTGATAGTCTACCATGCCAAAGGTTCTGATTTCAAATTCCAGTTCTGGTAGGACTTTTACAAGCATGTAATTAATTGGGATATAAAGTATATAATATAAAGATAAAAATAAATAAAGCAGCGGGGAGAGCTGAAATTTCACCTGAATTCCTGAAATTTGGTGGTGAAGAGCTCAAAAAAGAACTCCAAGGACTGTTCCAAACTGCATGGGATAACAAGATAATCCCTTTAGATTGGGAATATAGCGCTATAGTCCCCATACATAAGAAAGGCTCCTCAACCGTATGCGAGAATTATAGACCAATTAGCTTGCTGTCCGTAGCCTATAAAATGTACACCTCTATCCTTGAGAAGTATTGTGGAAAATCAACTCGAGCAGGGCTTCCGCCCGGGAAGACAGACCCAGGACCATATTTTTGTGCTTAGAAACATTTCTGAAAAGGTTTGGGACAGAAATAAAAGTATCGATTTGGCTTTCCTGGATCTCAAAGCTGCGTTCGATTCTGTGCCAGAATCAGATTTGATGCAGGAAATCTAATCAACATACAGAAATGCAAAGAGAGTCGTCAGAATCAATGGTAGAGAATCCAAATCATTTCCTCTTGATAGAGGAGTCAGACAGGGGGACAGTCTTAGGCCTCTCCTATTCTTGATTCTGATGGACGAGATCCATAAAGTCTGCAAGCGAAGAACGGTATGGACTGAAATAGGAAAATGGAAGATGCAGACAGTTCTGGTGAAATGCCTCCTGTATTGCCGATGACATTGTTCTATTAGCTGACATAAAAGAAAAGCTGCAACAAGCTCTGGTGGAATGGGAGGCAGAACTATTGCGTAAGGGAATGTCCATCAACGACTCCAAAAGTAAGATTCTGGTTCTCTCACGGAATGAAGAAGAAAATGTTGAAATGGTATGCAATGGGAAGATCCTAGAAGTGGTAAATGAATTCAACTACCTGGGAACTATTATAGACAGGTCTGGCAGAATTGAACAAGAGATACGAAATAGGATCAATAAAGCGAACCAGGTGTACTTCCAGATCAACAATAGTATATTAGGACACCGTGAAGTAGGGCGAGATGTTAAGATGCACATCTGTAAAGCCATTTATCTACCAGTGCTTACATATGGAGGCGAGAGTTGGGTGATGCTCGACAAACATATCAGCCGAATCACTACTCCTGAAATGAAATTTTTACTTAGAGCAGCGGGAAAGACAAGGCGAGATTGTGTCCGGAACAATAGAATCAGAGAGCAACTCGAGGTACCACCATTGAAGACGATAATGGAAAATAGGCAATTAAAATGGTTTGGTCATGTCAGCCGCATGGACGAAATAAGGGAACCCAGAAGGACACTGGAAGCAAGATCTACAGGAAGAAGACCGCGTGGCCGACCTAGAATTTCCTATCAGGATATAGTCCAGAGGATTGGGAGTAACAGGGGCAAGACCCTTGTAGAAATGAAACGACTCAGCGAAAACCGGGATAACTGGCAGCGCTGGATCGAGGCCCCTCTACGCCAATAATGGCTCGAAGAGATAAAGAAGAAAAAAAAAAGTAATTAATTGGGATTCACTCAGAGCTTCTCCCCGTGTATGTGAGACCCATCACCCAACTAATGGCTTATCGCGAAACTAGTCGTAAAGAGTAATGACCCTCATGAAATATCAGCGAGAATCGTGGTTAGGAATCCGAGAATTCCGCGCATCCAAGGGCTTTCACACCAACCGAAAAAAATGTTCAAATGTTTTCATGCAAAGTAATGTTTTAAAAATATTTACAAATATCGATATTTTAAAATCAAGAAAACTGAGGTATTCATTATATTAACTTTGTATACAGTAAGAGGTAAGTTCTAAGACATACTTTATTTACTCATTTTTATTTCAACTGACTTTAATCCAATTAAATACTGAAATAAAGTATTATTAATATCGATATTTTTGTGCCGATATTACACCGGTATCGATAACGTTCACGAAAATTGATACCGTTATCCTATCTCTAACACACAGAGCCCATGCGCCAGTCTAGAGCATGTTGGTAATGTTACCATGGTTACGAAATCAAAGCTTTTTCCCCTGAAAAAAAAAGAAGTTGTCACTTCAACAAGTCTCGAAAATGCTTGTGTATATGTGTTTCAAGCATTCGTAAAGTATAACTTAAAAATGTTAGGCTTTTGCTAAAATTTAAATTATTTAAGATAAATCCATGACTTAGATATGTATATAATCTAGTTCTTATCCTAACTGAAGTAGTCTGATAGGGCTTGAATGCTGAACATTCAGAATCTTTTCCCCTAGTCAAAGCAAAATTCGTGTGATGCGAGCACCAGATTTTATCGCCTCAATTTACTCAATGTCTGCAACATTTAGACTGACTTGAAATGATAATTATGATTATCGAAAAGAAAAGAAATATATGTTTTTCTCATCATTGTCGTAATTGTTCTTTTTAATATATTTATTGAACAAATATATGTTAACGTTTAACTGAATATATTGTTTTCAGTATACTTAGAGAGTATTGTGCAAGTAGGCAAATATGGCTTCATGTCTATAGCGTGTCTACTACAAATCGTTACTTGGGGTTTAAAAAAATATTTTTTCAAAAATAAAAGCCATTATTAATAAACCGTAGCAAAGTATCTATCAACATTATTTGTTTACATTCAATGTTGTTTATTTTTATATTTAATATTGTAAACTGTTATATTCCTCGCGCGGATCTCATTACCGCGTATGGGGAGCGTCCCACGGGTGGCGGATGTGGGGATGGTCGGTGGAATTTCCTCGGAAGCTCCTCCCGGCTAAGTCCGATGGACTCGCTGACCAACAATGAGAGCGGCCCCCCAGGCTTGCTGGAGGGTGTGACGTAGGTTCGAACGCCCTACTCACATATTTTAGTTCACAAAATATCACCAAAAGTCATGGATTCCTCTGAGGTAAAACGCTCATTATCCGGAGGTAAACTAGTCCCCCGTTCGGGTCTCCGGGTGGGGACTGCTTCAGGGGAATCATGGCGCAAGATGAAAATTAGAGATCTAACAATAGGGACGTGGAACGTTAGAAGTTTAAATACGGCAGGTGGGTTAAAGTCGGTCGCGAATGAAGTTAAGGGGTACCATTTAGATATCGTTGCATTACAAGAGGTTCGCTGGCCAGGGGAGGATTCGTTAACAGAAGGAAAGTATACTATTTGGTACGGGGGGAGCGTTAATTATTGTCTAGGTACCGGGTTTCTGATTAGGAATAGATTTCTTTCCGCTTTACGGGACGTACAGTTCTTTAGTGAAAGAATATCGGTTGCTATATTTCAAGGGCGTTGGTTTAAAATCGCGTTTATAAACATTCATTCTCCCACCGAAGACAGTGTTGAGGAAGTAAAATGCGAATTTTATGATAAACTAGAGTCGGTTTACGATAAGTTACCACGAAATTACATTAAGATAATACTAGGCGACGCGAACGCAAAGGTTGGAAGGGAAGAAGTATATCGTCCTACAATCGGTAAAGAAAGTTTGCACGAATATAGTAATGATAATGGGACCCGACTAATAAACTTTGCCATTTCGAAAAACCTAGTAATCAAAAGTACTACATTTAAACATAAGGATATTCATAAGTATACGTGGACATCGCCGGATGGACAAACACGGAATCAAATCGATCATGTTTTAATACAAAACAGATGGCAAAGTAGCATAATTAACGTGAGATCGTATCGGGGTGCAGAATGCGGTTCTGATCATGAATTAGTAATCGCGAAACTTCGACAAAAACTAAATACAAAAAAGAGAACACCGAACTATATTCGTCCCGAGAATTTTGATTTAGTTAAATTGAACAACCTCGAAATTAGAAAACAATTCGCGATAGAAGTAAAAAATCGGTTCGAAGCTTTGGAATCTTCAGACGAGGAACACAAAGATGTAAACAAACTATGGGAAGGGATCAGGGATAATATTAAAGAGGTCGGTAATTTATGTCTTGGAAAAATTGAAAATAAAAAGAACAAACCTTGGTTCGACAGGGATTGTCAAAATATGTGCGAAAAAAGAAAAACCGCTAAACTGAATTCCTTAAATAATCCAAGCGATAATAATGTGGCTTATTTTCGGTTAGTAAAGAATGAAACTTCAAAACTCTTAAAAAATAAGAAAAGAGAGTATCTTAAAGGCAAAATAATAGAAATAGAAAAACACAGAAACGAAAATGACGTAAGAGAGATGTACAAAGGTATAAACAAATCGCGTAAAAGATTTGAACCTCTATTGAATGCGATTAAAGATGCAAATAACAATATAATTGCGGATCCTTCTGAGATATTAAATAAATTTAAACAACACTTTGACGGCATCTTAAATACGGAAAATAATAATCAATCTCCTCTCTCTGAATATCAGAGCGCTGAACCATGGATAGACGCACCGAGTAAAGAGGAAGTCGAAATGGCGATAGGAAAATTAAAACGTTATAAGGCCGCAGGAAATGATAATATCACGAGTGAATTAATCAAGGCGTGTGGAGAAGCGGGCGTTTCCAAAATACATTTTTTAGTTAAAAAGATCTGGGAAACTGAAAAAATGCCCGAGGAATGGAAAGAATCAATACTTATTCCGATTCACAAAAAAGGACCGAGGTCGGATTGTAACAACTATCGTGGGATCTCTCTTCTCCCAGTATGCTATAAAATATTCTCGTCAATTCTAACTAGTCGAATCACGGAATACGCTGAGGAAATTATCGGAGATTACCAATGTGGTTTTAGGCGGAATCGCTCGACTATTGACCAAATATTTTCCCTACGTCAAATATTAGAGAAAAAATTGGAATACAACGGTGTAGTCCATCAACTTTATATCGATTTTAAAAAGGCTTATGATTCAATAGACCGTCAGAAGCTATATAACATCATGATTGAACAGGGAATACCTAGAAAGTTAGTAAACCTAGTAGAGATGTGTTTGTCGGAAACATTCCATAAAGTTAGAATCGGTCATAATTACTCCGAGAGATTTGAGGTGCGATCGGGTTTTAAAACAGGGTGACTCCCTTTCACCTGTGTTATTTAATTTAGCTTTAGAATATGTCATAGAAAAGGTGTAATACCGAGGAAGGCTTAAATATGGGTGACAAGATTCCGGTTTTGGGGTATGCCGATGATCTGGTACTGCTAGGTGAAGACACGGAAACCATACAACTAAATACAAGTGTGTTAATAAAAACCGGTAAAGAAATAGGACTCGAATTAAATACCGATAAAACGAAGTATATGATTAGTAGCAGAAACGGTGTCGATCTTGGAGATATTGATGTATCAGGTCATACTTTTGAACACGTAGAGAAATTCAAGTATTTAGGTTCAATTATAACTAGAAAAAATGAAATCCAGGAAGAAATAAAGTCCCGGTTAAAGGTGGGAAATGCGTGTTATTATTCAGTTGCTAAGTTACTTAGTTCGCGGCTTCTATCTAAAAACTTAAAGATTAGAATTTATAAAACTATTATTCTTCCAACGGTTCTTTACGGATGTGAAACGTGGCCGCTTACTTTAAAGGATGAACAGCGGCTTAAGGTTTTCGAAAATAAAGTATTGCGTAAAATATTTGGTCCAAAGAGAGATGAGGCCACTGGGGAGTTTAGAAGGTTGCATAACGCGGAATTGCGGAACTTGCATCCTGTGAATATAATTGAGCTGATTGCATCGCGGAGACTCAAATGGGCGAGTAAAGTTGTTGGGCTCGATGACGAACGGATTCCGAGAAAGTTGGTATTTGCTGATCCGACTGGTAGGCGTCCGAAAGGTAGGCCGAAGCGAAGATGGGAGGATTGCGTTAAGGCTGATCTCGGGAGCTTGGGCTTGAATGGTGAGCATTGGACGAGTCTGTGTAGGCGGAATTTGGTGGTATCGGCATCGAACCTTTGGGTTCGCTAAGCCTATTATTATTATTAAACTGTTATATTATTGTTATATACAATATATATATATATTGTATTTGAGTTGCTTTGTTATAAGTTTTATTGTAATTCAATGTACCTAGAGCTGATGACGTAGTGAATTAGTGTCTTGCTAACTCTTTTATTGAAGTATGTTTTTTATTCTATATTTGTTATGTAGCCAGCTCTATTTGTATGGGGGTTACCCCGAAAGCAAATAAAGTTATTCATTCATTCATGCTCAAGATTTTTCTTTCGCATCGTAGCTTGCCATATAACCAAAATAACATTCTGTAATACATGAATTATATTAATGTTCCAATTATACTGACATAGATACGAATGACCAAGCCCCAGTCAGTTCGGTGGCTCACTACTACTATTTATACGTGTCCTGTCGGACTAACACATACAAATCATGACTTTTTTTCGCAAACGACAGTCATTTTACAAATTTTTATGTAGTTATTTTTATATTACTACATATATTTTAAGAGATTTAGCGTCTTGCTAAAAATAAAACTATTGATGGTGGTACGTAATATTAAAATTAAGTATATCATATCCAAATTAAAAAAAAGCAGTTGCACTCATGAAAAGATTTTTATAATTTGATGTTTTGTTACTATTTGATTTTTCACACAAAATTGCTTTAAATAAATTTTAGAAGTTTAAGCTGGGATCTATAGAAAAAATAGTTTTCCTAAAGTAATTTATAAGTTAAAATTCAGATTTTATTATATTATTCCACAATCGATTTGTCGTTGAACTATTTACGACATATCTTTTTGCAATGAACACTACAATGGTTTTTAAAAATTTATTATCTAATAAATGTTTGAACAAGAGGGACTCTTGGCTGAGCTTGATCTCGTTTAAACGGCTTTTTGCCTAGACGAACGACAAATTTTATATGTACTGAAAACAAAACTTTGTAAAAGTATAGGTTTTATTTCATGAAACATATATTATTGTTGAAATTTTCTGTAATCAAACTATTAAAAAAATATTTCTGAAATATGAGTAATATACCGTTGGAAAGCGCAAGATTTCAGAAAAGTTAATTTGCATTAAAATAAGCCGTACTACTTAAAATAAAGTTTAGAAAGAAAGAAGAAAATAAACTTTATTTACATTTTTACAAATTGACAAAATATTTATAAATGATTTCGGATGAGACATCCTTACAATCAGCAAATGTTTGGTTCATTTGGTAGTTATAATCTAATTAACTAATCTATAATTAGTGGTAAAATTAAATTGTGATTATATATGGTTGTAGGAAAAATTATACAAAAACATACAAATAAAAACAGATAACATAATTGATAATATAAAATTAGAAATTAAAATAAACTAGCTTAAGTTAGTAACACATGTTTAGTTCTTTTATGAGTGTAGCGTTTTAGAGATGCTTTATTATAGTTACCGATTTTCTTTATTAATGGATTCTTGGAGACTGGTGTTTTACTGAAGTAAGAAGCTAAATATAAATAAAACATTACTTTGCATTAAAACATTTAAACATACGAAGCGAAATCATGATGATCGAACTGTCAATATTTAAATCGTTGTAAAGCGAAATCAAACATAACATTTAAAAATTAAATTAATTTTAATAATATAGATACTTCAAGATGATATATCTCTACAGGGTGATGATGTTTTACAATTAAATAAAACAATAATAAAAAAAAAAGTGCATTCCCAACATAATCTACTTTAACGTATATCCTCTTAACAACAAAATTCCAGCGCAAACCGAGAATAAAATAAATTTTTTCACTTCTATCAGCAGTCCCTATGACTCCCTGAATTGTAATTTTACCAATTTATGTTTTTATTTCTGTCAATGATTATATAATAATGAATATATATATATATATATATATATATATATATATATATATAATGATATATATCATTATATAATAATGAATAAACTTTAAAAAATATTACTTGCTATGTGCACTTTTCATTACGATGAACCCATAGTCCCTAAGTGATAAACTCTTAATTGGTTGAACATATATGATACCGCTTTTAAATTGCACCCTTGCGAGGCAAGATCGAATAGCTACTAGAAACTAGTGTTTCCAATAAAATAAAGTAATAAGAGATGAAATACCAGTCTATATTTATAATAATTGAACAATATCGTGTAACGTTCTTCTGTAAAAGATGAATGTTTGAAAAAGGGTCTCTCCTCTGACAGTGTGCAGATAATCGGATGAAAATGTGGAGGGGTATCGATCAACCCTTAGCCCAGAAGGGGACTTCTTTTCAAGTTTATTTTTTTCTTCCTAGTTTTCGCTTCTTCTTCTCCCTCATGGAACTTTCTTCTTCGCGATAAAGGAAATTTATTGCAAGTTTCCACTATTAACCCAATTTTCCTCAAGCCTCTTAGTGCTTAGTTAGCACTAGAACTTAAGAACCACTGATAGTTAGTTAAGAATGTTTAAGTCCTGAATATTAAGGCACTAAATGTGTGCGAAGTTTTAGCTTCCATTCTCTTGAAATACGGTTTCGCTGTACAAAGCTTATTAAGGGCGATGTTTTTCTTTAGGATTATGTATTGCGCAGTTCTTATTTTGGAACTTGATATTTATTAATGACCAAGTAATCTCTGTGAGCTTAAACTTTATTTTTGAAAATTCGTCTTCTTTATAATTATAATAATGCTTTATTTATTCTGGGACATGTTCCTTCAGAATAATATAACAGGAAATAAAAGTGGATTTAATACTGAAGTCTTAGAGGAAAATAATTGAATTCTTCTTTTTTTTTTTTTTTTTTTTTTTATTGAGATATATTACAATTTGTTACAAAATGAACAATAATAATATTGATAAGAGACCACATTCATACTATATATACAGAAGATAATAATAATGGTCAAATTTCATAAAATATAACATAAATTCAAATATATACAATAAAATAATAATAATAAATAAAAAACAAAACAAATCGAAACATAAACCTATTATTGAGATAAATAAAAAGTTGGCAAATAAATAAACATCTTACACACAATCATAACTATATACAATATATACAATTGCTAAAGGGACCCCAGCAAGCGCTTTTTTCCTCCACTTGTGGAGGAAAAAGCGGAATCCAAGAGATCCCAGCACCTCTATCTCAGCCGCATCACTGGTCTGAGCCAGTGGAGGCTGAGTTAGGGCGCTGTAGCCACAAACATACCGTACATGAGTGGAGGATCTGACCATTGTCAGAACTCCAGTTTAAATGTTTACAATAGGTCTCGTGGCCACTGCCGTTTCAATCTTCGAGGAGGATTGTAGGGATGGGTGGTGCTGGATAGGGATTGTGCTAGAGGGTTAGGATGATGACTAAGGTTCTGATGAAATTTGGAAAATTTGGATGGTACCAGGTCTAAAACAAACGGAATATTAAGGTCATGGTGTAGGGTACAGTTGGTAACGTAATAAGGAGCATTAACTATTGTTCGGAGGACTTTGGATTGGAAGGATTGGATGCGTTTAATGTTAGAATGTTTAGCTGTCCCCCACAGTTCAAGTCCGTAGGTCCATATAGGTTTCAGTACTGTCTTGTATATTACTAATTTGTTGTTAACTGTAAGATGAGATTTTCTGTTTAGTAGTCTGTATAACTGGCCGAATCTGCGGTTGAGTTCTTTTCTTTTTAGTCTTGTATGTGGGTTCCACGTCAGTCTTTTGTCTAGTAAAAAGCCGAGATACCGGACTGTGTCTGAGGAAGGAAGCGGTATGGAATTGAAATTAACTGTTGGACAGGATTTGCGTCGAAGGGTGAATGTGACGTGAGTGCATTTGCTTTCGTTCACCTTAATGCGCCAAGCATTGCACCAGTCTTCGACAAGGGAAAGGTGCTTTTGGAGATTTAGCGATGCTGCTTCAGGATCGGAATTGGATGATAAAATGGCTGTGTCATCAGCAAATGTTGCCAGAAAGGTATTGGGGTCGGTAGGGATATCGGCGGTGAAGAGGATGTAGAGGACGGGTCCTAAGACGCTGCCTTGAGGAACACCGGCCTCAACAGTATATTGTTCGGAAAATTCGGAACCACAGCGAACTCGGAAGGAGCGGTTGGATAAATAGGATCGGAGGATTAGGTATAAGGATTGAGGTAAATGGGTTTTAAGCTTAAAGAGCAGTCCCGGGTGCCACACCCGGTCAAAAGCTTGAGCTATGTCCAGAAAGGCACCCGAACAATACTCCTTGCACTCAAGGGCGGAGGAAATGTGGTCTACAACTCGGAGTCCTTGCTGAACCGTGGAATGTTGAGGACGAAATCCGAACTGATGTGAAGGAAAATTTTGAAATTTGGCTAGGATTCGTTTTAGTAGGAGCTTTTCGAAAATTTTTGAGAGGATCGGAAGTAGGCTGATAGGTCTGTAAGATGACGTGTTGTTAGAAGGTTTGCCTGGTTTTAGGAAAAGGATCATAGTTGAATGTTTCCATAAGAGAGGAAAATAGGTAGTGCGTAGGATACAGTTATAGAGATATGTAAGGAATGTAATGGCTTTAGGTGGAAGTTGTCTTAAGATTTGGGGAGTAAGGAGATCGTATCCAGGAGATTTGCGGAGAGGAAGCTTTTTAAGAAGATATCTGACCTCAGAGGGATTAACTGCTTTAGGTGGTAAGGATAGTGGTATTGGTGACGTGAGGAACTCTTCAACTGCTGCAGTATGGGTTGGATTAAGCTCTGGATGAGGAGTAAAAACTTTGGAAAGGTGCTGTGCGAATTCCTCGGCCTTATGCTTGTCAGAAGCAGCCCAGGAACCATCACAGCGCCGGAGAGGATGGGAAATGGTGTGGGATTTTAGGATTCTCTTCGTGACATTCCACAGGGAATTGTCACGAGTCGAGAGAGAGGAGAGGTAGGTAGTGTAGGATTGGGAACGGAAGATCGCCAACTCCCGCTTTAGTTTTCTACAAAAAAAATTATAGGAGCGGCGATCTTCTGGGTGGCGGGTGCGTTGCCATAATGTTCTAGCTCGACGTTTGCTGTTGATGAGGTCTGTCAGGTGTTGTGGTAAATGGCTTTTGTAAGGAATTATTTGGGATTGTTTGGGAGAGGAGGCAGTCCAGGCGGCTTGTTGAATAGCGGTTGTAAAGGAATATACGGCGTCGTCAAGGTCATTTGGGGTTTTGAGAATCACTCTGAGGTCAATATCATTAGTGAGAATTTCGCGGAAGAGGTTCCAGTTGACAGGGCCCCTAATGAATGACGGTGGGATAGGTTTAGGAATAGGTGTTATGGATACATTTAGAATCAATGGACTATGATCAGAGGATAGTTCATCAAGGCGAGCTATGGAAAAATTCAGAGAGCCTAATCCGCTGTGGATGAAGAAGTCGAGGATGTCAGGATTACGGTTAGGATCTGTTGGCCAGTAGGTAGGAGAATCGGGAGGTAGGAGATGAAAGCGTCGGGAGTTGAGTGCAGACTGCAATGTCCGTCCACGAGAATTGGTGGTTCTAGAACCCCACTGTTGGTTCTTAGCGTTTAAGTCTGCACCCAAAATGAAGTGATTACCCAAGGAGTTGAGGAAGGATCCAAATTGGGCAGAGGAAATGGGATGTTTAGGAGGGCAGTATGCTGATGCGATGATAAGCGGAAAGGAAAAGGTTTTGATAACGATGGAAGTTGCTTGTAGGTAATCGTGGGCGGAAATTGGGTGTAAGTGATGGGTGAGGGATCGGCGGACTATGACAGCAGTACCGGCATGGGCTTTGCCGTCTGGATGGTCTGTCCGGTATGTCGTGTATCCTGGTATTTTAAAGTACTGTTTAGTGGTTAGTCTAGTTTCAGTAATGAGTGCAACATCAATGTTTTTGTCCTGCAGTACGGCTGTAAGTTCGTCAGTGTGAGTTCTAACACCATTCGCATTCCAAAGGAGAATGGATAAGGAATTAGGTGAGGTCATTTATGGTTTTTTTAAGGCAGGAATGAGATTTGTTACGAGATTCGTAAGGAGTGATATTAGGGGCATAACAAGGGATTTAATTTCGGAAATAAAGGATGTCATCAAACTGGTAAGGTCTGTGGCGTTTGAAGGAGGAGGAATATGAGAGATTTGTGGTGGATTAGGATTCTTAGGATTGGTTACATTTTGAGAAAGAGGTATATGTGGAATGGATTGAGGTACATTTTGTAGTTCCGGCAGGGCCACGGCTTCAGTACTTTGATTCCCACCTCCAAGTAAGTGGGCAAATGATAAATTGGCATCAATAAGTTTTGAGGGTTCTCTTCTGTTTCTTACTTGTCTTGCTGTTTCATCCCGTACTTGAGGTTTTTGAAACCTGGTCCTCAGCTCCTTATAGATTTGGCATCCTTTATAGTTGGCCGGGTGGTCCTTCAGGCAATGAGCACATACAGCTGGTGTTGATTTTGGTTTTGTACACTCCACAGACTTGTGCTGTTCACCGCATTTCACGCATCGAGGTATGTGATGACAATAACTTTTAGTATGACCATATGCTTGACAATTATGGCACTGAATTATCTCTCTCTTTGTGTAAGGTTTTTCAACTCTTACACTGGAATAGTACAATCTATTGAGGTCATAGATTTTTTCAACTCCTTCAGCTGGTTCCAAATCCACAAAAAAGAGAGGTAGAGGAATTTTATCCTTTAGGACGTTAGTGACTTGCCGCACTTTATAGCCCATCTCCGTTAGTTCTTCTTTAATAGCTTCAACTGGTGTCGAGGGGTGTAAGTTTCTGATTACAACCCTTAAAGCTCTCTCTTGGCGTAGCTGATAGGTATGGAAATCTGCTTTGGTTTCAGTTAGGTATTTCACTATTTTTCTATATGTCTCGGCAGTAGTAGGAGATATTTTGGTATCATTGATTCTACTCATACAGTAGTAGCTGGTAGATTCGGTAATTTTGTTCAATTGCGCACACAACAACTGGAAATTTCTAATATTTTTGACAAATATTGGAGGAGGCCGTGGTTCACTAGGTATAGGAGTAGATTCCATGTTTTCTTTTTCATTATGTAAAATCTGAAAAGGATTTGGGGTGAAAAACGGCGATTCGTCAGTCATCCCTTGTGACGATGTGCCAGGTTGTGGTTCAGATTCTGAATTAGTACCGGAAGGGGTTGCTTGTAGATTTAATCTTTTATTAGTATCACGGCGGGGTCTTTGTTTTGTAGGTGACGGGATTGAACCACTAGATCTAGATCTTTTAGTTGAAGCTTTGGAGGACATTACTTGATGATAATATCGCATTTCATGTATAGAAAGTAATTAAATAATAACCAGATGTGGGAAAAAAACAATAACTTAAAAAAAGTTAAGCAAGACCAGCCTTGCCGGGCTATTGGCAATCAGCTGATATGAAGAGGTGACTCAGCATTCACTTTACACTGTAAATTATATCACAACTTACCGCTGTTTGCTCCAATAATAACTGTTGTTGTTATCCTGAAGTCTGATGATGTTTTCAAGACTGTGCTGAAGTGAAATCCAACTGTAAAAGCAAGAAATCCGAGAGCCGACTTGAAATATGACTGCTATACTCACGCGCATGCGCAGAACCAATAATTGAATTAAACTAATAAAATGAACAAATTCTATAACTCAAATACTCTAGTAAAAATGTACAAAAAACATTTTTTTTTAAAATGTATGTTAACATGAGAATAGAAAAATAATATATAATAAGATTTAAAAAACATACATAGGTAAGTGAAAGTAAAAATATAGTTTAAAATAAAAGAAGGAAATTGCAATTTTTCAGATGTTTTCAAAATAATATAATATTTATTCCTGCATCTTTGAAAAGATAATCGTTTAAAATAATATTCGCTCAAAACAAAAAAAAAAAAAATTAAAATAATATATAAAAAAGCTTATTTACAATTCTATTAAGCCTGGGTATTCATATACCGATCGAATATACGTGATTTGAAGGTAGGAAGAGAATAGGAGTGACGGATGGTAGGAGGGATAGAATTCCATAGGATTGAGGATCAGATAAGAAAGGATCTGTCGAAATGTGCAGTTCGGTGGGGGTACTGTATAAATCTGAATGCCTGGAGCGTGTATAAGGGGGATGGATAGAGGATTTGAATAGTAGGAGGTCAAAAATGTATGATGGACGGCGGAATTGGATTACTTGGTAAAGGAAATACTTGCGACGATTGGAAGGGTTAAGCCACTTCAACTCGCCATAAAATTTGGATACAGAGGTGTATCTAGGGACCCCGAAGATGAATCGAACAAAGCAATTAATTAAGCGTTTTATTTTTACCTCGAGATCCCCAGACACACCATCGTATACCGTACAGCAATAGTCGAAGTGGGGAAATACTAGAGAGTTAACGAGGAGTTATCGGATTTCAAGCGGGAATAGGTGACGGAGGGAATACAGGCGCTTTAAGGTTGAAAAGGTACGACAAGAGATTTCATCAACAAAAATGTGGACCTGCTTGATTAGTTTGAACGGGTAATCCTAAGGAGAATCCTGGGAGCCGTATTTGAGGATGGTCAGTGGCGGCGGAGGAAAAATAAGGAATTGTTTCAGCTCTACCAGGATATCAGTATCTCCTCTCATATTAAGATACAGAGGTTAAAGTGGATTGGGCACGTGATGAGGATGAACTGTGACAGGGTTGCAAGTAGAGTGTTCAGGAATGTTCCGGATGGCCGTGCCGGCATGGCAGGCCGAAGGGTCGATAGAAGGATGGTGTAGGGAAGGATCTTAGACAGCTCGGGATCTCTCTGAGAAGAGCTGAGGATCGAGAAGGATGGTTGGCGACTGTTGAGCAGGCCAAGGGTGGCCTCATGCGCCTGTTGAGCCAGTAGAAGAATAAGAAGAAGGTAAAGGAATGACGCAAAGAAATACTTGCGACGATTGGAAGGGTTTAGCCACTTCAACTCGCCATAAAATTGGGATACAGAGGTGTATCAAGGGACCCCGAAGATGAATCGAACAAAGCAATTAATTAAGCGTTTTATTTTTACCTCGAGATCCCCAGACACACCATCGTATACCGTACAGCAATAGTCGAAGTGGGGAAATACTAGAGAGTTAACGAGGAGTTATCGGATTTCAAGCGGGAATAGGTGACGGAGGGAATACAGGCGCTTTAAGGTTGAAAAGGTACGACGAGAGATTTCAACAACAAAAATGTGGACCTGCTTGATTGGTTTGAACGGGTAATCCTAAGGAGAATCCTGGGAGCCGTATTTGAGGATGGTCAATGGCGGCGAAGGAAAAATAAGGAATTGTTTCAGCTCTACCAGGATATCAGTATCTCCTCTCATATTAAGATACAGAGATTAAAATGGATTGGGCACGTGCTGAGGATGAACTGTGACAGGGTTGCAAGTAGAGTGTTCAGGAATGTTCCGGATGGCCGGCGCCGGCGTGGCAGGCCGAAGGGTCGATGGAAGGATGGTGTAGGGAAGGATCTTAGACAGCTCGGGATCTCTCTGAGAGGAGCTAAGGATCGAGAAGAATGGTTGGCGACTGTTGAGCAGGCCAAGGGCACCTCATGCGCCTGTTGAGCCAGTAGAAGAATAAGAAGAAGGTAAAGGAATGACGCAAAGAAATACTTGCGACGATTGGAAGGGTTAAGCCACTTCAACTCGCCATAAAATTGGGATACAGAGGTGTATTTAGGGACCCCGAAGATGAATTGAACAAAGCAATTAATTAAGCGTTTTATTTTTACCTCGAGATTCCCAGACACACCATCGTATACCGTACAGCAATAGTCGAAGTGGGGAAATATTAGAGAGTTAACGAGGAGTTATCGGATTTCAAGCGGGAATAGGTGACGGAGGGAATACAAGCGCTTTAAGGTTGAAAAGGTACGACGAGAGATTTCAACAACAAAAATGTGGACCTGCTTGATTGGTTTGAACGGGTAATCCTAAGGAGAATCCTGGGAGCCGTATTTGGGGATGGTCAATGGCGGCGAAGGAAAAATAAGGAATTGTTTCAGCTCTACCAGGATATCAGTATCTCCTCTCATATTAAGATACAGAGATTAAAATGGATTGGGCACGTGATGAGGATGAACTGTGACAGGGTTGCAAGTAGAGTGTTCAGGAATGTTCCGGATGGCCGGCGCCGGCGTGGCAGGCCGAAGGGTCGATGGAAGGATGGTGTAGGGAAGGATCTTAGACAGCTCGGGATCTCTCTGAGAGGAGCTGAGGATCGAGAAGGATGTTTGGCGACTGTTGAGCAGGCCAAGGGCGGCCTCATGCGCCTGTTGAGCCAGTAGAAGAATAAGAAGAAGGTAAAGGAATGACGCAAAGAAATACTTGTGACGATTGGAAGGGTTAAGCCACTTCAACTCGCCATAAAATTGGGATACAGAGGTGTATTTAGGGACCCCGAAGATGAATTGAACAAAGCAATTAATTAAGCGTTTTATTTTTACCTCGAGATTCCCAGACACACCATCGTATACCGTACAGCAATAGTCGAAGTGGGGAAATATTAGAGAGTTAACGAGGAGTTATCGGATTTCAAGCGGGAATAGGTAACGGAGGGAATACAGGCGCTTTAAGGTTGAAAAGGTACGACGAGAGATTTCGGAAATATGATTTTTGAAGGATAGAGTTTGGTCAAAAGTTACTCCCAGATTCCTGAAGGTCGGGTGGAAAAGTATAGGATTACTATTTAGAAACAGGGTTTTGAGGAACAGTTTTCATACATATATTTCATTTATGTACATATATTTACTTTATATTCTTTTTTATTTATTTTTAAGAATGAAGGTAAGTAAACTTTGTGTCTCGTCAAACTTTTGTAATGATTTTTGTGTTTGAATATAAACTATTTTTTCTTATAATGAAAATGATTTAAAGCTTTTAAATTTATGTTTGAAAACGTAGGTAATGTATCTTTATCATTGCATAAATTAACTATTTCTTCTATACTTACTATAATTAACCTAAAAGGTTTGCATTTGAAATATACAGTACTTTTAATATATAATAATTCAAATCCATATTTGTTTCAGGTGAATGATTTGATACAATTCTCATTAGGACCAAATAAGATCTCAATTCAGTATGTATGATAGACTTTTCCACTTTTTATTTTATGTTTTATGATGGAAAATATTAATTGTTCTTTTTATTTATTTTTGCCGAGCTGCCTAATACAGGACATAACGGTTGGAAACCATTATAAATTATTTCTTTTCATGTTATTTTTTATTTATTTTTTAATCGCGGTTTGTTTAAATTTACCAAGAAAAACTGCAACAGAAAAATATTGAGGGTGTTTGGTGAACTGTTGATACGATGATGGAAAGAAATAATCAGGATTGTCTTATGTTTTTTCAACTTTTGAGCCCAAACATCAGGATTGAAAAAAATGAGAAACAAGAAATAGATACAAACCGGACAGTTATCTCTCAGTTCTACCTTTAATCACATGTTCTTTACTTTTGTAAATATGTTTCTATTATTATTCTTTTCTTAATTTTATCTTTTTTTAATAACTCTGAAGATTAATCACATGTTTAGGCCGAAACTTTGATAAAATTATAAAACTTATGGTTAACCCCTGATTATTTCTTCGGTCGCCGCTGAAAACTTAGAAGATCTGCCTTAAGGTTTCTTAAATACGTTTAATTCTTAAATACTGGATCTATGGTTGAGGCACGTGAATATTAAAAATTTTCTATGAAGTTCCACGGAAGTAGCCATACCAGTTGCAGATCCGAAATATCCTCTCTACACTAAAATTGACCAATGAAATAATATATAAATAATGACTGTTTAAACATTTAAAAAATATATAAATACTCTATTTATGTAAAATAGATTTATTAAATTTTATAATACATTGCTGGGATACTCATTTGCAGTGCCCTACATATTACCCAGAAGTAATTTGTACATCAATATTTTTAGTGTTAGTGAATTCGGCTAAATAAAAATAATTTTAAAAAATACCATAAAAAAAACAATAATAAAAAAATAACAGACATTTATAAAGTTATTGGACAAGGCTCAGTACCTAAGAATTTTCAGTTCAGTTTGTTTGTTTATTCATTTAACGTCACTTTATGCCAATGAGTCTAATCGGACGATGCTACAGTGGGAGTCCTAAATTTTGCCTATCCAGGTTTAATTAGGATAGAGATCTTTAAAGAGTACGTTACCTGACACCGCACGATTCGGGACCACCCTCCGAAGGACGGCATAGCTAAGGATTTTTAGATTTCTAACTTTTCTAATATTTCGGAATTGAGAACTTAGTATAATTTCCTATTTCTTTTTCGTTTGAATCGCCGTTCATGTGGCATTTTGTGAAAAAATGCGTTTGTTGGAGTATAAATTCTTGTATTGTTGAATATAATTTTCGTTCAGTTGTGCTTATTAGTTACTTCGGTGTATAGTGTATAATTGTTGATGATTCTTAAACATCTAATTTATGATTTATTTATATTGTTTTGTTTGCAACATTTAAGAAATACTTCATTTTATTATTGAAAATTTAGAACAAAATATCTACCAGCCCCCGTACTGATGAGCTACTAAAAGTGATTCTTCGTAAAAATAGAAAGATTGATGGTTATACCTAATATTAAAATTAAGTATATCATATTCAAATAAAAAAAATCAGGTGCACTCATGAAACGATTGCTACGTACCATTTGATGTTTTTTTTTTTTTTTACTATCAGTCTGAGGGCCAAATTTCAGAAGGAGAGCCTGTGGCTGAGTGGCTAGCACGCTAGTCTCTCATGCCAAAGGTTGTAAGTTCGAATCCTAGTCCCGGTGGGACTTTTATAAGGTGTAATTAAATGAGGATTCACTCATACCCTCTCCCTCGGTTATGTGAGACCCGTCAGCCAAATGGTGGCCACTCACAAAACTAGGCGTAGGAGTGATGACCCTACTCTACAAAATGCATAGAAAAAACGTGAATATAATCTCTCTAGAGATTATTACACCACGAGGCCCCGGGCATACACGGCCTTTCGCGACACTGGAAGATGGAGAAGAAGCCTAATTCCAGGCCCCTGCGTTGTACGTGTGGGGCAGGAGAAATATTTAAAATTGTCTTTTAAAACCCACTTGGGACTTTTTTAATTTAAATAAAAAATTGTAATAAAACATTTTCTAGGACTGAGGAATCTTAATTTGAGCACAGTTTATATGAAACATTCTAACCTAAAAAGTACTCTTTTGACGAGATAATTTTCGTGTCATTACCAACCATAAAACATAAATATTTTATTGACTTATTTTTTAAAAATTTTCAGCATCTAAATAGGAAAATTTTGACACTAACTTTAAATTTCAGATTTTTTTTTTACGCGCTACGAAGGCCTCAATAATTTCCGAGTATCACCAAAAACACTTTTATAAAAATCTTTGAAACACATTTCATCACTCTCCATTTTCATTAATTTTGCCTCTCAACATCTTTGATTTTCATGATTTATTTATCAGTTATTGTCTATCACTTCCTAAACTTTTTTTTAGGCTGATATTTTTAGTTTTAAATCTATTTTCAGTCAGCTGTGAACATTTGTTGGTAAAATCTCCCTAATTCTGGTCACTTTGCAAATCTCAATCATGACAAGCAAAAACCAGCGATATGATAAGGATGTGCTTAACATTATTTTATATTAAAACTCATTATCTAAGTAGTGGAGTATGTAGTTAAAGGAAAAGGTGCTCAAAAGGGCTTATTAAAAAAAAGAGACTCACCTTATCTGGCCACTCACAAAATCAGCATTCAAGATAAATTACGGACAAGTGGATTTGTATGGGCAGGGAGTTTAGAATGAAAAGAGGGGTATCTATCACGGGCTATGTCTGCAACAAATGGGATGTTAAGGTCATTATGAATGAGTTGATTTGTAACAAAATAAGAGACATTTAGGATTTTGCGAAGGATTTTGGATTGTAAGGACTGGATGCGGGAGAAAATGGATGGTTTCGTAGAGCTCCAAAGCTCGATTCCATGTGTCCAAATAGGTCTGATAATAGTGATGTAAATGAGTCTTTTGTAATATACTGGAAGTTTTGAACGTTTGTCTAGTAAGTGTTGTAGTAATCGATATCTTCGAGCAGTTTCTTGTCGTTTCAGTCTTGTGTGAGGATTCCAAGTAAGGCGCTTGTCAAGATGGAGACCTAGGTATCGGATTTGCTCACCAGTAGTAAGGGTAATGCTATTAAAGGATACTGGGGGGCAGGGACTCATCGGTTTGTGACGAAGGGTAAAGGTGATTTAGTGGGATTTGTTGGGGTTTATTTTAATCCTCCAATTTTGACACCATTCATTACCAAGTATAAAACTTAAATTTTCATGGCCTATTATTTGAATTATTTCGCTTCTAAATAAAGTAATTTGCCTAATAAGGCTGCAGTGCATACGATAAGCCGGAGGAGAAAAAAAAAAAAAGCGTAGTTTTGACACCAAACTCATTTTTGTACCTTCGCTAGAACCAGATATGGTAAATATGTGTTTTTTCGCGCGCAAACTTTCCAATTTTTTACGCAACTGCTGGGGAGTTCTTTTTTTTTTTTTTTTGGCTCTTAATGTTTTTCAGAGTCCAAGGGCGCGTTTATACTGCAGCCGTTTTGGCGGCTGAAGTGGTACGCTTCAAGAATTCAGTCTCGGGCAGGCTTTCTAGGAACCCGCTTACCGCTCAAGTCGCCTAAAACGCGTGCTGTATACACGCGCCCTAATAGTTTAATTGTTGCTTCGTATTAAAATAATCTTTGTGTTCATTTTCATAAAGGATTTTATCGTTTATTTTTGTTCCTTGCGTTGTTATTCGGCGATTAATCATCAAGTACTACTGCACTAAGCTGGCAAAGTCCCATTGAGGTTAGCAGGGAGCGCAGAAGCAATTAGCCGTGTCTGTTGAAGCCATTAGAGCGGGCATAAGATTGGGAAGGAACGTAGTTGCAAAATGCTCCTCGGAATGTTCTTTAAATACCTCGGCTGGCATCACTGCGCTCTGTTCATTTTCCTGATCTATTGTCCAGCTAACCTTCCTCTTGTTTACATAAACACCTAACAGCTCCAACCAGGGGGTGTGCTCGTATAAATAGAACAGCATCGCCTTGGAAATATTATCCCCTTTCAACATCTAAAGGCTTCATGGTCATGAAATGTGACACTGTTTTAGACTCTACGTAAAGTTTGGCAAACAACTATATAAATAAAAATGTATCATATTTACGCAGTTAGAATCTGTTGAGTACCGCACATTATTATCGTTTGTACATTGTAGCTTCCGACGGTTAGGATAGGGAATCCTTGGAAATGATCCAAAAAGTGGGTCAAAACATTAGTTTCACTATGAAGAGTTTAACCGAACTTCGAGTTCGAGCCCGGCTATGGCAGGGTATTTATTTATTATACTATTTCAGCCTTAAGAAGAACTTAGGGCAGGGAGATAAGGATCACTCAACCTCTATAATGTGGGTACCCGTAACTCAGGGAAAAACCCTTGCAGCTGAGCATGATCTCTGACTTATCACCACATTGCGAACTCTCTCATCTCTCATAAAAAACATAATTTAATACGTTTGTTTGTTTATTTATTTAACGTCACTTTATGCTACTGTGGCTAATCGAACGACGCTACAAGTGGGAGTCCTAAATATTGTCTATCCAGGTTTTATTAGGATAGGGATCTTTAACGAGTACCTTACATCGCACAGGCTCGGGACCACCTTTTAACGTCCCCTCCGAAGGACAGCATAACTAAGGATTTTTTATTTCGATTAAAACATCCTAGAACCACATGCGGCTTTGAACCCGTGACCTTTGGCATAGGAGGCTGTTATGCTAGACACCCAGCTACATGTGATCCCATTAATTAATACGTTTTCATACTAAAAAAATATTTTTATACACATGACAATGCTGATTGGAGATTAACAGCCACCAGAGGAAAAAATCTGGTGCGTTCAACACACGACTTTCACTTACCTTGATTGCTAAAATCAATTTAAGAACTATTAGGTAATATCAGAGTAAAAAGTAGTTTAAGTTTCCATGTAAATATGTGTTTCATATTAAATAATCTATTATATTATTATCTAAAACATTCGCTTACAATTAGTTTACACACTCTCCAATACCTTATACAGCTTTTGTGTAAAAGGGTATAACTATTTGATATTGTCCAATTTTCATTAATTATTATTCTCAGTTAATAAAAGTTCCAGTTATTCTTCATCTGTGCTTGAACTTTTTTTTCTGGCTAGTACCTACTTTTAGGTTTGTAGCCATTTTCTGTCAACATTGCGGTTAAATCTCTCTTATTCTGGTAATTTTGCAAATATCACTAATGGCAAGCAAAAACCATCAGTATGATAAGGATGTTCTTAACATTATTTTGTATTAAAACTCATTACCTAAGTCGTGAAGAGGTTGTTAAAGGAAAGGGGCTCAAAAAGGTTTATAAAAGGAAAAGATGCTAACCTTTGATTATTCATAGTTCTACTTCTTGTAAAAATTTCGCCCTTGACAATCCATTTTCGCGATGTTTACACAAAGATATCTCAAAAAGAACATAGTAAAACAGATTTCATATTTATGTGATGTGGATAAGTGACGAAATGTTGGTGACCAAAACTTGGCTGGTTACTCAGTCATAAAATTCTCTTGCTTTTAAAATAAGATTTGTCATTAAATATTATTTACTCCGGTATATTTTCATATTTCAGAATAAAAAAAGCAAATATAGAATGATGATGAGGGTACAATATAAGTTTTTGGTTCTTACAATAAATTACCTCAGTAGCGAAGAAACTTTCAGAGCGATATAAGATTGCCAGAATAATAGGGATTTCCCCATCCATCACATGTTTTCATCCGCGAAGCTGGCTTAAAATGGCTGAAACTAAAAGTATTAGCCAGAAAATTGTTAAATCCACGATTAATATATTTATATTTAGAAAATAATAAATGATAAGTAGGAAAAAAATCATGAAAACGAAAAATAATGTGCAGCATGGTCTGGGCGATATCGAATGGATTGTCCCCTATGCAAGTGTGAAAGTGACTGAACGTTGGTAGAAAAATAATGAAGACAAGTAAAATCAATTGGTATTAAATTAACGCTACAAAGAAATGAGGTAAAAAAAAGTTTCCAATTTACGTTAAAATAAAAATATTGGTTATGCATAAAATTCGTATTTTAAGGTCTCTGATTATGGCCAACTTTATGTAGACAGTAAAAATGGAATATTTTATATAGCCCTTGAATAAGGAGATCGTGTAGCCAATTATTCAATATTCCTAAAAAAATGACTAACTGATTTTATTTCTCAAGTAACATATAATGAAATAATAATTAAATATTTGTGACGAACGGTTAATGGTCATTTCCGAAATTTTTGCACGGTATACACCTCTCACTTAAAGAATGCCAGCAGCACTCTTTAGATGGAATGAGCTGAACTTTTTTGATGAATTTTTAAATTTTGAAAATTGATGCTTTCTTTGGCGAAACTTAATATTTCCTAAACTTCGTTCAGCTTGTAATTATTTCCTCTTAACGTAAAGAAACCTCTTATGTAATTAGAGTTAGTATCCACTAATTTTAATTGTTTGAGCGGTTTGGTGTTTAGGTTTAGGTTAATTTGGTTGAGCACTAGACTGTGGTTCTTCGGCTCCTGGGTTCGAAGCCCTGCTATGGCAGAACTATTTATTCAATCATTTAAGCCGCGGAGCGACCCTAGCTCGTACTGCCGTTGGAGGTGAAACTGAATCTCAGTAGATACTGACCCAAAATCAGTTGTAGAGGTACAATTTTTTGTTTCTTTAGTTTAGTGACTTTTTTTTTCTTTTTTTATTTAATCTTTAGTTATGTATTTTCTAGATTATGGTTCGTATATTTTAAATAAAAAATCTGGCAACACTCGACTTTTACTTACCTTTGTTTTAAAAATCGATTAAAGAAATTTCAAATAGTGTTAGAGATAAAAATGTGTGAAACCATCACAGAATTAATTAAATTGAATTTCTATGGAAACTCAGTGTTTCATAGTTAGTTTTATCAGTGGGAACAATATTGTAATATTGTTATTTTTTTAGAATCTACAAAATTAAAGGTACTTCAGAGGAAGAAAATTTAAAATACCGGCATTTAAGCCCTGTCAAACTATTTCAATCTGAATGAAATCTATATGATGTTAAAGCCCGTTAAATTTTACATTGATATAGCGAGTTTAATCAAAATTGTTAGAACCGTTTCTGAGAAAAGCGTAAAAAGGTGCAAAACGCGTGGTATAAAGTGCCTCTTCTGGTTAGCTGATTTTGATGAAAATGTTTTTTAACATCTCGGGCGTTTAGTTGTCCTAAATATGAAATTTCAGCTCCATAGTATTTTTCGTTTACACACAAACCTTTGTGCGGGACTTGGTCATTTAGACTTAAGGGACCCTTAAACGTGTATTTCCGTTGAAAACTGGAATTCGAAAATTTTCACGATCGCAATACTTTCCCTTACTATATATTTAATATATTAGTAAGTAAAAGTAATAAATAAAAGATAACATTATTCAATGATAAAACTTTTCTTACATTTCGGAACATTCCCAATCATAAACATATCCAAACAAATAATACAATTAACAAAAGGCAATGAATGAAGAAGCAATTACTAATGTTTATGTTAGCGGGTTAACATTGTGCTTTGTTTATTTGTTTACCAATGATGAAAACATAGCTATTGGTGACTCACGCTAGACTGAAAGTTGTTTGTTACAGTTATATCTTTAACGAAAACAATAAAACACTGAAATTCTGTTTGGATGCGTAAAAAAACAACTTGCACAATGGACATTGATTTAATTAGCAATATATTTAACAATATTTTGTTTGGCATTGGAAAATTATTTTGTCAGAGCGATAATTCATAATGAGTCCGTCTCAAAAGTGTTGGAATGCCTCCAAACTGCGTTGGCATTTATTCTTGGCTAGATTTAGGGAGGATTACTTCCCTGCTAATGTTTTGTTCGAAACTATATTTACTAGATCAATTGTAAAAACTTTCTTGTATTAATGCAATGTTAAATCAAAACAACAAAACCAAAACAATTTAAAATTTTATTTATGGTTTTTTTACTTGTTTCTTCTCCTCTACCCCAAAGGGTTCATTGGCGTCAAAAGATAATTAATATTCAGTTGTGGTACCCAAGTACCCTATATGAATTTAAATATGGTTGAGACTTGTTTATCTTCATCAAGAAGTATTTCTTTCAATGTTTTTCCTAATTAAGCTTTTTTTAAAATGAAGTTTATTCTACTAGCAAGCGGTTCACTGATCGTAGTATATTGTCACACTTTTCAGATGTTGGGTCTTACAGATATCTTTGAAGGTATCTTATTTAGATATCGTAGTCTGCAAAATATTATTTCTTTCCTCTTCGACGTTCCTAAGCCTGTGATCCATTCGTTGTAGTCAGCTTTTGTTTCTGCTAAACTCTATTTTTTTTCTCAGCTTCTCACTCAACCTGTAATATCCTTTTGTCATATCGGTATATCCAGTCTATCACTACTACTTCTATTTTCTTTCTCTACCTTACTAGTCAAACAGACTGCCTAGTCAGTATTCTAAAAACAATTCCGGGTTTGTTTTTTTTTTTCTTTTTATTTATTTCTTAGTTCTTCCGTTGTTCCATTAAGAAACTCGTAGAAATTCGTCTGTCGGTGACCAAGATCACCAAGTTACTACGACCCAAGGGTATTTTTTTTCTAGGTAGGTACTTTTTTTTCTTAATGCCTTTGTTATCATTGATCTTTTATTTATTTATTTTTTGCGCTACGGACCTACAAGAACCTGGACCTCTTTGGATTCTTCTCCATCCTCTCCTATCCTGAGCAAGCAAAGGCCATCTTCTAATATTCTTGTTCTTTAAGACTTCCTCGGCTTCGTCCTGCTTCTTAAGAGGTGGTTTTCCTCCACCACACCTGTCATCAGGTCGTTCCTTGAGATGGCGCTTGGGAATAGATTCCCTGGGCATACGTGCTACATACCCCATCCCTCAGACCTGTTTCCCTCATATCGAGACCAAATCCTGTTTTCCTTACATTTGACGCACTTCAGATTCTCTACTGAACTTCCAAACTTTGCTATAAATTCCGCGACGTATTCTTCTTTAACATGCAAGCAGTTTCCGATCCAAAGTCTTGGAATTAACCAGGTTTCTGAATCATACATAACAACTAGCTACACTACTTTTCATAAAGCATTTTTTTAGTTTCATGGTCCTAATTCTGTGAGACGCCATGTAATTTAACTTACTTTGCGTATTTATCTTTCATCCTTGCTTTTAATTAATCATTGTTCCTACATTATACATTTATAATAGGTATAAATTATAAATATAAATTGGCTAATTTGTCCTCCTTCTTTTGACTCATCCAAATCTTTAAAAAATTCTTCAGTAAACTAAGGGATCGAAGATAAACCCATAGAAATAGGTGCAGGTAATATAAGACCCTTGTCCTGTGTAATATACCACCCTATAAGCTGCATGTAGGAACTATAAGCTTCCCTCGAGAAGCTAGATTTTCTGCTTACAAGTTTGAAAACCGGACATGATTATTTGTTCTCGCATCTACAGCGAAGTTCTGTTCTTCCCGGTATGTCAACTCTATAATCTTGTAACCATGGATGCAGACCATTTAAAAAATCACAAGAAAACCGGTAAGACCTTGTCTTAAAAGACGCCAGACTTTACTCGTGAAAATATCCCAAAAGTGACTCAACAGCTAAGAGTGAGCTTTGAAAAATAAATATTTTATTGAACGTAAATACACTGTAAATGAATAAGATATATTTTAGTTCATAAGGCATATCATTAAATAAATAAAATATTCAGTACAGAGAATATAATGAAGACAAAGAAACACTATTTAATCCTTTTAAATTATACGCATTACTAGTGCTTTAGTGAAAGTATGATTTATGGTGAAGAAGAAAGTTTTAATTCGACTCCACATTCTTTTACCCAATGTCTGTTTGTTTTTTTTTTCGCTTGGAATGCAATAGAGGGGAAAATGTAAGGTTGAACCCAGAAATGAATGAAACGAAATTGTTTGAATTTTTCATAGACATTCATTGAACCGTAAAAGTATTTGGAAATAAAAGCATCATGTTAACTTAAAGGAAAGCTCCACATAACGTTATAGACGTGTATGTTAAATAATAAAAAAAAATGCTGCATATTATTACGCAATGGTTTATTATTTCCAAATAATAATATTTGGGTATAACAATTTATATAGCTGTTTACAGGCAATTAACTTATATGTTTAGCGATAAATTAATCAAACGAAAATGACCAATCACTAATTTCAATGCGTTTTATGTCTGCCATTTCCCAACTGATTTCTATGTTTTTTATTTTTTAGGAAATTTGAATTCGTAAAATTCATACGTCAGACAGACGGATTTTTTTTTTTTTTGTCCTAATTGGAAAACAATAAAAATATTTCTCAATTTTCAGAAATAACGAAAGTTATTAAATCAAAATATTTTTAATCAGTAGCCATTTTAAAGCTAATCCGCTTATACCAATCATCGAGGTGTTAGGATCATGCTCTGCTAATTTCGAAAAAATCGGTCCCGTAGTTTCCGAGAAATTTTTTTTTTGTGTTCGTTATTCGGGTTTTATGTGTCTTGAAACCTAAAACATTAAATTTTGAAGAGGAGGAAATTATCAAACTTTATATCTTTAAAAACAATTGTAATACTTCATAGACTGTTTGACATTATTGGTGAAGGAAATATTAAAAACAATAGCACAAGTACTAGGTTTGATGAAGTATTTATAGAAATATGGCATACAGATTAAAATCACTTCAGGGAAACATTATAAAGTTATGGGAATTGAATATTGAGGTTGGAGTTGAATTTGAGGTTTTATTCGTTCTCCTTTCCATCAACAGGCATTAGTGGTTTCGTTGATATACGGAGGCTGGTATTAGAGACCGAAATGAATAAACAGACCATAATGGTTTCATCAATTAAGAATTTAATTAGTAATTAGAACTTCATGCTCCAAGTCGCATTAGGATTTCGTGGTTACTTATCAGTTAGATTTATGTTCAGTATCTCTTAGCACTATTTCCGTCACTGTTAATTTGTGTTGGAGCATTGAACATGAGAATTAAATAATTATTTCGATATTGTGGATATGATTAGTTGACCATTGAGAATTACTGAAGGAATTAGTCCGGTGGCGGTCATAATGAAACAACTGAATAGTTTCATTAATGACCGCACCCGGACTAATTCCTTCAGTAATTATTCGATAATTATAAAAAAATAATTTTAATTTCTGAACTTTTAGAAGAATTCAATCAAAGGCAGTATATAAATTTACATCTGAGATTCAACCTGGTTTCATTTGAGGAACTTTAAGATTTACTTGACGGGGTATTTATTACAATAACGATTTCGAGATGTTTTTTTAAAGTCAGTTTAGAGCTATTAGCCCGTGAGCCAGCAACGAAAAATGCAACCCATTTTAACAAACTTTTTAATTTGTGTTATTCAAGCATCTATCATTATAAAGCAAAAATTACACGTCTGCCAACTCAAAACGGGTGGATTACAAAATTGCGGCCATTCAAAAAGGGGATATCACGAAATATCACTCTTTTCTAACTTAATTATGGTTACTATTATGGAAACGGCTCATCCTATGAAGATAGCCTTTATAAAGTAAATCATCAAGTATTTAATAATCTTTCATTTAAATAATAAAAGATATTTGTATGTCTACTATTCAATGATATAGAGGTCTTACAAAAAAAAAAAAAGTTTGCAGAAAACGAGATATCACTCTTTTCTAACATAATTTTGGCTACTATCCTGGAAACGGTTCATCCTATGAGGATAATTGTTATAAAAATTAATATTGAAAATTAAACCAACTTTAATATGATTTATAAAACACGTCTGTGTGACTAATAGTCACATAGAGATGGTTCTTACAAAAAACCGGAAACAAAGAAACTTCTTATTTTTGTTATTAATTTGGCTCATATAAAAGAAATAGCTGTTCCTAACAATATAATGGTCATAAACTACTTTACGGGGCATAAAATGTGCTTTCATTTGAGTAGTAATAGAAATCCGTAGGTCAAATACTCACCGACATAATGACAATACTATAGTTACATGGATCAGAATTTCGGTCCCTGAAAAACGCGTCTGCCGCGGCTTTCCACACACCTGTGAATTCGATTTTTATTATGAGTTCAAAAGGAAAATCGTTGTGAAATGAGTACAAATTTCGTCATTTTGGTCCCTTTTTGAAAGCCCGCTATTTTACAATCCACCTGTTTTGAGTTGGCTACTATGATAGATGATTTACAAAAACATTATAAAAATTTTGGTGAAATGGGTTGCGTTATTCATTGCTGGCTCACGAATTATATAGAAAGATATAAATCCATTTTTAAGTGTTATAGTACTAGTTACATAAAATTTATTTAGTTAAAACCGTACATAATTTATTTGATTGTTCTTTAAATAAAAGTCGTATCTTGATCTTGCACCAAGTTATTAATGATTACGTTTTCACCTAAAAAGAGAATAACGTCAGGCTGCTGGAAGTAAAGTAAATCATAAATTGCTTGAGAACGTTTGAATGATCCGATAAAGTTTGGTGTTATAAAAACCTCCCTTCTCCAATGTATGAAGAACCCGAACATTACCTCAGTTTCTTTTATTATTTATTTTTAAAAACTATTATAAAAACTTTCATTTTTACGTTAAATGTTCCCAGTTAATTTTTTTTTTTTAAGGCAGGGGTTAGTGACCGTCGGGTCTTTACTGTCTCTTACTCTAATAAAGTAAGGATAATAAACGAGGAGATATACCAAAAGGTAGATAAATTCGCAGAGAACTCATCACGTAAAATTATTTAAAAGTTAAAATGACGTTAACCAACAACTGTAATACTAAATTGAACCAGCTCTTGCGAGACTACTGGATATAGAGATATGACTCGGGTCTAATATAAGCTAATTTTGAGGCTTTGATAGTTTTAAAGGAACTATGACATTAAAAAGTCCAATGCTGTCTCAGAAGGACAAAATGAATCAATCTGTTCAATTATATTTGATTTATTAGAATTTATTTTGAAATATAATTCTAGAATTTACCCTATCTAAGATATTAAAATTGCTTGCTCAATATAACTTTTGACCAGAAACATATTTGGTCTTGCGAATTCCAGACAATTGTATCGCTCTAGAGCTGTGGTGTCCCAACGGGGACCCCTTTATCCAAACATTGCAATAACAAGGACTTCCTAAATTCTAACAATCTAAATCCTCAATATTAGATATATCTTTAGAATTTTAGTGGGATAACCGTATCACGTAGAGTTCATGCGAAATACTGCTGCTACCAAAACTAAATACGATATAAATTACCGAGTAGGGTATTCTAAATTAAAAAAAAGAACCTGGGTTCAGGGGTTTACTTTATTCCGCGAAACCTAATTACTAAATAACTTAAATAACATTACTAAAATTTAAATCTAATACTAAAAAGGCATTTCTTCAAATACTCATGAAAAAATCGAATATTGTTTATTATCTTACGCGACACATCAGTCTTTTAAGTTCTTTTCGAAATGTTAGTAAATGACAAATTTCAGAATTATTGATTAATGATATAATGACAAGATATCATAATTATATTAGTTAAAATGTTAAATTTGCCTGTGCTGCCCTTGTCTAATTCCTATTAAAATATTTTACGTCAATTTAATTCCAAATTATTTTCCTGTTACATCTCGCTGACCCCCTGGGCCTGGAGGTGGCCGTTCCAACTGACCGTGATTTCTATGGTATAGCGTCAGGCTACCCATATCTTCATAACCTTGGGTTGAGAATAAGTCTTAAGAGATATAATGGTTTGTAGGATATCAGCAAGCGGCCAAAAACATCTATTTTCCTTCCCCAGAGAAAGCTGCTATTCAAAGAAACATTCGGGCTACTGTTAGCCATTCTGAAAGACCACAAGCCTGGTCGTGGTGGTTTGTCTACATTAGTTTGTCGGATCTCAAGAATTCGAATGATAAGAGAATAATACCAAAAAATCTCGGTACGGGTTGGTTTCTCTAATTATCGGCCACTCATCCACGCTCGACAATTTTTACCTTAGATTTTATGTTAAGGATACCTCGGACTATACTTAGATAAAAGACTAACATGGAGAATACATACGAAATTAAAGCGAGAAGAATTAAAAAAACGTTACGAATAACTTGCACATCTATTAGATCACCACTAAATTTACGGAGCAAACGACTGATATACACGACTCTACTGAGACCAATCTGGGGGTTCTGCAAAAAACGTACACACAAACAACTCAATCCAAATTTTACAAAAAATTGTTCACGCACCATGGTATGTTTCGAATCACACGATACACAATGTGTATCCCAGTACGATACACAGCATCCCAACAGTAAATTCTTACATTCACGACAAATATAACACGTTTCATTCTTCGATACGTCACCATCCAAACCAACTTGTTTCTTCCCTTTCTCCTCCCTGTTACCAGGGCAGACCCAAGGAAGACTTAAAAGACGATGGCCCAGAGATCTTCTAAAACAAATTCAAGAAGCTGGTCAAGAAGAAAATAATACCTCGCATTCGCTGGATGCGCAGCAACGCAGTTTCGTGTGAAAAACAATAATAATAATAATTTTCTATTGAATGCTTACTAAACCGCAAGATAAAAATAATCGTTAAATGTTTTGGAGAACAACTAACTTTTGATCAACATTTTAAATTAATAACTTGATTTTTTCAATTATATTTAGTTTGAATAGATTTTAAAATTTAAAAGAAACGAATCATTAATATCTTCATCAATGATATCTTCATTTATAATAATTTTGTTTTTGGAGAGAGCAGATAAATTTGGCACCTGTTCGCACGGCGGAAACCTACGATACGTTACTGTTCCATAGTTCAGCACCGCCCACGTGTGCGCACTCCCTTTAACATTCTTCAAGAACAGTGCTTTTAAGTATTAAAGAAACATAATTTAAACAAGGTCATTCTAATTCAAACTGGCATTATATTCGTCTAATGGCTACATACTCGCACACTTAAAAAACATGCAAGATCAGTCATTGTTATTGGCATACTTACATAACATCTTTCGTGCAATTTCGCTCAGAATTAAACAGAATTGAACAAACCTAAAACATCAAGTATGATTGCACGTGTGTTTCCAACTCAAGTTATGAGTAAGATTTTCTTTTGAGCTTGTACTTTGAGATCTTGAAGTATATTTTCCAATGCGTACGTAAATGGCGTACGAAAATAACTTTTCAGGAATAGGCCAGCCACTGACGCAGACAGTCGTTTCGTATGTCTTGTATTTAATTCAGTTCTTATAAGTTCATTCCCTCTGAAATAGCTTATTTAGATTTGTAACAATAGATAAATATATGTATAAAGGTATCATTGTCGGGTTCATTTAAAAAAAATCATATCGATATAATTTCTCTTTCTAATTCAGTTTATTATCATTTTTTTATTGCACTATTAGTATTATATTATATTATACATGATCTAATGATACCTATTGTTTTCTTACCTATTACTAAAAGATACCTGACTTTGTAATAACGTTACAATATTATTTCCCTGTTATGCTTGTTGTTCTCTTTTTCTTTTTATCAATATTGTTCATCACTAATTCTTTTGAAATGGCTTTCGTTAATTATGCTAACTTTGGCAGCTTATCTTACTTTTTCTTGCCGGCGCCTGTAGTAAGTCTTGCCAATTATAAATTGTTAAAAAAAAAAAAAATTGTTTTCACTATGGAAAAATAATTATTTTATTATTTGTTGGGTTCTTTCACATGAAATATCCGTTTTTATAGTTTCTGAAATACATGTCTCTGTTGTTTTCTTCCGAATGCTTACAGATTTAAAGTAAACAATTACTAATCCTCTACCTTCGTATTATAAACATTAGCTTCCCAATCAATTACCCACTTTTAGTATACCTCCAAATATGAACATGGAAACACGCGATTTTCGAGTAAAATTTTTGTAAGAGTTTAAACTCGGCCATTCAGCAGCTGAGGGCTAAAAATATTTGCAAGGCATTTGGGGAAGGTAGTGTTTATGAACTGACCATTCGCCGTTGGTTTGCTAAGTTTTCAGCTGGGGATACCGACTTGGAAAACTTGCCCCGAGGAAGACCTTCGTCCGTAATAGACAACGATGTTCTCATACATACAGTAGAAGGAAACCTATACCAAACGTTTAAAGGACTCTCAGCTCAACTAAATGCAAGTGCATCTACCGTTTCCAGACATTTAAAGTGTATTGGGAAAGTAAAAAAGCTCCATACGTGGGTACCTCATGATCTCACTGAGCGGCAGCAAGACCCCATGTTTCAAAACATACCGTGCAAAAATTGAAACTGGGCTATGAAGTTCTTCCGCACCCACCATATTCTCCCTATTTGTCTCCAACAGATTACCACCTGTTTAGGAATTTAGACAATTTCGTCAAAGGAAAACGTTTTGAAAATTATGATCAAGTGAAATTGCGTTTTCAGATTTTGTTTCACTTTAAAACTCAGAGTTTATCAGTTCGGGAATAAAAAAGTTGGTGTTACGTTGGGAAAAATGTGTAGAAAAAGAAGGTATACTTCGAATAAAATTATCTTGTTTTCATATCGTATTTTTAATAAAAATCCTTTACCTTGAAAACGGACATTTCATGTGACACAACCAAATACTACGGAAAGTAACGATTATTGATACTAACCTGTACCTCTACAACCCATGAAGGATCTCTTATAGAAATTTGCATGTCCAACGCCCGTGCAAGGCGGTGATTAAGCCTAAATCACCCTCGACCGCGAGGTTTTTCCCCCCAGTTTTTGGGTACCAACTTTATAGACTCTGAGTGTGATCCAAGAGGATCTCCATACCCCAGATTCGATCTACGGCTGAAGTAACAGAATAAAAAATCTGTCTCAGCCAGGATTGGAACCTTGAACCCGGAGAACAGTAGCCTTATTGATACTAATATCTATTGATTAAATGTTTTGTTAGTTTAAATCACATTTTTTTTCTTCTTAGTGTCATTTTTGGAGGCAGCTATCCCCTTCCTTCCTTCAAAACCTTATGGTTTGGATTTTTACTTTTATTTCACATGTGGAAATCGTATTTCTGTTAATGGGTATATTGGAACATCTCTTGTAGGAGCTTTGATATGTTCTTCACTAGGTTGTTGTTTGCCCTTGGAAGTTTCTCCATCCTCTTGGCAGAGGGCTGCCGGGGTTGGCAGGAGGCGAGGATCCCCGCGGCCATGACACCCTAAGGCTGCGCTAAGATAATGACCAACACTAATGCAGCGCTATTTGGGTCCTCCTTTAAATATCTCACCTGGCAGAGCTCTATCCTGATCCTTGCTAGTCATCTATTGTCCAGGTCACCTTCCTCACGTATATTTAATATCGATCGTCCCTCCTGCTGAAAGTGGAACTAAAAATGCGGTATTTCCAATATAAATTAGGAAAAAAAAACATGCAATGTTATTATTTTTCTTTTCTCTTTTATTTGATTCGACTAACAAATACAACAATTTCAAAACAAATAATGCAACAATCACAGGTATTGCACTATCTTACGCTACCTCTTCAGCTATTTGAAGTCGAACATTCCTAAATCCTCTGCATGTAATGAAAATGAAATGAAATGAAATGAAAAGAAATTTTATTCTGGGACAGCTAGTCCCCTAAGAATAATATAAATGTACAATATAAGATTTTTCTTCTGGCTATGTAGAATTTATAAGACGATATACAGCATTTTATGGATTATACATCATGATATATATGGATCTGCATATATATAAATATATACAAACACACACAACACACGCACACACATACATATACACAAATATATACAAGCACAAAGTCATATTACAACCGTAAATAAATCCAAATAATAAAATATATTAAAACAAAACAAATAAATAAATACAGAAAGAAAATTGAGATAAAAATAAAGAGGCCAGATAGTTAAGTTTATAAAGGCACGGCAGATTGATGTTCGAGGAGATGGATAAATAGGTGATGTTTGAAGGAAGTTAAGGATTGGCATGTACGAATCGACTTGGGCAAGGAATTCCAAAATGAGGATGCACGTATGACGAAAGATCTCTTAAAGGAAGCTGTTTTGTGGGATGGAATGAGCAGGTTCAAGGGTTGGGATCTTGTGTTGATGGAGTGGACAGAGGAGAGTGGGGTAAACAAATTGTAAATATAGAGGGGTTTTTTGGTTTTGAAGGATTGGTAGAGGTAAGTTCCAAGGAAGTATTGCCGTCGGAATTTAGGATAAAGCCACTTCAACTCGGCATACCAGGCTGAGACATGAGAGCGCCGAGGGATTCCGAAGATGAATCTAATAAAACAGTTCATTAATCTCTTCAGTCTCATCTCAAGCATCTCGGACAGTCCGCCAAACACCAGGCAGCCATAATCGAAGTGGGGGAAGATGAGAGAGGAAACTAGGAGCTGGCGGGTTTTAAGGGGTATTAAATCACGTAATCTGAGGAACTGTTTAAGAATGGCTATGGATTTTCTAGAAATTTGCGAAATGTGATTATTCCAGGATAGGTTTTGGTCAGGAAATAAGCCAAGGTTTCTAACGGACGTTTGGAAGATGATAGGTCTATGATTATGGTAGAGTAAGGGATGGCAGGAGAGGGAGTTGAGCAGATGTTTGGAACCGATGAGGATAGCTTTCGTTTTATCAACATTAAGTTTTAGTCCATTCTTGATGGCCCATAAATTGATACTGTCAATGTCTTCTTGTAATTTTTGGACCATCTCAGGCATTTCGGAAGGATGGAAGGAGAGGTAAATTTGGAGATCATCGGCATATAGGTGGTATTTAGAGTGAAGTATGGCATTGGGTAGGTCATTAACATAGATAGAGAATAGGATTGGAGAGAGAGCAGACCCCTGAGGAACTCCATGTGTTAGCAGAATAGGTGGGGAAGGAGGTTTATTTGGGATTATCACAGTTTGAGTTCGAGCGGATAGAAAGGAAAGAAACCAGTTTATGGCACTATCGGATATTGATAGGTTTCGGAGTTTGGAGAGAAGGATTTTATGGTTTACCATATCAAAGGCTTTCGAGAAGTCAAAGAGGACCAGGATCGAAATTTTTTGTTTGTCTATGGAGGATTGAAGGTCTTGGGTAATTTTTAGGAGAGCTGATTGAGTGGAATATTGTGATCTAAAGCCAGACTGGTAGGGAACAAGTAGAGATTTTTGTTCAAGGAAGTTATAGAATTGGGTGTGGACTATTCTTTCAAGTGGCTTTGAGAGGTTGGATAGGATCGATATAGGTCTGAAGTCCGATGCTGAGGAAGGGATAGGAACTTTATTCAATGGGCGGACTATAACTTTCTTCCAGGCAGTAGGAAAAATGGAACGTTGAAGGGAGAAGTTGTAGATATGCAAGAGAGCAGGAAAGATGGCTGGGAGGCACAATTTTATAATTTTGACAGGAATTTGATCAGGACCGTAATCATTTGTTTTGGATTTAAGGATAGAGTAAAGTAGGTCATCGGGTGAAATGTTCTGGAAATAGAATTTTTCTGAATTAATAGCTGCAAATGTACACTTTCGCCTCAAACTTAACTGGATGGGGAGAAACCAGGCTTCAGAGTTCAAACCCCTTCCCTCGGTGAGAACGTCGATCAAAAGTACACTGGGTGCAACATCTCTGAAGAGTGAGTTATTACAGGCCTTCAGCCTATCAAAGAACTTTATGTTTCTCTGGCCTATATGCTCAAGCACTGTGGGTAGCTGGGGCTCCTCGTGAATTTTTCTGTTTCTTGCTCTTTGGTTTCATTGCCCTCACTCTATCGATGTAAAATTTAATGTTCTTTGGTACGATATAAGTTTCATTCTGATTAAAACAGTCTGACAGAGCTTAAATGGCAATTTTTTTAATTTTCTTCCTCTAAAGTACCTTTTATATTGCATATTCCAAAAGATTAACCATATCATCTTATTAGCATTGATAAAAAACGGTTAAATATACAAATACAACGAATTGGATTACTAACTAAAGGAGAAAAGAGAGAAGATATGTTTTTCATATCGTTTGCACAAAGTTGTTGAAGGTAATGTAAAGTGACGAATTGGGCATAAACTTATTACTGATTATTATACGAAACAATTTAATATTGTTATTGTTTTATTTATTTAACATCCCATTATGCTGCTGTGGCTAATTGGACGATGCTATAGTGTGAGTCTTAAATTTTGCCAACTCAGATTTAATTAGGATAGGGATATTCAACGAGTACCTGACATCACACTGCCTCGGGACTACCCTTTAACGTCCCCTCCGAAGGATTGCATAACTAAGGATTTTTCACTCCCATTAAAAAATCGTTGGGCCACCTCGACCCGGTTTAAACCCGAGATCTTGGTTATAGGAGGCTGTTATCCCAGCCACCCTGCTACAGATTTTTTTTTTTTTTTAATTTATAATCAGGCCAAGATAGTGACTATTATCATCCAATAATGACGAGAGTTGCCAGGGGTTGCCCCTATAAGAGAACGTAGTTGCGTAGAGCGTATATATAGATATAGATAGTAGCGTATAGTACATTTAGATATATCTAGAGAGAGAGAGAGAGTACAGTGGATAGATTTTATCACCTTTCTCAAATGTTTTTTTATTTTTTCGAAATAACGATCAAAGCGTATCGATTTCATGAGGATAGGATTCGTAGCTATTAAATTATATTAAAAAAAGGATATGTGATTAATCCAAATCCAAGGAGGCTTTAATAGTAATAATTAGTAGTGAATCAATTAGTTTAAGCCTAACTTAACAATTACTGTCGTCTGTAGCAATTGCAAATGGTAGATTGGAATCGAGGGCGGTGGAGATAAAGCCCCTTATCCCATTGAACCCGATTCTATTCTCGAAGGTACTAACTAGATGTATTTGGGTCTACCCCTAGTCGAAGGCGTCTCTTTAGAAGGAGACTGTAGCGTGATGGAGTGTTACGATCAGGGGGTTGAAGTTCTCTTCCAGATTGATAATCATTTCCAGTCCATCCACTCCATAGTTTCAGTCAGCAAACTTATGCTCTGTTGAATTGATTAATCTTATCAGCAATATCTGTCTGCGAAATCTGTTTTGAAAGTTTTAGTAGTGAGTTTATAATAATGGATTTATGCCTCTTAAATCAATTTGTGAGATTCTCTATATCTTTTATTTTAATTGAAAAATATCTGCAAATTGATCAAAGCTTCTCCTCCATTAAAAAATGTTGATATCGTCATACAAGTCGTATTTTAAATTTAGGCATGAAAAATCCTCACACAAGACTGAAACTACAAGAAACTGCTCGAAGATATCGATTACTACAACAGTTACTAGACAAACGTTCGAAACTTCCAGTATATTACAAAAGACTCATTTACATCACTATTATCAGACCTATTTTTACATATGTAATCGAGCTTTGGGGCTCTACGAAACCAGCTAATTCCTCCCGTATTACAATCCAAAATCCTTCGCAAAATTCTGAATGCCCCTTATTTTTTCACAAATCAACCCCTCCCTAATGACCTAAACATCCCATTTGTTGCAGACATAAGCCCGATAGATACTCCTCTTTCCATTCTAAACTCCATGCCCATAGAAACCCACTTGTCAGTAATTTATTTTCCTAAGATATCACTGTTAACCCTCCAAGGCTACTGAAAAGAAGGTGGCTTTGGGACCTACTGCCTTAAAATAGTTAGTGAAGTGCTATCACTGGGTAGCTCTTTCTCAAGACATTTTCATGATTTTTGTTTTCATTCTACATATTTACTTATTGTGTTCTTTAATACAGATGTAAATTACTATAAATAAATAAAATTAAAAAAAGGTATGAAACAAAAAATTCCATTCTTAATTTGTTATTGAAGGCACAGAATGCAATTGGATAAACTTTTCATGGGCCATACTGGTCCAACTCTCGTGATGCCTAAAAATTCCACAAATCCTTTTTTTTTTTTTTTTTTTTTTTTTTTAATTGTATGAACTAGAAAGAAAAAAGGTATAGAGCTTTGTGGCTCTACTAAACCACCGAATTCTTCCCGTATCCAATCCCTACAATCCAAATCCATCGTCAAATCCTTACTTTGTAAAGAATAAACTAAACCATAAAGATCTTCGAATCACAAACTCTAATTAATTATTTAATTATTATGTAATTATTTTTTTCCGAGTCGTCTAGTTCCTGGCCAACGCGTGCTAATCTCTACTATTCCTTGAGTTAAGGTTGGAATGACATAGACAGGAAAATAATGATTTATTCTGGTAATTTTGTCGTGGAGTGACCCAAAGGTAGGGATACCCTCCTGGGACACACCAAGTGGCTACGGGAAAATTGGGGGATGGGAGTAAAACACCTGGTGGCTCAACGTGATCAAAGCCTAATCACCTCATTGCACCGTCATTGGTCTAGGAATAGTAGGAATCTCTATATGTTTTTTTTTTTTTTTTCTTAGAAGAATCAGAATAAATATTAAATAAAACATTATGTCAATCCCAATTTGTAGAAATTCTAAAAAATACAAACATTAAAATTATTAATTATAATTATGTAACAACATTAGCATTTACTGAAGACTACAACCTATGCACTCATCTCTACTTTTAGCAAGATCCTGAACACTATCCGAACTTCGTAGCCATAAAATTAAGGATGTTGGAGTTATTTTAGAGGATAAAGAATCCTTATAACAACATAATTTGTGAGAAGGCATTTTTAGACTCAAAGGACCTGAAAACATAAATTTAATTAGACTTTTAAAACACTTTTTTATCAATACTCCTTTGTTAATGAAAATTATGAGTTTGAAAACACAATTGATTTATAAATTCATATCGGATTTAATTGCAAAAGCTATTTTATGAGTAAATAACAACATTAATATTAATACTAAATGTCACTTCATGTAAATTATACCATCATAAGTAAGATGAATTTATAGTTATAATGTATGTGCATATTCAATGCTCACTGTTTATATACATATTCACGCTCATACTAGCCAACCCGAAACTATAAAGACCAAGGCCTGAACCATCAGAGAATGTCAGAATTACACCAGCTAATGTAAATAGTTCTCCACTTATATGTAAATAGTGGAGCATTGCATTAATAGAAAATTTTCAGATGCTCAAAGCTTATGGAATAAATAACCAGTTATAAATAATAATATTTTACATTTTTCAGGATTAGACTAGGATTATATAAGAAAAAAAAATAAATAAAAAAAACCTGTTCCTCTACAACCCATGTAGAGTCTTGAGATTAGTGCTTTTAGATAATCGATCTGTTTTAATTATGTAGGTTTGAAAAAAAACAACATCATGTTATGATTGATAAAAAATGGCTGAATGCATTTTACATCTATTTATAGTTTTTTTTTCAAAAACGGCCCTTAAGATTCTAATTAAACTCGCTATGCCGATGTGCCTTTAACTTCAACTTGAACCTCTACATGTAATGAGCCCAAAACTCTTCATGGGTTGTAGTGGAACAGGTTTTTTTTTTATATATTTTTTTTTATTTGGTATTATAATTCTGATGGAAATAGTCTGACAGGACTTTAATGACGAATTCTTAAATTTTCATCCTCTAAAGCATCTTTCATTTTGAAGGGCTCCAAAAAAAATCACTATATTATCTTATTATCATTGATTAAAAGACGGCTAAATCTATAAGTTAAACAAAGTTGATAAAAAGCTAAAGGAGAAAAGAGCAAACAATTTCGTTCACTAGTAAGAAAATAACAGTAATATAGATGTATAATAGAGCATTGAAATACTAAAGATTTTAGATAACTTTTTTTGGGGGGTTTATTTAATGTTACTTAATGATAATGTGGCTAATCAGCCGATACTATAGCGGGAGTCCTAAATTTTGCCTATTTACGTTTAATTAGGATAAGGATCTTTTACGAGTACCTAACATCGCACAGACTCGGGGCCACCTTTTTACGTCCCTTCCGAAGGACGGTACATTAGAAAACATGTTAAAAATTTATGTAAGGTAATGTATGTGACGAATAGGGCATCAACTTAAGTGACTTTTGTATATAAAATTTTATACTGTTATATTATTTAATCTAAAACATATGTTTTCAACAAATTTAAATGTAATTCTTTTTTAAAAAAAATTGTCTAGCTTTATTTTAAAGTTTCACTTTTTAAGTTGTGACCCATTCCTTCAATCGCCCTGAATAAGCTTATAATTTAGGCCGAAACGTCTGCACAATTCAATTAAGTTTATACTTAATTGGGTGGTCATATGACTGCACCCTCAACTAACTTCTCCCATTTTGAGTTTTTAAATTGATTTAACAATCGAGTTAAGAGAAAGTCGTGTGTTGCGCGCACCGTTCGTATTTTATTGTCTTATTTTATATATTACTTATAAGTTATGTTGGACATTATTTCATATTACCAACACTTTTTCCTAAATAATAACTCTCTAGTTCTATTTACTTGAGTTACTTACGAGGTTTTAATTTCTATCTTTTAACTAAAGTGAGAATAATTTACGTAATTTATCGATAAAGTTGTTGAGTAGTACGTGTTGAAGAAAGGCTGGGTCCGATCGCCGCTCAATTAATTTAATTAATTACTTTAAGTTCGATTGGTAACTAATTGCTTCTTCTTCAAACTTCATCAATCCTCTTGATCGACTTCTTCAGATTGAAACGTGTAGTTAAGAACTTCATATTACTTCGGTTTTTAGCAAATGACCTTTGAGAAATCTAGATGTAACAAATTCTCAACGAAAGTTTTTTTTTTTTTTTATAATTGAACAGTTGCAATCTGCTGTAAAATAAAGAAGCATACAACCGTTTTTATGATGGCATATATTCTCGTATCTGCTCTGAAGAGAAACATTTTTATAGCCAGAATATAAAATCTATTGTTACTTTAATGGCTTTTGTGCAAAGTAATCTTTATGGTTGGTCAGAAAGGTTTAAAATGCTCTATCCCAGAAAGTAAATCTAATTTTACGGTTGGTAAATTACGATTTCTTTCTGAAAGGACTCAAGAAACAAAAGCACTGCAAATTATTATACAATGGTATTTGAATATAGTCATACAGTAAACAGGTATTTTCGTTTACAACACTTTTTTTAGCTTTGTATATGATCTAAGTAAAAAATATGCTAGATTTATCATATATTTAGAATAGCCTGGTTTAAATTTTTATTATATGTGCAAAAATCAATGCAACTCACAAGCATCAACATTTTTTAATAAACTATTCGGAAATTCACAATGTTAAGAAATTTAATTATTCAATAACAAAACAGAATTTTAGTAGTATCCTGTCCCCTTGATTGATTCAAAATAATAGACCGAAAATTCATTAATCTTTGTATTTTTTCATATAAATATGAATATAGGCAATATACATGGTATGGTATAAAAGGTTTTTTATTCGTATTTAATACGTGTTTACTTCTACTTATTTCAAACTACGCTTGACCTAACTGCTATAAGCAACTAAAATATTCTAGCAAGTAAGGTCAGGATTTATTCCTTCATCGTATACTCATATAATAAAAATCTGTGCTCCTTGAGCCGGATAGTAACCAGTTACCCTTCTTGTGAATGCTGAGATGCTGCATAATACACTAGGCTACTCTTGACTCTAATCGGCTACTCTAGTGATAATCGGCCATTAAATGATCTATAAAATATTAGTTTACCTTCCTTTTACCAACAACAAAAATTGTAATGTGTACAAATTAATTCAAGATAATATGTAGTACATTGTGAGGAAGTATCTCATGTCGTTTTTGAAGAGTTGAATTTAATTATATTGTAATAAATGGAACTTCTTTTCTTTCAAAAATATTTTATTATCAATAATAACATAGGGGAATGGTACAACATATAGAAGAAAATTCACAGATGAAATTAAGACAATACCAGGAAATCATGAGGAAGCAAGTAAAAATATTTTTAAATTATTTATGATAAGAATTATAGTGCATTAGTTGGGAATTGGAATAGTAAGTGATGCTGAAAAGTAATAGGAAATATGTGTAGTGAAGTAAAGATATGGACGATTTTATATAAAATTAATCTGAATTAATATGTTGTGTGTTTAAATTCCAAGTATATACCTGAAGATAAGGCAAGAGCTCGAAATATTGTTTCATTACCTATATGATGATATAACAGTGTTATAATTGATAATAAAATGTTTTGAAAAAGAGGAGTTCCATTTATTGAAATATAAGTTAACTTAACATTATTTAAACATTTCTTTTTGTTATCATTTTTGTGCTTTTGGATATCACATCCATTAATTTTTTTCTAGCATTTATGATTCCCTTGACTAACCTTCATACGAATAGTAAAGAATTTGCTTACCACGATCTTCATCAATCAATGTCATGCTGGCTATCCTATCATATATATATATATATATATATATATATATATATATATATATATATATATATATATATATTTATCCTATCCTATCATAGTAACAAAACCATTAATGATACTTTTCCATAGTTTCACTTTTTTACTTTCACTTGCCCATATGTGAAATAAATAGTAAGGAAAATTATTACCATCGTGAAAATTTTCGAATTCCAGTTTTCACCGGAAATACACGTTTTAGGGTTCTATGAGTCCAAATGACCAAGTCCCTCCCCCAAGTCGGGGGGGAGGGTAACTTCCGGGTGGAAACGGAAATCCTATGAAACTGAAATTTCATATTTCATACAACTATACCCCCGAGATGTTTCAGAAACTTTTTCATCAAAATCAGCAGGAACTTAAAGAAGATAAAACACATGTTTCTATAGAAATTCAATTTAATTAATTATTTATTAGGTTCACTGATTTTCATCTCTAACTGTATTTGAATATTCTGTAATCGGTTTCAACAACGGCGGTAAGTGAAAGTTGTGTGTTGCCCGCACCAGATTTGTTTAAGATAAATTCATAAATAAATAGCAAAATCTGTATAATAGTCTGGTTTAAGAAGAAATATGTTAAACTTAGATTTTTCATATATTACAAATAATAGATAGTTAGTAGACTTACTTTTGTAGAGGCATACAATCGTATTAGTGGACCAATCGATTGAAGGAAATACATTTCTTTGTGAAACAATTTTATTGTTATCTAAAACAAGCTCTGTGGTAATACGGATAATAGTTGCATATAGCTTGATTTATTTTTGTTAAATTCGTGAATCAGATGTATCTATTTATCATAATCAAAGTGAAGAATTTTTTTTATGACTCCTGTTTTCAAATTAGAAGAAAGATTTTCTACCTCAGAGAAAATTAGGCGCATTACTGAGAGTTGAGTTTCCTTAGCGCCATAGCCCAACTTGACACCCAGCCAATTTCTGCCATCTCAAGCTGATTTCATACCGCGCTTTGACACTATCAATTTGGCTCGCGTTAGGAACATGCTCGGACAACAACCAAACGCTTTCAACAAGCATCCGAAATAGAAAATTCAGCATATAAAACTGCATTGTTTTGTCTATTTTTACGACTACGTTTATGTAATTAGTTATTACCCATTTGTAGTTAATGAATTATCTATTTAAAAAAAAAAATATTGGCTTGTCCGAAAAGTTCCTAGAGATTTTTAAAATAAAATTTACCTTTTATTTTTTCTACTAAAAATGAATCACAAGGTAATGTTTATTTACATACTGAATTCGTCTTTATTAATTGAACTCGGCTCAGTAGTGTAGTTTATTGCAAACCAACATGAGTGACGATTCAGTTCATTTTCGGCATATTATGCTGTTCTTTTTTGAAAAAGGAAAATGCAACAAACAGAAAGAATTACTATTTTCTAACGTGCGATTATTTCAAACTAGGGTCTTGTTATTACAATGGCGTCTTGTAATTGTACTGATTGTTGAAAGTTCGGATTATCAATATCAGATGCTCTAGTATTTTGTGCCAAATTTGGAAAACAAAAAAAATGGTCCAGTAGCTATGAAGAATAGCCGTGGATAGCGTACTGCGGCACGGTGGAAAAACTTTTCTTTTTTTTTATTCGTGATTCGGGCTTTATGTATCTTGAAACGTTAGATCTCAATTTTCGGATATTTTTTGTTGGTCGATTACAAAGATTCATTAGTGAAAATAAGGGCAAATGTACAACTTAGACGAATTTGATTACCAACTAAGCGAGAAAAGAACAATTATATTTAGGTAATATTTCAAAATAGAATTTTTTCTTTGTATAGAATTACTGCGATATTATAAATTTTTTTTTTATAGCGAATTAAGTATTATTGCATTATACTGATCTTAATTTTATTTTGTCAAATTTACAACATTACAGTAGTAGCAATGAGAAGAAACATTATTATTAAACACATTTTAACTTATAAATAATCATTGTCTATCATAACAACTAGGGAGCGGCGTGGTCTAGCGGATTGAGCACTAGTCTACTGTTCTCCGGGTCCTGGGCTCGAATCCCGGCTATGGCAGAATATTATTTATTGGGGGGCCGACCCAAGGGTGTGGAGTCCCTCCGGGGGAATACCCAGCCTCTATAAAATGAGTACCCGAAAAATTCGGGAAAACCTAGCGGCTGAGTGTGATCTCGGCCTAATCACCTGCTCGCAACGCCGTAAGCCTAGAAACAGTACGAATCTCTATATGTACTGAGCCCAAAACCCTTCATTGGTTGTTTTTTATAAAAACGAAAGTTTTTTATAAACGCTTTTAAATATTAATTATCGGAGAAAGGGTTTAAAATCTGTGGTACTAAGGCTGTATCATCACAACTCATTTTCAACATAAACATGAATTAATGTCATTCGTGGGTACAGCTTTCAAACTAATAGATATATCTGCTGAAGTCAATAGCAAAATGTTTGGTTGTTTTAAAAAGTTTTTATATACGAGGCATGTTTTTTAAGTAAGTACCGTTTTGGAATTAAAAAAAAAAAAGTGCAAAGATATCGCAATAATTTTATTTTTACATGAAAGCCTGTACTATAATCTAGTTTTCTACATAATTTCCATGAATTTTGAGGCACTTTTCATAACGCGGCACCAGTTTTTGAATACCCTTCTCAAAAAATTCTGCCGCCTGACTTGTTAACCACTGCATCACAAATGTTTTGACTTCGTTATCGTCTTGAAAACGCCGGCCGCTCAGGTGTTTCTTCAAGTGCAGGAACAAATGGTAGTCGCTGGGCGCCAGATCAGGGCTGCATGGAGGATGATCTAGAGTTTCCCATTTAACTGATTTGATGAGATTTTTGGTCCGATCAGCCACATGTGGACGGGCTTTGTCATGCAGCAAAACGATACCCTTACTCAACTTGCCACGTCTTTTGTTCTGGATTGCACGACGCAGATTTTTCAATGTCTCACATCGTATAACAGCCCGTACTCTACAATCAGCGGGACTCACGATTGTCGGAGGCATCTTAAACACTCAGTAAACAGCGTAGACAATGAAGAATCTGACTGTAATGGCGTCAGTGCGTAGACAAAAGATCTAGGCGGAACGCCAACCGTAGCGCTGCGACTCGCAAAACGGTACTTAAAAAACATGCTTCGTACTATAAAAATTGAACGTGTTTACCTGGGAACCTGCACACGAAATATGGAAATGAAGCTCAATATCCTTAAATATATTTGTTATAAATTCAAAATATTCGCTAAAACAGGTCAGTTTACTATGTTTATGATCTCATGCAAACTTTAGCTTTCTTTTAAATGAGGACTGAAAGCTTTTCTTCGCGTAACATGTAAGCTTAATTCAATCAATGTGCTACAAGCGCCCATCTTTTGGTACATATGGTAAGAAGAGAAGCCGATGTACAACAGAAGCACGCTACACACCATTTCCTTCTCCTTTCTTCTGAGTACGCTGCGATAAGAATGGAGTAGAGGAAGAAAAGGTAGCCCTTGGCTGGACGAAAAGGCGGGGAGAATGAAGAGATCAACTGAGAGGAACACAATACCAAGAAGTAATTATGTAGCCCACCTAAATTGTAATCCATAACCTTTCCCATCTGTTTAAATACACTAATATTTTATCCCAGCAGTTTTTCTTTTACTCATTCAATGCAGTCCACCTGTTCTAGCTGCCACTTGGTCTAATCCTAATCATTCTTTATAATGATAGTTAAACCAAACAGCTTTTTTAGAAGAGGTATTCTTTTTGAGTTATTCGAAAAAAATTTTAAGGTTTTAAAACATTTTTTCTAACTACTTAGAGGACGAATTTTCCCAAATTCTAGCTTAAAAAATTAGCATTTTTAAAGTACTGCGATACCTGAAAATTGAGTGTCTGAAAGTTTATTTTATAAATATAGATTAAGAATTTAAATAAAATATTAAATTTTCCAATGCAACTATTCTATTTACAATTATTTTCTGTATGTATTGTATGCATGCGGTCTCATGTCACTATTATTACTGTTCATTTTGAAACCAATTGTATTACATCTCAATAAATAAATATTATATATATATATAAAAAAGAAATTATCTGTAATCATGAAACCGTCAAACGAAAAAGTCAGATTGTTCTGATAAAGTCGGAGGAATAATCAATCGTATTCATTGTGTAAAGGAAAAAAATGATAATTTTGCTATTCCAACAACTGTCTCCAAAGATTATCCTTAACTGAGCCTATGAATAAGCGTCGCGAACAAATGGAAATGAAAAAAGAAACAACAAAGGAAACTGCATGCATAATTTTAGGATATCATTCGACTGTGAATTATTATTTAAAGGGAAATAGAATCAACATAAAAGAATAACCCTTCTCGGGTACCTGTTTTATTGACTTGAGTAGAGTTAATTTAGATGTACATTTTGGAAATATTCTTATGGTTTCTTGGTACCTATTAAATAAATATCTCAGTTCTTGTTCATTTCAATTTTAGAAGTTATTTCAAATTATTTTATATAGAACTAGTAGACCAGCCCTTAACCAGGCCACGGGTGCCGTTTAAATGAGGTGACATTTATGTTTAAAAAATCTCTGTCTGACTCAGTTTATAGCTTTGGGAGTTTTAGTTTATCATAACGAAAAGTGCAATTAGCTAGAAAATATGTTTGTTTTATAACGTATATTTATTATTATATGAGAGGTCTGCAACAAATGAGATATAAAGGTCGTTATGGATGATTTTATTTGTGACGAAGTAAGGAGCATTTAAGATTTTGCGAAGGATTTTGGATTGTAAGGATTGGATGCGGTAGGAATTGGATGGTTTAGTAGAGTCCCCAAGCTCGATCCCATATGTCCAAATAGGTCTGATAATGGTAAAATATATGAGCTTTTTGTGATAGAGTGGAAGTTTTGAACGTTTGTCCAGTAAGTGTTGTAGTAATCGTTATCTACGAGCAGTTTCTTGTCGTTTAAGTCTTGTGTGAGGATTCCAAGTTAGACGTTTGTCAAGATGAAGTCCTAGGTATTGGATTTGTTCTACAGGAGTGAGTGGGGTGTTATTAAAGGAAACAGTGGGACAGGAGATCATCGGTTTGCGACGAAGGGTAAAGGTAATTTGGTGGGATTTGTTAGGATTAATTTTGATTCTCCAGTTTTGACACCATTCCTCGATTGCTGTGAGGGGGGACTGTAGGATTTGGGATGCTGTGGTTGGGTCATTATGGACTGATAACACACTTGTGTCATCCGCGTAGGTATTGAGGACAGTGCTAGGATGGAGTGGAATATCAGCTGTATAGACTGTATAAAGGATTGGACCTAAGATACTACCTTGAGGTACACCTGCCGACTGAGCAAATATGAGAGAGTAGGAAAAATTATGGTTTACTTTAAAGGTTCTATTATTAACGTAGGATTGGATTAAAAGGAAATATGTAGAAGGAAGAAATTGACGAAGTTTGTAAAGGAGCCCTGGGTGCCAGACTCGGTCAAAAGCTTGTTCAACGTCGAGAAAAACAAAACAAAAACATAAATCAGAATTATTTAAGTTTATTTTATAGTGAATCAAGATGAAATAATATAAAGAAAACTTGATTGTATTCAATTTTTATGTATCCAAGAACAAACAAAAGAACAATAGTTTCTATTTTATTCGTTTTATTACTATTTTATATTTCAAATGAACTATTTAAATTACATTTCTAATATTAAATTAGGAATCCCATTTAGTTTACAGTGAAACATCTGTTTTCATAGAATAGTATAAAATTTGAAATAATAATTATTATATTTATTTGTTATTAATTATTAATAACGATGTTAGTATACAGATTTATAACAATTTAGCATTTATGTTAACAACTTAGTTACAATTCGGCACGTAAAATTGTTTCTGAAATCTCACATACTAATTGGAAGAATATAACTTGCACGATCTTGTGACGTTGCCACACTTAACTATGCATGTTCATGTTCAAAGGTTTATGACCTTACAACAACTTTGTATCAACTTTTACGATTTATTTTATTGCATACAAACTTTTCTAAAATATTGCGCTTACTAACGGTGTATTATTCGTCTGTATTACTAATTATACTTCAGAGATAATTATTTGATGACTTGGTTACAAGAAATTCATTTTCGCGTTTAGAGAAAAGCTAAATTACAATGTAGTTTAGTTTTAAACCTTCCTGAAGCCAATATCCTAAATTAAAGTAAAAACCTTATAAAAATCCATACAGTGGCTTAGAAGGAGTTCGCGGAAACCAAAATCCATGTATCATTTTATATATATATATATTATATATATATATATATAAGGGCGAGAAAGAGAAAGAGAGAGAGAGAGAGAGAGAGAGAGAGAGAGATTGATTGATTGATTGATTTTTATCGACTTAGGGCCAGAGGCCCTTTCTTACAGACAAAATTATAAACTTTTTACATACAAATGTGCCATTTAAAACATAATTGAATTACTTATCTACTAATTTTTACAATGTTTATGTTTATAATTAACAGAAAAATTGTTACATATTTTCTTTTAGAAAAATATAAAGTAAAATATAGGCAATATGCTGAAGGAAGATAAAAAGTAAAGGAATGATGCTAATAATAAAGGGTAATGAATAGGAATAATAAAGTAGAAGGAATATCAGAAAAGGGATAGGAAATGGCAACTGGTTTACAGAGAGCATAAGGCTTCAAGGCGCATTCGTCGAGTCTCCGTCTAGAAATAGTCGTAGGCATGCCCTGCGAAAGGAGGATGAGAACCTGATCTCCACCGGAAGAATGTTGAGCTCTCTCGCGGCCGCAGCGTGGAAAGCATTTCTAAAGGCCTCGGTTCTGCAAGCAGGCAATTGGAATAGACTCTGCATTCACTCGCTCCGCACCTCCACGAATTCACTTCTTAGTGTCTCTGAAATCCCTGTATCTAGTATTTTACGTGCTAGGCACATTAGGTTGATTCGGCGATATTCTTTGACACGGAGCCAGCCTAATTCTTTCATTAATGGAGTTATATGTTCGTCTCATTTGGCGTTAAAGATAAATCGGATTGCGGTGTTAAGGTCTCTCTGAATCCTGCCGTCCTCCGAGTCCAGTAATGTCCAAGTAAACCGAATCGCAATACCATACTAGAGGGCATATAAGAGCTGATACTATCCTTCTTTTTACCTCGACTGGCAACAGACGTTTCCATCGTGAGAGGGAATGCATCACACCATGGACTCTGCTCACGACTTGACTTGCGTGGTCTCGCCAAAACAAGGTACTGTTGATAATTACACCTAAGACCCTCATCTTGACACAACGCGGAATAATTTGGTCAAGTATTGTCAGAGGAGGCAGCAATGCACCCTTTTCGGCTTTCCCCACCAGTTTAGGGCTGCCGATCAGCATCCAGCTTGATTTCTTGCTATTGAGGTAGAGCCTATTTTTAGAGAGAGAGAGAGTGGGAGAGAGATGTTATGCGCTATAGTATTGGCCATGCGCCTGCCAAACTGATAGATTAAGTGTTATATTAGTTTTTAGTTTATTAGTATTCTGAATGAATTATTTTTTTTTTAATATTTAACTCGGTGTTTAGAATAAAAATTATTTATAAAGGTTTTTTATCAATAGTTCGATCTCGGATGTAAAATTTATTTTTAAAAAGTCGGAATTTTGTACTTGAAAAAAATTAATGCGTTTTCTTTATATTAAATCGATGATATATAATATTTAGTTTACGCAAGATACTGAATAATAAATTGAAGCTCGTCATGAGAATGAGAACAAAAATCCGAGACGTAAGCAATATTGTGAAATGGCTGATTTAATATTTTCTATTAATCAACTGAATCTTCAATCACTTTATAAACTTCACCCTTATTCAAAAAATATAAATTATTATTATTAGATAATTTATAGATTAAGGGAAACAAATCTTCCAATTTACTACCTAATAATCATTTGCTGAGCTTGGTCATTTAATGATTTACTTATGATCAATATTTACTTATAACCTGTAAAACAGACAGTTTAATCATTTACATGAATTTTTTTTATTCATGTTTGTAAAAAACTGAAAATTGTTCAATAATTCACCCATTATTAGCAGCGGAATGTAGGTTAAAAAATTTTGTAATCTATAGTTTCTATCCACATTGTAACATAATGTACGTAAAGAAGATTTCGGCGACACCAGCGCCATATTTATCTGTAACATTTTTTATTTTTAAATTGATGGGAAAAGAAAGAACAATTTTATATAAACATTTTTATTAAAAAAAGTCACACAAAATATTGAGAATTATTACCTTTTTAATTATTTTAGTGATTTTATTAAAAATCGTCTAAGCCATAGCTTGCTTGTCAAATTAGAATTCTGAATAAATGATAATAATAATTATATACTTTTTTTTTCAATTTTGTTAAAATAATTGTATGTATAACAAGACGATTTTCGTTAAAATATGTCGATTAATAAATATAAATGTATGGACGCCGAAAGCAACAATAATACCTTAATAATGAGATAAATGAGGAAATGGACCGTCTTTGTGTAAATTACGTGTATTAGCGATGATAAGTGCATAATCTATGTTATTATTAAAAATATCTATAAAACTTTAGGAATAGTTCTCATCGACATCGCGAATATCGATTAGCTGTCAATAGGGGTTCGTAAAGGTCGTTGACTCAGAACAAAAAATAAGTGTGTGTTGTATCATGTATATATATTTGTGTGCGTGTGAGATTCCTCAGGCTTCAATATAGGTTCAAATAAAATATATTTTAACGCTTATAAATTTCCTATTTTAAAAAATTTAATTCCGTATAATCTTGAATCATCTACCTCGTTTTACGAGAATCCATCCACTTATTTGACGGTGTTGATTTAATGCGAATGTCTTGTAACCTTTGGAGAACAAGAGGTTCATTATATTTTATTGGTTTACATATAGTTGTTTCAAGAGTTTTATACTTTGAAAGTAACTTTATCTCTCTTTTGAAACCTAAGTGATTATTACATAGTGTGGAAAGCGTTACACAAATACATCTTACAATAATTCGTTTATGTGTAACCAACCTTGGTCTAAAATATTTATTTTAATTGTCCCTATTCAGGTTGTAGAGGAAAACGACATTTTGTTTTTAGTTTCTTTTATAAAATGTGTTTATTGTTTCAATTTAATACAATGAACAGACTTGAATTTAAAATGTTTTCAATTTTAAATTTACACTTTTTCAAAAGATTTCAAGGTAATCCTAAATTCAATTCTGCAAACTAAAAAAATATTTGGTCACTTTATGCTGATGTGGCTAATCGGACGATGCTATGTCCTAAATTTTGCCTATCCAGGTTTAATAGGATAGGGATCTTTAACGAGTACTAGACATAACCACAGCTCAGGACAACCTTTTAATGTCCCCTCCGAAGAACGGCATAATTATTTTTGCGGATTTGAACCCGAGACCTTGGGCATAGAGGCTGTTGCTAACTTCTATACTATATCTCTATGGTGTTTAAAAACAGAATATGCATATCGGAAATACCCTATTGCAGCGTAAAAAAATATATGCATTATATTAAAGAAAAATGTGTTAATACTCATACACAGATATATGAATATAACTAGAATAGATATTTAGAGTTCATGAGACTGATTTTAAACCCTTCCTCCTCTAGCCTTCCGTACAGGGCCTTTGCATAGCTCAGTGATTAATTAATTTTTAGTTGTATAAGTGAATGAGGTTATTTGCATTAATTAGGGTTTATACAAAAACCGACATTTTAGAAAACCGGTTTTCGAATAGTAATTTTCCCAAAAAACGGTTTTAACCAGTTTCGAATTTTCATAAAAAAATTTTTACTCGAATATTCGGTAATTCGAACAAAAATTTTAACAGAAAATTTAGAGTAATTAAAAGCAGTTTTAGAATGAAATTATTTACTGTTCAATTTTATTGACAGTAATTTTTTTTTTTATGCAATTTAGTAGAACAAAGAAATAATGGTTGACTAGGATTAAAACTAAAACAATATTCGTTGTTCATGCAAATTTTCACTAAGATGTAATATTTTATAAAGTGAAACGATTATCGCAAAGTTCGATAATAAAATATATTTTATAATAACCAAATTATATTAAAAAACAACGTTATTAGATACAGATAGGATACTAATTAAATAAGAATTAGAAATATATAACTGTGTATTATATAATGTAAATTATAATCAAAGCCGAAAGACATGAGTAAATAAGTTTATGAATAAGTATTTATTCAAATCAATTTTAGTATTAAAGACAATTAAGCAAAGGACTGAGTATTTCTATTCAGGGCAATTTTAATACAAATGTAAATATTCTATTTATTTTTTGTTTAATGAAATATGATTTCAGAAAAGAGAGGACGTCTATCGATTTGCTATTTAGCTGTGTCCTTAGTTTATTCACAAAATTCCCGATATAGAAAATACCTCTCACCTTGTAACCGAATAGGCTAATCGTTTTTAAAGGCTGATTTTAAAAATGATATTTTTATAATATTAAAATATGCTACCTACATTTCCTAATTTTCATTTTAAGTTATTATATTAAAAGCGTTATTCATACATTAGAAAAACTCTAGATCATAATTTTCTACTAAAAAACCGTTTATTAAAAACCGACAAACCCTAGTATTAATTAAAGAGGCAGGTAGAATTTCACATATACTTATTACAAGGTCTTGATACAAAAAAAGTAAATAAAAAAAATACATTCCGAAAAGCGCCTGCATAGTAAAAAATACAGGTTATATATTTTAGGTCAGCGAAGAAAAAAATTAAATAGTAACAGAGAAAATAAGACGAAAAAGAAAATTCCCTGGTGAACCTAGGATTTTTTAATGGCAATAAAGGATGGCATCTCCGGAGATGGCGTAAAATAGTGCTCCCGAGCCTGTCCGATGTCAGGTACTCATTAAAGATCTCTAACCTAATAACAACTGGATAGGAAAATTTATGACTCCCACTGTACCATCGCCCTATTAGCCACAGTGGCATAAAAGTGACGTTTAATGAATTACAAAACAATAAAATAATACTTTCTTCAATTTACTATCGACGTTTAATATTTAAAAGCCTTCATAAACAAGAGTTTTCATTAGTAAATTATTTTCTATCTTACATTTCTTGAATCCACTTGTACTATAAGTAATATGCGCATTTCCTTAAACCATTTTCATTGTAAAATAATTATTACGAACAACATATTATGATATTTTCTGGGGGTATACAGTTCAATACATTAATGTTAAAATGCTAAAATTAAAAAATATTCCATACTAGTATTTTTGGTAAAATAATATTGGATTACTGCTCATGTAGAAATTTAAAAGACGATTTTTTTTTTGCTGATTTTTATAATAATCATATCTTCATTTAATTTACTAATTGACCTTGGCCCTAACACTATTCTGAGAAGTCCGTCGTGTAATGGTTGCTCGGAATAAAACATTGATCTTGTTCTAGTTACGTAACAGCCCCAAAATTGTGAATATTTCACGAGCCACAGCAGAACCAATAAAATGTCGAGATATTTCTGTTCAATCGATTTTGTTTTAAGTGACCAATTGATGTATCAATTTTTTAAGTCAATTTTCTATTAATAGATCCTATAATTCATATTGAAACTCAGAATTTTATTTCATTTAACAGCCTTTAGGTTATCAGTATAATTGTTTCTGAAAGGATTAATCGTACACCCAAATTACTAACATAAACAAACACTAATCTAATAAATAAATAACATATCGAGTTAGTTATATCAAGTTATAGTTATGCATTTTGCCCGTTTTACGATTTTCCCAAAAACGACTCTAACGATTTTGATTAAACTTGCTATATCGATGTAAAATTTTATGGGTTTTAATATCATTTAGGTTTTATTCTTATTGAACTACTCTGGCAGGGCTTAAATGCCAATATTTTAATATTTTCCTCCTCTGAACTACCTTTAAGTTTGTACATTCCAAAATAATAACCATAATATCTTAATGATATTGATAAATGACGGCTAAATATACAAGTTGGACGGATTTGATGACCAACTAAAGGATAAAAGAGCAAAACTATTTTTATGTAATTTTTGTTTTTTTGATAATAAGGACATTAATATAATATACCGATGGAAAGAGAAAGATTTTAGAAAAAATATTATCTGCTACACAAAGTTGTAAAAGTTAATATAAAGTTACGAATACTTATTTACAATTTAATATAGTTATATTATTTGGGCTAAATCATATGTTTCCAACAAAAATATATAGTATCAGTGTTTATAAATATATTTATAAAGTCAATAAATGTAGGATCAAAATAGTTGTGACTGTTCGTTTATACAGCACATGTTTATTAGAAAGATAATTCGTTTAAAAAAAAATCAAAACTGATAAAATACAGAACTGTATATATTTTATACCTTGACTCAATCAGAAATCGATTATTTGTATCAAAATATTGTTGTTTTTTTTGTTCTTTAAAATATATTTCTGATCCGTCCTCTAAGTATATATTTTTATAAAAGCTTGGCATCACCTGCCCTGACCCATAGACCATAAAGTAGTTATTTTATTTGACATGTTTTCAAGGGATTGTTTCCCAAGTAATAAAAAACCTTGGAGATATAGAATGGCCCTGAAGGAATGAACTGAAAAACATCAGAATGTGTTAAGTTTAAATTAGTTATTTTCAAAGTATTAATTTAATTTCGAAAATCTTGAAATTTGATCTTGTATTTCTCTCCGACGATATTGCCCGAATTCCTTAATTATTAAATGATAGCATTCCTGACCTTTTCGAATTGAATAGGATAGTTTTAATTAAATCCTTTCAAAGCAAATTGAAGAAGTTCTTAACGGTATTTATTCAAGAACATGTCCAAGAAATATTCGTTAAGAATTTTTAATTTTGATAGATAGTAACTGAAATTAAATTTGTAATTTTTGGGGAGAATAAAAAAAATCACCATTTTCACTTTCACTTATATATGTATGAAATATATAGTATGGGAGAATATTGCGATCGTGAAAATTTTAGAATTCCAGTTTTCAACGGAAACACACGTTTTAAGGTCCCGTGAGTCCAAAGTTGTACGAAACTGAAATTTCATATTTATGATAACTGTACGCCCGTGACGTTACTGTACTTTTTTCCCTAAAATCGACTGACCGGAAGGGTTACTTTATATCATGCATTTTGCACGTTTTTACGATTTTCCCAAAAACGGATATAACGACTTTGATTAAACTCTCTATATCGATGTAAAATTTTATGGCTTTAATATCATGTAGGTTTTATTCTGATTGAACTACTCTGGTAGGGCTTAAATGCCAATATTTTAATATTTTCCTCCTCTAAACAACCTTTAAGTTTGTACATTCCAAAAGAATAACCATAACAGCTTTATTGATAAGTGTCGGCTAAATCTACAAGTTGGACGGATTTGATGACCAACTAAAGGATAAAAGAGCAAAACTATTTTAATGTAATTTTTGTTTTTTTGATAATAAGGACATTAATATAATATACCGTTGGCAAGAGAAAGATTTTAGAAAAAATATTATCTGCTACACAAAGTTTTAAAAGTTAATATAAAGTAACGAATGGGAAATAAACTTATTTACAATTTAATATAGTTATATTATTTAAGCTAAATCATATGTTTACAACAAAAATTAATAAACCTTTTATTAAAATCAACTTAAATATTTTCAAATTAAAGTATATTTAATAGTTTTTATATTGATTTTTACAGTTGAGGTAAGTGAAAGTCGTGTGTTGCCCGCATCAGATTTTTCAATCGAATATTGTTATTATTTCTTTGATTTAAAATACAATTAATACTCGAAGTATAGTCCATTGTTATCTTATCTTCATTAGTCATCTGCAAGGCAATTGATCGATCCCACGCTGATACCATTCTTTGGGATGGCTGTTAAGGAACTTCTGGACCGCTATTTAAACCTTCCCAAAATTATAATTTTTTTCCTCTTGAAGAAAAAAGGCTATGGATCGAAACAAGTAGTAATGTATTGGTGCGAGGTCTGGACTACATGGTGGATTAAAGTTTTTTTTAATGACGAGAAATGTGGCTACGAACAGTATATTTTGGAATAAAACTGATTTTCGGTTGATTAAAGCAGTATAATGATCTGACGACTTCGCGTACAATCTTTCCAGTTGTTCGCAGTTGAGTCCCGAATTCATTGAGCATCTATAAGAAACTGGACGAATTTGATTCAAAAGCATCCTGCAGAACAGAATCAATATCCATTCGTAGTCGCCCGGAGCCCTTCTTCCTTTCCAACGTCGTATCTGCACTGCTAAATTTTTCAAATTAGTTTTTTCAACTTTTTGTTTTTTGAGTAATGCGATCACTACATTTTCGCCATTGGACAATGTAAGATAGACTATATAAGTGTGAAGTATAGATTAGATCAGTGAATGAAGATTGGCATAGGAGAAAGATTGGAAGGAAGGTTGAATAAAGTGCAGAAAGCTTTATATTTTAGGGATTTGTGAGGATGTGGAGTATTATAATAACCTGACAGGATGGGCAGAGATTGCTGAAGGGACTGAAGAGACTGGAGGATATCAGGGACTTCGGCTTTATATCTCCTAAAGATAAAACGAAGAGCGGGGAGGGTCGTTTGTACGTCACTGTTGGTCAACTTCAAATGATCTAGGACACATTTTGCAGCTCTGATTCCTGTAAAACAAGGGATCACTTGTAGCTGGGTGGCTAGCGTAACAGCCTCTCATGCTAAAGGTCACGGGTTCAAACCCGCAGGTGGTCCTAGGATTTTTTAATGGGAGTAAAAAATCCTTAGTTACGCCGTCCTTCGAAGGGGACGTTAAAAGGTGATCCCGAGCCTGTGCGATGTCAGGTACTCGTTAAAGATCCCTATTCTAATAAAACCTGGATAGGCAAAATTTAGGACTCCCACTGTAGCATCGTCCGATTAGCCATAGTAGCATAAAGTGACGTTAAATAAATAAACAAACAAACATCATATTCGAACAAGAACGCTGGCTTAAAACTGATTAGTTTAAATATGAAAAAGTAATTTATGTTTGCTAAAATGCGGGAAAGCATAAAGTGTTGTGCTTTAGCGGACTTCGTTTTTCATCAAGCTGTGAAGGAAAAAGGACACTGGTCTGTGACACCCACATTCAAACTTCTGAAAAAATATTTAATATATGCTATACATGCTAAAGTCCCTCGGTTTTGCAGACGACATCGAAATGAGATTGGTTGCTCTTGACCGATGGTTATCCAATCATTTTGTACCTATGATATCCATCAAAGAAACCTAATACTTGTCAAACTATGAGATCTAAATACAAGATACTGTTAGGATAGATTTAAAACTCTAAAAAATTTGGTTTTAAAAAATAATTAGATTTATAGATAACTAGATTAAAACAATATTAGAAAAGTGTCTTAGTGACCATTTTAATATTTATTTATCTACTTTTTTAAATAGAGCATATTCATAAAATACAGCATTATATTTTTGGCCATTTGTCAAGCACTGAAACCTTTTTAGTATAATTTTATTTATGTGTGTCCGATTACAATTAGATCAGTTCGTCATAAACGTAATTGGATATATGTGTCGATTGATCAATTATTTTCTCATTATTCATGAAATGAGTGTTTATTATTTTAAAATGTAGATGATTGTGCATTAGATTTTTCACAAGAATAATTTTAAGAATCGATCAACTTTGCTTATAATTATAACAGTACAGTGGATTTTTTTTTTCCGGCTCAATTGGTTTGAATTCTGAATTAATGAACCTATCCCTGTAGCGTTGTCAATGAAGACCAATTAAAGTCGTCAGGCGAGTCGCAGGCAATAAGCTAATAGGCCACAGCCATTTGAATCAACTCTAATATCACAAAAATATACTCCTTAAAACGCAAAGTAATGCCAACATGATTATGAAATCTTAGTGTTTGTGAATTTTGATTAATTTACCTCTAATAACAAAATTAGTTTCTCAATATCGATATCAAATTAATTAGTTATCTGTTTAGTAGTTAATAGTTTTTTTACTTTCACTTACTATATATAGTAAGAAAAAGTATTGCAATCGGGAAAATACACGTTTTAGGGTCCCTTGAGTCCAAATAACCTCCTTCTTCTTCTTTATCTTCCTCCTATGTGCCTTTACTAGCGTGGAGGGGCCTCGATCCAACGTTGCCAAGCTTCAACCAAATAACCAAGTCCCGCAAAAAGGTCTGTGTGTCCATGTGTCTGTGTGTGGTTAACTCTAGCACAAAAACGAAAAATTGTACGGAACTGAAATTTCATATTCAAGACTACTATACGCCTGAGATCTTACAGCAACTTTTTCACTAAAATCGGCTGACCGGAAGTAGCACTTTATCCTATGCATTTAGCACCTTTTTACGATTTTCTCAAAAACAATTTTGATTAAACTCGTTATATCGATGTAAAATTTAATGGGATTTAATATCATGCAGGTTTCATTCTGATTGAAACAGTCTGACGGGGCTTAAATGCTGATATTTTAAATTTTCTTCCTCTAAAGTACCTTTAATTGTGTATATTTGATAAAAAAAAAAAAAAACATATCATCTTATTACCAAATTGATAAAAAACAGGTAAATATATAAGTTGAACGAACTCGATATCCAACTAAAGAAGGAAACTGAAAAAATATTTTTGCAGTGCAATTGTTTTACGGCTTGGTCACTGGATGGCGCTGTCATCATTGGACGCTCCAAGTAGTTCTACACGGAGTGATGAAGAAAAACCTTACTGAATCTCATAGATAAAATTATAACATATTGTTTAATAAAACACATCTTTCTTTAAAAATCAAATGTCAATTTATTTTAAAGAAAATCAACTCAATAAATTCTATAAATAAATTATAAAAATCAATAAATTCTTTAACAATTTATTTTTGTTTCTAAATTTGTTTAAGAATTCTTAAATTGATATTAATAACAGAGGTAAGTGAAAGTCGTGTGTTGCACGCATCATATTTAAAAAATAAACCATAAAAGAGATCGTTTTCTATAGAATTAAACAATAGTACATCTTAAAATTAATGTATAAAAACAACAGTTAATAACACGTTTAACCAACAAATCATATTCGTAAATGCTGAACCACTTTCTCTAAATTTCATACAATAGTTGTTTAATTGTAACTGCAAGGGTGTATGACATATGACTGTCTCTATCTTGTACAGTTAAGCAGTTGATATTAACATACTTTTCAGCGATTCTATTTTAAATTATTAAATTGCGTTACTATTTAAACATATTTTTTCCTATCTTATAAATATTTTTTCAAATGTATTAATCCAACATGCACATGGCTTTCTTAGTCCTTCGATGCAATAGAGACTATAAATATATACTTTATAGGAAATATACTATTTCTATCTGGGAAATCCGATTGTTAGTGAAATAAAACATACAAAACATGAAAATCCATAAACAAATAAAAAAATTAATGTTCTAAAATTTCTAGTAAATAATTACAATTATTATGAATCTAATTGTTAGTGAAATAGAAACCTAATCTATACAGTTAAAAGGAAAAATAATAAAACAAGTAATATTTACATACACATTATACATATCAATCCCTGGACATAGACGAAATATAAATGGGAATTTTTTTACTAAAATGTGTAAGTTTATAATATAATATACCTACATGATCCGATAAAGTAAGTTTTTTTTAAACCATTAAAGTTAATAAAATGGAAATAACATAGAAAAATTTCTATCCCAGATTATTCCTTTAGAAACTATAAACTTAATATACTTTATTTTATTTTTTTTCTGTGCCTATTAGCGACGTCGCAAAAAAATTAATTTCAGTATGATTGTTTTTTTCTAATTAAGTATTTCTTTACTAATTAAATGTCGATAAGAATGCACCACGTCTGACAGCCGTTGAATTTTCTTCTGCGCATCACGTTAATAAACGCAAAAGGTTTCATTTTTCACGTCATTTTTTTTGTAAAAATGAACTGCCATTCCGATACCATTGATATGCAAATATTTCATTTGTCTGAATACTTTCCAATAAAGTTCTGTATGCATTTACTTTCTTCTGTATAGTTAAAATCTTTGTTTATTTTTTTTATCAGGATTATTCCCAAGGACACTATACCAATAAATAAAATAATAACCTTTGATGCCTTTGATGATAAAGAGATAGACAGGTAAACGTAAAATATTAATTTGTAGACAGGAAGTGTCAAGTCGGAACCAGTCGATAAGGATGGATCTACCGTTGTGAAGGAGGTCAGGAGTTTGTTGACTTTTAGCTACATCATAAAGCAGTTCGATTTCAGCAATTCCGACGATTCATGAATTTAACTTTTGACTTGTCGCAATTCATAATGTTGCGCTGGTTCTGTCTTGACGAACCAACCGGTAGTAACCTTCGGTAGCGATTCCAAATAATCCTTGTCCAACGGCAACACTTCAAGTGGTTATTACTGCACCACCAGTCTACCAGCTGAAGATAGGAACTGACATGTTATATATTGGATTATGTCATACGAAATGTCCCTTTTCAAGGTTAAGGATTTTTATTAAAAATACGATATGAAAACAAGATAATTTTATTCGAAGTATTTACCTTCTTTTTCTACACATTTTTCCCAACGTGACACCAACTTTTTTATCCCCGAACTGAAAAACTCTGAGCTTTGAAGTGAAAAAAAATCTGAAAACGCACTTTTCACTTGATCATCATTTTCAAAAAGTTTTCCTTTGACGAAGTTGTCTAAATTCCTGAACAGGTGGTAATCTGTTGGAGACAAGTCGGGAGAATATGGGTGGTGCGGAAGAACTTTGTAGCCCAGTTCTTTTAATTTTTGCACGCTATGTTTTAAAACATGGGGTCTTGCTGCCGCTCTGTCAGATCATGAGGTACCCATGTTCGAGCTTTTTTACTTTCCCAATACACTTTAAATGTCTGGAAACGGTAGATGCACTTGCATTTAGTTGTGCTGAGAGTCCTTTAACTGTTTGGAAGGTTTCCTTCTACTGTATGTATGAGGACATCGTTGTCTATTACGGACGATGGTCTTCCTCAGGGCAAGTTTTCCAAGTCGGTTTATCCCGCTGAAAACTTAGCAAACCAAGGTGAATGGTCCGTTCATTAACACTCCCACGCTGCTGGCCGATTAAACCTTACAAAAATATTACTCTAAAATTGCAGCGTCCTTGTTTATAATACAAAGGTAGAGGATTAGTAACTGTTTACTTTAAATATGTAAACATTCAGGAAGAAAACAACAGAGACCTGCAAAATCCTTATGTATTTCCAGAAACTATAAAAACGACATTTCATGTGAAACAACCCAATATTATGGTATAAACAATGTGTTTAAATAAATCAACAATTTAAATAATCTCTCTTATATTATACAGCTATACCATAGCTTTATCTTCAAACTGTTGCTTTAATTAATTATTGAAAGAAGCACATTAAAGATGCTATCTTTCACTACTTCATAATATCAGTAATGGAGAAAGCTCTCTCTGTGAATGCAGAACAGAGGACCAAACCACAGAGCATATCTGAGCTGAAAGATCTTAGGAAGACCGTAGGATTTACTATTCAATCCTAGGCCATACTATTTTCTGGAAGAAAGGATATGAAGTTATATTAGCATCTTTTAATATATCAATTTGAAGACATTAATTTAAAAATGATTTGCAGACCTCTGCAGTTTCCAAGCGATATGTCCAGAAGTATCAGGTCCGAGAGCTGCCATTGGAAAACCATTTTAAATTACCTTACTGAAAAAAAATTGTGAAGACTTGGTTTTTTATAAAAATAGCTCAGGCATTCCTCAAACACATTAAATTGTATATCGTAGTTAGCTGATAGTAAATAAGTACCAATTTGTATTTCTACATTAGGAGTTTACTAAAAACAATGTTTCGCGGATCGTAGTCGGTCTAGCATATACTATTCTGGATTATCTTAACAAATTTATTTCAATAGCAGTTACTAAATCATTATTCATTATTTCAGAACAACAGTTTACTGTTAATCGGATGCGCCTTCAAATTAATATAATGATTAGCAATAGGAAGTATACTATTTTAGTAAAAAATCAGTATTTTTTTTAACCAACTCACGTTATTATAAAAAAATTTAAATCTAGCATTGTTTATTCACAATGCTAATAACATTTAAAAAACAAAACATTTTTTTATGGAAGAAGATGTTTGTATAGTTTGGAGTGAAGTTAAATATAAACGTATTTACGTACTTAAAATTGGATAACTTATTTGTTTTATATTTATTTAGTAACTTTTACAAAAACTCTGATTTTTACTATACATATTTTTCAGACGCGCTATTCAAAGTTTATTCTGAAAATTTAATCGAAAACATAATATGCTCCAATTTTTAATTTGGGGGATCCTTGATATTGTTCGTGGACAATTTTTGTTTGGAACTATGGCTTATTGGTATTGGTATAACAACCAGAAATATTAAATCAAAATAATTAATTACACTTAATTAAAATAATTACACATTAAATTCAAATATTTAATTACATCTCAATCTCAATGAAGGAACCTCAAACAGTGATATTCAAGTGAGTATTTAAGAAGGAAGAAAAGTCATTGCTATGGTTAATTGCATTCTCTGATACACAAATTTACAACCCGATACCAAGAGGCTAATATACAAGTCTATAAATGAGTCTGTAATTACATATGGCTTCGAGGCATGGGTCAATAATTTTATATTAATCCCACAAATCCTCACAAAAGGCTATGTATACAAAATGGACTTTTGGAAGGGGCAGCGAAAAAAATCTATAAGGGAGAGATTAAAAATGAAACGATTCAAGAACCAACGAGAAGGCTCTGAGATTTGCTATGTGATTATGGAGTAAAATTGGAAGGAAGAAGTAAATTAGGAAGAAGAGTAAAATCGATGGATGAGGTGGAATAGAGTCTGACCTGGTGCGGCATCAGGAATATGGTAATAATAATATTTGCTTATTTACAATTTACATTGAAGAAAAATATGTTTTGTGGTCTTGGTTTAGGTTGTCCTATTTTCATTGACTTTTTTAAGGACAATAGGATACAGTATTTTTTGAGACAGTAGGAAAAGCAATTGAAAAGAAACTATACAATATATAGTATAATATTAATAAAAAGTATGTGCTTTGTTCTTTTATGATTTTATCACATAAGTGAAGTTTTATTGTTATTACCAATTTCGTGTTTCTGTAGGTTTTCGGAATTTTTCGTTTTATCAAAATGTTTTTGGTTTCTGTAATAAACTGCTATAATGTGGGAACATTTAGATGGTAGAGCATTGTTAAAAATTTTATTATATCGTGAGTATTTATTGATGATTCTCATACATGTGTTTTAAATCGTTTCTGTTATGTAATTACGTGTAGTATTACAAGTTGAGCTCCAAAACGTGCGAGTATAACTAATTTGTGCTCGTATAAGTGTTATGAAGTAGGGATTGTTCTGAATGCTTAACTTTGTTATTAAAATTTGGGAAAGTTTTGTAGATGCATCTTTTGGTTTTTTAGACATTTTATTGATATGTTCTTTAAATAACGGTTTGACTACATATCTGAAGTATCGGTTTTTAAAATATTGTATTAGGGCCTGATCTGACTTAAAAAATCAAGATTTTTAATCTCCAAGTGTTCCAATTTTTTTTTTAAACTGCAACGTGTTAACGATAGTATCTATGTGATAGAATGACATAACAGCAACAAGGAAGAGCCAAGCCTTGGACCGAGTAAAGTGGAAAAGAATTCTAAAAGAACTTTAGGTCGTGAAAATTACCTTAATGGAAAATTCCTTACATAAAAAAAATATTTCCATTTTTTATATCTCTCAAATTTATCAAACTTAAACTAATATGCTAAATACAGATTATTTAATACTTTGGGACTGTTTTTAAAAAATATCTGTGTAAAAATCTCTTAAAGTCGTGAACATTTAAGACAAATTGTTCGCCTTGATGAACCAAGAAAGGAATTCTCATGAAAGAGAGCATTGCCTCAGCTAAAGAATTCACTTCAACTAAATTACACGGCCTTAACGAAACTATTTCTTTTTACCTTCTTGTTCTCGTCTTAGAAAATACTCTGAATGATTGTTTTTAGTTAATGCAAATAGTTGCTATTAATTTTGCAATATACGTATATATATATTTAAACATGTAATTTTATGAGAACGTCTAATTACTGAATAATTCTAAAACATTAAAAAGATATTTTATATCAATTACTATTATAGAAGAGTAATTTAAGTTATGAATATATTAATCGGAACGTTCTAATAATAAGGTACCTGGAAACGTAATGTAATAATCATGTTTGATATGTTATGATAAATAAATATATAAACAAATTAGAAGGGAATGTTCCGATTAATATAATATTCATAAATTAAAAAGATAATGTGATAAAAATATTTGTCCAAGATATTTTATGCGTACATTCATTCTGCAAACAAGCAAATAGAATAAGCTGAATGGAGCCGTTGATTTCCAAAAATATATTATCTATTCTATAAAATTTCTCAAAACTTCATTATTAAACCAATTTATTGGATTATTTCCCATTCAAATCGTAAATGATTTTTTATTGTATTAAGAACATTATTTTTACGTCATAGATGGGAATTTTTTAGTATAGTTTGGAACGAAAGGAAATTTATGATTGGTACCTTTAAAAAATAATTGAATTAAAAGATTAGAATATAAATATGTCAAAATATCGATTTCGTAAAAAATATCCTATTTACGTTTTGAAATTCAACTTCTCAATTGGCAACAAAACAATTGCCCAACAATTTTTATCGACAACAACCAAATTCCTCAGACCAGCTCTGTATATTACCTAGGACTGACACTCGATCGAAGGATGACTTGGACCCAATGTCAAGTTGAAAAGACAGACTCTCAACCACCGACTGAAAGTACTATACTTTCTTTTATCTAAATCATCAAAATTAAAAAAACTGAATACATACACATAGCTACTTTAGCCAATATGGACTTATGCTTCACAGATTTTTGGTTCAACAAAAAAGACTCTCATACAAAAACTGCAATCATTTCAATCCAACATTTGAAGACTCATAACGACAGCCCCTTGGTACGTAAACAACATAACCATACATACGGACTTACACCAACGAACAGTTGACCAACATATACGAACACTCAATTCTCATATTCACAGTAAACTTAACGGACACGACAATAGACTGATTAACGATATGTCGATATGCTGAGCACTTTCCTTCCCCATGCCTACCATGCCTGATCTCACATTTGTACAGCACATTTGCTGATTGTCAGATAGCTTCTGACAGGTGTGAATAAAGATATGAAGAGAAAAAAAAAGAAGAAAAAAACTCAATTGGGACGTTGATTTCCAAAAGGTACTAAACGACATTTTTTACGAGATTGATATTTTGGAATATTTGTATTCTCATTATTTAGCTTTATCAAAATCTTCTATTCGATTTTATCTAGTGACCACTCATGTCCTTTAAAATCGCAAATAACAAATGCTATTATTTTCTTTTGGTACTAATTACACATTCAGTTTTGTTCTAAATCATACTAAAACATTTCATTCCGTACGTTTAATGTGGTGTATAGAACAATTCTATATTTTGATGCTAAAAGAATCAAATTAGCTAGTTTAATAATATTGTAATATTATTATAATATACATTATATTGTAATGTAAATCTCTGACAGATCGTGGTTCCAATTCAACTATAACGAAGCTGCTTAAAAAAATGTATAACTTAAAAGAAACCGTAGTACACCCGGATTACAGTAGTGAACATTAATTTGTAAAATCAGAGAAAATTAAAGATAACTATATGGTTGCTAGAATCCCGCGACCTGAAAAACCTTCAAAGGAAAAACCAGCAGTGCTATCTTCCGAGGAAATCATACCCACTGACCTGTTGGACCTACTAGACAACTCTGACCGGCATCCTTGACTCTGAGCTCATTAATTAGTGAAAAACTAGAAAAACATCTTAAGTGAAATCCGAGTACAGTAAAATGTTCGTTTTTTTTATATAAGAAATGTGTGAAGAACAATTATGTACAATTATTAACAACTTTGTAATGAACTTGTGAAATCAAAAATGTTTGTAGTATGCTAATGACCCAATAAGGGTAGTTGCATTTATATAAATAAATAAATATTGTAATGAGTGATTTTCGCGCCTCCTGTAACATTTCCTAGAATGGATATAGTACCTTTTGGAAATCCACTTCTCAATAATTGATTCCCATTCTTCTGTTTATCCACGGTAGTTTCTAGTCCATACCTATTTTTATTAAGTTTCATTGGTTTTAACTCGACAAATTAGTAATTACATGGTATGGTACTTGAATTCTTTCAAAAGAACTCTACGGTTCTTATTCTGCCATGAGATCACTAGGGATTCCATCTAAGCCTGAAAACTCTAAAATTGTAGCACACTTCTTTCCTGCAACCGTTGACTTTGGATTCAGTCCATTTCTTTTTATTACAATTGGCTTTACCACATCGCTTCCAAGTGGTACGCTTATTTTGATTCAAGCGCCAAGTGTTGATATTTTCAGACTTTCTCACCAACAGATAAGCTTATATTATTGTCGTTATTAAACGCAACATCAACAAGCTTTGCTTTCATCTCTCTCGAATTTATAGGAAGGATCTTGGATTTGTTGTGGCGCTGCGTGTGGTCCGTATTAATAGACACAATATGGCGCCTTTTCATCTAAAGGGTTAAACCTCATATTATTATCTCTTCTTTGTCTTAAAAAAAGACTGGCTCTACAACCAACGAAGGTTCAGTACATTAAAGATTCGTAGACCAACGGCTGCGCAATGAGGTTTTTGGCCGAGATCACGCTCAGTCGCCATATTTCCTTCCACCTTTTGGGTACCTACTTGTTGACTAGTTGTGACCAAGGATCACAGACTATTGGCGGAAGGACTTCGTTAGTTTTTTTTACTGTCACGATATTTAATACTGCACTCACGACAACGCCAGCCAGACCTTATATTTAGTCCGATTAAACAATGCAGGTTGTTTTTTTACTTGTGTTTGATGCATTAGGTCAATTATACTGCAGTAAGATGTGAATGTGATGTTTTCACTTAAGTTCATCGACGCCGATTTGATGCGGAGGTATTCCTTTGGTTTGTTTATCCAAATCTATTAGTTTGTTTATTTGTTTAACGTCACCTACTGCTACTGTGACCATTTTGGCGATGCTACGGGGGAGTCTTAAATCTTTTCTATCCAGTTTAAATTAGGAAAAGGATACAATACTGACACCGCTCAGGCACGGTACCACCATTTTGCGTCACCTCCGAAGGACGGTATAACAAAGGATTTTTTTACTCCCATTAAAAAGTACATCTTCCTGGTTTGATCCTGCATACTTCGGCATAGAAGGCTGTTATACTAGCCACCACCCATCTATCCCTGTGACCCATCTAGATCTGTGTCTGCCGAGTGTTCAAGTTTTATCTTTAAAGTTTCAAAGATTACTCTAAAAACGCGTGTATTTTATAGTCATATTTAAGTAAAGACATGATAAAATATAGTAATTTATATCAAAATAGGTAGGATCAATAACGAACGGCTCACTATTACATAAAATATGTAAAAAAATGCACTAACCCTACATTGAATTTCTGAAATAATAGAAAAGAGAATTTCATAATGATTCAAAATTGATATTTCATATTTTAGAAGCTTGTATGTCTGAGATGTTACAGCAATGTTTTCAACCAAACCGGCATACAATAAGAGCCACTTTTATAAAATGCATTGTGTACCTTTTTACGATTTTCTTAAAAACGGTTCTTACTTAACTCGCTATATCGATCTAAAATTAAGCAGTATTGTGTAGGTTTGATTCTGACTGAAACAGCCTGACAGGGCTTAAATTCCGAAATTTTGAATTTTCTTTTTCTAGTGTAACCTTAATTTCCAGAAGAAATTCCCATTTAGATCTGTTGCTCAACTTCGCTGAGTTTCTATGAGTACAGAGTATACCAGAGTTGCTGAGTATCAGACAAATCCTGAAGACAATTTCAAAGAAAAAATAGAGGGAGACTACCAAAGAAATGCATGGACATAACTCATTTCGAAATTGCTCATGGACATATATAAATCCAACCTAGCCTAAATATATGTGGTGATGCAGGATTCCCAGTGAGTCCAAGATTATGGTATCCGCTATGTTTTGCAACTGGTTTCTTTAGAGTCCATACCTCTCCAAAAATGATCCAGTATCTACTGAAATGGTCCCTCTGCTTCCCAACCAAAGTCCCGGGACTGTAAATTCTCTTTTGCCAAACTCTTCACGATTTTTTTCTTTATGGAATACATTTCGTATAAATGTTTTCTTTCTTTTCTCGATTTAGCCTTGTTCCCGGTCATTTGTTTCATATCTGATAGTGGAATATCAGTGCTTCATTTTCTGTGGCACTAAATGCCAAAATGTTCTCAAATCTTGTTGACCCATCAGTATCAAGGCAAAACACCCTTTTGAAAACTATCTCTGTTATGAACTATAAGTACTGCTATCTCCTTCGATATGCGGTTGTGCCGGCGGGTAACGAGAAGCATGTTATGTGGACATTTACCCAGCCCATGTGCAGTGGTTCCTAACTCTTATCTTCGTATCTGCGGCAGAGAGATCTAACTGCTTCATTAACCTGGTATCTCGATCCCGGGATTCCACGAAGTGGTGCGTAGCTCATATTCAGTTTAAGTACGTTGATCCACTCCGATCCTGTAAGAATCCTTCAATCGAACATAAATTTATTACCGCATGGACTGGCTTTGGAATGGACCACGCCTACGCACTTGCACTGGCTCCACTCCTCAAAAGATTTTTCCCTCAAGAACTGTCTTGCTTTCTTTACTGTAAGAGGGGCCTCCATAGTATTTCCTTCAATCTGCAATAGTGCGGTGCACTCGTGGATCTCTTCCGTTAAGTTGAAAACAGTTTGAAACAGGGCGTCCGTTACTCCGGCCAATCTTTGGGAAATCGCCTAATGCTGAAGAGGAGCTTCCCACAGACACCGCAAAAGCTCCAGACCCCTGTATCGTCGTGGCGATTATAGCATAGAGGAGCAGGAGATGGCCAGCAATCCTATGATAGCTTTTATCCATCTTCGAATTATAACATCAAACGTTTCAAGTAGAGATGGGCGCAGTTTTGTCAGCGGTGCTGTCTGCAATGCACGAGCTTTTCCATATCCCGATTCAAACTACTGACGGCTTCCTCGTCAAATTCCAATTCACCTGTAAAACGACATCCCAGATATTTGATGTACTCATTGTCGATAACAGAATGAATTTCCTCTCCCGTATCCAAACAAAACTTTGATCCCGCCAACTTCCTCTTCTTCAAGATTATACCTGAACTCTTTTTTGCGTTTACAGACTATCCTATTTCCCATAGTATTCTACAGACGCAATGTATTGTTCTCTCCCCAAATTCGATGTTATGATATGTCACTGCTTGGTCATCTGCAAAATCTGTAAGTAGAACCGAGTCGTAGTTAAGAGATAATATATAGCCATACCTCTGCGTTACTCTTGGATCACAAAGTTCGGTGTATAGATAATCTATACTTAAATTTAGTCCTGTGTTTGTTTAGTGCTACTTATTTCTATTGAAAATTTTAGGCGTTTCCAGTGAAACTCTCTATAACTATACTGAAACTCAATCAGGTAACGCTATAGTCAAGCTTTTATTCCTATCATATAAAAAAAAAGATATATATATATATATCAGTGAAAAACATTCAAAACAATTCAATAAGTCAGAACCGTTGTGTAGCAGTAGTGGGGAGCTATCTGTTTACTCGCACTAATCCCAACAGACTCCGAGAAAAACATACTGTATTATTATTATTGTTAATATTGAGAACTTTTTAATATTTATTTACGTAAATTTCATTATATAATCAATTAAAATGGTTAATTGTAAAGCATGCAATAAATCCGTGGGGCGTGATGACAAATTAGAAGTTGCTTGCAGTATCTGTCAAAATTTATATCACACAAAGTGTATTAAAATAGATTCAGCGGAATCAGAAGCATTTAAAAAATGGATTTGTCCTGAATGTGAAACGTCAACACGGACATCGCCAGTCACGGAGCCTAGTTCAATGATTGAAGTACTGAGGGCGCTGACGGAGGAAGTTCGTGAAATGAAGGCCAGGTTACAGGGAATTGACGAACTTAAGGATATCAAAGAAACGCTGCATAAACAGTCGGAGCTTTCCTATCAAAACATGGAAAGATTACAAAAAATAGAAAGTCTTCTTCAACAACAAACAGCTCAAGTTGAAAAACTGACTCAGGAAAATAATAATTTAAAAATAAAAATTTCCGACCTGGAAGGCCGTCTAAATAATACAGAACAAAATAATCTAAATAATACTCTTGAAATTAGAGGCATTCCGGAGAGACCAGGTGAGACTGTTTTGGGAACTATCATCAGCGTCGGTGCTGGCCTGGGCATCCAGCTCAGCCCAGAAGATCTGGACCACGCGGTGCGTCTCAGGCCAAGAGAGACGGGAAAACCGGGGACCATCGTCGCACGGTTTGTTCGTCGGACTGTAAGAGATGACCTCGTGCGGCAACGAAGAATCAAAAGGGACTTCTCTACTCGTCATTTGGGCTGGGAAGAGAATAGTGTACACCCAATCTACATCAGCGACGCGATGACGTCCACTAACCGGCACCTCTACTGGTTAGCCCGTCAGAAAAAGGTATCTGCAAACATAAAATACGTCTGGTTCAGCGGAGGCAGAGTCAGGTGTCGCAAGTCTGATGGTTACCCAGCTATCATAATAAATAAACCATCTGACTTAGATGTTTTCAGTTGAATTATGAGATTAAGTCACCACAAGATTATTTATTTATTTATACTTTTTTTTACTGAGGATATTTTTTTTGTGTTAATTTTTGTTCTTATATGGTACATCACTAATGTTACTTTCCTTTATTGGAAAGCAACTATAATTATTCTAAATCAAGAATTTTTAAATCATCATGTTATATTAATTTTTCTTCGAGTATATTACGGTTATCTGTCTGTTGGAGCTATAATATTCTTTGTTGAATATTCCAATTATTTCATCCAAATTATTCATAGGACTCTCACTTACTTATTTCATCTATCATTATATAACTTCATACAGATTGATCCTGAAATTATACATACCTTTAAAATTCGCTATAACCTATTTCCTGGCCTCCGACCTTTTCTCTGCTATTCCATATCCCACCTTAGTTATGACTAATATCCTAATATCCTGTCACATCAATGCACAATCCCTTATTGCCCACTATGATGAATTCCAACAGTATTTTCTAGAAAACTTTTATCATATTATAGCAGTATCCGAAACCTGGCTAAAACCTTACATTCCTTCCTCTCAAGTATCCCTTACCAATTATTCCTTCCTTCGCCACGATAGATCTGATCGCAGGGGTGGGGGTGTGGGGCTATATATACATGATAGTCTCGAGGCCAAAATCCTTCTCCAATCTCCATCTTATGATTATCCACATCTTGAATACCTATTCGTTGAAATTTAATCCCATAAAACTCCTTTTCTATATATCCTGGTATACCGACCTCCTCATGTTCCATTCGATAACCTGTTTGAATCTTGCCTTGTCCAATGGGTCTCCAGTTATACTAATGTTATCATCTCTGGAGATTTTAATACCAATATGCTTGCGGAATCCTATGATAAATCTTTCCTAGTTAACCTAATCTATTCTATGAATCTTTATCTCGTTCCTTACTTTCCTACCCATCATACCCAATTCTCCGACACCTGGCTTGACCTTCACATTACTGACTCTCCTCTGAAGGTTCTTTCATCCTCCCAGCACCCGGTTCCGTTTCTTTCATCACACGATCTTATCCATATCTCTTACAACCTACCCGTGAAATCCTTCATTCCCAAAGTGATCTCTTATCGTAGCTTGGACCTCCTCTCTTACGAATCCCTTCAAACCGACCTGGAATCACTCCATTGGGATACTATATATTCCTCTAATTCCCTCGATCATATGATATCCACTCTTACCTCATACCTCAAAACCTTACTAGACCTTCATGCACCTTTGAAAACCCGAATTTTACGACGTCCTACCGCGCCTTGGTTAACTCATGACCTAAAAGATATGATGAAAAAAAGAGAAGCAGCAAGAAGAAAATTTCGACGCACTCGTACGCCGTCTGATTACGAATATTTTAAACAACTTCGCAATAGAACCCAGGACGCGGTTCGACGTGCTAAATCCCTCCACATCCAAAACGCACTTTCCAATGCTCCTGATTCCAAATCCAAATGGAAAATTATCCGAAAATTATCTATCCTGAAACCCAATAACCACATTCCTCTCTCTGTTTCTCCGGACAATCTCAACAATCATTTTATATCATTTGCTCCTGTTTCTTCTCCTGCCGCCGATAGTAACCATCAGATTTTCAACCCAGAAAGCTTCTTCTTTTCCCACCTCTCCTATAGCGAAATACAAACAGCTATCCTTAAATCTCAGACCAATGATTATGGACCAGACAACATTCCCGTAAAACTAATAAAATCTTGTCTTCCCGTTCTAATACCAGTACTTTACCATATTTACAATTTTTCCTTTCAAAACTCCATATTTCCTAATTCGTGGAAAACCGCCTTAGTTCGTCCATTGAACAAAGTTCCAAATCCTACCTCACCTTCTGATTTCCGTCCTATTTCTCTCCTTTCTAATTTATCCAAACCCCTGGAACGCCTGGCACAAGTCCAGCTATCAAATTTTTTAGAAGAACGTTCCCTTATCAACCCTTTCCAATCCGGCTTCCGACCTGGTTATTCAACTCAATCCGCCCTACTAAAAATAACTCAAGATCTCCAATCCGCCATAGAACACCAAAAACTAACCATCCTCATCCTTCTTGATTTCTCCAAAGCTTTCGATACAGTAGACCATAATATCCTTCTGGCCAAGCTACGAAAAATACCTTTATCAAACAGTGCTCTTACCTGGTTCAAATCCTTCCTCTCCAACCGCTCACAATACGTAGTGACCCCAGGTCAACCTCCTTCCAGAACTCTGCCTCTATCCTGTGGTGTGCCTCAGGGATCATCATTATCTCCTACACTATTTGCAGTTTATATTAATGACCTTCCCCTCCAGATCAATCACTCCCAATACCATATCTATGCTGATGATTTCCAAATCTATCTATCCTTTCCTCCTTCCGACCTATTACTAGCCACGGAAATGCTTCAAGAGGATCTGAATCGTATCAGCCATTGGGCAGCTGACAACAAGCTCAACTTAAATGCTGAGAAGACCAAGGCAATTGTAATAGGTTCCAATCCCCTCCTCAAGGCCCTTCCATCGATTCCTACTCTGTTTCTGAATAACAATCCAATACAATTCCATCAATCCGTTAAAAACCTCGGGGTCATCCTTGATCAAAGCCTTTCCTGGAAAAATCATGTTTCCGAAATCTCCCGTCGAATATTCTCCACCTTAAAACTTCTGAATTATCTACGTCCTCTCCTTCCAATCGAAACCCGTAAGCTATTGGTTAGCTCCTTAATATTTCCCCACTTTGACTACTGTTGTACGGTGTATGGGGGTGTCTCTGGGGATCTCGAGGCAAAACTAAAACGAATGTTTAATTGCTTTATACGTTTCATCTTTGGGATATCTAGAGACACCTCTATCACCCGATCTTACGAAGAGTTGAAGTGGCTTTATCCTTCCTTCCGCCATAAGTATTTCCTAGCATCCTTCCTCTACCAGATTATCCAATCCCAGTGTCCGTCTTACATCTTTGATCTCCTTAAATTCAAATCCTCTGTTCGTTCTCGTGACACCCGCTCGCGGCCTTCTGATCTGTATATAGCGTCCCATAGATCCACTGCTTTCGATAAATCATTCTTAATCCGATCCGCATCCTTATGGAACTCCATTCCCTCTAATATCCGGAACTCCCAAACTCTCTCAACATTTAAAGCCCGTATATTTAGCCATTTCCTATCAATACAATTCCCAAACAATCCCAAGTAAATGCTAATTTCAGGGAAGATCAAGCAGACAGATACATTTATTTATTAGTCGATTTTCGTTATCTCGTTTCCATTAACAGAAAATATTATTTAAATTTTTTCTTTTAGTCTTTAAAAAGACGTAAGTTTAAATTATTTTACAAACACTCAGAAGAATTGTAATCTCTTTTCTTTTTTTTATTTAATTTAGAACTGTAAACATATTTTTTTTTTTTTTCTTTTGTTCTTATGTTTACATACATTGAAGAATTGTTAATTTTTTTTTCTTCTTATATTTCATTTTAAGACTGTATGTATATAAATATATATGTGTGTATGTGTGTATGTATGTGTGTGTATATATATGTATGTGTGTGTGTGTGTATGTATATGTGTATGTGTGTATGTGTATATATATGTGTGTGTATGTGTGTGTATGTATATGTGTATGTGTATATATGTATGTATGTGTAAATGTATATATGTATTTATATATATGTGTGTGTGTATGTGTATATATATATGTATGTGTGTGTATGTGTGTGTATATATATGTGTGTATGTGTGTGTATGTGTATATATATGTATGTATGTGTATATATGTATATGTAATATTTTGTTCTTTTTAAATCTTATTATATATTTTTTGTTCTTACGTTAATATACATTGAATAATTGTAATTTTCTTTTCTCCGTATATTTTATTTTAAAATATAAAAAGAAATCAGTTCTTTTTTTTTTTTTTATTGTTCTCATGTTAACATACATTTATTTCTCTTGTTTGTGCATTTTTATTAGAATTTATCTTTTATCTTATTTTCTCTGTTCTGGTTATCAGTTCAATTCTATTGTTTTCAATTATTATATTATACTCTAAGACTATAGTCTTAAGTCCACTTCATGTTTCCTGCTGTATTATTCTAAAGGGACTTGTCCCAGAATAAATAAAGAATTATTATTATTATTATTATTATTATTAAATTAAAAAGTGCAGGAGAAAGGGGCCCGCCCTGTGGTACAAAAGATGTGGCGGCCAAAGATTTCAAAATATGGCCATGTCCAATGTTGTCGAATGCCCTATACATCCAAGAATGCGATAGAAGACTAAGATAGAGAAAAAAGATAGAGAACTTTTTCAATAATATGCCTTCCGATGGGATGGGCTGTAATTGGTCTCCAAGAGGATATATCCTTGTTATCTCCCTTTCCTTTATAAATCAATACTGTAATAATAAAAATTAACCATATGATCTTGTTTAAGTTCATAAAAAACAAGTGAATATATAATTTGAACGAATTCGATAACCAACTAAAGTAGAAAAAAAAGTATTTTTTTTGGGGAGCGAACATAAGAACAGGAATATTGATGTGTAATAAATATATCGTTGGAAAGGTTAAGATATTAGACAAAAATATTCATTCATTCATTAATTAAGAATGATGACTGCCTGTTAAAACAAAATGATTCTTATACATTATTTAATGAAAACATGTTTCCAACGAAACTCAATATAATAGTCACACCTTACATTATTTATAACTTCTTAAATTTAATTTTAACAACGAAGGTAAATGAAAGCTTGTTTAAGTGCACCAAATTTAGTAATTACTTTTCAAACGTAAAAAATAGGTATTTTGATTTTTTTTTTTTTTTTAACACAGCAACCGGCGCTTCTTTATTCTTTACTAGTTACTTCTGTTTATTTTTGAGTTCAGATAGTATCAAGTCATATGAAAAAACCTCTTAAAAGTTCTGATTAGCTTCTTCGGAAGGATATTGCATAATAAAATACTAGACAGAGGAATATCAGAAGTTTTTATTGAAATAGGGTGGACCTTTTCAACCTCCCAGGCTGAACTGAAGACAATTGTTTATTCAGGCTTTTAAACCCTCCTAATTTAAGTTAGGAGTTCCAGAAGCCAATGGAAATGCGAATTACGGATTAGCATGGTAGATTTTCACTGATTACAGCTTTTGTGGATAGAATAGTTGGTTCAATTTGCTGGTGGGAGTGGGAAAAAAAGTGATAAAATCTAAAACGGGGACAAATTTTACTGGTTATCGCTACTACAATTTTCTTGTCCTTTATACACAATATTGTATTGATAAAATCTTGCTCAAAATTGGTTTACTCTTTGAATAAAATATTTCATCGAAAGTTTCGCTGTTTGAAGAAGGTTCTCAAATTTATTTTTAAAGTTTATGAGTTTTATATTTATCCTCCTATAAACACTTCTCAGTGTGTGCAATATTCAAAAGAGTCAATTAGCTTTATTATAAATTTATAAAATTCTTGTATTACATTAAAGCAGTAAATATACTTTGAACCTCTACACCTCATACTCATGTGATATGGCTGGAATCACGATGTATATGCAGGTAGCAAAAATACATAGTCCAAGAGCTGCGGCCGAAAGGTGCGTATTATAATAAGAAAATTTTCACATTTTAGCCAACTTGTATGCCAACATTTTTTTTTTTGTCTTCCACCTCAAACTGGTCGGAATCAAAAAGGAATTGACCTCATTTTAAAATTATAATGGTAAATATTACAGAAATGAAGCATTATATGAAAATACTCATTGTAAAATAAATTAATGGACATTAAATAAGCTTCGATTTGAGAGCTGATAGACGTCTGTAGGTCTTATAGGTATCGAGATATATTTTTCCATATAATACATTGCGTTCTAACTACGAACATTTATATAATTTTAACGTTATGAAGGTAAATATTACAGAAACCAAGCATTATATGAAAATACTCATTATGATATAAATTGATGGACATTGAATAAGCTTTCATTTCAGACCTGTTAGACGTCTGTAGGTCTTATAGGCACCGAGATATCTTTGTCCGTATAATACTTTGTGTCTTAAAAAGAGGAATTCATCGACTTTTAACAGTGTTCAGCCCGATATCATGTAAACTTTTACATTTTTACCAAATTTTACCAAACTACTCATAATAATACAAAATAACAAGCGTTTAATAAGCTTTAATTTGAGAGGTGACAGACGGCTGTAGGTGTTATAGGTACCGTAATATTTACCTTATTTTTTTTCTAGGTGCGCGACAGGCCGTGTAAACCTTAGGCCCCGCGGTGTAATCTCCTGGAAGATTTGACTCACGTTTCTTGGTGCATTTTGTAGTGTAGGGTCATCAATCCCTATGCCCAATTTTGTGAGTGGCCACCATTTGGCTGACGGGTCTCACATACCCGGGGTAATGGTGAATCCTGTGAGTGAATTCCCATTAATTAAAAGCTTGAAAACCCCCTCCGAGGCTGGGATTCGAACTCACAACCTTTAGCATGAGAGATTAGCACGCTAGCCACTCAGCCACAATCTATGGAAATATATGGAATTAGTGCAAATAGGTAACCAGGTGCAATTTGAAATTAATAAATAAATACTTAAAAAACTGAATCCGAACAACATAATTAATGAAATAGACACAAACATCCGAACATAAATGATATCCGCAGCCAGTCATAGACAATTCCATACATTATATACAAAACTAGACCCAAAACCGGCATTTCATTACATTCAGCACTACACATTTGGTCTCTATAGCAAGTCTTTAATATTTAGAGCAATAGGAGAACTAATGGACCTTAACTGCCGGGCATGGAGGAAGGATAGTGTACCTACCTGTGCCATGTTCAATCTCAAAGTACCAGAGTATCCTACCACTTTTAAGCAATATGGTCTGTCTTAAAGGAGTTCGGGATGCAATATCTAGGAATAGAAAAGCTAACTCAGTATATAATAGGCTAAATGGAACCGATTGGGTGGAACTAGCAATATACCTATATAAATCAATAAAATACAGACATTTTCTAGTCCAGCACTTTAATTATTAAATAAATATACAATCAATAACAATATCTTATTATAGGGGTACTCACTACGTTTGCTATAGCATGCTTTTTGTGCTATTGTACTAAACCCATCAATTTTATACAGGAAATAAACTCGACGGGTTTAGCAAAATAGCACAAAAAGCATGCTATAGCAAACGTCGTGAGTACCCCTAATGTCTTAAAAATATATATGCAATGATAATATTCATAGTATAATTATTATCACAAGCTACTGAAACTGAAGATATATAGGATATATGCAAACAAAATCGTAAAAAGGGGCAACTCTACAGAATAGAGGGTTTCGTCATCTTGGAAATTTCCTCGAACAACTCCAAATACATGGCAGCAGAAAGATACTCGGTATCAATTTCTCCACTTTCTCAAACTACGCCGTATGGGCCACCAGTTATATCAATAACAAACATAAAGATGAAAGCAGAGGTAGTTGTGAACAGTCAGCATTTTATAGCTTGCCAAGGAACGGCTACATCGGGGATTTATTGGAAATCGGCCAGGTATATCTTTTAAAGTTTCCCACTCTCCTGATTTGTCTGCATACACCTTGGTAACTAAGTCTACGCTTTTTATTTTCTTCTTTTTTTTTTTTTTCTTATAAAGTTCAAGGACTTGTAGCTTCCTCGTGTCAATAAATCCCCAAGTGAGTCGAAAGCCATTAAAATGAGAAATTCATTTCTTCATTTTTAATTCGGTTAACAGCAATTTATTAGAAGGGGAAATCGATTCAGTGTGAACTCGTTACAAACATAATATTTGATTAGGAATCAGCAAAGAGAGCACTCACGATATTGTTGAAAATCTATAGTCCCATCTTTTAGGATTTCCGAAGTTGAACAGCTGTTTATCGTTCCCTTGAAATGAGTTGCCCTCCCAACGATCGGAACATAAACATTTCCCGATTCGTTAATCATATTTATAACGTAACAATCAATATATATATATATATATATATATATATACACTGATCATATATGCAGTCGTCAAGATAACACTAAGCATTATTCTGAAGGACGAGAAATTTTAGAATGAATGATTCGATAGTAGTTACGACCGGTGGTCGCTTTACTACTCTAGTGTCGCCCCATGACTGAAAATACAGGCTAAATAATCATCCTCCCACAACCGAAGATCAAGTGCATTGCCCGTTGAGCTACTCCTCTCTCAAAGTAATAAATCAAAAGCATTTAGTTTGTGGGCGGTGTGGTGTAGAGAATAGAGCATTAGGCTATTGTCCAAGTCCCAGGTTCTGATCCCGGCTAAGGTAGAATTATTTATTCTGTGGTGAAGCGACCCTGGTGTATGGAGACCATCCTGGGGCACACCCAGCCTCTATAAAGTGATTTATAGCTTAATCAACTCCTTGCACGGTTGTTGGTCGGGAAACAGTATAAGTACTGTGCTGATGTACTATAAGTACCGAACCCCCAGAACCTTCGTGGGTTTCAGAGTAGCGTTTTTTTGTTTTTTTTAATTTAATATTTTATTAAGTAAGGTAAGGTATGTTGTGTAATTTGGTCTATAAAAACTCAGTACTTATTATTTTTTAGTCCATTTAATTATGTTTTTAATCAACAAATAATCAATAAATATGATTATTTGAAAGCAATAATCCTGGATTAATTTTGTATGTGTCAATTTATAATTTTGATAATAATATTAGATATTATTTTCAAAAAACTTAAGCCAATAAAAACGTTGCAGGATCTTTTGCTCAGTATATTGTGAGAACTTAATTTTACTCGGGCATTTGTGGAAAAAAAAAAAAAAATTGTCGACCACTTTATCGACGCTGGGTGAGAATCCCAGGACAGTTCCCTACCTGGGAGCTGATCCAGGTTCGATATATCAGAATAAATAAAATTCTTTCCCTTCCGGACTTGAACCAGACCATGAGATAAACTTTCTTGGCCACTGAACTATCTCCTTTTAAATTGCCTTTCTTTTCTTTTTTCTTTTTTTTTTTTTTCACCCTTCCAATTCCAAATTACCCTCCATTCAAACAATTATCCCTAAATAACTCCTTATTTAATATTAGGGCACGGATCACCGAATTCTTTGCACTGTAACGGACGTCTTCTTTCAATGCGGTCTCAACAATCTCCATTGTTTTTGCCAATCTGAATTTAAAAAAAAACCTTGTATTGAAATTAAATATTAACTTAGTAACTTTCGAAAAGAACTGCAATTTTCTATAGAGCGATTTTTTGAATTTAGGGGGTCCTTGCCATTGTACTGTATAGATAAAGGGATCACGAAAATATTTTGTTGTGAACCACTGCGTTAAACTATACAGAAAACCGAATCAAAATCCGACGCGTGGTTTAGAAAGAGTTCACGGAAACCAATAATCACTACGACTTGAATCCCATAGTACCTATTTATTATGATGGCCATTGAGGTGTCGGTAGTGTGAGGATTTATATGGACTTCAGCAAGGATGGCTCGCTTCTGCCAATTCTCCAGTCTCCTGTCTTCCAACACGTCTTTTATCCTCCAAAGATTTTAACTCTCTGTGTTTTTGTAGTCCATACTGTTCAATAGCATGTGACTTATTCAACAGATATGCAATTTTTGTAATAGATAAGCCCTGCGAACCATGAGCTCTCTCAAGTCACGAAAAATGCGCATATTAACAAGAAATCAGTTTCTCAGGCCCAAGTAAAATTAATACTGAACTAAGATTTGATTATCGGGATAAGATTTGTACATATAACGCTGGAAAGACGGTCATAGTACAACAAATAGGATTAATATTGAAAGTGTATGGAAACTTTTTTGACCTACCAATAACAAATGACATCCTGCCTCGTTTTATATTAACGATTAAATGAAAATAAATAAATAAGTTTTTTTATCCAATATTGGTATTAATAATTTGTGAATTGGGAAATTGTCAAGTTGAAAATAAAGAGCTATGCAAAATAAAAGCATGCTGTATGGAAACTTTTTTGAGTGTGTGTACATAGAGAAAAGAGAATAAGGTATTATTTAATAAAAATAAAAGTTTTCATTGAATTTCAGTGAAATTCTTTTAATTTATTGTTTCAACTTCAACATTTTTTAAAAGTATTCCAATTAATTTTAACAAGGTAGGTTAGTGAAAGTCGCGTGCTTTGGATACTAGATTTTCCAGAGTAATTCTTCGATATTATTCATATATATCGACATATTCAAAAATAAAAACTGATTAAAAATCAAAAACATAGACTTTGGAGAGGGTTGTTAGCCGGCGGGGAGTGGGGATGCCGCTATTGAACGCGGCGGGTTGCGAACGCATGGTCAGTAGCCAACCAGGAGCGGAGCAGGCCGGACATGAGAGAGGCCTTGTGTCAGATCCTCTGTTCCACCTTCAACGCCGACAATTCCAAGCTATCACAAGGTAAATACCTCATCGAGGAGTCCGTCTTGTATCTACAAAAACAAAAATATATTTTAAAAAATACCAATCAATAAACAAAATACAAAAAATTCGATACTCCCGAACATCTAATAATAGCGGGGAATGTGAGTGAACAGTGTGCTAGGGAGGTTTGATAATGAATTAGGTGATGTGAGAAAAAGTGATTAAGTCGACGGGTTTAAAAGCAAATTGCGAAAAGCTCTTCCCACGTCCGAGCTCGGCCACGAGCACGTTTTCGACTTCAGCTATCACAAAGTTAGGAGTAGGATTCCACTCTTAATAGATAAGTTGTTAACTTACTTTCAGTTTAATTAACGTTTTCAACTTAAATATGTCAATTATGTTTAAAAAAATAATTAATTTGCATATTTATTATATTATATTATGAAGTTACTTTTCGTAAATCCACGTATTGAAATAATAGTATCTATAAAAAAAATTAACGATGACATGGAATATAAAATATTTTATTTTTCTTAACTTCTAATCAAAATCATACTTATAAATAATAATTTTAAATGTTATACCATCATTATGATATATTGTACCATATATTCAGTAATCTAATTCAAAAAAGCCTATAAAATAAAATAAAAGTACATTTTTCCTCAATATTAAATAAACAAAGGCACTTTTTTCTGATCCACTTATTTTAATAATCACATCATTAAAATTTGAGAATCCGCCTATCGAAAATGGAATATTCTACTATTAAAAAAAAAAATAATATTTATGTATTCTTTCAACGGAACTACTATAAAAAAAAAATTAACTTAAAGTTTAATAGGTTAAAATTTGTTTTTGAATCCGTTCTCATCCATGTGAAATATGTAAAATCAGCTTATGAAAGGGATATTTAAGGATAAAACCAAATGAACCATAAAAGCACGTATTTCGCTATTTTTAGCTGTCGGTTCTCAAACTGATTTTCCCTCCTAACATCTACAGATATTTCCTGCCTCATATTTTTTTTTTAATTCTCATATTTCATAATAATTGTTGTAACATCATCTATTTATGGTTTACATTCATTATTCTTTTGGAATGCCGAATTGAATCGACATCAAGTTCACTCCCTTGCATGCGTGGAGATGACGCAATTGCCTTAGCCGGTGTGTCATACAGCACAATATATTTACCATTCATGAAAAAGCTTCAATCAACATGTCATTTAATAATTTATGTTAATTTTTAATTATTTGTACTTATTAATTTGCTTGTATAAAGAATTTTTTTTTAAACCTATTATTTAACATTAAACATATATTATTTAAAATGAAATAAAAATTGTTATTTAAACTTATTTTGAATTATTATAAGTAATATTTCTCAGAGATATATTATTTATAAAGTGTATGAGGAAGGAACCAGGTAAGTCACTCTTATATTTTAGAAGAAAGAATGAAAAATACATTTTTCCAATTATTAAATGAAGTATAAAATATTTTAATAGCGTTAAAGAATAGAAAAAACAAATATTAATTGTTTAATTTTCATAATTATAATTGTTTTCAATATCTTAAATTCCTAATTAAAATCTTTTGTTGTTTTTTCTTGAGAAAAACAAAACAGTGACACCTGCTTTTTTCCCTTGACCTTCATATCATCCATTGCATTTCAGATTACATTTCAAATTTATCTAAATATTATTTTATTTTAAAATTCTTTATAGAGTAATCAATAACGAAATTTCTCATACTATTTTGTCTACTTGCAGATTTTTCGTCTTTATTTTGAACTATTTCCAAAACATTTCCGGACGTTTGGAAACAGCAAATGTGTGTATCTTTATAAAAATCCGTTGATATTAATCGATTTTCAATTTAAAGTAACTATGAATGATATGTGTCAAAATAAATAATAAATCTTTAAAGCCTTTAGACCTGATGAAACCTATTGTATGCGTCGAAATGTAGGCACTAATTAGCCAAGATTGTCTATTTTTCTTGAATGAAGAATTTTCATCCTTCCAAAAATATAAATATTTTGAACATTCAAAACATGTTAAATTTATTTTTTTTAAATAAAACAATGCTGTAGATAATATTATGTTTTTTTAATTTACAAATATATGACAGCACATTGCGTTTTTCCAATGTATAGTCCAAGATTAAAATGAATTAAATGTTAAATATAATAATAAATAATTAATTTAATAATGAAGCCTAAATCAATCAAGCGCTCAATAATTAATTCTTATCAGCATTGTTCTTATCCAAAGTCATCGCTATCAAAGGTAAAAAATCAATAAGATAGTAAAAATTATCTATTTTCATTTAATCATTTTTACAGTAATAAGTTCTTTATTTATATATTTTTTAAATTCGTTTAATGCAACAACTTTTTTTTTGGTTTATTATTTTTATTAAAAAAATTATCCCCCTTCAAAATTTGAGAGCTTACGTTTCAAGATGCGTAGAACCCAAGGAACAAATAAAAAAAAAACGTTTTTCCTAATTAATAAATAAATAAATACCAATTATTTCCTCCTAAAATTATATTTCACAAAATGAAAAAAGAATCATTCGAATTGGTTAAGAACTAGCAGAGTTATTGCGTTTTGAAATTAGCAGTGGTGATATGCCATTTTCCTTTGAATTATTTATTGCTTTTCATATTAGTTAATTACCTATCTACAGCTTTATAAACAGTTATACCGTAATATTGTTATTTGGAAATAATAAACCATTGTGTAGTAATTTTCAGCGTCTTCTTAAATAAAATGACTTACTTCAAAAAGCAATTTGTGCGGTTCCATGTATCCTCCTAGGTTTGAAAACTGGTGAATTAATTTTCAGTTTATCGATCCTACACTTGCATTATTTATACCTTAAAAGTTCTATTTATAGTTTGTTCTTAACCAACCAGGGACGCTAAGTTGAAAGTTCGACAACTTTCGAGGGGGCGTGGCCTTCAGCAGGCATGACCCTGCTAATCTCCGAAAGAGGGGTCATTAAGTATTTATTTTTATCTGGAAAAGATACTTTAAGAGGTAAAAAAAAGTTGTATGTAATAAAACGCGTGCACTAAATTGCCGTTAGCGATGCCAATATCGATATTAAATAAATAATTAAATTAACTGTATTAAATAAACTGAATCTTTTTCTTCAACATCTTTGTATACATCCATACTAAGCTTTCTCCAATTCAGTATTTTCCGCTGTTTTCCATTTCCTCTTCTCTGCAGGAGCTGTAGCAAATAGCATTCTCACTCAATCCTCCAACCTAAGTCTCAACCATCCTCTTTGTCTTGCTCTGTGATTTCCATCAAGTAGAAGGTTTGGATGTATCTCACTATTTATTTGGATTACGTGCCAAGCACAGCGAAGTTGTCCAAGTTTAATTAGTTATACGACATTCTTTTCTTCTTTTATTGGAGAGAAGTTGATTCCGGTTGCAGTTATCAAAACACTTAATTATGTAGAAAACTTTATTTATTTGTTGCAACGTTTCGGCCTAAATTTTAGGGACATCACAACAATCACCCTTTATTTGATTATTGTGATTGGTATACCTTTATTTGATTGTTGTGATCTCCCTCCTTAAATCGCCCTGATGAAATACTAAAATTTGGCCGAAACGTTGGCACGAATAATACACTGTCAACCATTCTCACATGATTATTTTTATTTTAACTCGTATAGCTCAGCAGTCGTTCTTCTTCACCAGATGTAATTAACATTCACAGGTCCTTTATTTCGTTCGAAGATAAAGATTTCATTTTCCCTAGGCATCTTAAGGTTCCACATTCAGATGGTTACATGACGACATAAAGAATTCTCCTCTTGTAAAGTAATGTCTTAGTTCTCCTGATGATAAATTGGTACCTGAGCAGTTCCGGAGTCCAAAATAGCTTCTGTTGGCACTGGCTATTTTACTGATATTATTATCAGAGATGGTGGATGACCCAAAATATATAAAGCGGTCCACCTTCTGGTACTTGAAAGGACCAAACACAACGAACTTTTCTCAGAAATTTGCAGACCCTTCTTTTGAGCGGTTTGCATAAGCTCAAAGAAACCTTTCCCTAGTGCACACAAAGAAAACAATATCTATATCATCCTCATATGCTGATAAATGTTCTGGTATACCAGTGTTTTGAATACAAAAACAAATTACAGTGAATTATTCGTACAATACACGAGATAAAGATTTTGAAAAGATCAAGTCATAATTATAAAGAATGTTAACAATTGACAGTTGGAGATTTAGGAGGAAAGCGGAAGCGATGAAAGAATGAAAAAGTCTAAAATATTTATTGTTTTGCTAACGTTTCGAAACGCATTGTGGGCCATCATCCGGGTTCCTCTAGAGGATAAAACTGATAATGATAACGACAGTGAATCTTTTCCTAGCTGACTGACCGCCTCCTGACTACTGTCTTTCTCAACTTTTATCAGCTCAGAAAATGATTTTGAATTCTCCGAATTTCTTCTTCTTTTCGGAAATGGTGAATACAAGTCCATGACTAGAGAAAATAACAAATTGAAAATATCGAACTCGAATATTTTTCATACATAAGTATTAACGCTTATTTCGCAAATATAATGAAACTATACCAACGAACACAACTGGGTTCTTAGCAAATAGCTCCGTTCTCTGAAAAATTTGACATGTTATTTTTCTAAATTAATTTGCTGAACGTTTTACGTTTGAAGCTGCCCTTGTACTTCTCAACCGCCTTTCCCCAGTGACTACTCTGCTCAGCTGAAGCCTACTGGACACTCCAGCCATCCTGAAGTCTTCAGCCATTCAGTATTTCCACCCTCCCTTCGGTCTTCCACGTGGTCTTACACCACTGGATTTCCAGGTTATAATTTTAGGGTTGTTGTACTGTCATCCATCCTCATCACGTGACCCCTCTAATTGAAACGCTGAATAAGCACGAAATGGGAGATGCTCGTAGATATCTCGTGGTTGTAGACATATTGATTTATCCTCAAGTGGTACGCATCATTTTCTGTAACATGCTCCATGATGCGTCTTAACACTTTTCTCTCAAACCTATCAATTTTTTGTATAGCGTAAAAGTTGCGTAGGCATAGGTCAGTAAGGATCGGATGATTGTTTTATAAACGATGATTTTTGTTCCCTTATTAAATAATTTGTTACGGATGAAACTTCCCAAGGCAAAATGTGCTTCGTTGGCTGCCATTATCCGGTTTTGAATCTCTTCCTCTTTATCGTTCAAATCGTTGATTATTCAGCTCAGATATTTGAAACTATACACGCAATAGAATGAATACTGTCCTGATTACATGTTCATACATTTTTATATATTTTTAAAAAGCATTTTCTAAAGTTTTTTAATATTTTAAAATTAAAAAAATGTTTATTAATTTTAGACTGAAAATTGTTTATATTATGGAACATATAATGTAGAATTTAGAATAAATTTGTTGGTAATAAAAAATTATGATTAAACTACTTTAAATTCACTGTTGGATCAATATGTACCTAATTTATGTATAAAACGTACCCTCTAGTTCTAATACTCAAGTGTTACTGTGATAAATTTTCCTTCTTAAGCTAGGATGAAATTTAGTTTTGGCTCACCTTCTGAGGTATCGATCGTCGAAATTATCAAGGTTATAGTATGTTTGTCAATTATAATACATAGTTTATTAATTTAAATAAAATAAATCTTAAACGTCTTTTGTTTTATTATTACAAAACCTGGATAAAACTTATTGGTATAGTCTAGAAGTTGGGATTTTGCCGTTTCTAGAAAAATGGCGCCCGGGACGAATTTTTCCTCTACCTGAAGAATGTCAAAATAAATTTCGACCATAAGGACAGATTTTTTTAAAATAATTATATTAATCCCCTGTGGATAGCCTATAGCCTAAAGCGATTCAAACAAACGAGCTGCAGCTCTATTATTTAGAGGAGACATTTGGCACGAAATCAACTATTTTATTGTTCATGTTATTTTCTTTCCTTGTGTTATAAATGCGTTTATTATGCAGGGGAAACTTGATAGCACTCGCATTCTATCATAGATTTTATATTAATTTCATTTTAGAAAGTAGAGAAATTTGATCAATAAATGAAGTTTTAATAAACTTTAAAATCAGTTTAATGAATTTCATAATCCTCTTGCCTTCCTTTAAATTGAAATACCTGAATATTCTTGAAACATATAATTTCGAATCAGGAAAAATATAACATTCAAAGTAAAAACAGATATTTATTCCTGAAGATTGAGAATGAATGAATAATTCTAATCACGTTCAGAGCCTCTGATAAAACATTTCTCTAATTTATACAAGCGATGCCTTTATCAAATACAATGATATCTGTTTCATAAACTAGTTCATGAATGCTAACTCTGTCAGATTCTGCCCCTTAATTTCAGCAATTATTCAAGTCGTATTAGTTTTGTTTATGGTTTCTTGCCTTTTCAATATACAACCCTATATTTTGGTTTTTTATTTTCAATAATGATAATTGATATTTATGAACAAAAAAAAATTTATTTTCCTCTAAAGTTGAGACTACACATTTCAAGATATAATATTGATACACGTATAATCCGCATTAAAAAAATAAAATAAAAAGTCTTTTCTTAGAGACTATTGAGGGCATTTGCCACTGATGTCATAGGTAAATTCGCGATTCTTCTTGTTTCTCGTGATTACCATTGGCCATTATGTTCCAAAATGGCGGTTATACGCCCTAACTCTGTTATTGTAAATATTTGTAGAAATAGTCTACTGTGTTTTGGAGTTAGTGCACTGAAATATGAACTTTGCAGTCAACATTCATGAATTATTCTTTTCCATAGACTGCCACGTCACTTTTCTTTAGTTTATGTGACTATTTAATTCCCAATATGACTTAGTTTATGAATAAACATTTGAGTTAGATCAGTTGAAAAAACATTAACATGTCTATCTATTTAATTTAAGCTTTTTCCCAGTCAGAGAGAAATTGAGCTTGCGGACGGATATTGGTGAAGAATAGAAGGTAAAGAAGGAAAGTTATAATCTTCCAGTGGCGCGACTGGCCGTGTTGGCCCTTGGTCGCGCGGTGTATTATGCTGTGAGAATACACTCGCGTTTCGCGATGAATTTTGTAGGGTAGGGTCATCACTCCCTATGCTTATTTAAATAGTTATATTTATAATTTAACTAACGAAATGTATTATCAATCATCTATGTACATTTAGACATTGGTACATCGGTTACTTTTTTCATTCAAACCAACTCCTAAACGGTTGTTACTAGCGACAAATGTTATATTACAAAAATATAAAGAGGAACTGTCGTCAAAATTTTTATTAGAGCCACACCAACAGAGAAAGAGCGTGCCGAAAAAGCGCCAGCACTTGATAAATGTAGGCAAACCGTGACTTTTTTCATTCGAAACAATTTAACTCCCAAACATTAAGTCCTAGCGAAAAATGTTATATAACAAAAAATATTTTTACTAAATTTCTAACATGAAAGCTATCGTCAAATTTTCGATCCGACCAACATCGATAGAGCTAGGCGTGTTACATTTTTTTAGGATGAAAACAACTTTACACAATGAATGTTGCAGATCCCCAGCCAAAAGACATGTCAAACTGATATATTTTGTTTTGGACACTAAACCATCTGATGTGATTGTGGAAGCATCTTATTTTATTTTTTTTTTTTTTTTGTGAATATTATTATTTTTTATATATGGCTGTTTAAAATAATAAACGATTGTGTAATAATTTGCAGCATTTTTTTTTCTCACAATGTATTCCTTTTCTCCTTTAAGAACATGAAAAACAGAGGAACTCTCATTAGCGTCGTGAATATTTTAAAGCTGATTTCTAAAGAAGCTGACACAATAAAGCGGAGAGGCACCTTCCCAGTGTGACTCGAATATATTTATTGAGCTGTAGCTGAAGAGGCGCTATTCTTGGAGTAGCTACGGGGACACGCTAGCTACAAATATAGCCAGCCGTGCCTACCTCACTTTTATCCCCTGTGGGCTCAATTGTGGACTTAAAACCTCAATGCCTTGAAGTTTAGGTTGTACAGTTTTCGTAGTACGTTTCCAAGTATCGAATCCTCTTTAACTAGAAGTTCTATCGCATAATTTGCACCCTTCTCTAACCCTGAGTTTGAGAAGAGATTCATCTCCTTTCTTAAAACAGTGCTCTCAATTTGCAAATGTCAAACTCCAGGAATAAAGTACCGGATCTTTACATTTGAAGGAAAAGTTTTTCATTTTTATGAGTTTTATTTGGAGAATCCGTGTATGGAGGGTGGAAAGATCCATGAAATCATACATTAATGCACAGTAGCATTCAAAAGATCAGAAGCTAATTATTTTAAAATTCATCGTTAGAAATAGTCAGGATGCGGAAGGATAACTTCATCTCGTTCCTTTCCTTCCCCTTACACTAACTAGTAGTACTGAGTAGGCAGTTACGTTTTCAGATGATTGATCCGCTACCTTGTTCTGCGTGAAGATTGATTTAACCATGTATTGAAAAACAAGGGCTCGAAAATATATCGACGAGGATTGCTGAAAGAAATTGAATATGTGAAAAATAATTCGAAGCCTTAGTGGTTTTCATTTCTCGGTGGAATCGCTCGTAATTTTTTTGCAGAGAATGGTTAACTACCAGATAGCGAAGACCAGGTTATTTCTTCTTGGGAACGAAGACATTTTTACCTTTGATAAGAACCAAGCTTAAGAGTCATGATCTGTTACTAGTTACTCAATCATGCTGTTCTATACAAAGCAATGAATAGATCCGTAGTTCGTAATGAAAGTACATAGGAGAACCTCTGGATTCTCTCATTTGGAAAGGTATTGGAACAGCGCTAAATGAAACAGGACGGTAATGTTAGCAGGACGATGAAACATAGGTCAGATTGTTGATAGAGGCCAGACTACAATGATAGCGCCCGGAAGATCGATGGAGAAGGTTCATGGATCATAACACCTGACTTGGGTGAGAAAGAGAGTGTTCTATGAAAGAAATTGGAAGGAATGGACCTTGGGTAACCCTCCACTTCTTGTGGCAGCATTGAGGTAGAGAAAGAAGAAGAAGTGATGCAAAGGATGCTTGTATTCAATAAGACACTGTTTTCTTAGTTTACCTGCTTCAGGGTCTATCTGTCAGGTTCATGCATGAGATATCCTTTTCAAGCTCTGCAACTAAGAATGATATAGTGGAACTTGCATTGCCTAACTGCAAGAAGTGCTGGGCATGAGATGCTTCAGCAGGAATCTCCTATTCCAGAAGATAGGAAGATGGTACTTGGCAAGAGTGTTTTAAAAAGGTGTATTGTGAAGAAGTAGACACAACGTGAGCCACTTCTTGAAGAGGTGTCGTCTGACAGCAGTTTTCCAAAAAAACATTAAAAATGTATAAGAAGATTTTTTTTTTTTTAATGTAGATATCTTAAACTATTGTCTAATCCATGAGTGACTTTGATTTTTTCCTTTACAAGGGTAAGGACATTTAACAATGACAAAAATTGATATAAAATTAAGCCCTTCCAAAAGAATTGTTAGGCAGTTGATGTATATCTTTCAAAGGCCCTACAAATGAACTAAAAATAAATAAAGTTCATGTTTGAAATTTTAACAGGAATTAATCAGGGAAATAGATATTAAATATATTTTATTAATTATTAGTTTTTAATATTCCCTTTTTCCATTTTTATGCCAATGCATATTCGAACTGATAAGTTCTTTTCTAGGAAAATACCACAAACTACATGGGTGCTGCGTCTATGAATCAAGCATAGACGATTGCAGACCTTAGAGCTGTTGAAAGCAGCTAGCCCATCGCCCATTTAAAGGGTCAATGGAGGTGAGGAAGGTGGTTATTTCTGCTATAACCTAAGTTAAAATGTAAATCATTAAATATTGAAATTTAAAGAAATCAAAAACAAATAATTCTTAATAAAAACAGGTTAAACGGAAGATTTCAATATGATATCAAATAATTTGTTGGTTTCTAAGCCTTCCGAAAACAGTTTATTTCAATAAACTTTAAAAGTTTTGGGGGCCCTCCCAATCATCAGGACTCACTAAAATACATCAACAGATTATCAACTAACATCGAAAGATAACTATTTTATATACTAATTAAAAACATTATCAAAAATATATATAACAATGTTACATAAAAATTATATTTACCTGAGTTGTTTTAAAATTAAAATATCCATTTATAATTAAAATTTTGTCAATAATTTATGTTAAAATTTTTTTTTTTTTTAAATTACCACCAGGGACAACACCCATCTAAACTGACATATTCTTTGATCCCTTATGGATTAGGGTCATCCTATTTATTGTAGAAAGTACACACTGATTTATTATTAAATATAGGTCAGTAATGTAAGGTTTACAATTTTAACTTTCCTATTGCATCTGCATAGTGAGAACTAAGGTATTTTGAATCTGTTTTATAATTTATGGTATTTTTGTTTATATATATATAGATTCAATTTTAAACATAAATTATTGAAATTTTTTTAGTTAAAAATGTATATTTTAATTTTTAAACACTCAGATAAATATAATTTTTATGTAACATTATTATATATATTTTTGATAATGTTTTTAATTAGTATATAAAATAGTTATCTTTTGATGTTAGTTGATGATTTGCTGATGTATTTTAGTCAGTCCTGGTGATGGGGAAGACTTCCGAAACGTTGACTCGTTTAAAGTTTATTGAAATAAACGGTTTTCGGAAGACTAACAAACTAACTAATTATTTGATACAAATAATTCTTTTTTTATTTAATCATTTATTTGTTTGAGAATTGTAAGAATCTTCTTGAATAAAATTAAATTTACTAATTTTTAGATGGAATAAGAAGTTTCATTTTATTATTATTTTATTTTTCTTTCTTTAAAGTAGTTTAACTTTTGTAAATATATGAAGACAACTACAGATATTCTTATAGTAAATGTACCTTCCTTCAGTAGTAGTCTCTTGAACATTATTTATTCTGTAAAAATCATTAATTTGAAATTCATGATTTTAATACTGATTTTGTAGCACTGAAAAGAACATAGCAATTTATTTATTTTATTTATTTTTTCCATTTCTCAAAGAGCTTCATTCACTGAAATTATTTTCATTAAGTATTTCTTGCCATTGTTATTTTAATCTTGTTAAATATTTTCAATATTCAGTGCTGCATATGTCACAGACTGAAATATGACATACCACAGATAATAACAATACTTATATGTTATTTAAAATCCAGAAATGATCCAAAATAATGTAGGTATGAGTTGAATTAAATAGCAAAGCTGGTATAACAAATAGGCATTTTAAAATAGGTGGGGTATAAAATGGCAATACTCCAACTTGCTGGGTGGCTAAATAAAGTTCTTTATTATTGATCCCACCAGCAAAATGTGAATCATATTTCACATTGCTTTTGAATTCTTATTTAGAATTTATTATATTTTATTTTTTTTTTAAATCTTAAATAAATAAAGTGATAAGAATTCTTTGCCATGCTAAATAAAATAATTATCTGAGTTTATGAATAACAAATTTAACAGAATGGGTTTAATTTTGAATGTAGCCTTCAAGTTCATAATTAAATCATATTTCACCATTACATATTCTCATGTAACTGACTTAGTTATCATTTTTTTTTCTTTAATAAATTTTCTGATATGCTCCAAGCAAAAATTTATTTTTTACACATAACTGTCATTGAAGGATGTAAAGTATACCCTGCCTGAGTTAAATAATACTTTTTTTTTTTTAAGACTTTGAATTAATTTTTAGTTATTTTTTATCAATTACAATTCTAGTGATTAATTTTGGTAAATAAAATACTGAAAATATTACCATTTTTATCATAAAAAAAGATCTATAATAAACGGTAATAATTACACAATAGTTAATGTTTTAAAAATGACTTCAGAACAGAGGTGTACAAACTCTCATAAATTATAAACACCAAATTTTTTTAAGGCTTTACCCTAATAACTATTATCTCCTAGTAATTATTTTCAGTGTTTTATTACCGTCTTTAAAAAAAATATTTATATCCGATTACTCTTTTTTAATTGCTATATATATATTTTTTTAAGTTGAGTAGCCAGGACGTCAGAGTGTTGGTAGCCTGGGTCGTGTAGATTACTTACTATGCGGAACATATTTCAATTCCTTGCCTGATAGTAACAATAATAATAGCCAAGTTACTGCCACGTCTAGCCTGGAAGTGAGTATTGTGAGGTGACTCTTGATGAGCTGAGTAGTGTTCAACATGCAGTTCTCATGAAAGCTACTAGAATTGTCCAAATTGTCAAGAATAAACAGCTCGAGGTAGTCCAACTTCTTGTTTCTATAAAAGTTATAGAATCTGGAAAATAGAAAAAGTGTTATAAACATCAAATAATAATGAGCCTTGATTTTTATGGCGGTATAATCAATATTTTTATAGACAGCTCCTTAAAAAAAAAAAACAATCTTTCAACCTTGGCTAACCTTTTCAGCTGTTTATTTGTGGACTCGGTAATGGTTGTCTTTTTAATTTTTGTTGTTTATCCATTCTACAAATCTATCTCGTTTACCATTTAAATACTGTATTAAATTGATTTATAGGCTTTAAATTTCTAGCTTATCTGCCTGAATTTTCTTTGACAGGAAATAAGTTACCTCTATTTTTGGCTGGAAACTAAAGTTTGATAGATACTTCTGGGTTTCCTCAAACTTGATCTTTTTTTTTTTTTTTTTTTTTTTTCTTTATTGATAATAAAATCAACTTCATTATAAACTTATCTGAAACACGTTTTTATCTTTTCTCATTTTAATCATGTTATATAAGTTCATGGGACTTGGCTTTCCTTTAATTTCTTTCATTCTTCTCTCTAGGACATTAAAGTGAGAAGATGTACATTCTCAGCATTAATGTGCTCTTGCAATCTTGATGTGCATGGTTAAACTTTTTAATATCTTCATCTACTGTTGTCTTATAAGATATATTATAATATCTTTGATATTCCAGTGTTCATTTATAATTTCCTGTAATTTTGTTTTGTTTTCAAGTTTTTGTATGAGTTATCCGTTGGAGTGCCTCTAGGATCTCTATTGTTAGATGGATATGTGCAAATATATTTTTAAATTTGCTTATCACGAATAATTTTGCTTTCTATAAAAGCATTGGATGTCCTGTCCAAGAACCAAAACATTTTTAGATTTGCCAAGTTCAGATGCATTACTTTTTTTTTAATTAATAGGCTTTTCCTTGAGAAATTCTAATTTGCTTTCTGTAAATGAAAAGATCTTTTAAGGTCCTCATTCTTTCTGTATCAATTTAATGCCCTTATACTTAAACCAGAATAATGAATTCCAAATAAAATTATCAAGTTCATGTAACCCTCATCAGAAATGTTGTGATGTATAAATGAAGTTATGAAGAAACAAAATCAGATGATCTATGGCATAACCATCAAGAGACAGCTATGGTTAGTTATTAAGTGACAATGTAGTAGCGTTTTCTTATATCTTGTTTATCTGACTCTATGGACTTCTTTTTTATGAAGAAATCATATTTTTATAAAAAAAATTATAAATCTTATTTTCTTGGTATTATTATAATATCTTAATGTCCTCTTACTTTTATATCTTCTAAATGTACTTTCTGCTGTATTCTACAATTACTTATCTTTTTCATCTTAAATCTTTGACCCTGCCTTCCACATGGTGTTAGCTATTAAAGCAAAAAGATGGTGTAGGTTGCTGTCAGGAAATAAAATAAAATAAATTAGTATTTCCTGACCAGCAACTGGTCCATCCTTCCTTAATTATTGAACATAAGCTATTTATTTATTTTTCTTATTATGAGATTCTCATACTCTCAAATATTTTTTCTTTTTTCTTTCTCCTTCATATTTTCATATTGTACTCTCATGTAGCATTAGTAATCATGTTATAATCTTATATCGATTTTGTGGATGCATGCCAGAAACTGTAGATCAGAGTTTGTAAAACAGTTTCTTGTACCCTCTTATCTGAAGATAGAAAAATCTTAAAGAAAAACATGTGTTTGTAGGAAACAATGTCACCAAGGATGGAGCAGCAATTGGGAGTGGCGAAGATGAGCCTCGCGGAGGGGACAAGCTGGAGGGGGCCGGCTCAACTCAGGGTGACGCTCTTCACCTCCAGAGACGGGTGGGACTCCTCAGTGGGGTGGCTCTAATTGTCGGGACTATGATTGGTTAGTGCATAATGAATATATTATAGTTAATTTAGTATATATGAAGCAGTGGTAACCGAGGCTATTAAAATGCCATCTTAACAACCTGGAGTCTCAGACCACACAAATATAAATCAGTCTAAGGCAGGTTGAAATATTTTGGGGAGGAACAAAATTAGAGATCTCAAACTTCTCACTCTAATGTAATTTCACACCAATAAATTAATTTTGTTTACTAAGTGGTATACTAAAGTTATTTTATTATATATAAATATATTTATGTTTGACCTTCACTAATAATAAAATATTAGTACAAAAAAAAAAAAATCTGTACCTCTACGACCCATGAAGGGTCTTGGGCTTAGTTCATATAGAGATTCGTACTGTTTCTAAGCCAAGAAATGTGCAATGAGGTGATTAGGCCAAGATCACACTCAGCCATCAGGTGTTTCTCTAATTTTAGGTACCCTCTTTATAGAGGCTGAGTATGCCCCAGGAGGGTCTCCATATCCTATGGTCGCTCTGGCGGAAATAGTAGAATAAATTATACTCTGCTACAGCCGGGATTCAAACCCAGGACCCGGAGAACAGTACACTAGTGCTCTATACACTAGACCATGCCTTGTGTGATAGTAGAAGACACACCAAATAAGCAAACATTTGCTCTGCCATCTTCCAAGGAAACTAAGAATTATTGTGTGGTTGCTCACTCAACACCCTGGTGATTGCCAAAAATTTAGGACAAAATATCCACAATTCTACCATCATGATAATAATAAAATTAGTTAAGGGTTATGAGGTGCAGTCAATAATTATCAACTACAATTTATCAGCTTTTCGAGAATTTATTTTTCACACATTCTCTCCCTAATAGTAAAAAACAGAACATAAGAGAATATTCATACTATAAAAGTTATATAGTAAACCCTTACAATACCACTCTAGTTACTATTTCTACTAACTTTCTTAAGTGTTATCTTGAGTATTGAACATCTTGAATAGTTTTATGTATCATATTATTTTGCATCAATTACATTGCGTAGCAAGTACATTCAAGCAATATTTTCTATTCTGGGCTGAGGCAGAATAATTGTTTATTCTGTTATTTCAGCCGTGGGATGATTTCTGGGTGAGAATACCCTCCTTGTACATACCCAGCCTGTATAAACTGGATATCCAAAAATTATAGAAAAAGCCACCCGAATGAGCATGATCTCGGCCTAATCAACTTCTTTCAAGGCTATTGTCCTAGAAACAGTACACAAATCTATATATGTATTGAAAATATGAGTATTCATAGGTTGTAGAAGTATATATTGTTTGTAATAATATTATCTATTATTTATGAATTATTTGCTGTATATTCATTATTATTCCCATGATTTTCTTCATGTGTTTAATATGTGTGAGAGGGAGCGGCGTGGTCTAGTGGATAGAGCACTAGTCTGCTGTGCTCCGGGTCCTGGGTTCGAATCCCGGCTGTGGCAGAAATATTATTTATTCTGTTAATTCAGTCGGGGGGCGACCCTAGGGTATGGAGACCCTCCTGGGGCAGACCCAGCCTCTATAAAGTGGGTACCCAAATTAATTGGGGGAAAACCTGGCGGCTGAGCGTGATTAAGGCCTAATCACCTCATTGCACTGCCGTTGGCCTAGAAACAGTACGAATCTCTATATGTACTGAGCCCAAGACCCTTCATGGGTTGGTAGTGGTGCAGGTTTAATATGTGTGAAATATGTGTAGCAATATAATTATTTATAAATTAAGTCTAGTTTACCACTTGGCAATAAAAGTTTATTACCGTGGTGGAAAGTTTATTATGATATGAAATTAAATTCACATTTCTTAAACCTAACTGTGTTTCAATCTCTGAATCTTATCATTTTTTACTTAAACTCATTCACCAAGAGTATAGATCCATGTTGTGTAGTTTTATAGACCAGATTTTGAAATTAAGCAGTAACCATGAATAATATATTCAATTCTTTATTAATGTTTAGGATCTGGAATATTCGTTTCACCGACTGGCTTACTGGTTAGAACAGGATCAGTTGGAATGAGTTTGATGATTTGGATAGCTTGTGGCCTCCTATCGTTATTAGGTATGTTAGCATAGTGTCATCCAAAACAATCTACATTAAAAGTGTTTTTTTTTGCAATACCTTAATTAAAACTTAAATTTAAAAAAAAAAAAATGTTACAGGAGCACTCGCATACGCGGAACTTGGAACAATGAACACAAGTAGTGGAGCAGAATATGCCTATTTTATGGATGCATATGGACCACTTCCAGCATTCCTATTTTCATGGGTATCCACACTTGTATTGAAACCTTCACAAATGGCTATTATCTGTTTGAGTTTTGCGAAGTATGCTGTTGAGGCATTTGTCACTGAATGTGATCCTCCAGTTACGGTAGTGAAACTCGTAGCAGTTATGGCAATATGTAAGTTATTAAATTCCTCCAGCCTATAAAAAATATATATATTGTTTTATTCTTTAATACTATCATCTAATTCATTTAAATATAGTTTGTTTTAATTAAAATATTTTACATAACATTACTTCTAAATCTCATTTCTTTAAAGAAATCTTTACAATAAATCTAACTTCATTTATCATGGACTGCTTTACATAGAACATATCCACAAAAACAAATATTAATTTAATTACTTACTGAGAAAATTAATTTTTATATAATTGAATAATTTAGTGCATTTGATGAGTTTTTACTCTTACAGCAATTGTTATATTTATCTAAATTATAGTGAAAATTATTCTTAACTTGATAAGTGATAAATATTTTATAGTTTCTTAGATAAAAATGAAAACCTAAGAATCATTTTTCATTACTTACCTGATTATAAACTCATAAAATAGTAATTTTTTCTTATTTTTTTGCAGTGATCATCTTATTTATAAATTGCTACAGTGTTAACTTGGCAACAAGTGTCATGAATGTATTTACCGCAGCCAAATTAATTGCTGTTTTGGTGGTAGTAGTTGGCGGAATGTACAAATTAGTGCAAGGTAATTTTACTTGGTCCGTACAAACAGAATGACATTAAGTTGTATAATATATTTAGTAAAATATGCTTTTGTCTTAGGAAATACACAAAATCTGGAGAACGTGTTTGAAGGAACAACATATTCTATTGGAAATATAGCTACAGCATTTTACACTGGTTTATGGGCCTATGACGGATGGAATAATTTAAATTATGTGACGGAGGAAATTAAAAATCCTTCAAAGTGAGTAATTTCAGTTCTATTTTATGTAAAGAAAAATCATTATTTTTAAATTTTTCCACATTTCCTTTTTAAAATTACATATACCTTAGGTATTTTGTACAATGTATATCTTGTACAACAATTTGTTTCAGGTGATCATCATTATTGTTGTTGAATTATCCCACCCTACTGTAGTGATTTTACTTTGTGTAAACTACTAACCAATAACTATAACTATTACAGACCTACTGTTGACTTACAAATGAAATATTAGACGTGACTTTCAAAACCCTCTCGTGCTCAGTCAGCACAGGACGTTCATAGTACTTCCCACTGTTTCAAAACTTACCAAAACATCAACTTACTTTTCAAATGTACAGAAAAAAATTTGCAATAAATTGACCATTTTAAACATCAAATCAACTAAGACACATGGGAAAAAAGGTAAATTATATTTTACAACACGTTTTAGGAGAGTTATTATTCTCTCCCACAATGCTCACAATACCACATTCTACATGGTGCATTTAAGTACTGTGTTATAGTGGGCTGGGCACTGTGGATGAGAAGTCTATTGAAACCACTGATTCCCTTGAGAGAGATCCAGGCTTTTCCGGTAAGTCATAAAAACTACTTTTTGAGTGTTTCACCTCTTCTCATATTAATTTTGTAATATAAGTTATTTCCAATGTTAACCACATTACACCTTTCTTGAAATTATAAATTCCAATCCATACTTTCAATATTGATTAATCTTATCAATGAAAAAGTGTCAAAAATAGTTTCTATTATGTTGCAGGAATTTACCAAGATCTATAGTTATTGCTATCCCATTGGTTACCATATGCTATGTCCTGATGAATATTTCTTATCTGGCGGTAATGTCTCCAGCGGAAATGACCGAGTCAGAAGCTGTTGCTGTGGTAAGATCAATTTTCATACATATAAAACAAAATTTATTGAGTAAATAAGAATTGTTAATTTTCTATTTGAAAAATCTGGTGCAATAAAAAATCAAGAATTTTCAAATACAGTTAGAGATGAAAATGAGTGAAACCATTAAAGAATTATTAAATTGAATTTCTATAGAAACATGTGTTTTATTAAAAAATCTATTATATTATTATCTAAAATAATCAGTTAGTTTTATCGGCTTTTCATCACTCTTTATTAACTTTTACAAGCTTGTGTATAAGATAACATTTTTCTAAAATCTTTAGCTTTCCGACGGTATATTATACATCTATATTACTGTTCTTATTTTCAAAAACAAAAAATTTGTTAACAAAATATTTTTGCAGTTTTCTCTTTTAGTTGTTTACCAAATTAGCTCAAATTCCATATTTAGCTGTTAATTATCAATGCTAACAAGATAATATAGTTATTTTTATAGAATATGCAGAATTAAAGGTACTTTGGAGGAAGAAAATTTAAAATATCGTCATCTAAGCCCTGTCATACTATTCCAATCAGAATGAAACCTACATGATATTAAAGCCCATTAAATTTAACATTGATATAGAGGGTTTAATCAAAATCGTCTTTTTGGAGAAAATTGTAAAACGATGCAAAATGCATAGAATAAAGTAGATCTTCCGGTCAGCTGATTTTGTTGAAAAAGATTCTGTAACATCTCGGGTGTATAGTAGTCTTAAATATGAAATCTCAGTTCCGTACATCTTTTCGTATTTGCGCTAGGGTTACCACACACACACGGACTTTTTGCAGGACTTGGTTGTTTAGACTCAGGGGACCCTAAAACGTGTATTTCCGTTGAAAGCTGGAATTCAAAAATTTTCACAATCGCAATACTTTCCCTTACTATATATTCCATATATAGTTAAGTGAAAGTAAAAACAATCCAAAATGATTTACAAAAATTGTTATTGTCCAAATTGGTTAAGCATGTGCATTATATCTATATTTGGAAGATTATGCAAATATTTACATTTAGATTAACAGTAGTGTGCTACTAGTTTCTACATGAGCATGGCTTGGAAAAAAATTGTATCCACTAGAATATTTTCAATGAGATTAGTCATAACATATATATATATTTTAAAGGTACTCCATAACTTGACACAAACAACAGTTAGGCGTGCGAAATCCAACTGTTTTCATGAAGCTCTGGCCTCTTCCCTGATTATAAAACCTAATGGCAACTCCTTCATAAAATTTCCCTCTGTAAATCCTTTACCTCATCTAGTTTCTCAGTATCATTTGACAAACTAAATTCATACTTTTCATCCGATTCCTCCAACATTACACCAGCCTCGTCGGCCAACTTTTCACTCATACCATAATTTTATTGTGATCATTTTTATTTCTTAAATATTTCTTCCACAGTACTTGTTTCTTCCATATTGAAATCTTATACCACTTCATCAGTTCTGATGGAAACCTGTCAAACTGTTAAAATTATGCCTACCTGAAATCCTACCAGTTCTTTTCATTTACTATTTTTCCATCCAGAACTCTGTATTCCCTACTTCGTGGAAAAAAGCCTTAGTTCATGCTATCAACAAAATCTCTAATCGGACATTACCTAAAGATTATCGCCCTATCTCTCCAATCCTCTAGAACAAATTGTAAAATCCCAAGTGACCCATTTTCTTGAAGAGACCAATCAACTTGACCCTCTCCGATCTGGCTTTCGACCTGGCTTCTCCACACAATCAGCCCTAAAAAAATCACATTTTGGTGATTGTTGTGGAAATAAGGGACATAGCCCCAGAATAAAATGTTTTTATTATTATTTAGAAAAAATATTAAAACATGGGGTTCTTCTGCAAAGAGAACACAAATGATGCGATAATTTTGTCCTCTAGCTCATATGAATTATATTATATAGATTCTGTTCTTAATTTTCCAAAATTTGTCTAATTTAGTGCTATTTTTAATATTATACTTTTAATTTTTCAGACTTTTGGAAATCGTATACTTGGATTTATGGCTTGGTTGATGCCACTATCTGTGACTATCTCAACATTTGGCTCAGCCCATGGCACACTTTTTGCTGCAGGAAGGTAAACAAAAATTTTTCTAGCTTTTTAAAATTAATTACTAATAATTAATAAAAATAATTTATGTTCTGTACCACAGTTTTTAGAATTCTTTTATTCATTAAACTAATTTTTCCTCAAGTAATGGTGGAATAATTCTTATTTTTTGTAGATTATGTTTTGCCGCAAGTCGAGAAGGTCATCTTTTGAATATACTGTCATATGTGCACATCAGGCGAATGACTCCCGCACCAGGACTCATATTTCATGTAAATAATTAATTGTATTTTAGCTTGTTATAAAAGTAAACGAACTAATAGTTACTCCTATTGTTCATAATAGTTAATATAGTTTTAAGAATAGACAAGCTTAACGAAAGTAAATATTGTGTAATGGGAAATACATTATACTATTATAAAATTAAATAATTTTTTTTTTAAATTATGCTTTAATCAGTCATTTATAATCATTTAACTATGCCTATTATATTTATATAATAATAAAGATAATTTTTTATTGTTTCAGTCGTTGATTGCCATTGCTATGGTCTTATCAGGAACCATTGATTCATTGATTGATTTCTTCAGTTTCACAGCCTGGATATTTTATGGTGGAGCAATGCTTGCTCTTATTGTGATGAGATTTACTAGGCCGAATTTCCCTAGGCCATACAAGGTAGGTTTCAATTAAAAAAATAAATTGTATAGAATAAAAAGCTATTATATCTTTAGAGAAATATATTTTACTGATCAATAAGTAAAACCAACAAATTGAGTAACCATTGCTAAGAAAAATATTAAGACAAAAAAATTTTGTATCTTTAAAAATCACTTCAAACTTGTGGTTTTTAGGTTGCCTTATAACTCACAAACTCCACAAATCCAAAATGTAATTTAGTTTTAATTTTAATAACAACCTGGATGTGATTGTTCATTGACTTTTCTTATTTTAAAAAAATGTTTCGATTAATTTATTGTAATAACTGAATATTTCTAGCTCATGGTAATCCTAAAAATCTGGTGCGAGCATCACAAAACTTTCAGTTACCTCGCAGTTAAAATCCATTTAAAAACTATTAAATATACTTCAATTTGAAAAATATTCTATGTTGATTTTAATAAAACTTGTATTCATTTTCGTTGGAAACATAATTTAGATTAAATAATATAACTACATTAAATTTTTAATGAGTAATAAGTTTATCCCCTATTCGTCTCTTTATATTACCTTTTACAACTTTGTGTATCAGATAATATTTCCAACGGTATAATATACGTTTATATTACTGTTCTTAATATAAAAACAAAACAAAAATTACATTAAAAAATAGTCACCAAATTCGTCCAACTTGTGTATTTAGCCATCCTTCATCAATGTTATTAAGATGATAAGGTTAGCCTTTTGGAATGTATAAAATTAAAGGTAGTTTAGAAGAAGAAATTTAAAATATCAGCATTTAAGCCCTGTCAGACTATTTCAATCAGAATAAAACCTACGATATTATAGCCCATTTAATTTTACATCAATATAAGAAGTTTAATCAAAATTGTTAGAGCCATTTTTGAGGAAATTGTAAAAAAGGTGGAAAATGCATGGCATGAAGAGGCTCTTCTGGTTAGCCGATTTTGATAAAAAAAGTTACCATTACATCTCGGGCAAATATTTGTCTTAAATATTAAAATTTAGTTTCCGTACGACTTTTTTTTTTTTTGCACTAGACTTACCACACACATATGGACTCACATACACAAAACTTTTTTCGGGACTTGGTTATTTGGACTCAGGGGACCCTAAAATGTGAATTTCCGTCTAAAAATGGAATTTGAAAATTTTCATGATTGCAATACTTTCCCTTACTATATATTTCATATATATGTAAGTAAAAGTAAAAATGTTAAAATAAAGTTATGTTTTATAAAATTATTTTTATTATCATCCAATATCCTATATTAACGTATTTATATTTTTCAGGTACCCATTATCATTCCATTTATAGTCTTGGGGATATCATTGTACCTGATTGTAGCTCCAATTATAGATACTCCTCAAATAGAGTATTTATATGCTACATTTTTTATACTAGCCGGACTTGTATTTTATGTTCCATTTGTCTACTATGGATTTACAACAACTACAATGGGTAATTGTTTTATTTTTATTTATCATTACTGATAAAATCCTACATATTTTTTTTGTGTAAAAAAATGTTTTTCATTGAATATTACTGACTTTCTGAAATCTGAAACACGTTCTAAAATGACATCTTTAATTTATTCATTCTGTTGATAAAAAAAAAGATAATATTATGAAAATTGAAATCAGCTTAATGGTTTATTTTTGAGCAGTCAATTTAATTTTTATATTCATGCATATTTTAAAATGAATATCTTTAAATTAATTTAATATTTTTAAAAAAATTTAGTAAACCATTAATTATGATATCTGTAAGTTGTTTCAATTCAAGATCTCAAGATCTGAATAGGTATAAACAAATATTAGAAATATATATATATATATATATATATATATATATATATATATATATATATATATATATATATATATAAAATTAAATCTATTTTTATTTCCATCCTTCAATTTAAGATATAAGACAATAATTAAACATACAAAATTTTGAATTTTGTTGTATGCTAATTAATGCCTTAAAAGCTTATAATTAATTAATTGGTATAATTTAATATTTAGATTATGGTTTTCTACTTTATTTCATATTACTTCACCAACTCATTCAATTCCTTTTTATTTGTTTCAGAAAAATTTACAGTATTTTGTCAACTACTATTTGAAGTTGCTCCTACTCAATCCATTTATGAGTGATGAGATATTATATGATATTATATAAGTAAATACTTTTTTATGAGAAGAAATGTTTATTTTATGACTAGTTTGTTATATATATTTTATAAAAATATATTGTTTGTTTAACTTGAGCTGTGAGGCAGCTGAGACTTTTGTATAAGTTACTTTAAAAGGTTAATTTCTGTTACTGTTGTTGATTCTGAATATTTTCATATAAAAAAAAGAAGAAAAAAAAGAACATTACACATTTGCCATTGACATATCAAAATGACTGTATGTTCTGATTGGTTCATAATTGTCCATTAATGAAAATTATGTACTGGTAAAGATTCACTTTCTTGTTATTTATACTAAAGTTATCGCTAAGTAGGCATCATTAATAGCTACTTAAGAAGATCAGAGGTAATTTTAAATGTAGTAGAGGCAATAAAGAATTCATAATTCAACATTTTACCCATATCCTTTTATAAGTTAATAAATGCTATACCAAAATAATGTAATATAGAATTAATCCTTTTGGTAACAAGTACATAAGGCTGGCTGTTGTTAAAGAACATATTGTTTATTGAAAAGTTATTATTGAATAGCTTTAATATGCTGTATATCTTTGTTTATGTTTTATTTATTATAATAAAACCTGAATAGGATCCAATTTGTGTAATTATTTAAACAAACCACTTCCCTCAAATTATATTGATTAGATATTTTTATTTTGATCTATAGTCATATTGTTTTAATAGATGCTAATAAATGTCAGAAATATTCTTAATTAGTTTAATGGAAATACTTTACCAGTTCATATCCCACAGCATATTCATGATCACAGTCCAGAATAAAGTTGAAATAGGTATTAACAACAGGAGTGTGTATCAGAAAAATAACAGATGGATAAATCATGCAATTAGAAAGGGTATTGATTAAACCCTTTCCTATGCACTAACTGCAAACAGGAAGGTTTGTTGTTAAGTTAACAAACCTATCAACCTAGGATTGATATTCATTGAGAAGGACTGCGCTGAAATAAATTACCGCACAGACTAGATTCTAGCCTTTGCAATCTGACTAAGGTTAATCTGCCATCACAGACTCCAAAAGATATATAGATATACTACACAGATTGCTCTTCTTGATTTTCTTCTTCCCCTTTAGGCTGTACGTTTAAAATGTGAAGTTCTCCTAACTCACAACCAAGGACACTCCTTCTCAGTAATATAAATTCCCATGGTCCTGATTAATGTGGCCTAAACTAATTAAATATAGAGCAAGTCGTGAAACAGTTAATAGTTTCCGGGATTTCACATGTGGGACGTTGAGGATCTAGAATCAACCTAAAGCTGTGTAGACTGGCTCCATGATGCCCTGTGAAAGATCAGGGAGACCCCATTCTTTCTGTGGTTGTGATTGGACAGTGGGAAAATATTCTCACCCCTTTTCCTATCATCACACACCATCAGCTTCATTCCTCCAGATTATCTCCTATTTATTGGGATTTTGAAAAATTGTCTCCCACAGATTCTCCAGAAGTCCTGCTAAGCGTTCTTTCCTGTAGACAAATTTGGTCATTTCTCGCAGTAGGATGTTGAAGACCAACGTCTCCACCAGGATCTGCTTCATGCAAAGCGGACCTACAAGCTCTGGAAATGTGGAACAGACCCATCCTCTTGGTCAATGGCAAACTGTTTCTCTGTCTCCAGGTGATAAATAGTTTAGGGTATCCTCTAAAACACCTTTGTAGATAGTGATTTATCTGAGGACCCAGAATGCATCGCTCAATCAATATAGACAATTCAGTACATGGGCTGCCATATTGAGACGTTACATGCAGGCCTTAGGTAAGTTACCACCTCATTCAGACAAATCCTCTGGTCTCCTACTTCCATGGTGAAAGGACGTGTCCAGTCAATTTTGCATTTAAGAAGACTGGCTTGCATCTTGACAGTGACTATCCTCATCTTACACCCCTTACACCACCCAGCCACTAGTTGGCAAATTGTTCAGCTTCTATATTGACTCAGGCTTCGCTATTGGAAGTCACCACAGCAGCTAGGTTCATCAATGAAGGTAGGGAACCACTCTGCTTTAAGTACTCCCACTTATTCATATAACATTAGCTTCCATTGGATGGAACCAAGATTTGAATTCAATAATAATCCAGGGAAAGAGCTTACAATATTTTCCATCCTGCCAAATACTTAATCCATTTATTAAAAAATGGCTATAAGCAGCCAATAAATAAGCCTTAAACATGTCAGTAAATGCCAACTACTTGGAAGTATTACTGTAAGCTAATTTATTAACAACCCTTTATTAAATATCAGCAAACCTAACTCAAAATTTGTCCACACTAATAATCAATTAATATTTATAATAGTAGTCCAGAGAATGAAAGATAAAAGTTTGTTAAGAGTGCAATCATTGAAGATATCAGGTAAGTTTTCAATGCTAAATGATCTATTCAATGACTTTTTAAATAATTAAGCTCGTTCTCTTGGTATTTTTTTCTCTATTAAATAGAATTAATTATTGAGTGCTGATAGCCATTATTTATAATTTTTTTTTAAATAGCTTACTTCGTTAATTAATATATTTAGACCGCGGGAGTGGTGAGCATATAGTGGTCGTTCGTGTTTTTTCGAACTAGCAAATTTCAATGAATTAACTAAATTGTTAAGAAAATTTCAAATGATCTAAATTTCATCAGCAAAGCGATCGTTAGTAAGTTCTTAAGGATGCCAATGCCAATGAAATATTATATTACTTTCACTAACTATATATAGTAAGGGAAAGTATTGTGATCATGAAAATTTTCGACTTCCATCAGCTGGACTATGACCGGTAGCCAAGAGGGTAGTTGGTAACTAAGAGGATAGCGGGTAGGTAAGGGGGTAGCGGGTAGCGGTTAAAAAAATTGGAACATCATCTTATTAGCATTGATAAATAAAGGGCAAATATTTAAGTTGGGCAAATTTGATAAACAAATAAAGAAGAAAAGAGCAAACATATTCATGTATGCAATTTTTGTGTTTTTTTTTTACACAAGAATAGTAATATAGACGTATATTATACCGTTGGATAGCAAAAGATTTTAGAAAAACTATTATCTAATACACGGAATTTTAAAGGTTAAAGGAGCGTGATGGAAAGCTGATAAAACTTACTGATTGCTTTCGATAAATATATGATAGATTATTTAATAAAAGAAATTTCTTTATTGAAATTCAAAATAATTTATTCTTTAACAATTTATTTGTATCTTTAAATCTATGGAAAAAATCTTAAATTGATTTTAACAAGGTAAGTGAAAGTCGTGTGCTGCGCGCACCACATTTTTTTTTATTGCACATGCGAATTTTGATATTATTTTATTGTTAAAGTTCTTGTAGTATAGGGCTCGTTTATAAGATAATCGGAGGATCGGATTTTTTTTTTTATCGAATTTTGAAATTTTATTTCGTAATACAATCTTCCGGAACCTTCATTAATATACCAATATCTTTACCTATACATTATTTTTGAACATATCATGAGTACTTATTTATGTGCCTCACAAAAATGATGAGGATCCGACTTAGATTGACTTATTTATTTGGATTTGAATCAGTAAGCTAAAATTTCTATGGGAATTGGGAGCTGAAGCCATTTATAAGTTAATTTTATATAGCGCCCTAACTGAGACAGTACTACTGAAAAAGAAGAAAACATATTTAAAAGGAAATTGATTCTGAAAGTTTGTTAGTCGCTGTTGAAATTTCTCATAAATGAATCCACTCATATTTATAAGCACTAGTACATAAACCTCCTTACGTACTTCAATTTAATATTATAAGATTGCTACATCACTTTAATCAACAAATAACGCACCAAGAAATTACGCTTTATATTTAATATATTCCATTGGAGTTAGGAAATTACAGCACAAATTCTTTTAAAGTAAGGATTGTCAAAAAATTGGATTAAAATTAATTAGATCAGGGATATACTAACAAGGCAATTAATTGACCAAGCATACCTTAAGGTTTTATTCTTAAAATAATTCGAGTGGAATTAAACATGAATTTGAATTGAAATTATAATAAGGTAGGTGAATAGCTACTTTGAGGGAGTCCTCGTTACCATAGCAACCACAAACAATTACAAAACCGTGTTTTCAAGCTCCCATTGTTTGTTTACATCCTTCAGTTTAAATGGCTGGATTTTTACTCTCAGTCATAGGTGAAATAGAATCTGCAGACTTTCCTGGATATGATAATATATACTGTAAATATTGTTTTACTTGTGGAACTGATTGGGATATAACTTCGGTTGGTAGTATTATGTTTCATACATTTATATGCGAAAAATCTTCAATTAACTATATATACTTAACAATTTTAGGGGTCCGAAGAGGGTATATCCCAAGTAGCAAAACGAAGTGATAATGGAGATGAACTTTTCATTTGGAATTTTCCAATAGAAATTTCATTTAAAGGAACTAATCCTTATGGATGTAAGTATTAATTATTCAATTGCAAAATCCATAGATATACTACAGTTTCTTGGACTTGCATTTTTTATATTATTGTAATTTATTGAGGGCCGCAGTTGATCTTAAGCGTTTTTGGACTAGACGTTTTCGGTAATGATGTAGTACGTGGGTATGGAGTTTGTCACGTACCTATGACCGCTGGAAAATGGAAGAAAAGGTTAGTTTACAATTAAATTATTATGTATATCATATATTTTATTTTAAAAAATTCACATGTACTTAATTTTATTAGTGTCCCCATGTTTGTACCAGAATCCAGTTCATTTCTTCAGAAGATAACTTCTTGGCTGACTGGAAGAAGACCTGAGTTCATTGATCTTAGAGTTCTAGCCCAAGGAGAAGGAAGAGAAGGTTTCAATAAATCTACGATTAATTTTAATTACTAAGCCCAAAAACTGTTTTTATCATTAAAATATTTGTTTCAGTGACACAAGTAAGAAGCCAGGGGAAAGTTAATGTCACTTTTAACGTAATGACTAAAGATTTCGTTTCTCAAGGCCTTGATAATTCTCAGCATTCCAATCAAATGATTCAAGACTTGAGTCGACTGTACAGTTCCTTAACTTTATATTAAGATGTTATATTGTTACCCACGAATGTAAATAAATTTTAATAATAATATTACAATTTAATATGATTATGTTTATATTTATATTACCTTCCTGATGATAATACAAATACGTGGATTTCGTAATTGACTACGAGGTTACAATACTGTTACACTAGTTTATTTAAATTGTTGTTCCAATTTTTGTTATCATAATATGAATAAAATATTTGCAATTTAATCTGTTAATGTCCCATACAATGGATTCTATCGAAAATGGATTGAGGACTTTGCTGAAAGGCTCCTCTATTGATGACAGTGCTGAACTTTGTGATTTTACCTTATCAGGACAAAATGAAGCCACAGGTTAGTTGTCAATTCATAGTTTTAGATTTCCTAAATTATTTATAATAAATGGTAAGTTTGCAAATTAAAGTAAATTTCTGTGGTTTTCCTAGTTTCTCCATTTCAAAGGGTAAATTAATGGATTCAACTTCATTTAACTTAATTGTTATGTAAATCACTGAGGATCTCCACTCCTACTGTTATGTCCAGGGAAACATGCAGCAGTCATGAATTTGAAATTTTGATATGATTTTTTAGGATAACAGGAAACTACTGGGATTCTATAGGCTGTAAACTTCTTTCTTTGCTAAAATCCAATCAATGATAGATAGAGATCCTAAATGTTAAGAATTGATAAAATCAGTAACTGTGAAGTTTTTAAGCTGTACTGGATAATATATATTGATAGTTAGATGACACTGTATAGTTGTGATTTGAAATATTAATTACAGATACTTTTATAAAAATGGATGTGAATAAGATACAATTTTGTTTATTTTTTAAGTTTAACTATGCTTAAAATTAAAGTACTAGTTAAAAGTAAATAAAAATGTTCAGTGAATTACCAATAGTTTCCCTGACTCTTGCACAGCCACAAGAAGAATAAATCAAGCCAGTCTGTTCCTTTGTTTGTAATGATATTTTAAGCAAATAATTCAACCATTATTCTAGTATACTATCACTAAATATTCAATGATATCTCTCGAATATGTTATAACAGATTAGACGATTGTTACAGATGTAGTGATTTTTATTTTGTCGAATCTATATTACTGAAGAACTCCATGTATCCTCTGTCATGTTATAGAATGTAATTTCTTATATTAAACAATTATGGGTTGTTAATAAATTTGAGTCTATCGTGTAATTCTATTTGGAGTCAAGTGCCTTCAACTACATCTTCTGGTTGTAGGTGTATTTAGTCCCATACATTTGGGGATTTCAACATATATAGAGCTCATTGCATTTCTGTGTATTTAAATTACAACAAATTAAGTAACAATTTGTTAGAAGAATCTTGTGTTTCTTTTGAGTATGGAAGTCATATGTCTACTTTTCTAATTTTTTTATGTGGATATATCTTTTGGCAGAGGGGTCTGTAAATGAAAATGTCCTAGATGATAAGAAGTCAAATAGGAAAGTACTTGTTACAAAACATCATGCAGATAATAAATCTTACTACTTCTAAGAATATACGAACATTTCCTTGAGCTATTATTCTTCTACTGTTAGGTTTTATTTTTTTTTTATCTCAAAAAATCTTCATAATTTAATTGGCATTAAAATTGTGACAGATGAGCTTACCTTCAATGGCTGATCAATGATGAGAGGAGGCAAGATAAGAAAAAAAAAAGACCGAAAAGAAACTTTGTACTAGTTATATTATGGGAGCAGATACTAGAACTCAAGAAAATAAATTGTTCCATATTCCAATTGTCAATGGTAAGAGAGGAAAATCAAATTCAGAGATGTTTGCTGTTACTATGGTTTTCATCATAAATGAGAACTACACTGATAAGAGAGCTCTTAACAAATGATACTTAGAAATCTGAGGTTTTCTACTTACCCATCCTATTTGAAATAAATGAGTGATAAAAAATTGTTCTCAATTCACCATATATTCTTAGAAATATTATAATTTAATTTTATGCATGACGCGGGACACTTACTTTCCTATTTTGAGGGTTCGACTTGTTAACCTTCTGGGAAATTCTCTCTCACCTACTACTTTTTTTCTGAACATGATCATCAAGAGAATTGAGAATCGGACTATGAATCATATGAACTTTTTTATTCCACTTAAGGTGTAGTATCTGCTTCCACAATATAACTAGATATTTATAAGGCACCCTGTATTTTTTATATATAGGCAAGTGAAATTAAAAATCAAAAATGGAGAATGAAGTCTTATAAATTGTCTTCAATCCAAGCTTCCAGTCGTTCCTCTTCATTGTTCTTTTTAGAGTGATTTTCAGTGACTCTGTTAATGTGTAGTAAAAGAGAAACCAACAATTGTTAATGAATCATCAGTACTGTGGATTTATTATGATGATTACATTTTGAAAATCTAATGTTTAATGATTGGTGAATCTTATGGTTATTAATGTATATTTGTTTTGTAGAAAATGATCGAGCACATCATTGAAATTCAGTATGATGATTGATCCATTAATGATTATGAAAATATTCAAATGTTTAATTATTTTGAGCATCATATTAACCATGGCTATATTTGACAATGACACAGTAGTGTAGAAGCCAATTACCAATAATAAATTTACTTACTGTCTTTGCAAGTTGTATTTTTTTTTTTTTTTTTTTTTTAAGCTGCAAAAGGAGTAACACCAATAACACCTTCAGATTTTGTGCCAGTTGTTAAAGACACTGTTACATACATTGCGCTAGCAGTCTTGTTTAATAATGAAGGTGATGTGTTGCTTATGCAAGAAGCAAAAAGATCATGCGCTGGTCAGTGGTATCTCCCTGCTGGCAGATGGAACCTGGTGAAAGTATAGAGGTATAAATGAATGATTATATATTTTAAGTATATAAATTCATTCCTCTTAGTGCTATGTATTGACCATTCATCTTTGAATTAGAAATTCCTTCCTTTTTTTATTTATTTAACGTCACTTTATGCTACTATAGTTAATCGGATGATACTACTGTGGGAGTCCTAAATTTTGCCTATCCAGGGATCTTTGACGAGTACCTGACATCGCACAAGCTCGGACCACCCTTTAACGTCCCCTCCGAAGGACGGCATAACTAAGGATTTTTGACTCCCATTAAAAAATCCTAGGACCACCAGCGGATTTGAACCCGTGACCTTTGGCATAGGAGGCTGTTATGCTAGCCACCCTGCTATAGGTGATCCCTAAAAATTCGTTCCTTTGTCTCATTAGTTATTTTTCATCTCAAAAAGTTATCAAGATGGTTACTTTTTTTTAAAAGTTTTTAATAGTTAATTGGAGAAATATCCGCAAATATATGATAAATTTAATGTGTTTCAAGGAGAACTTAAAAAAAAAAATCACCTATGGTGTATTGGATAGCATAACAGCTTTCTATGCCCAATGCCACAGGATCAAATCTGGCAGACGACCCTAAGATTGTTTAATAGGAGAAAAAAATACAGTCCCTCAAAGGGGACATTAAAAGATGGTCCCAAGCCTGTGCGATGTCAGGTACTCTTTAAAATCCCTATCCTAATTAAACCTGGATAGGCAAAATCCTGCAGTTGCATCATCTGATTAGACACTGTAGCATAAAGTGGCATTAAATGAATAAACAAATGATTATTCCACCTATAATAGTCTCTACAGTCAACTAAACATCCTCAAAACAAATGATTTGTTTGAATAATCGAAAACATTTCAAAATTTTAAATTATTTTTAGCTTATAATTTTAATTTAGGACCACCTGAGTTTTGCGATACTAGTTCATTTTGATTCACTTTTTTGAAACATGTATTTCTGTTTAAATTTAGTCAAGGTGAACATATAATAAAGTTTATTTGCTATATATATGTATATTGTACATGTATATAGCTACTTCATGTATATTGTAAATGAGTTGTGAAACTTGTTCTTGTTATTTATTTTTATCTCACTTATGACTGACCGGTAGTTTTATCCCCAAAAAAAACTTTGAGGCAAAACAATGTTTCTTGAAAATATTTATTGTTGAATAATTTTTTCAAGTAGAGAAATATAATTTGTTTTTCTTATATATTTCAAAACCTTTTTGATCACTCTATTAATTAAAGTAATATATTCCTTAGAATATATATGTTCAAATTTATTGAATTTTATACTTTATTAAAACGTTTACTATTTCAATTTCATTAGAATATTGTGTATTGGTTTTAATAGGAAGCTGTGAAGCGGGAAGTTTTAGAAGAAACTGGCCTTTACATGAAGCCAACAACTCTGATAATGGTTGAATGTGCAAGCAAAGCCTGGTTTCGTTTTGTATTAACTGGAGAAGTGACTGGTGGTCAGTTGAAAACTCCCGCTCAGGCCGATTCTGAATCTCTGCAGGCAAAGTGGGTTAAGGATATAAGAGAGATGAGTTTGAGATCAAATGATATTCTACCTCTCATTGAAAGAGCCAGAGCATACTACAACGCTGATGAACCTCAGCACTCACACATCTTACCAGCAATAAGATCACATGAAAAACTTATTCTAAGACTCGTTGTTTGTATAAAACAGAGAAGCAGGTATTGATTCAATAATTTACTTAACTACTGATTTTTACTTTAAGCAAGGGGAAGTGCTAGTGTTTCATTCTGATTTATGATGTAATATTATATTCTAGCCAGTCAGTTTATTATTCCGGTTGTCTGATGGACCTCATAACTGCAAATTGAACCTTATTCTGCTCCTATATCGGATTGAGAGGACTATGGCAGATATTCATCCCACTGTCCTTAAACTGCGAGTTTAAATTGAACTCTCTTGAATTTTTCAGTGCTGTCATAGTCATATTGTGCTCTTCACTAGTCTGTGCCACAAATTTATTTTTTTCAAATTTAATTTTTTTTTTTTTTCGGTTTATGCTACTTGCATCACATACTGAAACTTATTATTTCCAAATACTAGTACTCACCTATCTCTGCAGTCCTCTTCTCCAGAAGTCCATTTCCAGTGCCAATAATTTCTTTTCAGAATATTTTACCACTGTCCATGTCTCTACCCATTTAAGGTTGTCTGTCCCTTAGAGGTAGGAGTGGCATATTTTTTGTTTTGTTGTAAGCGATATGTTTTTGCTCTACATTGCATCATTTAACAGACCTATAATTCTTTTAACATTCCTAATATTGTTTTCGATGTCTGTTTTTACACTTCCAAGGTTATCTATCCTTATGCCTAGATATTTAAAGACAGTAATTTGTGGGATCTTTTAGTCTTCCACACAATGGCTAAGATGAGTTGCACAGCATATGCTGTTATTTTTTTTGTTTTTTGCTGATTTCTAAACCCCACTCAGGAGATGTCTTAGTATCCTCATCAAATATTCCATATCATAGTCATCTGATTACTGGACTACCTGATCATCGGCAAACTAAAGGGAGTTCTTGTGGCATTAATTTTATTTTAGAGTTCTAGGTAGTAAAAAAGAACGGTAATTTAAGTCCATGAGTAAGCTGTTTCTTATCCACTGAGTTAACCCAACTCTATTAAATATTTAAGTAACATATATGATTTTAATCATAGAATAAATACAATTATTTGTTATTTACATAACTAAATAATTTTGTTTACAAATTATCCCTTAATTTTGTATCTTATTTATTATTTAACTCATATTCTTTTTTAATTTAGCAATAGGGTTCATATTCTTCTCTCTGAAAAAACTGAAGTTCATTTTCCTCTGTGTGAAATTAATCATCAAAAGAATTTACATTCTACTCTTAGAAAGTTTATGGTGGTAAGTTGAGTATCGTATTTTATAATTGTGTTTGATATATTGGGTTTTAAAATAAGTTTGTTGTGTTTTTCAATATTTCAATTTAATCTCTTTGTGTTTATAAAATCATGATTACTTGGTCTATTATGTCTACATATTCTATAACAGGATTAGTTAAGGTGCTTTCATGTATCTGTTAAAAATGTGATTCCTTATCTTTAAGTGGCCTTTGTTTGCTCAAAATGGAAAAGAAAAAAAATTCATTTTCATTATTTAATGGTTTTTTATTTCCGAAAAGGAAAATTCACTGCTCAGACTGTTAATAAAATTTGCAGTGTGTATAGCGATGATGCCTTAGGAGAAAGCAACCGGAAATTTTGACTTGGAAGACGCAAAGCGCTAGGTTAATCCTTCAACTGTTGATGACCGAATTCGAGCATTGGCAGACAACCCTCACTCTGCGGCACGGGATATCACATTTATAATTGATTTAAAATATTTACAAGAATCTGAAGTTTTTGTTGAAATCATCAGGGAAAAAAACGCTATGAACTTATTTTACAACACAATATGTTTAATGAACATATTTTTGCTTTAAAAAATCTTTACTATTTTAGCATTCCTTTATTCTCTTATGATTTATTTATTTTTATTACACCCTCAAATTTGATTAATTTTTTTTTATAGGAAATATTTGGAGCAGACGTACCACCACATAAACCACATGGCCTCTTGAATGTTGAACATTCCGGTAGTGGTCAGGATGGGCTATGCCTGACTGTCCTTGTGTCTTTTAGAGTTCCATTAGAAGAAGTATTCCCTATCGATAAATACACATGGTTAATGCTAAGCAAAGAGCTTGGAGATCAACTTTTAGAAAGGCTTCCTAAAAACATGACAATACCATTAAATGTTATTCGCTAACTCATAAATGCTTTATTATTACATTAATTTTAATAATGGTTCAGAAAATCACCTGATATTTCCATTTTTATGCCATCTACAGTCGCTATGCTGTGGATATACCATACTTAAAACTATTATCAATGTTTAGTAAGGTTAGCTTATAAAACAGAGGCCTGGTTTTTATGCATAAAATATTTGTTAAAATAACCTAAAAATTGTGTTATCATATGCTGAAATTATTGATAGTGTTATTTGTATCACAGTGTGTTAATAGGTATACAATTGACATTATAAAATGAAGCAGTACTTAAGCCAAAGCATGTCCACATATTATGATTAATATTGAAGATATTCGATAAAAAACTCAGTTAAACTTGATATAACAGAAAAATGTTCTGAGAAAAGAAAAATATTTATTTGGTTTGTACACAATCTAGCAAGGTATATACTAATATTATTCTAACTAAGCCTATCAATTCTATTGGCTAGGATTGTTTGATATATATTTAACTTAATTGCAGTCCTGATATTTCTTAAACCATGTAAGGCCCCTGCAGTGTTTTAGATAATTAGCCCTATCACATCAAAGTGAAAAATTATATTCAAAATAAGTATATAATTATTTATAAAAACGAATTTTAAAATATTTCCACCAATTATACTTTTATATAGAGAAAGTCAAATATAATAAATACATTTAATGGATGTATAAACACAGGTATTCTAAATCATCTCAAGTTCTAGCTAATTTGTTTAAATTGTTTTTTAAATGTACAACAGCTTAGTATGAGTAAAATGTAAGACTTATTTTAACTATATAAGTAACTTGATACATTTCAAGTTTGTGTACTTTTCAGAATAAAAACAAATATTTTTTTCTTAATTACCAAATTTTTAGTTTTGAGTGGAGTTTCATTTAGTTTGGGGGAGTAATTGAAAAAAAAAAAAAAAAATTAAATACCATACATGTCTCGTTTTAAAAAAAATCAAAGTAATTAATGTTGTTTTTGACAATGATTGGTTAGTTAGAACAAAAGTTACAAATGAAACCAAAGATGAATTTATAGTAAAAAGGGAATGGGGAACTAATTATGTAAATATAAAATACTATTCTATGGATCTGTTATTCCATAATTACTTATTCTTCTATTTATGTTATTTTATAAAGCTTCTATCTCATCAGACATTTAACATTTTTTATAACTATATGTTTATATATATATATATATATATATATATATATATATATTTTATATATATAGTTGACTATCTCTTTTTAATTGAAATATAAGCAAATGGCAACTGCTTAAAAAATATAGGACTACCATAAAATAAAAATCTGGTCTCTGAAAATGACATTTACTAGCATAACATAAAGACATTTAGTAAATAGATAATGGCTTATTTTCTTAACTGAAAAATATTGCATTTTACTGTGCTCTTTAAATTCTTGTTAGATTTTAGACCTTAATTTTTTATACATTTATTCCTATTTTAAGACATTTGTATTTTGAAAGACTGGAAAAAATACTGCAAGCATACTTGATCTGTGTGATATTCCTCACCTTTTTTTTTTTTTAATTTGCCTTCAGTATTATATTTATTGTGTGTTCGTACCAATTTCAATCATGTGTTTATTATTCATGTACTTACTATGGTCCTTTATTCCATCCACCTACTTACCATATTTGAGGCTTCCTGTTAAATGATTATTGAAATCACTTTTTCAATAGTATTGCTATGTTTTAAACTTAATAATTAACATGTGAGTTAATTTCTTCGTTTATAGTCGTATCTTAGCAATCTAACAATTAGACAGTAATGATATCCACTAAGTTGATTAAAATTTATGTAATTATATAGCCTATATATAAATATTTTTAACATTATTCTAATATTGAAAAAAAATTAATGCTAATCCTATATATTATGTGATAAATATACTATATTCCGTCATTTCATGTAGTTAATATAAGAGTATTATTATTAAATATATATATTTTTGGCTAAGGCAAGAGGAACTTAATATAGCTTAACCTATTTTATAAAAAAAAAAATTATGTATGTACTCGTGCAATTTATCTATTTATGTATTACATAAAAAATATTTTATAATATAACTATGTATTTTATATATTATTCTATGTATAATATTTTATTTTATATGTATATGTTTTATAAATTTCAATATTTTTAGTTTAAAATTAAATTTACAAATACTTGTTACTTATCTTACTAACTTATTATTGCTAATATTTTTTTATTAATTTTATAGTACAATATCTTGTTATGTTTTTAAATATTTATTACTTACTTTTTTTTAATAATATTTTTATACATTTTCATATTTAATAAGATTTGTTATTAAATTTTAATTCCAACTGTTGACTTTAATCCTTCCCAGTTTAATATATAAGTCTCGAGTTTTTCATTAAAATTAATAATTGATTCAGATTTAATAATACATAATTTTATTTCAATAAATTTTATATGTAGGAAAGGTACCACGTTAAATCATGTAGGTGCTTTTTCAAGAAACCTGTTAAAAAATTATAAGTATTGTAAGATACAATTGAAGGAATCAACTGCACATGTGAATTTTCATTAAAACTAACTAATAGATATAAACATACAACAGAGCGATTAAAAACTTCTATCTTTGTTAACTTTATTTTATTCATGTTCATATTCCGAGATATCTAAAAAATTTCATTTATAATAAAACAACATACCCTTTTATAATAAAATTTGTTAGTTTTAAAAATTCAATGATTACATATTATTGGAAGTCTTGCACATTAATTAACCAGAGATCTAAAAGAACTCTTATTTCTTGGCTGCGGTAAATAAAAAATGACTTATTCAAATAAAATCTTCGGAACAATCTATTCTTTTTAACATCATTTATTTATTCATCAATACAACAATTTACGTTTAGAGGCTTATATGCCTCATCTTCAGAATCACTGGTCAGCAAAGAAATCCATATCTTTCAATATCGGTCAAAATTCCTTAAAATATCCTTATTTTTGTATTAATAATTGTAATTTGGTAACTTAATTGGCTAATAATAGTTTATATTATCACAATTTTCACAACCATATTTTGTTTCAAATTTACACCATCAGGCAAAGAGTTGACTAATGATTGCATTAAGTTACCAATTGAGACGTTGATTTCCAAAAGGTACTTTATCCATTCTAGGAAATTTTACAGGAAGCGCAAAAATCTCTCATTACTATATTATTAAACTAGCTAATTTGGGTCTTTTTGCCTTAAAATTTAGAATTATTTTTTACTATAATAATAACATCATATTAAAGTTATGAAATGATTTTTTTTAGAATGATTTGAAACGATAATAAATACGTAATTAGTACTTTTAGAAAATTACCGCATTTCTAAATCGCGTTTTTTAAGAACTTGAGAGTTCATTAGATAACATCAAATAGAATATTTAGATAAAACTAAATGATGAGAATACAAATATGTAAAAAATCAATTTCGTAAAAAATGTTCTTTAGTGCCTTTTGGAAATCAACGTCTCAATTGACCATTATTAATACAAAAATAATATTTTTTCCAATTCATTGCTGACCAGTGATTCCGAAGATAAGGCATATAAACTTCGAAACATTAATTGTAATATTAATGAATTAATAACCTTTATTAAAAAGAAGAGATTGGGATATACTCTTCATAATTGGAAATTGAATCTAAAAATCATTTTTGACTTATAATTTCATCTTTAAAAAAAAAAAAAAAATATTCTGGCATTCATGTTTAGCTCAATAGAATAACAGCCTAGATTTAATTTTGGCATCTTAAATACTAAAATTATAACTGAATCATTATTTTTTTACTATTTGAATATGAGTGGTAATCTTTTTTATGTTGATGACATTTATGTTTTGGAATAGGTAGATAAAAAAAAAAAAATAATAAAAAAAATAAATGATTTTGACATCAATAATAAACTTATTCTTAGCTCAATAAAATGAAAGTCACAATTTATTTTATTCATTTTTAATAATAAAACTTATAATAAAAAATTTAATTTTATTTTATTTTTTTAATATGAATATAAATGTAATTTGCTTTAAATATTGAGGACAACTTTTATGTTTTGGAATACATTAAAAAAATTTTTTTGACATCAATTTAACAATCAACTAATTTATTTTTAGCTATTACTGTTACTATATACTACTGTGTGATGTATTACTATTCATTTTAATTTATAAATGAATTACAAAACTTAAGTATTTTTTCTTCTGGTTCAATTAAGCCCACAGGCTTTGATGCTGGTTTGAAACTGGTTCAAATGACAACTTCGGAGTGATTCCACTTCTAACTTAATTTATTTACTAAAACTATGGGGAAAAAAAAATGTACACAAAAAAGTTAATCTAACAAATATGTTTTTATTATTATTTAACATGAAACGGCATATCTTCATTACTTTTAATTAATGTATTCACAACTATAAATAATTTCATCATAAAATTCATTTATATAATAAATATTTTATTTTTTTAGGTAAAAGGGTATGATTCTCTCTTATAGATTTTACCATCCTAGTTAGTTGGATTATCTGGTGTTATTGTTCATTTTCTAGTCAATTAGCTCCATAAGTTGATCTATTTGAGCACACATCCTTTTGTGCCGTAAAGAAGCAGTAACAAAATCAGCCATTATGTCATCAGCCTCCCATTTTTTTAGTTTGTAATCTTTAGCGACTCTTTCTTTAGCCGCATCATAAAGTTTCCTTCTATACTTATTTTTTTGTTTTCTAGTTGCAGTTCCCTGTTGAATGCGCAATTCCATATCATCTGCCAATATTTTTTCTATTCCTTGTCGGAAGCTGTGATAAAGAAAACGGAAGTTATTCGTGTAGGTTTCCACTCTCCCTAAAGTGAGAAAATGAAATTTGGATTTTCCATAGAAGACAATGGTAACAGCAGCTATGAACATTCCACCAATCAAATAAATCAAATTTAATTCAACTTTGAATAAAATATTCCTATCACTGAATTCTCGATGATTAAGAAAATTAATTTTGGGAACAATTAAAATATAAAACATACGGTAATTTTGCATATCAGCAATGTATGCGCCCAAAGAAATCAGGGAGGTTAAGAATATTACGAGAGCTAAACTGCCAAATATATAATACTTTGAATGATAAATGGTATCGCGTAAAATATAATAATATTTACCATAATATGCCAATTGTAATAATCTAATAGCGGTTAAGATAATAAGAATAGAGAAAAGAAGTGATCCTAGGTCATCTTGATAAAATGGATATGTAAAACTAACATATTCTTCATTAACTGTTCTTTCAAAAGCATGAGAATACATCTTGAAATATGAAACCCGGACCAAATATGCTATAACACAAGAAAATCCAAAAAATATTATCAGTATATCAAAACATTTCCATGAGAAGAGATAAAAGGTCCCATTCCTTGAACTGAAACGTGTACGACGACTCGCATTAGGGAAAGTATAAGAACCACAATGAAGAAGATAAGTGCGATCAAAAAAGGAACATCAAGAGCCTCCATATAAAACTGGTGATAAGCCGTATCAATCTGAAAAGAGAATTAAATTAAGTTAAAAGAATTAAATTGAAAGCACTAATAGAATATATGAAAGTCGTAATTAAATTAAAATGTTTACATAAACTCTTGTTCCAATGACGCCACTTGCAAGATTTTCAATAATAATTGTCACTTGTGAAAATAAATTGCTAAATGCATTGTACAAATTGAATTCAATAAATATTACTCGTGTAAGTTCGTCAAACCAGTCTTCAATCTTTAATCTAATCAGTTCTTCAGAAGAGTCTTGCATGTTAGTGGTCAAATTTTTTATGTAACCCCCTCCTGGGTAATAATATCCTGATGCACCTGAAAAAGAAATTTCATCATTATTATACTATTATTTTCACTTACCTATATGTAAAATATATAGTAAGGGAAAGTATTGCGATTATGAAAATTTTCTAATTCTAGTTTTCCAATAGAAATACAAGTTTTAATTTCACCCGAATCCAAATAACTAAGTTGCGGAATAAGGTCTGAGTGTGGAAGGTCTAACATAAAAACAAAAAGTTGTATGAACTTGAAATATCATATTTAAGACATCTATATGCTAAGGATGTTAAGAAACTTTTTTATTAAAATCAGCTAAGAAGAAGAGCTACTTTATACCTTTTTACGATTTTCTCATAAACGATTTTGATTAAACTCACAATAAAAAAAAAAAAAAAAAATTTAAAATCTGTTGCTGGCAACACATGACTTCAACTTACCTCAACTGTTAAAAGAAATTTAAAAACTTCAATTTGAAAAATATTTGAAGTTAATTTTACTGAAATGTGTATTCATTAATTATCGTTGGAAACATATGATTTAGATTAAATAATATAACTACATTAAATTGTTAATCAGTTATAAGTTCATTCCCTATTCGTCACTTTATATTACCTTTTACAACTTTTAGTATCAGATAATATTTTTTCTAAAATCTTTCTCTTTCTAATGTTATATTATACGTCTATATTACTGTTCTTATTATCAAAAAAACAAAAATTTCATATAAAAATAGTTTCGCTCTTTTATCCTTTAGCTGGTCATCAAATTTGCATATTTAGCTGTTATTTATCAATGCTAACAAGATAATGTGCTCAACTTTTTGAAATCTACAAAAGTAAGAGTACTTTAGAGTAAGAAAATTCTAAATATTGGCATTTAAGCCCTGTCAGACTATTTCAATCAGAATGAAACCTACATGATATTAAAGCCCATTAGATTTTACATCAATATAGAGGGTTTAATCAAAATCGTTAAAGCCGTTTTCGAGAAAATTGTAAAAGGGTGCAAAATGAATTGTATAATATTCTGGTAAGCCAATACACTAGACTTACCACTTCGGGACTTAGTTCTTTGGACTCAGGGGACCCTAAAACCTGTATTTCCGTTAAAAACTAGAATTAGAAAATTTTCATGATCCCTATACTTTCCCTTACTATATATTTCATATTTAGGTAAGTGAAAGTAAAACCCTGTACCCCTACCACCCACGAAGGGTCTTGGGCTGAGTACATATAGAGATTCGTACTGTTTCAGGCCAAAGGCTGTGCAATGAGGTGATCAGTCCTTGATCACGCTCAGCCGCCAGGTTTTTCCCCAACTTTGGGTCCCCACTTTAAAGAGGCTGGGTCTACCCCAGGAGGGTCTCCATAGACTAGTGCTCTATCCACTAGACCTCCCCGCTCCCACAAAACTCACTTTATCAGTGTAAAATTTAATGTCATATAGATTTCATTCTGATTGAAATAGTCTGACTGGGCTGTAATGCTGATATTTTAAATTTTCTTGTAATAATCTCTGCAGAATCCAACTATAATTATACAAGTCCCAAAATAACAAATGACGATTTAATTTTTTTAATTAAAAAAAATTATGAAGAGAAAATTAATGATTGTGAGATTTTGTCCTCTTCCTTCACCTTAAAATATTATTGATAACTAATTTTGTGCCATAACCACTTCAAGTATAGATGGCAGCAATAAACGGTGCTTAAGATCAAGACATTTTTGATTGTAAACTTTTTTTTTGTTGTAAATTATAGCTTACCATACATTCCAAGTGTTTCTGAATCTTCGGGAGAAGAATAATACCATTGTTCTTCTGTTCCATCAAAAGAAGCTGGAACCCAGTTTGTTGTATATGGGTGTCTGTCTTCAACGTAAGTTGAAAAAGAAGAGTTGCAACTATCAAATTCGGATTGAAATTCTTCAGGAACGTAACAGGTTTCTGGGGAAGAAATAAAATGTTAACACGACCAAAGCAAACTGTAATATACATTCTTGTGAGGTATAGAAAATAAATGGAAAACAACATCAAGTAAATTGATAAGCTACCAACAATTTTCAGTCTCAAAGATTGTACATTTTTTACAAATAATAAAACGAAATGCTTAGCAAATAACAATTCTCATAACCTTCATATATTTTATAATAATTTTAATCAGTTGATAAGTGCAAACAATTTGATTTGGGTATTGGACCTTTCAACCAATCCAATGTTCAAGTTTATATGTATGTAGCTGGGCTGTCCAGAAAGTAACAGACGCTTTGACCTATCACAGTGATATGTGGGGGAAGAGCCGCAATCTTGGTGTCCGAACATTCCTACATTCAGTAAGCATCTAGCTGTTTTAGAGTGAGGACTGTGCATTCCTTACTTTGCTTTCTGTGAGCCATCAAAATGTGCCCTGCAATAGAAAATCCCGCCACTTGTGAGGTACGGTCTGTGATTCAGTTTTTGTTGGCTCAAAACAACAGCCATACAAAATAAGCATTGGGGAAAACTTAGCACCAAGGTGTTGTTTTTCTCAACTATGCACATCCCCACATGGCTACTTGTATCTGGGCACTCTTGGATGGGAGGTTTTCGACAAACTACCATACAGTCGTTCAGATTTGGCGCCAAGCGATTGCGATTACTACTTCTTTCCGGCTATGAAAATATACTTTAAGAAAAGATTTGTAGCCTCCCCTCTACAATCTATGAAGGCTGTTGGGTTTAATACATACAGAGATTTGTACTGTTTATAGGCTTAAAAAGAAGTAATTAGATCGAGATCATGCTCAGCCGCCAGATTTTCTTCCTACTTATACCCACTTAATAGAGGCTGGGTGTGCCTCAGGATGATCTCCATACCCCAGGGTCACACTACTTTAATACTTAAAGGAATAAAAAATATTTTTAAACATGGAGCTGTCATAATAATAATAGAAAAAACAAAACAACAACTCTGTTTAATCTTTTAAATGTTTCTGTTTTGAAATAAATTAAATAAATACAAAATTTAGAAGACTTAGGTTCAGTCAGTAGATAGTACGAGAGTATCAATATTTATAACCAATCATTGTAAGAGATATATTTTATAGATTTGAAGATTAAATACAATAAAGCTGATCTTTATTTATTGATACAAAATTAATCAATCCAACTTAAACTGTTGATCTTTAGCAAGATCATATATTTTCTCTGAGGACAATCATTGATAAATCATGGAAATGAGGAGAGAGAATCTTCTGAAAGAGTATCTTCATGGCATTTACAGATCTAAAGGCTGCCTCTGTTTCGGTCCCTAGACAAGAACTGTGGAATCCTCTTTCTGCTAAAAACATCCCTCAAGGATTGATAGAAATCATGAAGTCAACTTATCAGGATTCCAAGGGAGTGGTGAGGATTACATTAGGATTACTTACCTCGGGAAAGTGATCAGCAGGAATGGAAAGGTAGACCATGAGATATCCAATAGGATAAGAAAGACAAACTCGATATACTACCACCTCTGTAACACAGTTATAGGGAAGAAGGAGGTAGAGAAGGATGTTAAATTACATATCTTCAAGACTTAATATCTACCTACCCTCCTTTGCGGAAGTGAAAGCTGGGTACCCCTAGAAAAGCACCTAAGCAGAGTTACTATGGTAGAAATGTGATACCTCCAGGATGTGGCAGGCTGAACTAGGAGAGATTGCATAAGGAATGGGAGGACCAGAGATGTTGGTGTTGTCCCTTTAAAGGATATTATTGAAAAGAAACAACACAGATGGTTGGGGCATCTCTGCCAGATGAGTTTCGGGCGTAACCCACCTCACCTATCCTAATATAGACAGTTAGACTTAAGATATTTCGGACAGATTCTTGCATCAGGAAGAGAGTTTCTATATTAAAAAGTGTCCTTTTTAGTGTGGTAATCTTAGATACAAATGAATTATTTCGATTTGTATCCTTTAAAAAGGATTATCGGGTCAAAAATGGTGGTTCTCTTCCATTTTGAACCGTATCCTGGTTACAATAAATGTCAATTGTTAAAAATCCTTTTAACGAGAATGGCGACTTTAACTTAGAATAAAAAAAAATAATTAAAACACTCCTTAAAATATGATAATCGGCCAGGAACCAGCCAACACCACAAGTAAGAGGAGTTCAATAATGAAAATAATTTAGAATCAGAACAAAATTCAAGCTACTACATTACACTTATCCTTATATAATGAAATGTTATTTTCTATTGTTTTTAATTAATTAAAGATCAAACATTGTCAATCAGTTTATTTCATTAACTATCATGGTCCATGGGCAATATTCATAAGGAACAAATTAAAATGAATTGCAGAGACCATGAAACACTTCCTTTTGTTCAATGATTAAAAGACATAAAAAAATCAAAAAAAAAAAATCTGTACCACTACAATCCATGAAGGGTTTTGGGCTCAGCGCATATAGAGATTCGTACTGTTTCTAAGACAACGGCAGTGCAATGAGGTGATTAGGCCTTGATCACGCTCAGCCGTCAGGGTTTTCCCCATTATTTTGGGTACCCACTTTATAGAGGCTGGGTCTGCCCCAGGAGGGTCTCCATACCCTAGGGTCGCCCCCCGACTGAATTAACAGAATAAATAATATTCTGCCATAAACGGGATTCGAACCCAGGACCCGGAGAACAGCAGACTAGTGCTCTATCCACTAGACCACGCCGCACCCTGATTAAAAGACATAATGTAATCTTAATTTTACATTCATTATAGAAGAATGAGTCATTCCGCCTTGACATTACTCCATGCATCATAAATAGTCAGTTACTAAAAAAAAATGATTGAATGAATCACCTTTAGTAATCCGAAGCTGGCGTAGCCTTGGGACTCCAATAACTTTGCTTGAAAAATCATTTGTCCAACCTCTCACTTTAGTTTTAGGTAAATCACTTTCTTCATCTGTAAATGGAAATTTAAAAAAAAAATAGTACTAGCTTAGTTTAAAAAGTGTTTTAATATTTCATATAGAATTGAATCATTCTTGAAAAGTTTATTAATGCTAAAAAATTAATTTTATACAGGATGAGCTAGTTAAATTTATATAGGAAGATTGACCGCCGTTTTTCCACAAGAGTAGAAACTTCCTATAGCTTAGTGGTACCAAGAACAAAATACACGACTGGACGATACACCATACTTCTTGTTCAATAGCTACTGTTTACAATAATATTCTCAAACAAATCCTCCAAAGTATTACAACAATGTCAAAACATGGATGAAATCCCTCAATGAGTTAAAAATTATTAAATTTAAATTACTTATCATCATAGACATATCATTCTCAATTCCAACCAATGTCATTTATTTTAATTTTTTTCCTTATTATGAATGATGTGTTAATAATTGTTTTTTTACATTATTTAAGTGTTATATGGTTTAATTTTGTATTTATGTTTCTTTATGTTATATCGTGTATATAGGTATATGAATTCCTTAATGCTTTTTGATTGATTGGTTTAATTCATTTTTGTTTCTTATTATGTAATACTTCTATTGCATTGCTGCAGGTGAACTACTTTTCCACACATGGACCTGCCTTAGTTGTATAATGACTTCTACTTGAAGTTATTTTTAAAAATACAACAAGTAAAAGTAGACTGTACTCCAATCTTTGTTAGTCAGTTCATTGATCGCATCCTCAATCAACTTCAATATAATCATATTCTGTTTTTAAAGATGGACTGAACTTTAATCCTTTTAGTGCCAGATGAAAAATGAGTGACTTGCGGAGATAACCGGACAAATATCCAACAATTTGAAAAATGGCTTATAAAAACTAAACTACAAATGATATTTACATGCATAAAAATGCCACGTATTCAGGATGAAATGGAGAATAAGAGAATAGATAATGATTCTTCTATATCAATTGAAAATAATAAGAATAACACAATTATAAATAATATAAAAATTGAGTTCTAAGGATATAGAAGAGGGTAAACAGAGCCTCTAGCGTAGAGCCTTAGCACACTGCGGTATAGAATGTGTAAAATGTCAGAGCCAGACCAGTTTATAAATTCATTGTCAACGAAATTTGATCATTTACAATCAAATTAGATCATTTATAAATTTATTTAGAGATAAAGTTTTCTTGCAAAGAATAATGCGCTATTACATGGATGACGATATATCGTCGTGTGGCACTAAAAGAGTTAAATTTTCATTCATCTAATAGTTATACAAGGAAGTAACCATTCAATCAGTATCTCAAAAATGACACCTATGAAACTGAAATTTTTAATGGAGGTTCCCCTAATGCTAATTGCTAGATGTGCAATAAGGTATACAATATAAGAATTATTTTTCTCAAAACTATACGTCTTCTGGAACATAATAGGTGATTTTTTGAAACATCATCAAATTTCCACAATGAAAGCAAAATTATCATAATCTGACTATTAATATCAAAGATACTAAATATATTAAAGCATCAAAACTTCTTATCTGCGTTCTGTGAACAGGTAACTATGGAAATGTGTTCAATATTTATCCTTTTTACAAAAAATGATCTTTATCTCTTTAAAAATACTTTGCTATTATAAAATATAAGAAATTATTTCTAAAACATAAAAACACAGTTGTTTTTTTTTCAGGTGAAAAGCTTCACTCACGATTATGTTAATAGGCGTATATTACGTATTGGGTAATTATGGGCATAACTACCTCTTATGATTTGCTACTGTGAATTAGGCAGAATAAAATTAGCATCTGACAATAAATGATAACTTCGTTCCGTTTATTGTATATAAAAAAGGTTGAAAGGGTAAGTTATTGAAGTTATACCTATTATATTTATTCTTGTTTTAAACACATTTATGTAGACTTAAATCAACACTAAATACAATAATCATGAGCAAAGCTGTGGGTTACAGCTAATAGTTCAGAAATGTATTCTAAAATTCTTATTATTGTGATTGATCCATGCTCATTACAAGTATACTTCTTCAAGTAGTTAAAATAAGTAAAACATAAAAAAGTGAATATTGAATAGCTGACCATGTAATGAAATGAAGGAAGAGATGGTATGTGTGGCAATATAAAAAAAAAAATTTAATATCAAATATCAAAATGTTTCGAACTGTGTTACAGGTCTTTATCAAGGCTAAAAAACAAGATACAGAGTAGATGTTTGATAATAACAGAATAACACAAACAATTAGTAAAATTGAAAACATAAGAACAGAAAATAAAAGTAATAAAAATTAGGAAAGAAATAGTTAATATATCAACATACGTAAACACAGAAATAAATTTAGTTAACGAAAGTATGAAAGGTAACATGAAGTAAAGCAAAAATGAGATGACAAACAGAGTAATAAAATAGAAAATGAAATGAAGGATTTTTTTTTAAATATCGGCATTTAAGCCCTATCAGACTATTTCAATCAGAATGAAACCTAAATCATATTAAAGCCCATAAAATTTTACATCGATATAGCAAGTTTAATCAAAATTGTTTAAGCCGTTTTTGATAAAATCATAAAAAAGTGCAAAATGCATGGTATAAAGTGGCTCTGCTGATTAGCTGATTTTGATGAAAAAGTTGCAATAACATCTTGGGCCTATAGTTATCTCAAATACAAAATCTTAATTTCATATGGCTTTCCGCTTTGGTACTAGACTCACCACACACAGACCTTTTTGCGGGACTTGGTCATTCGGACTCAGGGGACATTAAAACGTGTATTTTCATCGAAAACTTTCACGATAGCAATACTATCCGTTACTATATATTTCATAAATAGGTAAGTGAAAATAAAAATAGTACAAAATAAAAAGTAAAAATAAGTTAAAGGAGATAGTATATAAATTACTGAAAATATAAAAATTAAAATGGCCTAATAGCGTAAAGAGTAATAATAAGAATGATAAAGAATATTAAAGTTAAAATAAAAATAAATCAATTTTATTCTTTCGACCGCCAACCAAACCATCTATTCCTTCGTTTATTTAAAATATATAAGTAAGAAATAATAGAAAGGATTTTATAATGTATCAAATAATAAAATATTTACTTTCAGCAGGTAAATCTTCTCCATTATACCACTGAGTTGTGTGAATTGAAGGAAGGAGAGTTTTAATAGCATAGTCGTAAAATCTATAAATTTAGAAAATGTCATTAGTAAAGACTTTTAAAAATATTTAAAATTATAGATATTAAAAGCCAATACCTTGATTGATTGTAAACTTCATCTATATCCAAATCTGTAATAGAAGCAGGAGACCTAATGAGATAGGACAGGTGCTCCGTATTATAATAGGCTATACTATTATCTGACCCCGAGGTCAAAACCCATAGAGCAAAGAATAAAATAAAGACAGAAATAAAATTAATTATTCTCCATTTTTGCTGTTCGACTCTTTTTCTCTTCTTAGCTAGCATCTGAAAAGAAGAGTAGAATGGATTTGATTTGTCATTATTAAATGGATGCAGAGTTAAACTAGTTAAACTATGAAATATAATCTTTTTAATTTGACTAAGCTACTATTCACATCGTCTTGGGTTCGAATCCTGGACGATGTAGGATAATTATTTATTATTTTATTTCGGGCGTGAGGACCTGGTGTATGCAGACTCTCCTCAGGGGCACACTTATGCTCCATAAAGTGGGTACCCGAAAATTGGGGGGGAGGAGGGGAAGAGGAAATACCTGACGTCTGTGTGTGGTTTCGGCCTAATCATCTCTTTGTATGGCCGCTGATCTAGAAACAGTAGAAATCTATGCACTGAACTTAAGACCCTTCATGGCTTGCGGAGGTATTTCATAAATCATGGAATTATTATTCTTATTATATTGTCGTGATATATTAATTAGGTAGAAATAATAAGAATTGAGGAAGATCAAGAAGGCATGAGGTGATCAGCCAATGAGAAAAAAGAATTAAGGAAAATCAAGAATGCGTAAGCTGTTCGGCCAATGAGAAAAATAAAAAAAACGAAAGTGGGGAATATGGGGTGGGTTCCGGGAATGACCGCTCTTATATTGTGGACAGTCGATCAGAATGGATGTAGGCTAGTGTGTTTTTGGAAATCTTTCTTCTGTTGTGAGTCGTGGACGAAGCTAGACGTTGAAGACACGTGATTGGATTATGTCACCAACCATCAAATTATTATGATTTCAAACCATCATTAGTGCACTAATAATACGTTCAAATAAAGGAATTAGAAGGCATCATTTTGAAAAATAGGAATGGAGAATCAACTGAATACAGCTTAATCAGATAATTTATAATTTTTTTTTATATATTCAAAATTTAATTGTTTGAGTATTTAATTTTAGAGCGCTAGTCTACTGTGCTCTGGATCCTGGGTTCGAATTCTGGCTGTGGTAGAATATTATTTATTCTGTTATTTCGGCTGGGGGACGATCGTGGGGTATGGAGACCCTCCTGGGACACACCCAGCCTCTATAAAGTGGGTACCCAAAAATGGGGGGAAAACCTGGCGGCTGAGCGTGATCTCGGCCGAATCACCTTATTGCACGGCCGTTGGCCTAGAAACAGTATGAATCTCTACATGTTCTGAGCCCTAAACTCTTCATGGATTGTAGTGGTACAGGTTTTTTTTTTTTTTTTTTTTTTTTTTTTTTTTTTTTTTTTTTTTTTTTAAGTATTTAATTTAAGTTATACTTTATCTTATAGTATATTTCTTCAATAAAATATAAGTTTTATAGGTGGAATAGTCAGGAATCAGTCATTTTTGAAAAGTTTTTAATTTTGCCAACGTTTCGGCTCAAGCTTGTGAGCCATCATCAGGGCATTACTGAGCCATGTCCAAGCATAAACTGGACAAGGCAAAACAAGAGTTTATGCTTGGACATGGCTCAGTAATGCCCTGATGATGGCTCACAAGCTTGAGCCGAAACGTTGGCAAAATTAAAAACTTTTCAAAAATGACTGATTCCTGACTATTCCACCTATAATAGTTTCTACAGTCGACTATACACCCTCAATAAAATATAAGTTTGTTTTTAACCTCAGACAATACTCAGAGTTATTAATTTGAAAACCCTAAAATTACCGTTCATTTTTCATTAAAAATTAAATAGTATTTCTTTTAAAAAATAAAAATAAACAATATATCATAGAATTATTTCAGTTTTAAATACTGAATACATATAAATACCTACGTATTTATATATTTTTTCGGTTCGAAAAATATTCCTTGTAAACAATTGACTATGCCAGTGTTTTTCTTCACTTTCAACTTTTTATGTCTGTTTTTAGCTGTTTAAATTTAGCAGCTGGTTTCTGTTAGAGTGGTGCTCATTGTAATGAGTTCAATTCTCCTCCTTTCATGTTAGGATGTTCAGGAAGTGTACACCAGAAGGGATGTCCATTGAAGAGACGTGTTCTTAAGATGAGATTTCACTATTTTAATATAACGTTATGTTGCATATATAGATATATTAAGATTTTACAGAGAGCACACTCCATGTATATGCTGGATAAGCCCTAAGAAGGTCTTTGGACCCCAGAGTTGATTTAACAGAATAAATTATTACCCTGCCACAGCTAAACATCGGGTAAGGATCTAGAGCTCAGTAGAACATAGATCTAGCTACTAAGCTACCCCATTCCCAATGATTAATTCTAAGCAACTTAATAATTACGTATAATGGTAAACAATTAAAAATAATTTTCACTTACTGATATTTCTTACAAAAGAAAACTTAATGAATGTTACCTTTCACATATTACATATGTTTTTTAAATACTTTATGGATGAAAAAATGACTAAAGTATTTTTTTTTAAACTAAAATTTTTCAATCGAGATAAATTTGAAAGATTGAATATTATCAATTCTGACCATAACTTCCATTTGGCTTAAAGGGTTGTACATTGGTTTTGACCGAAGTTCCATCAACTTTGTCATATAACTATTATCTTCTTTTAAGGCAGGGTCAATGCCTTTGTATTCAATAGAAAATAACATTACATTTCTGTTGTATTCCTGTAAAAAAGTAAGATTTAATGAAAAATAACATAAAACTATCAAACTAATATGATTAAGCTTTACATATATGGTTACATATCACACAAACATATATAGTGTGTTTTTTCTAATGTAGAAGTAAATAAAAACAGTATAAAATATCAAATTTGCCATATAACATAACAATTTTCAAGTATTTATAATAATTTGAAATCAATAAGGAATCTTAATAGGTGATCAAAATTGAGTCGGAAAGGGTCACAAGACTTATGTGAGCAAACTCAGAACAGAAAAAAAAAATGAGGAGGAAAAGTGACTCACAGACCACTCATTGATGCTCTAGGCATCATTAAAGTTTAATTGTTTTCATTAGTTAACACATTACAAACAGTAAGGATATTAATACATTTTACAGTGACTTATCATTATCTGTGGGAGATGTATTTTTACCGTTTTCATAGTATGGCGAAGTAATTATCACATCTTAATTTTTTTTCTGTAATACATCCTTATACACTTTTGTAGGTTTAAAACCCTAATTTAACACTAATAAAACCTTATGGTAAAGTCGCATCAGTACTATGAGGAGTGCCTGAGAGTATGCATTATTACATTATATACTGCATTCTCAATTAAATATTTAATCGTAGTGCTTTATAATTAGCGATAAATTGAACAAAATATTGATAATAAAAGCATATGTATCATCATTTAATGTTAACATTTTATACCTATATAAAGATTTCTTGATAATTTATTCTACAACTTTGAACAAATAAATATTATTTTCAAATAGTGCTGATTTAGTTTTTAGTTATAACATCAAAAAAACAATACATACCAAAAATCGATATAATTAAACGTACTTATAAGATAAAATTTATCAAATCATATTTATGTATATAGTGTTATTAAAGGGGCAATTTGTTGATTTATGTTCTAATACCTTGAATAAGAATGTGAAAAGAAGAGCATAGAGAATTATTTTTGCTGGTTGAATTATGAAGATGCTTTGCCCCAATCTCAACAAAGTAATTGAGACCCACGTTAAACTTTTATTGGGACCAAGTTTTAATCCATAAAGTACGAGAAAAGTACTACACCCAATTATGATAGTGAAACTGACAATCCTGTAACAAAAAGAAATATTTGAATAAGAAAAAAATTATTATTTAATTCAAATTGTAAATAATTAAATTCAAAAGAAATGAAATAACTAAGGAAAATAGATAATAATAATATAATAATAATAATAATAGGCTTAGCGAACCCGAAGGTTCGATGCCGATACCACCAAATTCCGCCTACACAGACTCGTCCAATGCTCACCATTCAAGCCCAAGCACCCGAGATCAGCCTTAACGCAATCCTCCCATCTCCGCTTCGGCCTACCTTTCGGACGCCTACCAGTCGGATCAGCAAATACCAGCTTTCTCGGAATCCGCTCGTCATCGAGCCCAACAACTTTACTCGCCCATTTGAGTCTCCGCGAAGGAAAATAGATAATCACAGAAAAATTATTCAACAGTCACTAATTACTAAACAAAAATTTTCAAGTGTGGAAAGAAGCATGCTCATAGAAAGAACTATAGAGGCTAACAGGTGACTAGTTGGTAAATAATCAATATTTTATCCAACTATTGGGAGACATAGGGCAGGGTGTACAATACTTGTTTAAGTGGAACTTCTTGATCAAATCTGTGTTTAAATGACTAGCGTGATTTTGGCCTGATGTACAATCTCTGATTACTTGATTAATTCCAATGATAAATGCTAAACATCATATTAAGTTGATCAGCTGTCAATGGCCTTTTAAGTGTCTATTTTTTGCCTATTTTATAACCTTACAGTTATTGTTACTTTCATCTTGGTTTCCTATACTCCTTTGGGTAACTGTATTATAGTTGTTCTTTATTTTATTTCTGGACTCTGTATCTCTTTTACCATTTTTTATTCGAAATGAGTATTGTTAAATATATTAACATACATACTACTACAACATAACATACTTACAATATAATAAAAATAAAAGCACTAACATATTTACATTAATAATAAAACATGCATACTTACAATAATAATAACCAATACATTCTTAAACTATAATAAAAAATATTCAAGATAATGACAAATGTAAGCATACAATGTAATCAAACAAATATATTGACAATAATAAAATTTAATGTAAAAGTTAGGTGTCACAAATTTTCACCATTTTCTCTTCCTTGGGGCCTGAATCTTTACATTAAAATACTCTCTTCTTAGGAATCACAATTCTTTTTCAGCTTTCATTCTTTTCTTAGTTACAGCTTCCGCAAATTGAATTTGAGCATCTATGAATCTCTTCATTTCAGGGCGTTCAAAGTCCTCTCTCATGTGTTGAATTTTTAGCAGGAGTCTTCTTATTTTCTAAATCACAGTGAAAATTGAATATTTTAAGTAACAGTTTCTCCTCTAATTTGGAGGAATTAGCTGCTCTTATTTTTTTAATCTTTGTTCTCCCCAACAAAACAAAGATAACAAGCACTCACTACAACAAAGAACTGAGCTAACTTGTGGTGGGCGCATGGGCACATGAGTGGAAAGCCCATGTGCAGCTCTCTGATGGCTATTAACTTTAACAGTACTTGAACCGTATTGTACAACGCATAAACTTTAGTCACTTGATTAGGATTTAAGTAATGATCAACAATTGCTCTGTTTAATCAGTAAATTGTACACCCGGCCCATAGTCCGCAGGAATCAAGAAATGATAACATAGCAAGACATAAATATTGCTGCTCGTCATGGCCTTACGATTGCTATTACCCTTTTCCCTCCTAACAGAAACCATAAGGGGATATGGAAAACATCAGACAGGTCAACTTCTCTCTTCTCTTCCTCCCTGCGCCTTTCATTGTGGAGGAGGCCTCAAGCCACTTAGTCCATAGCAAGCAACTTCACCTGAGCCATTGTTTTCCCTCTTTCCAGACCTAACTGTTGGATATGCTCCAAATAACTCCTTCTAGGTCTGCCTCGTGGTCTTCTACCGGTCGGTCTCGCCTCTATACATTGTCTTGGCACTCTGTCTTCCACCATTCTACATATATGTCCATACCATCAGTGTTCTAATACTAATTTCACTGAGGGGATCTGAAGCTCTTCTCTTATTCTTTTATTTCTAATCTTGTCTCTTCTAGTTTTTCCAATATTCTTTCCAGAAATCGGGTTTGAGCAGCACTAATGCTGCATAAGTGTTTGTCTTGAGTAACCCAGCTTTCACTGCCATATAATAACATAGGAAGAAATATGGAGCTTCCAAAAGATGCAATCACAAAAAAAATAATTGGATTAAATTTGAAGACCACTATCAAGCTGATGTAAAAAACAAACCTGTAAATAATTTACTGTCATAAGGCTATGTGAGAAACTGATATCAACTAGCAAGTGAATGCTAACTCCATAAGGTTTTTAAAACTTTATTATTATTGTTTTAAATTATTTAATAATTGACCGAAATAAAATCATACCAGGCCAGAATCAAAAATATCCTTCGTGCCATGGAACGCTCTTTAGGTTCTGGAGCTTCATCAGATAATTCAACTGGCATTAGTGGATCCAACAATAAAAAACCCTTAACAAAATCTGACACCATTTCACCCATTGGTTTTCCTGATAAAAAAATATTATTATAGGTTAAATTTATTAAATGGAGACAGCAATAATATAGTCTATGGAAGCCTAAGGAGTATATCATAAATGTTTAGATGAAATATCGGGCTGATGCGAAATTAATGCAGGTTTCATCTATTGCAATATCTTAATTCCAATTGTGTAAACAAAGCTAATCCTAACATTGATCATTATTATACCAAAACAAACCTTATCTAATACCCTCTCTTTCACCATGAATTTGTTTAGTAAAATCGTTTTGTTCAGTGTGTTCAAAGGTCTTGAATCGAAAATGTCAAAGTGCGATTTTCGTCAAATTTATTTTTACGAATTTAAATTAGGGGGGCGCAGCGCTGCGCAAACGGCTCGTAATATTAATGAAGTGTGGGGTCAGGGAGCTATTAATGAGTGCATGGTGCAGCGTTGGTTCCAGAAGTTTCGCAGAGGAGATTTCGACCTCGAAGACAAGGAAGGTCGGGGCCGTCATCTTGCTCTGGACAACGACCAGCTGAGGTCAAAAGTGGAAGAAGACCCAACCAAAACCACACGAGAAATGGCGGCGGAACTCGGTGTGAACCAATCCACAGTTGTACGCCACTTGGAAGCAATTGGTAAGGTAAAAAAGTTGGCCAAGTGTGTGCCACACCAATTAAACGACCACCAAAAAAATCGCCGCTTTGAAATCTGCTCCATGCTTGTGACACGCAATAAAAATGATCCATTTCTCGATCCCATTGTGACGTGCGATGAAAAATGGATCTTATACGACAACAGAAGGCGTTCTAGCCAATGGCTGGGCAAAGATGAACAACCAAAACCTTTCCCGAAGCCCAACCTGCACCCAAAAAAGGTTATGGTCACAGTTTGGTGGTATAATGCTAGTGTTATTCACTACAGCTTTCTCAATCGAGGTGAGACTATAACTGCTGACAAGTACTGTCAAGAAATTGACAGCATGAATCAAAAATTGCAACGTCTTTGCCCAGCATTGATGAATCGGAAGGGGCCGATCCTGCTCCACGATAACGCCAGACTACACGTTGCACAACCAACGCTTCGACGACTGCACGAGTTGGGCTACGAAGTTCTCCAACATCCGCCTTATTCACCTGACCTCTCTCCTACAGACTTCCACTTTTTCAGGCATCTGGACAACTTTTTGAGGGAGAAAAATTTTCAAAACCAGGACGACATTGAAAATTCTTTTCGTGATTTCATTGAGTCCAGGGATTCGGATTTTTTTTCTGGTGGAATAAGAAAGCTTGTTGAACGTTGGCAAAAGTGCATTGATTCAGATGGAGATTATTTTGATTAAATATATATGGTTAAAGTAAAGATATGGCGTATTTACAATACCTACTAAAAACCTGCATTAATTTTGCATCAACCCAATATATAATTAAATAATATGAACATTCAACACAATAAATTAATTATAATTAAACGCATGAAATACACAAAATATAACATCAAATTGTTACTAGGTATTAAAGACAAACATTCTGAAGAATAGCTGTTCACAAAAAGGAAAATTGAATGATGGTCAAATGAAAAGAAAATTAGGAACATATGATATGAGGAACTTACAAATTTGTACATTAGCTGGTTGATAACTACTTTGATGAGAATACAATAATGTATCTTGATAATAAAAAGAATCTTATATCCTACCAGAGAAAACAGAAAATAAAGTCAAAACTGAACATAGATAATTTGCATGATGAATAGTTTGAGGATGGCATTTTTAGAGATAAGTGAAGGACTGGGTCTCAAAATAGACTAATGCTACCAGTCAGCAGCAAGGAATTAGTGGCAGGAATAACTGCTATTGAAGAAGACTTTAAAATAGATTTGGTGGTTTGATAATTAACAGTATAGTCTATGACATAACAAATTAGTTTTTTAATACCATAATACGTTTTTGGGATACCACATTCACTATCTAGAGATGCAGTAGTGCTTTATCCCGCCAATTGCAAATATTTATAACTGAATAATGAAAAGTCAATAGATGTCATGTAACAACGAGGCATGTTTTTAAGTAAGTACCATTTTGGAATTAAAAAAAGATGTGCAAAGATATCGCAATAATTTTATTTTTACATGAAAGCCTGTAGCTTAATCTACTTTTCTACATAATTTCCATGAATTTTGAGGCACTTGTCATAACGTGGCACCAGTTTTTGAATATTCTCCTCAAAAAATTCTGCTGCCATTCTCGGTTACAATGCGATACAAAACACAATGAGAATATTGAGGAAAGCAGTCGGACAATGATGAAATTGTAAAGCGTCCGTTTTCTCTCACCTTTTCGTCCACTTTCTGCACCAAATCTTCATTAACGACCGAAGGACGCCCACTCCGTTCTTCATCATGCACATCTTTAAATGCTCTCACCCATTTCCTTACCATTCCATCACTCATAATGTTTTGTCCGTAAACTTCAATGATCTCACGATGAATTATCGATCAGTTTTACGCCTTTAGCACTAAGGTTAACAAGTCAGGCGGCAGAATTTTTTGAGGAGGGTATACAAAAACTGGTGCCACGTTATGACAAGTGCCTCAAAATTCATGGACATTATATAGAAAAGTAGATTAAGGTACAGGCTTTCATGTAAAAATAAAATTATTGCGATATCTTTGCATGTCTTTTATAAATTCCAAAACAGTACTTACTTAAAAAACATGCCTCGTATATTTTGCAAAACAATAAGCTAAAGAAGTATCTTCAGAAATATAATATAAAAGTGGTCAATTTAATAATTACAAAGGAATGATAGAATAACAAGCAGTTATAAGTTTTAATATTTAAGATAAAGGAACAATTAAGAGTTGATGATAAATGATATTATGAAAGATTGCAAAAGTTGTTATTAGGTTTAATATTTTTTATTTCTTCTAACTAGGACAGGAAGAGCAGAAAATAATTTTAAATGACTTAATTTGAGTTTTTTATTTTCACTTACCTATATATGAAATATATAGAAAGGGAAAGTATTGTGATTGTAAAACTTTTCTATTTCAGTTTTCCTGAAATTTCATATTTAAGACAACTATACGCCCGAGATGTTACAGAATCTTTTCCTTCAAAATCACCTGACCAGATGATCTACTTTATGCCATACATTCTGAACCTTTTTATGATTTTCTCAAAACGGCTCAAAAGATTTTGATTAAACTCGCTATATCAATGTAAAATTTAGTGGCTTAAATATCATGCAGGTTTCATTCTGATTGAAATAGGATGACAGGGCTTAAATGCGATATTTTAAATTTCTTTTAAAGTACCTTAATTCTGTAGAGCTATAAAAATACTATATATCTCATTCATTGACATTAACAGCTAAATATACAAATTGAGCGAATTTTATGAACAACTAAAGAGAAAATTGAAAAATATTTTTTAATGCAATATTTGGTTTTCGATCATAAGCATAGTAATATAGATGTATAATATACCATCTGAAGGCTAAAGATTTTAGAAAAATTCTTATCTTATACACAAATTTGTAAAAGTTAATAAAGAGTGATGAAAATCCGATAAAACTAACTGATTATTTTAGATAATAATATAATAGATTTTTTAATAAAACACATGTTTCTATAGAAATTCAATTTAATTAATTCTTTGATGGTTTCACTCATTTTTATCTCTAACTGTATTTGAAAATTCTTTAATCAATTTTAAAAACAGAGGTAAGTGAAAGTCGTGATGTTGCTTGCACCAGATTTTTTTTATGAATTATTGTAAATTTAAGTTAAAAATAAAATATCATATTAACCATTCACACATACCTTTATGTATTTCACTGTCATCCATTCTTTTTTCAGGTTTAGGCCTGCTCCATCTGAAAAAATTAGTCAAATTAAAATATTGAGTTGATTAGTTCCATATAGAACAGATAAAATAGTAAAATAATAATAGAAATAGGTAGATATTTGGTAAAAATTAATTTTATTCCATTTTGGTAGTTGATTTACAGACATTTTTATCGTTTTTCCATTTAACCAGGTGTAAGATATCCGAGTACAATATTAATTTGGTGAGAGGTAAATCCAACTAAAAAGTTGTATTGGATAGTACATTCTTTGAAAATTATGAGAAAGATATTATTACTTAATTTCTTATTCCTTATTCTTTAGTTTCTGAGTTAATTTTAAAAATCAGTTTACAGTTTGTAAAAAAAACTTTTATTGATTGTATAGTTTAGATTTTAATTGTATAGTGTATATAGTATATATATATATTGTATAGATTGATTGTATAGTTTATGAGTCGTGGAGACTCAAATGGGCGAGTAAAGTTGCCTATAAGCCTTTTATTATTATTATTATAGTTTATGATATTGATATTTTCAAAGGCTATAATAAATAGTTCTGACCTTAGAACAGGACAAGATGCAGTACGTATCAAATGCTCTTTTTTATGTCTAAGCTGATTACCAGAATTTAATGAATGTTTAGGCAAGTTACTATGGTACCAGAAGAGCAGTGAACATTTCTTGCATAAATTAAAATGTATATATATTTGACACGTTATATGTGTTTAGATAAGTAGAGACATCTTCCTACAGTTTCCTAAATATTTCTATAACTTACAAAAGATAAAACAAATTTAAATAACAGATCTAGAAGGAAAATGATATAGAAGTAAGAAAAGCGACTAAAATAGCTTAGACATTGTTCTTCAGCCTCTAAAAATGCACAACTGGGCAGAAGAAGTGAAGGAATCAAGACTCCTAGATTACTAGCTCAGGATAGTAAGCATCAATGGCTTGGACAGAGGTTCCTTCACATGTTTTCAATGGAAGAGTAAGGAGATAAAACATTTGCTATCCCCGAACAACAACCGATCAAGCTGGAGATCTTAGAGGTCCATCCAAGTATGACAACACAGGATGTTTTCAGGGCATAGGCAATGAAACACTTTGCCTTTCAAATGAGTCTTAACAAAAATTGTCAAAATATATTGATACACATTCCAGAACTTAAAATATAAAGAAAAAAATCTGGTGCAGGCAACACACGACTTCAACTTACCTGATTAGTTAAAATCAATATAAATTGGATATAATCCTTTTGGTCTTTCTGCATTACAGATCTAAACAAGGCTTTTGACAGGATCCATAAAAGAGACATTTCTACAGCACTGGAAGAATATGGAGTCCACATAGGACTAAGGAAGGCCATATTAAGTCTATACGAAGTGCAGAGAAACGTCGTAAGAACATGCAACCACACATCAGGGGAATTCATAACAAAGCAAGGAATAAGACAAGGATGCAGCCTTAGCCCCCTCTTGTTTATCTTGGTGTTGGATACTGCCCTGAAGCGAGCAAAACAGGAAATGAGACCATACCATCTCGGATACAGGAACCTTCAGACTGTTCAGCACACAGTCCTTGCGTTCGCTGACGACATGGTGGTGTTTGGAAACAATTGTCGCAACCTCCAGTTTAACCTGAAGATCCTTCAAGACAAACTCAAGACCATAAATATGGAAATAAATATATCCAAAACTAAATTTATGAGGATCGGAAAAAGAAGTGAACATGGAGACCGAATTGTCAGGCTGAACGGAATCCGTTTAAAACAGGTTGCAGACTTTAAGTACCTGGGGGCCCACCTCTATGAATACGGACAGATCAGCGGAGACACCGGAGAGAGGTTGAAAACGGCCGGAAGATGTTTTTACTCCCTTAGGAAAGGTTTTCTTGACAAGAAGGAAGTTTCAAAGGCCACTAAGAAGGTAGTCTTCAAAAACACATTCCTCCCTATTCTAACGTATGCAAGTGAGTCTTGGACCCTCACTACTAAACATAAGAGCCAAATCCAAGCTATGGAAATGCGCTATCTAAGAAAAATTGAGGAGAAAACAAGAAGGGATAGAGTGAGAAACTCAACAATAAGAGCGAACCTGGAACTGAGGCCAGCTGAAGATGTTATCGAGGAGAACCAGCTTAGGTGGTTCGGACACATCTCGCGAATGGCTGTGGATAGAATAGCCAGGGCTACTCACGAGATTAGAGTGGAGGGAAAGAGACCGCAAGGAAGACCAAGAAAAGCCTGGGAGGAAGGAGTGAAGGAGGCCATTAAGAAGAGAGGAATAGATTGGAAAAGGAGAAGACAGCTGGCACAGGACAGAGAACTTTGGGTCAGGCTCTATAAGACAGCACCTCACACTGCTCTGCGGTAAAGAGGACGCGATTAAGTAAGTAAGTAAGTAAGTTCTTAAATTGATTTTAACAGCTGAGGTAAGTGAGAGTCGTGTGTTGCCTGTACCAGATTTTTTTTTCCAAAATGTAACCTACACCATATTAAAGCCCATTAAATTGTCATTGATATAGCGAGATTAATCAAAATTGTCAGAGCCGTTTTTTGATAAAATTGGTATAATCTGTGAAATGCACAGTATAAATTGGTTCTTCTACTTCGCCAATTTAGTTGATGAAGTTGCTTAAACATATCAGGCATATAAACTTTTAAAATATGAAATTTGATTTTTATACAGGTTATCGTTGTTGAGCTAGACTAACCACATACACACAGAGACCATTTTGTGACCATAGAGACCACTCAGAAAAGACCCCAAAATGTGTATTTCCATTGAAAACTTGAATTCAAACATCTTCATGATCACAATATATTCTCTTAATATATATTTATTTCATAAATACGTAAGTGAAAGTAATAAAAAGGCTAAAATCTGTACAAAAAAGGCACATAATAGGAACAGCATTTATCAACAGTATTGGCTGTATAAAACTGACTAGATAGGAGGAGCTAAAACAGAGAGAATATTTATTGAGTAGAAAAGAAACTAAGATATCAAATTTTAAAAATAAATTAGGTATAGGTAAACAGAGAGCAACAATATGTCCTTTCATTTTTTTTTCTGTTAAAATCTTCCTTCCAGTCTTCCAGTGGCACGACAGGCCGTGTAGGCTCTGGCCCTCGCGGTGTAAACTTCTGCAAGTTTACACTCACGTTTCATGAAGCAATTTTTAGTGTAGGGTCATCACTCCCTACGACTAATTTTGTGAGTGGCCACCCTTTGGCTGACGGGTCTCACATACCTGGGGGAGAGGTTGTGAGTGAATCCACATTTTTTTTTTATCCTTATAAAAGCCCCGCCGGGACTGGGATTCGAACTCAGAACCTGTGGCATGAGAGACTAGCGCGCTAGCCACTCAGCCATGGGCTCCCCTGTTAAAATAGTCATAATTATATTTTGGATGACTTCCTCATTTCTTTGAATTTTTATTCATCACACAGTCAGATGTCTTTATATAGGAATACTCAAATTAAATATACTTATATCGACAGATATACTGATGTATAAATATGTAACCAAAATGTCTAAGTTGTATCTTAATTTCTATTAAAATAGGGAAAAATTAATTGTATTAATAAATATAAACATATTTTACTTAAATAAAGTTGCAACTAAGAATGAAACTGGGAACGATATTACAAGACATTCTAATGTTACGATGAGTTCCCTTGTTGAAAGAGAATATTTAGGTTCGTCCACAGCTGCTTCTGAAAAAACAATTAGTAAATTAATACCTTAATGGTAAATATATCTTCTTCTTTTTTATAAATAATCTACTAAAATGTCAAGGGAGACCTGCTATCACCTCTTCTATTTAACCTAGCATTGGAAAAAGCTACAAGGGCTATACGAAACGATCCTAACGGAACAATTTATAATCGCCTCACACAGCACTTGGCATATGCGGATGATGTGCTCATAATAGCGAAAAGCACAGCTGTGCTTGGAGGAGCTTTCGAGGAGTTTGAAAGGTAAGCAGCAGAAGAGGGCCTTCAGGTTAATGAAGGAAAAACAAAATATATAAAATCATCCAGGAACCATCTACCATAACTATCCTAACCATCTAGATCAGAGAACACTGTTTTAAAAGTATGGATGCCTTCAGGTACCAAGGGTCTGTTATTACTTATGACAATAATATGAAAGAAGAAGTTAATGCAAGGCTGTCTGCATGTAACAAGTGCCTTTTTGCCATACAATGGCATTTTTTTCTTCCTCTTATAAGAAAATGGCTGTTTTATTAAATTCAAGATTTCAAAGGAACAATTAACTTACCAACAATTAACAATCAGTTTGGAGCATTCTCTAAGCTTGTTTAATCCCATTCGACTTCTTCAAAAAAAAAGCCTCAGGTTAGTTAATTGTTTCAAAAAATTAAAATTACAGTGTACAACAAAATTCTTGGAAATTTTAAGGCATTACTGCGAAACAAAATTCACAGGCGCTGAAGCAACTCACGAAATTATTAAATATGAAGGGAAGGTGTCCTTATTGGCATTGTGTCATTAATGGAGATACTACACTGGAAAGGGAGAAGGGTTGACCATTAATGGATATTGATGAGGAAGCTCTTGAGTCAAATCCATCCAAAAGTACTCGTGAACGAGCCAGGGAGTGTAGTGTTGCAAAACATACTGTTAGTCACCATCATCTACTATCCATCAGGAAGATGAAAAAGAGCAGTAGACAGGAAGATGAAAAAGAGCAGTAGTTCCTCACCAACTTACTCCTCAGCAACCAGCTAAGAGGATAGAAATTTGTGAAAATTTACAGAAAAGCCCTTTTGGTATGTGATTTTACCCGAAGATTGTCACCTGTGATGAAAAGTGGGTTTACTGGGAAATCTGCATACCTGTGAGAAATGGCTAGATTGATGACAAACTGTTTTTGTGGGTTGCTGTAGGGAAAATGAAAAAACAAAATCCATGTTTTACGTTTTTTGGAGAGAGTTTGATCGTACGCAAAGTTGTCAGAGTGTAATCCTGCTTTGATCAACCCTAAAGGAGTTTTATTCTAAGATAATGCTCGTTCTTACACTTTCTGTCGAACCAAAGAAAAGTTTCAAGAACTTCATGGGTTCGAACTCCTGCCTCATCCACCATAAAGTCCAGACCTTGTACCTTCGGATGAATACTTGTTTCAATCCATGGCCCATTTTCTTCAAGGGGAAAAAATTTAATAATTTTGAGGAAGTTTAAATTACGGTCTAAGAGTTCTTTGCCAAAGAATGGTATCAGCAGGGGATAAAGCTAAAGGGCTAACAGATAGATAATGACGGTAGATCAAAATGGACTATACTTAAGAAAAGAAATAATAATATAAATATTAGGTTGACGGTAATTTTTTTAGACACCACATTAAAGTTAAAGTTAAAAATAAATTAAAAATAAAAGTATTTTAGCAAATGAAATAAATACATTTAATATTTTCGAAGTTATGATATTCAGTAAGTGCAAAAACTATTCAAAATTTCTATTTCTTTTTATCTAATCAATAATATTTCACAAGTATTACATTATCTAATTCTTTTTAACTTATAAATCGCTAAAAGAGAACACAATAAAGCAAAATCATTTGCTAAATAACCAAATTTTTTATAAAATAGCCTATTTAAAAAGTAAAAGTACCTTCCTGTGACAGATACTCAATCTAAAAGAAAGATTTTTAAAATAAGATGTAAAAATATAAACTTATCGATTGAACAGCGGCTTAGAATATTTTTGTAAAAGAGAAATGGATGGAACCTTAAAAAAATTTAGTAAGAATATATCGATGACTGTGTCTACTAAGGGGGTATAAATAATAAAATACAGAAGCGAAAAAACGGCAATAATATTTAAGATTGAAAGGAAGTACATTATTATAGAATTTTCTTGTTGAATAATATATACAAACTTTGAGCAGCTCCATAGAACATAATGGCAAGCAGCATAGTAACCATAATGATGCACATAGCGACTGTCAACCTCTGAAGTCTAGTATATGCTGTTCTGGGATGCCTAAAAAGTGAATTTCGAATTAGCTATTAATCATTAGCAGTTGAAAAAAAGTTTTAAACATATAAATAACCATCAGGGTTAGAAACAAGAATCAAAAGTAACCATGATAAGAAGTGATTTCTGAATCCATTTACATATATCTCTATCTCAGAGTAGATGGACATTAAACTTCTCTCACTTATACCCCCAATAAAATGATATAAAATAAATAACTTTTACTAGCCTCACGTGTTAAAATCAATTTTGAAAGTTTTAAATAAAGTTGAAGTTGAAAAAAGAATTCCATTGAGGAGTTCACGAACAATATCTGTTTAAGATTTAATAGTATAACAACAGAAATTATTCACAAAACATTCACTTATACAGGCCGTGTAGGCCCTTGGTCTCGCGGTGTAATCTCCTAGGAGATTACACTCATGTTTCTTGATGCATTTAGTAGTGTAGGGTCATCACTCCCTGCGCCTAATTTTGTGAATGGCCACTATTTGGTTGACGGGTCTCACATACCCAGGGAAGAGGCTGTGAGCGAATCCCCATTTAATTACATCCTTATAAAAGCCCTGCCGGGACGGTGGTTCGAACTCACAACCTGTAGGATGAGAGACTAGCGCGCTAGCCACTCAGCCACGGGCTCCCCAGCTACAGCTTTCTATACAAGATAATATTATTTCTAAAATTGTTGGCTTTCCAACGGTATATTGTATGTTACAGTTCTTATGTTGAAAGTACCAAAAATTACATTAAAAAAAATATTTTGCTCTTTTCTCTGTAAGTTGGTTATCAAACTCATTTAATTTATATATTTAGCCACTTTTTATCAAACCTAATAAGTTGATATGTTTAATTTTTTTGAATCTACAAAATTAAAGATACTTTAGAGGGAGAAAATTTTAAAAAATCAGCATTTAAGCCCTGTCAGACTATTTCAATCAGTATGAAACCTACATGATATTAAAGCCCATTAAATTTTACATTGATATAGCCAGTTTAATAAAAATTGTTGGAGCTTTTTTTGAGTAAATTGTAAAAAAGGTTCAAAATACAGGGTATGAAGTAGCACTATCGGTCAGCTGATTTTAGTGGGAAGTTGCTGTAACATCTCAGGCATACAGTTCTCTTAAATATGAAATTTCAGTACTGTATGACTTTTCATTTTTGTGCTAGACTTACCACACACACAGACCTTCTTTTCAGAACTTGTTTATTTCTACTCAGGAGACCATTATATGAGTATTTCCGTTAAAAATTGGAATTCAAACATTTTTAAGATCGTAATACTTTCCCTTACTATATATTTCATAAATAGGTAAGTGAAAGTAATATGCAGAAATTTTATTTTTTGCTTGATTTCTCACTATTATCTCCCAATACTATATCAAAACATCATTTTATATTACTGCTTGTTTCCATATTTCATTACTGTTATCTTACTATTGTACTAACAACTAATTTTTATTTTTTAAATTTAATTTTATTTGTTTTTAGCTTGTATTTTCTTAGTCCTGACGAGGGCCAACAATTCAGGCTAAAACATAGGGCATAAATTTTCTTTATTGGTGTGTCATTAGTTCTCGATGACTACAACCCCAACCAACTTCTCTATCAATATATTTTTTAAGGTCAGCAATTACTTCATCATTAAACATTAATTATACTCCAGAAGAAGAAATTTTAGGAATTCAGCCTTCAAAACCAGTCAGGCTATAGCAATGAGGATAAAACCTACATGATATCAAAGCTTATTCAAGTTTATATTAATATAGTGAGTTTAATCAAAATCGTTAGAGCTGTTTTAGAGAAAATCTTAAATAGTTGTAAAGTACTGAATATAAAATACTATGTATTTCATACATAGGTAAGTGAAAGTAAAAAATTAAGAATACTATCATTAAAAATGTAACTATATAGTTGGTGGTACATTTATATTAATTATAATAAACAGCTAACTAAAATTAGTTTTAGTGTTAAATTTCAATATGATATATCATAATTATTTTATGTATATACCTAACAAATATACTGATCCAAAGGTGTGATTCTCTAAGGTTAGTAAAAAAATTTTCTCGGGCTAAATTTTGCCATTCATTATCTTGCATTCTTACTGGTACAAGCACCCATTCTAGCCTCCAATTACTTTGACATTATAAACACTTAACCATTTCTCAACCAGGAATGTGTATTTATCCTTGGTCTTTAAATCATATAAAACAATTTTGTTGCAATACCTGCAAAGAAAAACAATTAGTACTACAGTACAAAGGTTAATAAGAAGTCATTTATAATTAAATAGATAGGAACAAATTTACTATGATAGTTTCAATATTTAATTTTGCTATTAATATCATATATATTATTTTTGTCACCAGCAGTGAGAGGTGCCTTTCTGTAGAGACTAGACCAAGCTCTACAGTCCTAAAGTAATTCTTTTATTTTTGCCCATTCCAGTCCTCTCTTCAAAAAGGCCTGCCTCACTCCATCCCCTCAAGTGTATCTGTGTCTTCCTCTACATCTCCATCCGTCCATTTCAGCCTTGTTTGCCATCCGAGCAAGATGGTGGTTTTCAATCCTTGAGATATGTCCAAACCATCTTAGACACTGTTCTTCTATGATTCTTTCCGCCGGTTCGACACCAGGATTTGACCTTATAGTTGTGTTTTGGACTCGGTCTCCTCTGTTTTTCCCTTGATTTTTCAGAGGAAGCTTGAATTTCACTTCTTTGCTTAAAGGTTATTGCCCACAATTCTGAAGAGTAGGTTAATATAGGCAGGAAGGTAGATTTATATACCTTTACTTTAGTGTTCTTGGAACACATGAACATTTTTCCTGCAGTGTTCACTCACTCCTCAATCTCATTATCAATTTCATACAAATGGGCTCTCAAGTATTTGAAGCACCTAACCTGTTCGATCCTGCCAATTCTCATTAATTTAGTCTTTTCAGGGTTTATCTCTAGGTTTATTTTTTTTCTAGTTCTGTTTGGAGAATTTGTATGTAGTGAACAATATTGTGGTCCTGGTTGGGTTGACTAGATTCAATTAACAAGATAAAGGTTTGTAAGATTTTTTTTTTTTTTAATATGGGAGAATCTGCTTTAAATTGAAGTAGATACAACCAGTATTTTTAGAAGGTTCCATCTCTCCATAAATAAACTATATGATCTAAAATCTCTATGATGAGTTTAGAAGCAATCTAGGTATAAGGCAGGGTTCCAGCTAAACCCCTCTTCTATTTATCCTCCGACCAAGACCCAAATGAGAAGTTTTCACCTGAGATTTAAGTGTTTGTGGCCAGTTACCTATTGTTTGATGTTTTTCACCGATGAAATGTTAGTCTTAGCCAACAAAGACAGGGACTTGATTCACGACATAAAAAGTCTTCTAACAGAACTATTGGGTCGTTCGGAAAGTTCATAGAGATTTAAAAAATAAAATTTACCTTTTATTTTTTCTACTAAAAATGAATCACATGGCTAATGTTAATTTATATACCTTTCATCCTCAAGGAATTAACTATGTTTACACAGTGAATTCATCTTTATTAAGGCTCAGTAGTGTAGTTTATTACAAACCAACATGAGTGACGATCAGTTCATTTTCGGCATATTATGATGGTCTTTTTTAAATAAGGGAAAAATGCAGCCCAAACTGCAAGAAAGATTCGTGCCATGTATGGCAGCGATTCAATTGCTGATAGCACAGTTCAGAAGTGGTTTTCACAGTTTAGATCAGGAGATTTCATTTTGGAAGCCCAACCCTGGGCTGGCTTGAGTTTAACTCTAGATATTATGTCGGTCATCGAAAACAATCCGAGAATTACTTTCCATGAGATGAGCCTGCAAATCGACAGTTTTTGATCATCTAAAGAAGGCCTGGTACGTCTGTCGTTACAACATTTGGGTTCCCCATGAGCTCAGTAAAAGGATTCTTTACATCAATACCGAAAAAAATCTTGGGGGTTGCCTGGAATGACGCTGCTCGCAAAACCAAAGGCGGCTTGCATCCAAGAAAGGTGATGCTCAGTATTTAGTGGGATTGGAAGGGACCCATACATTTTGAGCTCCTTCCACAAAACTAAATCATAAATACGGTATTTTACTGCACCAAGTTAGATCGATTGAAGGCAGCAATTGAAGAGAAACAGCCAGCATTGGCAAATCGGAAAGAAGTGCTATTCCACCAAGACAATGCCAGGCCCCAAGACTAAAGTAATGAGAATCGGCAGGATGCCTCAGGGAGAGATGAGAACAATAAGAATAAGAAGTAACCCCATCAAACAGGTTAGGTGCTTCAAATACCCTCTCCCCTTCATATTTCCCAGATCTATCCCCTACAGACTACCACTTTTTTTAGATTTCGGACATTTTATGAGGAAAATTATTACCAATGATTTAGACATTAAAAATGCGATTTCTGAATTTCTTTTAACAAGTGACTCAGTTTTTTAAACAGGGAAACTTGGTTAGCCAGAAGTGTATAGAAAATTATGGTAAATACTTCTAATAAAAAGTATGTCAGATTTTATCTCAATTTTTTATTTTTTTCCTGATTTTAAAAACTTCATTTCATGGGCTACAGCCCAATAGTATATTTTACTTTACTTTATAGGTGTTCCATCAAGGGTTGCCTCCACTAGTCAGTGCAGAGCTCCAAGCGCTTCGGTCCAACCAATCATCTTCTTGCAGGTCTCGGCCAGCCATTGCTTCTTGGACTCCCTTAATCCACCTGCTTCTGGGTCGTCCACGCCCTCTCCTTCCTGGCGGAACCCAATCCAGGATTCTATTGGGCCAACATTCCTCATTCATTCTTTTAACATGTCCATACCATCTTAGGCAGCATGCCCCGATCCTTCCATTCACTGATGTACCCACCTCCATCCTCTGGGGAACAACTTCATTCCTAACTTTGTCCAGCCTGGTGACCCGTATACACCTTCTCCAGAAATCCATCTCCACCGCTTGCACCCTTGAATACAAATGGGTTTATTGTCCATGTTTCTGAAGCATATGTCAGGACAGACTTAACTATGGCTGAGAAAATTCGACGTTTGTTCTCGGAAGATATCTCCGTATTCCAAAGGACTGGTTGTAACACTCGGGTAGCCTTACGGGCCTGTTCCACCTTCTTTCTCACGTCATGCTCAGACGACCGGCAGCATCCAAATAAGACCCAAGATATTTGAAAACGTCCACCTTTTTACAAGTTTCGCTGTCTACCAAAAGCGCACCAGTGTCATTATCGCCAATAGCTATGTACTCGGTCTTCTCGAAGTTAATTTTTAAGCCTGCCACTTCATAGCAGGACTTCAGTGAGAATATCATCATTTCGATATAGACCTTCAGCCTCGCAAAAACGACTTGGTCATCCGCAAAAAACAAAGATACCAGCTGCTCGTCATCAATGAAGGGTTCAACATCCCCACATTGCTCATACCATGGCTTCACCGATTCATGCAGGTATATCTTAAAAAGTGTAGGTGACGTACTACACCTCTGCTTTAATCCCTTTGTACCATGAAAAGGGTTAGAGAGATGGTTCCCATATCTTATCTGATATAAATCATTGTTGTATAAGTGCCTCACAGCCTTTATCAATGACCCACTTATACCAACCTCTCCAAGTGTCAACCACAGTCTCTCCCTGGGTACATTATCACACCCCTCTTCCAGGTCGATAAACGCCATATGGAGTTGCTGCTTAGTATATTTAAAATGTTAATCGTAGGAATGTTTAAACAATATCCCTTGGTTTTTGTTTGTTTATTTAACAATCATTATTGCTGCTGTGGTTAATTGGACTGGACTTTGATTTTTAATACCACCAAAGTTTCATTAATCATTTCACTAATGAAATGACAACATAAGACATCAGCACGCTTTGCAAAATAAAGACAAAAAGTTGACAATGAAAAGGTAACTAAATCCTTTTTTATAGAATTTTTCTAATAGTATCTTTTCAACAATGGCTTTACCCTGAAATTGATTCCATAACACATAATGTTCAAGATATCACACAGGCTATTATTTTAATACTTAAAACTTCTAGCCTCAAATGAGTGTGATGAAAAATTTCACAGAGGTCACTTTGATTTCACCATTATAAAATATCAGCTGTTCTCACCCATAAAATATCAGCCTAAGCTGTTAATTTATTAAAATCTGATAGAAACCAAGAGTTCGTGCAAAATGGATGAGTCAAATACTCATGTTTAGGATTCAAGTAACATCTTAATCTAATTATATATATATTTCAAGAAAGTCGACAACAAACCAGTCAGGTGATGCACCAAAGTTATCATGCCATACACGAAGGCATTCAATTTCTCCTAAATATTTTTCCGTAAAAATTAGAAACCAATTATCTTGTGCTAACTGAAGAACATCTTTTTCATGATTCAAAATATGAGCCTGAAAGAAAACATATGTTACAAAAACCGGAAGTTCAAGGCTAAACATAAAACAATTTAATTTTTATTTTACATGGCTTGCACTTCTTGAACCACAGATTTTCACACCAACATGAGCAGTTGTACCAGACATAGTCTTTTCACCAGTGAAAACTGCTAATAAATAGCCAAATTTTTCTCCAGGAAAATTGTCGACCAGTACACGGACAACCCTCTGAACACAAACAAATACATTATTACAAGATAAGTAATAGAACTGTTACCTTTTATTATTATTATTTTGTCTTGATCTTTATTGAAACAATATTTATAGTAATATTTATGTAACTAATTAGTATTGATGTACAAATATTTTTAAGTTCTTCCTTAACTTTATGAACCTAATGGATACAATATATGAAAAGTGAAAACATGAAATATTATGTTAGTATAACAATAAGGTGTGTATCATCAATATGTGTATTGAAAAGTCCCGAAAGAATAACTCTAAAGTACAATAACAAAAAAAGATTCATATTATAAGAAAACAAAATATTCTTTGAAAAATACTTAAAAACTACAAATAATTATTAGTGTCTCATATTAAAAAAAAAAACTGGTTGAACGAAATTAGATCAATATTTCAATTAAATTCTACCTCATTTTTGTCTTTTAGGTCCATTCGCCAAGCCCAAATGAATAATGCGAAATAAATCGATAAAAATAACAAAACAAATGCCAAAACATATGGATTGTCTTTTATGCTTATGAACAAAATTATGTCTTGAAGTGGATGCAATTCATTGGGTGGTACCAACAAGGAAACACCAAAATTGAAAGGTGAGTACAAGAGCAATGAATCAGATCGTTAGTAGATCCATTTCCAATCTAAAATAAAACAGACGATTTAAGTAAACTTGATACTAATGTTAGTGAAATTGTTAATATGGTTTTACAGACTATAATTATATCATCAATAATATGAGAATTACATTTAATCAGTAGGAGAAGTTAGTTCAGGGTGCAGTAAAAAAAAAAAAAAATACAAACAAAAAGATATAAACTTGAAAGACTGGTGCCAACGTTTCGGCCTAAATTATAGGGCTTCTTCAGGGCTATATCTTTTTGTGTGTTCTTTTGACTGCACCCTGAACTAACTTCTCCCACTTACTCACACAGTCAACCATTCTCACTTCACTATATTTTATCAGGTTTAATGCGTTTTACTCTACCTTAAGAAGGTAATGCTACATATTACCATACTGTTCCAGCCATGTTGAGAAGACATCTGATACAATGTATTTCAAAATTTTTCATTTTATTTGTTCCAGGTTTCCGTTTCAGCAAAATTCAAAATTTTGGGGATGCCCCATTTAAAATTATTTAGCAAACCTTAAGGTATTACTACCACCTGTATATTAATTCATGAATAAAAAAAAAAATCTGGTGCGGGCAACCTCGCTGTCAATTTAAGAAGAAGGTAAAAAATCAATTCAAGGACTATTAAATAAACTTATCAGTTATAATATAATTTACAAATTTTAAAGTTTTAATTTAAACAAATAGATTATTCAGTTTTGTTGGAAACATATGATTCAGATTAAATCTGTGGCGGTCGTGAAAAACTGGATAACTCGAGTTATATCAAAAATGAGTTAACTCCACGTATCGCTCCTTCAGACCGTCTCACACTTCGTGTTAAATTGGTTAAAGAAATTTCTTGGAGGAAGAAATTTCATGTGGAAAGAAAGCTGTATGTTATAACTCTATTTTGGGTATTACGTAAAGTATAAGTCGCTCACCTGTAAAATGAAAGATTTTGACTTAACCACTTATTCACGACTGCCACAGAAATAATATAGTAATATCAAATTGTTACACATAATAATCAGTAATAATTTTATACCCTATTCGTCACTTTACATTAACTTTAATAAATTTTTATATAAAATAATATTTTTTCCAACAGTACAGTATGCATCTATGTTGCTGTTCATAGGTTCAAAATAAACTATAATTACATTAAAAAAGTATTTTTGTTCTTTTCTTCTTTAGTTGGTTATCAAATTCATTCAACTTGTATATTTAGCCACTTTTTATCAATTCTTATAAGATGATAGGGGTAATTTTTCTCTAAGTTTAATCAAAATCATTAAGAGCCATTTTTGAGAAAATCGTAAAAAGGTGCAAAATGCATGGTATAAAGTAGCATTTTCGGTTAGCCGATTTCAGTGAAAAAGTTGCTGTAACATCTGAGGCGTATAGTTGTCCTAAATATAAAATTTCAGTTTCGAATGACTTTTCATTTTTGTGCTAGACTTATCACACACATACTAATAGACCTTTTTTCAGGACTTGGTTATTTGAACTCTGGGAACCCTAAAACGAGTATTTCCATTGAAATCGGAATTCAAAAATTTTTACGATCAAATACTTTCCCTTACTTTATATTTCATATATAGGTAAGTGAAAGTAAAAATTACTCAAAACAGTATCACTAAACTTGGCTATGTTTAAATTGACAGATAATGTTTTATAAATCAAATTTGTCAATAGTATTTTATTACTATAATATTTTTTATAGGTGGAATAATCAGGAATCAGTCATTTTTTGAAAATTTTTAATTTTGCCAACGTTTCGGCTCAAGCTTGTGAGCCATAATCAGGGCATTACTGAGCCATGTCCAAGCATAAACTCAATTTGACAGAGCCTTAACACAAAGTCATAACCTGTTTCAAATTTTCATACAATAAAAATAAAAATTTAGGATATCCTCAAGCAAAACATTTACTTTTATTATTGTTGTTAAAAAATAACCAAGTTATAGACGTATTTATGGGTAAAATTTAAAATTTGTTTCTTATCTTTTTTTTTTCCTTTTTTATAATTTTTCCTGGTTCCTTGGTTAGAAAACTCTAATAATCTTTTTCTCTATCTTCAAAAATAACTGAGTTATTGAATTAAATAATTTAATTAATGTCTAGGTGTTATGATCATCGTTAAATGCCCTAGTATTTTTGTGCTGAATTTCAGGATTTTGTTTTTGGTCGATTAACAAAGGTTCATTATTGAAAATAATAAAACAAAATCACAGAACAATTTAAAAAAACTCAAGTTAGAATTGAATCTATTCGATATTTACTAAAATTATGTGATATAGATACCTCACAATACTTAATGTCCCAGTTCTCTTTGGACCAAGTGCGACAGAACTGATCATGAAGCTGACATGTAAACTCAACATGATCCCCAATCGAATGCTGTAAAAACAGTTATTGATCAATTCTAAGTTACTATAACATAAAATTGTAATATATAATATATGGTAAATGAGGCATGAAGATTGTCGATTTTCTAGATCTATTAATTTTCAGTAATGTTAAATTAAAACATAAAAAGGTATAAATGTATGAAAATATCTATCTACTAAGGTATGAGAGAAAAAAAAATCTGGTGCACGCAACACACGACTTTCAATAACCTCCGTTATTTATATCAATTTAAGAATTTTTAAACAAATTTAGAAACAAAATAAATTGTTAAAGAAATATTTACATTGGATTTTAATAGAAACATGTGTTTTGTAAAATAATCTATTATATTATTATCTGCGACAATCAGTTTGTTTTATCGGTTTTCCATCACTCACTGTTCACTTTTACCATACTATGTATAAGATAATATTTTTTCTAAAATAATTAACATTCCAACTGTATATTATACATGTATATTACTGTTCTTAAGCTGAAAAACACCAAATTACATTTAAAAAACATTTTTTCGGTTTTCTCCTTTAGTTGGATATCAAATTCATTCAACTTATATATTAACCTTTCTTTCATCAATGGTAACAAGATAATAGGGTTATTTTTATAGAATCTACAGAATTAAAGGCATTTTAGAGGAAGAAAATTTAAAATATCAACATTCAAGCCCTGGCTGACTATTTCAATCAGAATGAAACCAACATGATATTAAAGCCCATCCAATTTTCCATTGATATAGTGAGTTTAACCGAAATCATTGGAGCCGTTTTTGAGAAAAACATAAATAGGTGCAAAATGCATGGTTTAAAGTGGCTCTTTTGGTAAGCCGATTTCGGTGAAAAAGTTGCTGTAACATCTCGGGCGTATAGTTGGCTTAAATATGAAATTTCAGTTTCATAGGACTTTTAATTTTTGTGCTAGACTTACCATACACACACAGACCTTTTGGCAGGACATAGACCAATATGTCTGCTGGACACAACTGGCAAGGTCTTAGAGAAAATAATAGCCAGCAGAATACAAGAGATCACCGGAGAAGTAGGGGGCCTATTGAACAATCAATTTGGCTTCAGAAAAGTGAGATCCAAGCTGGATGCAATTACTCTGGTGATTGAAACTGCCCAGTAAGGTATTGCAGGGAAGAGGTGCGTAATGCTATTGCCCCATCGTCACATTAGATGTGAGAACACTTTTAACTCGGCAAGTTTTTGCTGATGATATCTCAGTCGTAATCAAGGCGAAATATAAAGACGAAGTAGCTTTGAAGGCTAACCAGAGTATCTCTCTGATCCATGATTGGCTGACATCGGTAGGGCTCCAGCTGGCAGAAAGGAAAACAGAGGCCCTCCTTATTAGTAGCCACAAAAGGAGATAAGAAATAACCCTGAGAGTGGGCAGGCAAGAGATACGGTCCCAGCCCTCACTGAGATATCTTGGGGTCATAATTGATGAAAGACTTAAATTCAAGGAGCATATCCTGAAAGTATGCATCAAAGCTGTATTAAGTACTTTCCCTCACTATATATTCCATTATAGGTATGTGAAAATAATAATAAAAAAAAATAATTAGCAGAGTTCAATGAATGCATTAGCATAATGATAAGCATAGAAAATAAGTGCATTACAGTTAAAAGCTGATAAAAATTTCATGGTGATAACATATTTGAATAGAAATAACAGCTGTTAGGACTCAGCGTTAGCAAGCATCTAGCTTCATTGAATAACGGACAAAAATGTTTAGACTGTTTAGTAGGCCTTTCTGTTAGTAATGTTAAAACTTAGAGAATTATGTTCATTCCAGCTTATATCATACATAAGAAATATTCATAAGAAAATAAATGTTATCCAGAGCTTTGGTTTCAAATATGCTGGGAAATAATACCTTCTTGTTTGGAAGAATCCCAAGGTATATCATAGCTTCAGGGGATACACCATCCAATGATCTACTTTCGTAACTACTATCGCTGCTGCTAAGGGTTTTACCTTGTGATCTCACTTTATCATAGTCAGGGTATTCATCAACAACTATTAAAACCTGCAATAAATACATGTCATAAATAAACCTAAAAATGATAATAATATAAACGATAAAAAAATAAAACCTATAACAGATTTTTACAATGATAAAATAGTAACAGATAACAATGATTTAATAGATAAAGAGATGATAAAAAAATAAGTTCTAAATTATAAAATACAATAAATACCTCATTCTGACCAATGAAATAAATATCCTTATTACCTAATTTGTCAAATGACAAATTAAATGTTATTTATAACATAAATTGTGCAGACTTTAACAAATTCAACATAGGATAGGCTTCCAAAAAAATCTTAACTGTAATAAAATAGTACAATAGTAATTGTAAAAATAAAAAAGATATAAACACCACTGCATTAGCAAAACATAACATCCAAATGAATCATAAATTTGGTTTTTAAAACACTACAAATTATTACCAATGGTTTATTAATTAAAAAAAACAACACTATATTAGGGTATAATTGTACGGACAATTAACTAACATGAAAAGCAATAAATTAATCAAAAGAAAATCTTGGGGATTAATTTTTTTTGTCAATTTAAAAGGTTCTTCATTGAAAATAATAAACCAAAAATTCTAGAAATAGAATAAAATAATTATAATGAAAAAAAGGCTGCAAATTATTACACAGTGGTTTATTATTTCCATATAACAATATAACGGTATAATTGTTTATATGGCTGTAGATAGGCAATAAAGTAATATGAAAAGCAATAAATAATTCAAAGGAAAATTGTATATCACCACTGCTAATTTCAAAATGCTATATCTCTGCTAGTTCTTTACCAATTTCAATGATTCTTTAAATATTTTGTAGAAAATTTAATTTTATATCACTGAAAGAAAAAAAATGGTTTTTTGTATTTAATAATTAGCCTTGAAAAATAAGCCTTCAAGTTTTAAAGGGGGGGAGGTGTAATTTTTTTTTGGTCCATTACTGAAAATAATATACCAAAAGCAATTACAGACTGCGTTACTATTTCCTATTATTTTCTTTTGATTTTCATTCAAATAAAATTTCCTGATTCCAGAAAACCTTACATTTTTTCTCTATCATCAATAATAACGAGTTATCAGGGAGTCACATATCTAATAAGTTGTGGCTTGACTATAAAAGATTTTTTTTCTCCCCTCTTTGTTCATCACGTTGTCTTGATCACAAAAGGATTTTTGATTTTTTCCATATTCAATAATAACCAACTTTTGGTGGAATTACGTCTATTATAATTCTATTTTTTATAATTATTCAGTTTTTTGGTTAAAAACACTGATACATTTTTTCTCTATCTTCAAAAATAACTGAGTTATAGGGGTTTATATGGGCAAGATTTAAATTTTATTACTTTTTATCAGCTTTACTGATTCTAAAACACTATATTGAAAATAATAAACCAATACTAGAATCCATATAAATATATATATATATATATATATATATATATATATAAATATATTATTATATATATATATAAGAAAAAAACACATAAAGAATACAATTAACTTTTTAAAAAATTCCAAACAATTTATTATTATGCCAATGTAATTAAAAATTTTAAAATATAAATCATAAAAAAAAAAAAATATATATATGTGTACATAAATGTGCAAAGGATAGCCCTAATCCAGAAGGGGCCAAAGTATATGTGGTTGATTACTTCCTAAAGTTTTAAATTGACAAAATTATACTACGTTAGGACAAAGTGTGAAATCCGGGCTGTCGTAGAATATTATTTATTCTGTTAATTCAATGGAGGACGACCCTAGCGTATGGAGATCCTCCTGGGGCAGACCCAGCCTCCATAAAGTGGGTACCCAAAAATAGGAGAAAAAAAACTGACGGCTGAGCATGATCTTGGCCTAATCACCTCATTGCACTGCCGTTGGCCTAGAAACAGTACGATTCTCTATATGTAAACACCCTTCATGGGTTGTAGAGGTACAAGTTTTTTGGGGTTTTTTTTTTAACAGATAAAAAATCTTTTAATCATTGCTATTTGTTTTTAATATAAAACTTGTTTTGAAATAGTATGGAGTTTTTAAGTAATAGTAATTCTTATAAGCAAATTTTAATATATTGTATTGAGTCTTTAAGATTAGTAGGAAAGAAACCTGAAGCATTGAATTAATAAAAAGAAACATAATTTGTGCAAGAATTTGAAGACCTATGGACTACTCCTGAATAAAAATCAGATGTAAAAAAAATTAATATAGATTAAACGTGTGATACTTAAAGATAAGAATTGTGTAAAGATAATAATTAAACAATTATTTTGTTTGCTTGTTTATAACATCACTTTATACTACTATGACAAATCAGACGATGCTACTGAGGCTAATCAGAAGATGCAACAGTAGGAGTCCTAAAATTTGCCAATCCAGGTTTCCTGACATTGTAAAGGCTCAGGACCACTAATTAACATCACCTACAAACAACAGCATGACCAACAAATGTTATTACATTCAAAAAATCCTAGGGCCATCTGCTGGGTTTGGACCCATGACCTTGGGCAGAGAAGGCTGTTATGCTACTAGCCACAGGTGATACCTAATATAACAATTATTTTTATTGAAAAACAAATCAAAACAATTATTTTAATTTAGCCTCAAGATCCCCAGGAACAACACAGTACAACGTACAATAATAAAAATATGAATATATTGAGAAGGCAACCAGGAGTCTACGGATTGGGAATGGAAAATGACGAGATTTTCAGGCAATTTTTAAAAACTTTTAATGAATACTTTGAAGATAATGTTTGTAATTATATTAATCATCTTTATTTCTAGTCTCTTTGGTTGTGAAATGACTTATGTTCTTTTTTCTTGATCTATTGTTGTGACCTATGTGTATTGCGGTTTAAAATAATAAATGTTACTATTCAGTTATTTAGTCTTTCTTTAAAAAAAAACCTTAAAATACAACAGGATATTTACAAACTTATTTCCCAAAAATTTAATAGGCTTACATCCAATACCACATCCCCTAAATCAGGGCACCGCAGAAACATTTTTCCAGCTTTGCCTTCAACTCTTTCCAATCTGAATACTTTAACAAATAAATCTTTTACCTCTTCAGATAAAAAAGGATCAGGCTGTGTTACTTCTCCCTGTATAGGTTTTGCATCTACGCCTGTTGTCTGGAAAAGTTGCCAACAAATGAATATTATAATATATGACAGACATATTATATTAATATGTGTTAATGAAGAAAATTCCTAAAGGGTGTAGCCTGATAAGGATGGTAAATCTGCCCCCACGGCTTTTTTGACTCAAACTTGGGGGATCAGTTAGGTGTCAAATAATAATAATTCACCTAAATTTTTAGCTTTCGAGATTTTTAAAAACATCTTTTTTTCGATTTTATTATTTTTTTAATAGTAAAATTTGGAATTAATTTATGATGTTTTTTTTTCCTGATTCTTCGAAGTCGAATACATGAAAAAATTATACGATCATGATTCTTAAACAAATAGGCCAATTTTTATAAGAAAAAAATAAAATATTTATTTCTAAAACTTTTTTGAAAGGTGTCAATCACGGATTTTTTTCTGAAAATGTCTTTTATTTTACTCCTCTATACACAGAAATTTTTGGAAAAAAATTAAAAACTCATATTTTCCTGAAATCCTGCATTTAACTTATATTAGTTATTATCGTTGAAAAATGTGTAAACAAATATTTCTCACTGAAAATTCAGAATTACATTACTTATGAAACATTTTCAATCATTTTACTTCAAAATAATTAGATAAAAACTATGTTTTTTTAAAACAAGCAGGCCAGCGCTTTATAACACCGTCTATTTAGCCACTATCAATCATTTCTTTTAACATCTAGCTTGTTCAGGTATTCTCTAGTGAGGATAAATTTTGGGTTAAAAAATAATTTTCTACACATTTTTCAATAATCTAAAAACAACAAGTTTCTTAAAACGCTAGATTTCAGGGAAAAAATGAGTTTTTAATTTTTTTCATATTGTTCCATCACTTCAAAAAATTAAAAAAAAAAATCCTGTGTATAGAGGAGTGATTGCGATTTTTATGATTGTTAATTGTTGAAATGTAATATAATATTAAATTGTTATTATTTACTGACCAGTAATTCTGAAGACGAGGCATATAAGCCTCGAAACGTAAATTGTTGTATTAATTAATAAATAAACAATATTAAAAAGAAGAGATTGTTCCTGAAGATTTTATTTAAATTGATATATATACTCTTCATAATTGGAAAGTGAATTTAAAGGTGTGACTCAATGGTATAAATTTGGTTTTAATACACGCAGGGGCAGATTTCACATTCTTATTCGGCAAGGCCCTTTATGACAAATGATTATTCTAAATTTAGTTAATATCAAAAGAAAAATAAGAGAACAATAATAGATACTTTCATAAAAATATGAAGTGGATACTTGAGGTTTGATATTTTGGAACCATTATGAACCCTTAAAACAACATTAAGGTGGTCAGAGTTCATAGGTATTTCAGTTTCAACCCACCAGAACCAGTTTTCTTTGAAGTGAGTGACCTAAAAAAACAATTATATATATATATATATATTATATATATATATATATATATATATATATATATATATATATATATTATAAAAAAAAATTAACATAAACATTATTATAAATCATAAATATTATACATATTAGAACCTTAATTTAGTGTATTCTAATATTCTATTCAAAAGTGTTACCTCTATCCTTGGACACTTAAAGAGAGTCAATCATGTCATCTCTCCTGGCTTCAAAGATCCCAAATAATGAAATCAGAAATTAGGTCAATCAAGTAGAGAACATTCCTCACCATCGAAATCATGAGGCTCAAGTGGTTTAGGCGTGTGATGAGAATCAAAGAGGTACAATGGTCCAAGTACATTTTGGAATAGATGCCAGAGAGAAGAGAGAAAAAGGGACACCTGATGAGGCACTGATAAGAGGGTGTACAAGAGTATGCGAGAAGGTGACTGGCAGGACGTAAGAAGATAGCAGACATAGTTTTGGTGACCACCTATGACTATATGCCGTCAACAAAAATAAGTCTTGGTCATATCTTCTGTCCTGCCAGTCACCTTCTTGTATAACTCTGTTTATCATACCAACACGAATGTTTTCAACAAATGACATGACAATATAAGGAGTCATGGAATAATATCAACCCGAACAAGTCAAAATATAAGGCTGTCTCTAAAAGTGGATCTAGGGAACAGGGGTGACCTCTGGAGGCTTGGAGCTGTCAAAATATGTAATGATGGCCAGTTGGATTCTATTTTATTGCAATAAATCAGTGCATAAGAAAAGCAAGTAACGTATAACACCAGTTACCTAATGTAATTATGGGAAAAAGAGAATTTGAGATGGAAACAAAGATGACTATATAAAAACAAGTATTCATTCCAAAACTAAAAATAGCTGGCCAAACATCAAGTAATTCCAGAGAAAAGCCGTAAATAAGACAAGATTTGACTGTCTGAGGAATCAAAGGAGAAGAGAAGAGACAGAGCAGGAACCTCTCATGGCTAACATACATAAAAAGGAAATGATATGGTTTGGCCATGTATAAAGAATTCCAATAAACCGTCTTGGGAAGCTGAAGTTAAGGGAAGACGACCTCGAGGATGGCCAAGAAATAAATGGGAGGATTTGATAGTGGAGCTGGCTAGGAAGAGGGGGCTCTCTCTGAGTGATGTCAAGAGATTGGCAACAAAACAGGAGTTTAGAAAATGGGTCCAGGCTGCCCCAACACCGTAAGTTATAAGGGAAGGAGGAAGTAAAAGAAGACATGACATCTCTGAATACTTAGCAAATTGTGGGAGAGATCTAGAAACTAGGGGTTTTCATGAGCTAAATAAGCATTAAACAACAGAATAAAAGCAAGTAACAGTTATATTTCGAAACACATGCTTAAATATACAACTGCGAGGCAATCTTACACATTACCGAAGTTCGTAAACAGATGCTACCTTTAGTGAATAACAATATTTCTTGACCACCTTCCTGAGATCCGAAGGATGAAAAAACTAAATTCTAATAACTAAGATGATCCACATGCAAAAGCATTAATTCCCCTCCCCCTTAATCTAGTCATTCAAGTAATACAACTTAAGAAGTAAACTTAGAAGTTGGACATAACATTTAGGATAAAAAGGAATTAACTGTTTGCACTCTAGTGGTGCACTTGGATTGAGACACTAAATTGAGAGATACAGGTGCTTATTTAGATTTGTTCAAACGAATTTAGTTTGTATATTAAATTAAAATACAAATGGGTATACTAAGTTTACCTGAACATCAATATCCTTGCCCTTGTAAGATCTAGAGAGTTGTGGATCAAATTTGATATAAGCAGATTGGTTTTGGAGAGGATCAATGGATGGCAACAATGCCAATCTATCCATCCTGTCAACCTGAAACATTTGGATACATACAATATAAATATTAACTAGCACCAATTTTTTTTTTACTTCCATTTATCTATATATGAAATTTATAGTAAGGGAAAGTATTTTGAATTCCAATTTTCAATGAAAATAAAAGTTTTAGGGTTTTTTTTTCAGCAACTTTTCCACTAAAATCAACTGATCAAAAGTGCCATTTTTGCCATGCTTTTTGTACCTTTGAATTTCTCAAAAAAGACTTAAATGATTTTGATAAAACTCACTAAATAGATGTCAAATTTAATGGGCTTTAATATTATGTAAGTTTCTTTCTGATTGAAGTAGTCAACTGGCCTTAAATGCTGTTTTTTTTCTAAAGTATCTTAAATTTTGTGAATTCCAAAAAATTAACCATATCATCTTATTGGCATTGATAAAAAACGGATAAATGAATAAGTTGAACAAATTTGAAAATAAAAATAATTTAAAATTTCAATTTATAAAAAGATATATCTATATAATGTAAATGTTTTAAGAATGTAAATTATTTTAATCTTAGTTTTAATATTCATTGATGTTATTAGTTGTTATCAAAGAGTATAGTTGGGTAAGTATGGTAAATATGCTCCTGCGGCTTTTATGACTCATTACATATATTTAACGTCACTTTATGCTACTGTGGTTAACCGGACAATGCTTTAGTGGGAGTCCTGAATTTTGTCTATTCAGGTTTTATTAGGATAGGGATCTTTAACGAGTACCTGACATCGCACAGGCTTTTATGACTCAAACTTGGGGGATCAATCTGGTGTCAAATAAAAATAATTCGCCTAAATTTTTAGCTTTTTAATTCAAATAGTTTTAAAGATGTTTTAAAAATCCCTTTTTCCAAATTTATTATTTTTTCAATAGTAAAATTTGAAATTAATTAATGATGATTTTTCCCGATTCTTAGGAGTCAAAAATGAGAAAAAATGATATTATCGTGATTCTTAAACAAAAAAAAATATTTTTAGTGGAAGAAAGAAAATCAAAATACATATTTTTTTAACCTTTTTGAAAGATGTAAATCACCGATTTTTTTCAGAAAATGTCTTATACTCCTCTATACACAGGAATTTTGTTGAGTGGTGGAACGATATATAAAAGTTAAAAAACTAATCCCTCCCCCCTGAAATATTGTATTTAACTGCTGTTAAATTAAATTCTAATATTTCTGATTATTATTGAAAAATGTGTAAATAATTATTTCTCAACAAAAATTCAGAATTACATTACTTATAAAACATTTTCACTCATTTTCATTCAGCCCGCAGGGAAATCATACATAAGCGTTTTACTAAACATTATAAATAGGACTCATTTTCTTCTTATTGATTGCATTGAAGGAGTTAAAGATTAACTAAATGCTTATCATCTTACTAAATATTTGTCAGACGGATGTGTGTCAAAATTACAACAAATAACTTAACATGTAACAAGTACAAACATGGTATTATTTCAAGAAGAATATACAGAAGGCACATGAAATAATGGAAGGAGTTCAGAGATACTGTTTAGAGACATAAATTATTGAGTAAGAGGATGTTAAAGGACAGTATTAAATATATGTTGTGAGAAAAATTTCTACTAATAGAAGCAACAAAAAAAAAAAGGACAAAATAAAAAAATATTTTATTATTTTTTCATGTTCATCAGCAACATTTATTCAGTTTATTGGCAAATTATTATTAATAATTTTAATTTTATTAAATCAAGTAAATAAATTTTCAGTTTTAGTTTCAACTTCTTTTAATAATAAGGAAATAATTTTTCTAACTTACCATCAAATTTGTCACTATAAGTTCTTCCTCAATCATAACTGGTTTTTGGCACGGTATCATATAACTAAACATCAACTCACTATAGCCGTCAATGGCTTTAAGAAGATCAAATGTAGACCTTATGTACTGAAAAAATGCGACAAAATTTAACTATTAAATAGCATTGAAGAATTGCAGCTTCATTAACGTTAAGTACAAAATTAAATTAGTAGAGAAACAAAGAATGATTTAAACATAAAAACTATAACTAAAAAATTCATTCGTTGCTCGTGTAAATTACATATAAATTGGTTTCACTTCTTAACTTTTGAATTGAATTAATTGAATAAAGGTCCATAAAACTCCACTGAGGCATATAATCCAATGAGACACTTTCTGTAGAGATTTGTTCTGGCAGGCACCAGTGGTACCAATGATAAGTTGTTCCTTTTTCTTAACTATAGCTGATACTTCTTGTCAGGTATGCCAACTACAATCTATTTAAAATGTTCTTAGGCAAACCTAGAATGGAATTGAAGCAATTACATCAATAGTTTTTCTTATTTTTGTACTGTACTGTGCATGCTTTGACGAGTACAAAACAAAAATCTTTGAATCCACTTCTTGGAGAATCGTCAACTTTGTATTTAAATCAATAGATTTTCTCTTTGGCATAGTGTACAGAGGGGAAGGGTACTTAGAACGAAAAGCTTGACAGACGACCATAAAGGAACTTCGAATAAAAACAATAACAAGCTGAAACTCTAGAAGCCAGAAGCTGTCACATACTGTGAATCAAAGACCTCAGCTGAATAGAGGGGAGAGGTAAGAATGATTTGGACGGGAATTAAGACATATCATAAAATAATTATTACATTTAAAAGAAAAGATAAAATACTCACACGAAAATAGCTATATCCGTACTGCTCTATATTCATACTTTTATCAAGCAAATATTTATTTCTACTTTTAATTAAAGCATTCACACATCCTGCAAGGGACCTGAAACAAAATATTCAATCTATATACATACATCTAAATATACATATAAATATTCAATCTATCACTTCAAATTATTATTCTTTCCTCTCCTTTCTCTCCCCTTAGTTATTCCTGGATAAATTTTTTTTTTATTTACAGAAAATATCTGAGAAGTAAGTAGGCATGTTTTTTTCCTTACTTTCTTTGAGCTCAGGCATTAAAAATAAGATCTAATAATATGCTAATTAGAGTTTAAAACTTATACAGAGAAAAATTGTATTTTTTCCCACACTGAGAAAAAAATAGATCATGGATTTTCTACCAGTAATAAGCTGACTTTTTGTCAGTTTTAGAGCTAAAGGAATCAAATTACTTAAATTAATAATTAAACAAAATTAATGATTATTACAAATAAAACAAGTTAAGAGAACATAGTGGTTTCCAACATGACTATTTTCATTCAAACCAATATAGCTTCTAAACGGTAGATCCTAGTGTTGTTATAATCTATTAGTGTTGTCATGTTATATAACAAAAAAAATCTGGTGCGTGCACATACAACTTTCACTTAAATTCGTTGTTATAATATATTTAATTTTTTTTTAAAACATTTAGGGAAAATAAGCTGTTAAGGAATTATTTAAATTAAGTTTTAATAGAAACATGTGTTTTATTAAATTTCTACTATATTATTATTTACGACAATCAGTTAGTTTTATCGGTTTTTCATTACTTTCCATTAACTTTTAAAATTATGTGTATACGATGATATTTTTCCTAAAATCTTTTAGCTTTCAAAACGGTATGTCATACATATATATTACAGATCTTATGTTAAAAAACAAAAAATTTCATTAAAAATATATTTTTTCGGTTTTCTCCTTTAGTTGTTTTTCAAATTTACTCAACTTCCGTATTTACCTTGATCAATTTAATAATATCTACAAAATTAAAGGTACTTTACAGGAAGAAAATTTAAAATATCGCCATTAAAGCCCTGTCCGACTATTTCATCCAGAATGAAACCTACATGATATTAAAGCCTTTCCAATTTTACATCAATATAGCAAGTTTAATCAAAATCATTAGAGCCGTTTTTGAGAAAATTGTAAAAAGGTGCAAAATGCATGGTATAAAGTGGGTCTTCTGGTAAGCTGATTTTGATGGAAATGATTTTGTAACATCTCGGGCATATAGTTGTCTTAAATATGAAATTTCAGTTTCATAGGACTTTTCGTTTACATAGGAGCTATCCCACACACACACACACACACACACAGACCTTTTTTCGGGACTTGATTATTTGGACTCAGAAGAACCCAAAACGGGTATTTCCGTTGAAAACTGGAATTCAAAAATTTTCATTATCGCAATACCTTCCCTTAGTATATATTTCATATATAGGTAAGGGAAAGTAAAAACTGTCATAAAATTTTCGAACTGAGCAACACCATCAGAGTTAGAGTGTGTCAAACTGAGAGAGAAAAAAAAGTTTGTTTGTTTGGGCTTTAAGGCATAAAACCTCAAGGTCATCAACGTCTGTATAAAAGAAAAAAAGTTACACAATCAAAGTTACAAACTCCCAGCCAAAAGACATACCCATGCCAATAGGATCTAGTTTTATTATGCAATTTTATTACTATGCAATAAAATTATTTTTATTACTATTACTTATTATTTTTATATACTTATTATTTTATTACTATGCAATCATAAAAAAGTTAATATATTTCATTACCTTATTAATCCTTTCACATCTTCCGTATCCACAAAATTGCTTTTTTTAAATAAATCCTTGATGTTAGATGTGATATTCTTAAGTATTGCAGTACTTGTTCTGACACTGGCAGCAGACAGTATCTGATTGTCAAAACTAATGCTTTGAAACAAGAGATAGTGCAGCCCTTCAGCAACTTGTTCTGCGTCCGATACTTTGAGAAGGGGGATCTAAAAAGAAAGTTTCAAGGATTTAAAAATATACTGAATAAGTATTTTTAAGTAAATCATCAATGAAAGGATGTTGCTAAATATATTTCAAATCTTCTAAGGTGATACCTAATGTAGGTTATATTAAGTGTAATAAAGTATATTAAATAGTTATGGAAAAAATAAAAAAAATATTTAGAAGACAGGGTGTAAACATGACAAATTCATTAAAGGCCTCTTCCATTACCATATTTTTTAAATATTTCTTTAATCCCTTGCTAATCATATGCATTCACTTTTTTTTTGACCTGTTGGTACAGAGTGTGTTAGTTACAAGATCTGCCTGATCTCCAAGCGGTGTAGGAACAGATATTTATATTCTTTATACGCTCAATTTACAATCTACACTCAATTAAAGTTCTACATCAACTTCCGATCATCTTCTTTTCTATTTTTTGCATTCATTCATATTTTCATGATAACAAATTTATAAATATGATATTTAAAAAAAATTAATAATTGTTTAGAAAACATCTTACTCTAAAGAAAATTAAAAGTGAAAGGTTTTATAAAGTTAAAACACAAAGAAAGCTCTCTCAAATGCAGGATTCAACATACTGCATATAATGTTTATTTTAAAGACAAAACAATAATTTAAAAATACAAAAAGTATGGCTGTACTTTAAAGATTGATTATGATCAGAAACCAAACTTATTTCACAACAACAAAGCTTTGATCAAATACCTTAGAACAGTGGTTCCCAACTGGTGGTCCGCAGACGATCTTCAGGGGGTCCACGATAGGTCTTGAGAAATAATTTTAAATGAACTTAACGTAAAATATTTGTTATGTCTTGGCCTTTGATAAGAATCACACGCTCTACACAGACAAATTTAACATTCTGCGTGATAAAATTCCAATTGAAAATGCTACTGCTCAGTCACAACCTTAAAATTGGTCATTTTCTAACTTTTCAAAAATATTGAGCTTAAAGGACAAATATATTGAAGAAGATAACAAAAAATATTCTATTTCTTTTTGAGTATTTGAATAACTACCTATCTTATATAAGTTTGGAACTTAAGCTTAGTTTTGTTCACTTAACATCATTATTATGCTACTATGGCTAATTTGATGATAATATGCTGGAAGTCCTAAATTTTGCCTATCCAGATTTCATTAGGAAGGGGATCTTTAAGGAGTACCTGATTTAGCAAATTCTCTGGACCACCATTTTACGTTCCCTATGAAGGATTGGCATAACGAAAGATATTTCACTACCTTCGAAAAATCTTAGAGCCATCTGCCAGGTTCAACATTAAATTTTAGTTAGTCAATGTTTTGGGATTTCAACCTCTAGAGCCTGGGGTTCTTTTTTCTTCACTTCCATTTCCACAACTAGGCCATTACTAGAATAAAGAGTTTCAGCTGAGGTATTTCACATGACTTGTATGTGATACGGTGTAGCCCAATAAAAATCTATATATAATTTAGGGGGTCTTTGCCATAGAAATAACTGGATGAAGGGGTTTGCAAAAAATGTTTGTTGGGAACCACTGCCTTAGGGACTAGTCCATTGCCAATCAAACGGATACTTCGATTAACTATTCAGTGTTTAGAATGTAATAATAAAAATTGCGAGTTTTACGAACCTTTGAAAGGGTGTCTATCAAGTTGTTGATAACTGTTGATTTTGGTGACATTTCCTCAATATGGTCAGAAACTACATAAATACTTGAAACTGCTTTTTCTATTTCACCATGCCTGACATTTTCTTGAGCTTTGATCACAAAATCACCTACTATTTTTTTACTAAACTCTGGTTCAGTCAACTTGGAACAAAATAGATTAGAAAAGTGAGCTTGAAAACAATTTTTTAAAAACATTTATATACTAGTACAAACATTCTAATATGGTAATTATTGCGAACGTACTTGAACTGCCACAGTTGAAGTTACACTCTCTCCAAATAAGTTACTAACTTTGATTACTATTTCTTCATTTACTAACTGAAGATTAGAAACCATTGGAACATTAGCCGATGATATCAAAAAGTTTTCTAAAATAAAAATTAATTAATTATAAAACAAGAGACGTATAGATTGATTTGGAACACAAAATGCCTCTACAGTAAAGATTTGAAAAAGTAATTTTATTTGTTTAAAGTCCAATTTATTACAAATGGGTATTGATATCAGATCACATATTTTAAGACAATACATTTGTGCTCAAGTGGTAAAATGGTAGAAGTCACTTTTTCTAGAAATGTAAGTTGTTCACTTCATGGAGTGTCATTCGTTAATGTTCAACAGGTGGCAAAATGTCACCAGTGTTTCTCTTTCAGTTTATGATTAAACAACTCTACCTTGTACGAATAAACAAACCAGGTGGTTTATGTTTAGAAGGTTCTAAACATAAACAAATGGAAACTCCAGAATGTGAAAAACTCTGATTTCTAGAAAAAGTAACTTTAACTGTTCTGCCATCTGAGCACCAGAGTATAAAAGGATGAATATTTTAGAAAAAGTTAATAGGTTAATTAAAAGAAGTCAATCAGCTGACAATTTTTTTTTTTTTATAACAATATAAAAATCTGGTGCGGGCAACACACGACTTCCACTTACCTCCGTTTTTAGAATCGATTAAAGAATTTACAAATACAGTTAGAGATAAAAAATGAGTGAAACCATTAAAGAATTAGTTAAACGGAATTTATATAGAAACATGTGTTTTATTAAAAAATCTATTATATTATTACCTAAATAATCACTTTGTTTTATGGGCTTTTCATCAGTCTCGATTATATTTAAAAAGCTTGTGTATGAGATCATTCTTTTTATAAAATCTTTAGCTTCCCAACGGTATATCATACATAAATATTACTGTTCTTATGTTCAAAAAGAAAAAATTGCATTAAAAAAATATTTTTTCAGTTTTCTCCTTTAGTTTGGCATCAAATTCATTCAATTTATATATTTACCTGAGGTTCATCAGTAGTAACAAGATGATATAGTTATTTTTATAGTATCAACAAAATTAAAGGTACTTTAGAAGAAGAAAATTTAAAATATCGGCATTTAAGCCCTCTCAAACTATTTTAATCAGAACGAAACCTACATGATATTAAAGTCTATTGAATTTTACATCGATATAGCGAGTTTAATCAAAAGCGTCAGAATTGTTTTTGAGCAAATCACAAAAAAGTGCATTATGCATGGTGTAAAGTGGCTCTTCTGGTTAACAGATTTTAATGAAGAATGTTCTTGCAACATCTCGGGCGTATAGTTGTCTTAAATATGAAATTTCAGTTTAAAAGGACTTTTCGTTTCCGCCCGGGAGTTACCACATAAATAAACACATAGACCTTTTAGCGGCACTTGGTTATTTGGACTCAAGGGACCCTAAAATGTGTATGAACTGAAATTAGAAAATTTTCATGACCACAATACTTTCCCTTACTATATATAGTAAATGAAAGTAAAAATTGAAATTTTATAGCAACTCTCAGTACTTGGAAGTAAAAAGTAATGGAAAATCATTTCGCAGTTTGTATTTACATCTTATTCAAGGCCATAGAGTTGAATATAAATTTATATTTATAGAATATAAATTCAATATATATATATAATTATTAGCCACTTACCAAATTTTCCACTGAATTGTTTACTAACTACTTTTTGATAAATATCATAGTGCAGTGGCTCTCCTTCGGGAACATTTGACTCAAAGTCAGAACAAGATATCTCGAACAATGTAACCCCCCTTTCACCACTTGTTGGATTGACTTCACAACTTCCCGTTGATGGTGGTTTTACAGTAGTCAATTCTGTTTCAGTATATGTTTTATCTGGCAAACATTTAAAAAAAAAAATAATTTATAGATACATTTCTAATTATAATACTTAAAGACACCAAAATAAATAAATTTTATTGGTTTAGATTATCCTTCAGACTTTTTTTAAGCCAGTATTCAACTGTCTTGAGCTTTCATATTTATTCACCTAAGATTTCCTTCTTTTTTCTTTTTTTTTTAAGTAGAAAGCTTTTCCACAAATGGGATTAATTCGTATTTATGTTCCTAATGATGACACTTGTGTGTTATCAGTCAATAACGATCCTACTATTGCCTCTCAATCCCATATCAGAGAGCTTGAGATATGGTGTCAGAATTGGAGAATCAAAATCAATTCCAACAAATCCCACCAAATTACCTTTACCTTTCGTTGTAAGCCTATGACATCCTGCCCTACAGTTTCCTTTAATAATATTCCGCTTGTTCCAGTTGAACAGATCCGCTACCTAGGACTACTACTTGACAAACGTCTAACATGGAATCCCCACACACGACTGAAATGACAAGAAACTGCCCGTCGCTTTCGCTTACTACAACACTTACTGGACAGAGTCTCCAACCTTCCACTTATCTACAAAAGGCTCATCTATATCACCATGATAAGGCCTATCTGGACTTACGGAGTTGAGCTTTGGGGCACTACGAAACCATCAAATTCTTCCCGTATTCAATCCTTACAATCCAAAATCCTTCGAAAAATCCTGAATGCTCCTTACTTTGTCACAAATAAACTCATCCATAAAGACCTTAACATCCCATATGTTGCTGATTTGGCCCGAACCAGGTATCAATCCTTCCATGACAAACTCCACTCCCACTCTAATCCTCTAGTTTCAATTCTTGCTCCCTCTTCAATTCCTGACAATCCTACGAGGAGCCTGAAAAGAAGATGGCCTCGAGACCTTCTAGTTTAGTTACTTAGTGGAGTGATGCCAATGGGCGTTTTCTCTTCGCGTTTTTTTCATGTATTTTATCATTATTAACATATTTACTTGTTGTATTACAAAATACAGTTGTAAATTTCAATAAAAATATAAAAAAAAAAAAAAAAAAAATGTTCCTAATGAGTTGTAACAATATACATCGATTTTGTTTAAAAGCTAAAATGTATTGAGTAATTATGGGTGTGCCAATTCTCATCTGTTGTGCCCCTGTAAATTTGACATGATAAAGTTAAGATCTGCCACATAAGTATAACTTAATTTGTTATATATAAAAATAATTGTAGGAGTAATTAAATGTTGTCTGGTCAATAGAGGTTGAAAAGGAAGGTTCAACCTATAAAAGGTCCATCATTTTATTTTATTTTTTTATATTGTTTAGGACCATTAGGTAGTCCTTAACCTAAGCTTTCTTCATTCCCACCCTTTTGCTTAGTCTGCCATCTTGAAAAAACTGTCAACAATTGGCACTTTTTTCAGGTTTTGTCCTCTATCTCATTACTAATGCATTTTTCAATTTTCAGGTGTAATTATAAAAATGTAGACAAGAAAATTTCCAATAGATTCGGTACAAAAAGATTTATTGCAAGACCAAGCATATTGAGCTATGAGAAAGTGAAAATGGAGGAAAATTGGTGATTTGGCAAACTTTTTACTTTTGTTCCACTTCCCACAGCAAAAACATGAAAAGACTCGATCTCAGTGAAAAGTTTACAGGATAAAAGTTGTACAGAATTTAATTACCTTCAAAACCTTGTCTTAAAAATTGTTTTTACTCGCAATAGAAGGAGTGGGGGTAAATTTAAGAAAATGTGTATTGAACATCTTTTAGTGAAAGTTTTTAGTTTTAATGATATTCCAGCATGTTTTTAATCACAAAAATGAATGTGTATTATACAAATAGCTCATATATGATTTATCCACACAAATGTTCGCACCATGACCATGGTATGCAACATTGCTCGAAGGGTTTTCAGAACACCCCATTCCTCCATTTACCTGAAGCTGATGAAATTATGAGCATAAACTCTGGTTTAGTTGGAAGCGAGTAGGGGATTACTGAAAGGCTCAGCAAGTTGATATGGCTGGACTCTCATGAATAGTGGGAACAATCTTTCTCGAAGTTCCATTTTGAGATAAGGAAGAAGGGAGACAAGAACACATTGAAGGTTGGGGAGAGGATGATAGCTCTCCCTCTGTCATAAGATGTTCAAAAATTACCCAGAATGAACTAAAGGAATACCTTTCTTGCACTGTTCTTTATGTTGATGTTAAATGAGGATAGAATGCGTGAGGGCTTTTAAAGTCTGCTTCACCATAATGCATTCAGACTTCTGTCAATTGATTTCCAGCTCTCATCAAACCATCTCACTGCCATAGATGGTGGGCTTCTGCTATCCAAAGTAGTTTGGATTCGAAATTTAAATTTTTGGCATCTCAAGTACATCCTCCAGCATTATTGTACAGTAGGGGAGGTCATCTTTGACAGGTACCCAGATAATCTTCATATGAGCATCAAGCATGAGAAACGGCAAGAAGGGGCAAGCTGAATGCCTCAGCAGATGTCACATTTGGTGAAGACACGTTGATTTAACTCCTAAAGACAAATTTATGTCCAATAAAAGACGATTTGTTGCACTCCTTAAAACTAAACTTGATGCATCAAACATAATGAACAAACAAGCTGAGGAGGATTCTGACATGCAACTAGCTACCATTGCAACATCGATGGCTTCATGGTAGGAAGAAGTAAAGATAGTGAGGGAAGAAATTTATTTGTTAGTCATCTAGTCATTATTAGTCTCGCTGGGACTGCAAATACGATGAAAAACATATACATTAAAAAACTAGAAGAAGGCAATTCATCTGACCTCATGTACTCGTATATGAAATGGAAAATGCATATAAATCATATATGAATCATTTACATAAAGAAAATTTTGTACACACTTAGTGAAAAAAAAAATTGAGCGTATTTTAAAAATGTAGAATATAAAATAATGCATTACAATGATAAAAAATTTACATTAAAATAAGAACTTTAGAAGGAAAGGAGGAGGGGCTATTTCAAAAACCTTCAAACACACCATCATGAAAATGTCTTCAGTAGGGTCAGAGGAGCGAGGAGCAGCATCTCTCGTTATATATTGTGGGTGTAGGCTTCAAGAATCTGCTTCCTTTTGCCTAGCCCGAAATGATCAAGTCTTTCTTGAAGCTCATCTACGCCATCATTGTTTGGTATGCCTTCAAAGAGTGGTTTCACGCTGCATCAGGGCAGCAATACAAAATTTGTGTTGGAGTTCCGTGAGTGAATGATCAATTTCCCCAGCTTGGAGGACAACCATTATTTCCTGTACTAGATTGGAGATTTCCACTATGGTGGCTTCTGGATCCACGAAGACGTCCAACAATAATAGATTCCTCTGAAAAAGGGAACACTATTTTTTTTTTTTTCCGACCAATAAATGTTTGCGCAGTAGGTAAGGGAGGTGTTCTGAAAATCGTTCAAGCAATGTTACACACCATGGTCATGGCCCATAAATTTGGGTGGTTAAATAATATTTGAGCTATTTGTATAATATACATTCATTTTTGTGATTAAAAACATACTGGAGTATTATTAAAAAACTTTCATTAAAAGGCGTTCCAGGGCAGAATCACAAAATACACATTTTCTTAAATTTACCTCCACTCCTTCTATTGGAGTAAAAACACTTTTTAAGACAAAGATTTTAAAGGTAATTAAATTCTGTACAACTTTTATACTGTAAAGTTTTAGCTGAGATCAAGTCTTTTCATGTTTTATCATTATTTACAAAAGTAAAAAGTTTGCCTAATCGCCAATTTTCCTCCATTTTCGCCTTCTCATAGTTCAAATATGCTTGGTCTTGCAAAAAATCTTTTTGTACTGAATCTACAGGAAATTTTCTTGTCTACATTTTTATAAATATACCTAAAAATAGAAAAACAAATTGGTAATGAGATAGAGGACAAAACCTGAAAAAAGTGCTAATTGTTGACAGTCTTTTCAAGATGGTGGACGAAGCAAAAGGGTGGGAATGACAAAAACTTGGATTAAGCACTACCTAATGGTCCTAAACAATATCAAAAAATAAAATAAAATGAAGCACCTTTTGTAGGGTAAACTTCTTCTATTGACTGGCCTAATGACCGATATTAAAGTTGTAGGTATAATCACTTTTCTTAATATCAAGGTGAGCCAAAGCAACAGGATACAGCTATTAATTTATAAAATTATGTTTTGTTTTTTTTAACATTGTAAATCATGTCAATTAATCAAAGAATTTTATTTATTTATTTAAGCTTATGCTCACCAACTCGTGCTTTTATTCTATAAGTACTACCACGCTCCAAAACATTTTCCTTAAGAATAAATACTTCATCAGGTGTGCCTTCCTGTCTTATATCATCAACACTTTTTTCTGGACCATCATCCTTTGTATAAGTCCAAGTAGCTGTTTTTCCCTTGGGGAGACCTTTCAACTGAAGTTGCCCAAGCTCATATACCCTGGTGTTTTCACAATTTGAAAGGCATCTAAGAAGAAACATGTAAAAAGGAAATTGAAAGAATACAGCTAAATAATCAAAAAGTTGTATTAAAGTAACTCACGAAATTTCAAAATCCTCGATCACAGGCTCAGCAATAACTTCAATAATCTGGGATGTTGCATCGCTTGGAATATCCTTAACTTTATGAGTAACGTTTAAAAAGAATTCATAGGTTCCTAATGGCATTGATGAAATTGTCCTTACTGGATCTGTAAACCATAGATTTGATATTATAAAGAAAATAGGGTATACATTTCTTTATTTATTAATGGAGAGTTGAAAACAGTAATTATTATTCACCCTTCAAAGTAACTGATTTACAAAAGCTTTGCTCTTGATTGCAAGACCACTCATATCGAAGTCTATTATTGTTGTCATAGTTAGGATCCTTTGAAAGAGATGCATCCAAAACCACCTTTGTTTTTTGTTGGACAACTCTTCGTTTTCCATACTTAATTTTGGCAATAACCTGTTTATACTTCAGTTCAAAATAACACTGGAAAAAAAAAAATCTCTTGGTCAATGCTAATTAACTGAATAAATACTGTCTGGTCAATTATTGATCATAAGAAATACTTTGTGGAACCTTAGTTTATTGAAATTGAAAAATAAATTATTGGAAATGATTGCATTATAAAAACTCAATGTGATCAAATAAATATACAAAAATTTTCATTTTTTTTTTTTTTTTTTTCAGTCATGTTCTTCAAGTTGTATTAGTTCACTTAATTTAAAATATTTGAGATTTTCCTTTTTTGATTGATTGGTTTTTTTTTTCATATGTCAAGGCTTACAGGATGATTTAATTTCATAACAATTCACTATTCCAATAATACAGTCTTCAACCTTTCCAGATCAATTAGATATATTTAAAAAAACAAAAACAAAAAAAGAAACCTGTACCTCTACAACCCTTGAAGAGTCTTGGGCTCAGTACGTACAGAGATTCGTACTCTCTCTAGGCCAACGGCTGTACAATGAGGTGATTAGACCTTGATGGCCTCAGCCGCGAGGTTTTTTCCCCAATTTTGGGAAACCACTTTAAGGAGGCTGGGTCTGCCCCAGGAGAGTCTCCGTACCCTAGGATCACCCCCCGACTGAATTAACATAATAAATAATATTCTGTCATAGCCGGGATTCGAACCTAGGACCCAGAGCATAGGAGACTAGTGCTCTATTCACTAAACCATGCCGCTCCCCAATTAGATATATGATCTTTAAAATTAATAGTTTATCCTGTAAAAAGGAGAGAGAACTGAAATTGATAATCATCTAATTAGAAATTAATCAGAAACAAATGATAATCATCTAATTATAAATTAATCAGAAACAAACATATTTTATGAACTTGAAACAATTTATTAAAGGAAAACAAAATATGATGGCATATAAACGACTACTTAATCATGGATTCAACAATGTATACTTCACAGCAGCAAGTGGACAGTAATAATTTTACTACTGCATATATCAAACATAGCCAAAATTAAGAGTCACTGTATGGTAAATATAGTGTATAAACTTTTTTCAGCTTTAAGTTTATTTAAGAGTTCATAAATTGATTGAAACAGCCGAGGTAAGTGAAATCAAATATCCTAATGTCCAAGTTGTTAATTAGAGAAGTAATGATTCGTAACATTATATAAATATTTAAATATGAATGATAATATTCACAATTGAATTTTCTTAATCATTAACTGATTCATTTATATTGATAAAATCATTAACCGCTTTCATCCAATAGATCACAAATTCATTATAATTTCCTACAGTTACTAGTAATATTGAAATCTAGTAATATTAGTAGACACATTGAAATCTAACAAACCTGATATTGGAGTTAAAAAATACCTAATGCTAGTAGCCATTGTTATATCACCTAAGGTGCCTGCAATGTAATGCCCAAGAGGTTTTATGCACTCTCTTATAAATCAGTGCAGAGCATCTTGTAATAGAATAGAATAGAATAGAATAGAAAATAATTTTTATTCTGGGACTGGGTCCCCTAAGAATAACAGAATTGTACAATTTAAATATACAACATGTCTGGCCATAGGATTCGGTCACAGGATTCGATTAAAACATCAAGAAAGTCTAACCAAATGGTGAAATCAGCAATAAATGTCCAGAATGTCTTTATATAAATATATAAAGGCATCCTTCATAAAAAGTAGGGCCACTTTCAAATTTTTTGTTCTTCCACGAATAGCTGAAGGAGTTCTACTGTGCCAAGCAAAAATGTTATGTCACAATTTTTATTATTTTTTCACCTTGAAAGAAGATAGCATTCCTACTTTGTCTTATCCAAGCTACAGCCAGCCATGATTCCAGTTTTATGAATGAAGAAAATAAGTTTCATACTTTTTCGGTCTATTTTACCTGATCCAGAAATAAGACTGGAATTCCTAGTTCGAATATTAGTGGATTCATGGCAATTCCGCTGCCTTCAGAAGTCATCAGCTTGTATCGCCAATAACAATTACTACTTTATAGTTAAAAATTAAGTGGATATGATTTTTATTACGTTTTTACTTATAGCGTTGTAATAAAATTTATATACTGTTGAAAAGGTAAAGGTATACCTTTCGTACATTCCTATGGCGTGTTTTTTTTTTTCCAGGATCTGGGCTTCCGATCACATCCACAGTTAACTCTACAGTATACACACCAGGTAATAGACGTTTTGCATCATATTCTTTGAATGTAGCAGCCTTTGATCTCTGATTAAAAACTGTCCCAGAGCTATAACCTATTAATTAATTTAAAATTGCTATTTGATAAATAATAATATTATCTAAATTAATAATTATTACTAAAGTTGAATGAATATACATCTGATTACATGAATAACAAATTTAAAACTGTATTATTTATTTTATTTTTTTTTTTTTTAAAGTTTAGAACTTACAATTAGAGTAGATTATTTATATTTTAGGGTTATTACCAAGCATAAAACTTTAACATTTTAATGGCTTATTTTTTTAATTATTTCGCTTTGAAATAGGGTAATTTTGACACCAAACTTTATATATAAGATTATATAATTTTAGAGATATTACATAAACTTAATATAGATATTATAAAAACTTAGAGATATTATATAAAATGTATTTTTCGCGTGCAAAATTTCCGATTTTTTTTGCGAATGGTTTAATGTATAGTTTTACCAAAAAAAAAAAAAAAAAAAAAAAAAATCATCAAAATCAGTTAAACTCATTTCGGATCCTCTCCTCGTGACTAACAAGTTTAAAGTAAAAATAGGCAAGATTACAATATTTAAATTTTTTTTTATTGTTGCTTGCAATGCCCCGATCCTAAAACTCTATACATTTTCGTTCAGCATCTTCAAAAATAGGCGTAAAAAACCGCGCAGTTAAAAACGCCTAATCATCATTCCTAATCCTTCTTCAAAAATAACTAAGTTTTGGGCGTATTTATGGGTGAAATTTAATTTTTTTTAATTTTATTTTTATAATTAATGGCGGTTTCTTGATTAGAAAGCTCTATACATTTTTTTTCTATCTTAAAAAATAATTGAGTTATTAAATTAACTTATTTTTGATCGGCCACCATTTAATTTTTTTTTTTAACTAATCAGATGATATCAACATTCAGGTGTTAGGATCATCGTCGGATGCTCTGGTATTTTTGAGAATGATTTCGAAAAAAAAATGGTCCAGTACTTTCGTAGAAAAAGCGCGAACGGCGACATAACTAAAAAAATTTTATTCTGTTAAAAAAAATCTGGTGCGAGCAACACACGGCTTTCACTTACCTCCATTTTTAAAATCAATGAAAGAATTTTCAAATACAGTTAGAGATAAAAATACGTAAAACTATTAAAGAATTAATTAAATTGAATTTCTATAGAAACATGTGTTTTATTAAAAAATCTATTATATTATTATCTAAAACAATTACTTAGTTTTATCGGCTTTTTTTCACTCTCTATTAACTTTTAAAAACTTGTGTATGAGATATTTTTTTCTAAAATCTTTAGCTTTCCAGCGGTATATCATATGTGTATATTACTGTTCCTATGTTCAAAAACAAAAAATTGCATTAAAAAAATATGTTATCAGTTTTCTCCTTTGCTTGTTTTTTAAATTCGCACAACTTACATATTTAGCTGTTATTTATCAATGCTAACAAGATAATATGGTTATTTTTGTAGAATCAACAAAATTAAAGTTACTTTAAAGGAAGAAAATTTAAAATATCGGAATTTAAGCCCTGTCAAACCATTTTAATCCGAATGAAACCTAAATGATATAAAAGCCCATTAAATTTTACATCGATATAGCGATTTAATTAAAATCGTCGGAACCGTTTTCGTGAAAATCGAAAAAAGGTGCAAAATGCATGGTGTAAAGTGGCTCTTCTGGTAAGCTCATTTTGATGAAAAAGGTTTTGTAACGTCCCGAGCGTATATTTGTCTTAAATATGAAATTTCAGTTTCATAGGACTTACTGTTTCCGCCCGGGAGTTACCACACACACACACACAGACCTTTTTGCGGGAGTTGGTTAATTGGACTTAGGGGACTCTAAAATGTGTATTTACGTTGAAAACTGGAATTCGAAAATTTTCACGATCGTAATACTTTCCCTTACTATATATAGTAAGTGAAAGTAAAAATCCTAGAGCCATCTGTCAGGTTCTGCTCATTAAAATTTTAGTTTATTCCCAATGTTTTGCAGATTGAAGTAAACTCCTAGAGCCTGGTCCTTTATTATTCAGTTCTATTACCCTACTAGGCTATTTCTAGCATACTAAGTTTCAGAATTGGTACTCTGCACGTCATATGGTGGAGTCCACACAAAATCTATATGAAGGATATAGGGGGTCTTTTCCATTGATATATTTGGATAAAGAGATCCGCGAAAATATTTGTTTGGAAACCACTGTTATTTCCTGTGACAAATCGAAAGTTTCGTTTGGATAGATGTGCGATTCCTTGATGCCTCGTCACGGACGTGTTGGAACGAAAACATTAAACTGCGCAAGTTGTGGGAATGAACCTATAATTGAGACGTTGATTTCCAAAAGGTACTAAAGGACATTTTTTACGAAATTGATTTTTTTACATATTTGTAATCTGATCATTTAGTTTTATCTAAATATTCTATTTGATGTTATCTGATCAATTCTCAAGTCCTTAAAAAACACGATTTAGAAATGCGGTCATTTTCTAAAAGTATTAATTACGCATTTATTTTCGTTCCAAATCATTCTAAAAAAATTCATTTCATAACTTTAATATGATGTTATTATTATAGTAAAAAAAATAATTTTAAACTTTAATGCAAAAAGACCCAAATTAGCTAGTTTAATAATATAGTAATGAGAGATTTTCGCGCTTCCTGTAAAATTTCCTAGAATGGATATAGTACCTTTTGGAAATCAACGTCTCAATTTTTGACATGTTTTATTTCTGAGTACAACTCTCCTTTCCGCTCAACTACTCTATATGAGATTTTTATTCTGAGAGCGCTAAACGCATCATTTATACCGTAACTAGATAATATATATGGAAATTACATTATATATACAAATATATAAGATAACTGACCTGTAGTGACCCACACGTAGTTTATAGCAGTGACTAATTTGCATCTCGTATGAAGGGGTGTGGTGGTACTTTTTATAGTGATGGCCTGATTTCTGTAGTAAACCACCGGATTTCTCATGTCAACTGATCTAAACACAAAAGTCATGGCTGCTTAAACAATCACCAATAGTATATTATAAAATGGTTGTATATTTTAATCTAATTTAAATAGTTTATTATAGATGTTAACGTTGCTCTGATGAAATAATTAATAAAATAATAATAATTATCATTATTACTAGATATTAGGCCCGTTTTAACTCTCTTAGATCTGAGACATGGACCCTCACTAGTAAAGAGGAGAGGGAAATGCTAATATTTAGAAGGAAGATCCCAAGAAGAATATTTGGACCAGTCAGGGTGGGAGAAAGCTGGAGGCGGAGAAAGAATTGGGAAATTTACCAACTCTATGATGAAGCAGATTGCAGATTTAATTAAGGTTATCAACTTAAGAAAACTAAGCAGGGCTAACCACGTCGTACTCATGCCAGGCGATGAAATAACCAATAAGATGCTGGATGGGAAGCTCCACCGGACGAGGGGAAGGGGAAGACCTCGGCTTAGGTGGGAGGACTCCGTTGCCAGGGACGTTCGAATAGCTAGTGGCAGCGCTAAGTGATAAAAAAGGAGCGGCATAGTCTATTGGATAGAGCACTAGCCTACTGTTCTCCGGGTCCTGGGTTCGAATCCCGGCTGTGGCAGAATATTATTTATTCAGTTACTTCAGTCGAGGACCGACCCTAGGGTATGGAGACCCTCCTGGGGCAGACCCAGCTTCTTTAAAGTGGGTACCCAAAAAATGGGAGAAAACCTGACGGCTGAGCGAGATTAAGTCCTAATCACCTCATTATATGGCCGTTGGCTTAGAAACAGTACGCATCTCTATATGTACTGAGCCCAAGACCCTTCATGGGTTGTAGAAGAATAGTTTTTTTTTGTTTTTTTTAAATGATAAAAAATGTTGATGCTACGCATTTTCGTTGTGATTAAGATAGTATTATACTATACTATTTTCTTCGGCAGAATTGATCGGTTTTTATATTTGATATCACAGACGAGCCTGTGTTGATACAACATGTGGGTCATTAATTAAGATTTAACTCATCTTCTCATTTAAACATCTTCTCAACAAATTTAACTTCGCTCCTTCCATAAAGCAAACCTGTAACATCATGCTCTACAATTTCCGACACCGCGATAAGCGTCCTGCGTGAAATCCGCATACAAAATTCAGATATGTACAACTCCACACCTTAAGGCGTCTAAAAAGAAGATGGTCGCGGAAGGTCCTACACAAGTTGCTTTTAAGTTTTAAACATAAATAACATCTACTTGTTGATTTATCTTATGCAGCTGTATAAAGGAATACATCAAGTAAATGAGATGGAAATTAATAAAATAGCATGAAATACATGTAGAGACACTACCCATTACCAGCACTCTAAAATTCTAAACTAGAAGGTCTTGGAGTCGTCTCCTTTTCAGACGCATCTGAGAATTATCAGGAATCGAAGAGGATGGATTGACACTAGTGGGTTAGAGTGGGAATGGAGTTTGTTATGAAAGGAATAGGACCTGGTTCGGGCCAAATCAGCAACATATGGAACATTAAGGTCTTTATGAATGAGTTTATTCGTGACAAAGTAAGGAGAATTGAAGATTTTCCGAAGGATTTTAAGTGTTATAGTAGTAAAAAACATCGGGCAGTTTCTTGTCGTTTTAGTCTTATATGAGGATTCTAAGTAAGACGTTTGTCGAGATGAAGTCCTAGGTGTCGGGTCTGTTAAACAGGAACTAGCGGAGTGCCATTAAAGGATACTGTAGGGCACGGTGTCATAGGTTTACTACGAAGGGTAAAGGATATTATGTCGGATTTGTTGGAATTAATTTTTATTCTCCACTTTAGACACCATACTCAAGGTCTCGGATGTGGGGTTGAAGGGTGTGGGAGGCCATAACTAGATCATTATCTGCCGATAGCACACACCTGTCATCAGCACAGGTAGAAAGGAAAGTGTTAGGATGGGTTGGAATATTAGCTGTATAGACTGTATAAAGAATGGGACCTTGGATGCCGCCTTGAGGAACAGAAGCAGACTGAGAAAAAAGGGAATAATAGAACTATGGTGATTTATATTAAAGGATCTGTCAGTGAGATAGGATTGGATAATGAAATGAAAACTCCAATAAGATTTCGTTCGATATTTACAACTTAAAAAGGAAATTATATATTTCAGTATATTCCTTACATTAGTATGCAAATTATAGAAACATTAGGCTTTCAAAAATTACTTTTTTCCCCGTTCCTATTGTCGAATCTCAGTTATAAATAACTCGAAATCAGTTTATAAGAAATGACTATGAAACTATTAAGAAGACTGCATTTTATACCCTCCTTTTAATCGTACGTCCAGGATACATTGGCGTTTGTCCAAATTTGTTGATGTAAAAACTGGGAAGGTCTGTGAATACTGTAGCTCATCTCCATTTTTTACGGTTACTGTCATGATGTCCTTTCTACCAACAGGAACATCATTACTCATGATTGTTCTATCAGGCTTATTTTCAATTGAATACTTAAGTAAAACCTTAAAGACGTGTGAGATTTCTGAAAAAGAATCAGAGTTATCTTAGTTTTATTATGTTGAAAAAACATTGTCGCAAATTATGAAAGCTGTTTGCCCAAAGGAAGCAAAAATGATCACCCATTGACAAGATATCGTGGGGCTCTTGGTTGTGCGGTATGCAAGATGCAGGTATTGTTATTTATTTTTTAACAATGTCTTCATTTATTCTATTAAATGATCTAAAATAATTTTAAATCGTACTTCATAACTTCAATTTATACATACATTTATAAAGAGTGTCTCAAAATTAACGCAAGTTTTAAATTAAATATAAAACACAGTTCTTTCTTTTTCTTTGTCATTTTATCAAATATAGATGCAAAGAGCATTATCTTGTTTGTGGATTCACAGGCGGCCATCATTGCAGCAACGCAGCCAAATGTGTCTCAGGATAATCACGATGTGAACTGCCAAACAAAATTTGAACAACTGCTCAACAGGGTATGTAGATAGTTTTCCAATGGATTCCGGGCCACTGTGGTATTCATGGGAATGAAGTAGCTGACAGGCTTGCAAAAGAAGGTGCAGCTTCAGAACAGTTGAACAATCAGAGTTAAGGACGAAGTTAAGAGAGCAAAACATGCTTTACTAATAGATTCCCTAAGAGAAAGTTCGATGAAAAAGCGCTGGGGCAAACTCCTTCTGTAAGAAGAACGGATACCAGTAGATTTGAGAGGATAGATGCTGTTGCACGGTTCAGAATGATTACCGGTCATGACTACTTCGCGAAGCACTTGCATCGGATCGGAGTGGTAGAGTCTCCACTTTGCTGCCTTTGTCATGCAAATAGTGAAATGGATGCAGCGCATCTAGAGGTATGCTCCCGGTTACAAACTATAAGATATGAAACTTCATCAATATCAGAGTGGTATTGGGCTGCCAGATCCCTTACCCCTTACGGTGGAAGCCGAAATAGGAAGGCATAATTTAAAAAGAAAAATGTTTATACTCCTAACCATCACATTAAAGTTATCTGATTATACAAAATAAAATAAAAATAAAAACAATAATTCATCCCAATAATCAACGGAAAAATAAATAATAAAAAATGGAATATTGTTTGCAAATGAACCTATTTCATGTAGTTATACTTTGTGGTCTGTGTAAGAAACCTTAAAAAAGCATACGCTGATACATTGTGATGTAGTGTAAGTAATATTTTAAAATAAAATATTTGATGACCTCTGAACAATTTATTCAGTTTTGTTTATAAACATACTTTTAAAATTATCAGAGAATCAATGTCGAAACTTATTTTTAATAATTAATACAATTGAAAAAAATATGTATATATACTTGCCATTTGTAACCCAGTTGCAAACCTCAGGATTAAGACCTTCGCGCATTGAATTGACTATTTCTAGGCACATTATTAGTGGATTCGTTTGGTTCAAGGAAACAAACGGTGTATATTGTAGCTGACCATCACCGTCATCAACCTCTATTTTAAGATCATCTCCTTTCTCTTTCAATATTACCAGAACCGTTATACCGTTAAGGAGTTCAGCTTCATGTATGTCATAATACACAGCCACATTTTGGGCATAGGTTTTTCCACCAGCGGGATCTGGAAAGTATCAGGTAAAGTACTGTTTTGCAATATATGTTGGATAAGATGTATTAACATACAGATCATGAAAAAAAAAAAGAGTCCTAAAATGAAGCGGTCACCTATAGTGTAATGGCTAGCATAATAGACTTCTATGGCCAAACTCGCGGGCTCACTCGTGGCCATACGCTTTTTTAATGGGAGTAAAAAATACTTTTGGAGAGAAAAAAAAAGTGGTCCCGAGCCTGTGCAATGTCAGGTACTCGTTAAAGATCCCTATTCTAATAAAACCTGTATAGGCAAAATTTAGGACTTCCGCTGTAGATTCGGACCATTAGATACAGTAGCAAAAAGAGACGTTAAAATAATAAAAAAAACAAATAGTCCCAAAATGAATACTAAAATTTGGAACTCAATATCTAGCAATGTAGTTTATTTAATGAAGCAGGGCAGTCCAAAGATTAAAAAAAAAAAATAGTACCTATTGGATTTCATTTGGACCGATCAACTCCCTCCAGGTCAGTGTTTATACCAACACTATACTCAACCTGCTTATAAGAAACGTGTCTTCATTGCAACTAAAAATACTAATAAAAATGTTTTATTAGATCAGAAATGATGCTGGAGCTAGCAACAAATATAGAAGAGAGACGATGTTGCTGATTTACTCTAAACTCATTAATAACCAATCAAGGAAATAAAACCATTAAGCTTAATACATGTTAAAAGTAATTAATGGAGACTCTTAATTATTAAATAGCGAAATTAAGATGCTTAAGTAAAGTTACAAAAGTGTTCTTTTAATTTTGTATACTGTAATATAGTGGTGGATCTACGGAAGAAAGTTTCTCTTCCAAAATGACACCGGAAAAATTGAATAGCTAATGGATTATATAAAGTACTACAAAGAATACCAATTAGTATCAATTCCTCGTGGGTTACGGTAAGATAAGTTAGACGGCTTTACTAAAGTTGACAAGAACATTAAAGATCTCCCCTTTGGGACACCTGTGGTGTAGTGGCTAGCATAACAGCTTTCTATGCTAGAGGTCGCTGGTTCAAAGCCGGCAGATGGCCCTAGGATTTTTAAATAAGATTAACAAATCCTTTGTTATGCTGTCTTTCGGAATGGGGACTTACAATGGTGTTCCCTAGCCAATCAGGTACTCCTTAAAGATCCCTATCCTAATTAAACCTGAATAGGAAACATTTCGGACGTTAAATGAATTAACAAACATTTCCCCTCTTCCCTTCAAAACATAATTCCTTCCAACCATAAAGCAAAATTTTCCTCTTAAATTTCAGTTTATTAGTATAGGAGAATACACCAATCATCAATTAGGAAAAAAAAGATGAATTACCTGTAGAAAGATCACAGCTCTGCCCATGGTAACCTTCTGGACAAGTGCAGTAATAACTACCGAATGATGGAAAACAAGTTCCACCATTTTGACAAGGAGAAGACGTGCAATAGTCTATAAGTTCATTGCATCCCGCGTTCGGGTCTTCCGGAGTCACGTAGAGGCCATTGCTTATTTCACGACATAGGCAATCTCCCTTTATTTTACCACAGTAGCTTCCATAACCACAACTGCAAATGGAATAAGAAGGCGGCAAGAAGTTTAGCACTAACATAAACTGGAACACGAACAGTCTTCCTTTAATAAACATTTCTAACTTAAAAGTATAGTTTTTAACTTAGATAGGTTTTAAATTAAACTTAAAACAAGTTGTAGGGTTCAGACGTCCTCTTGTATAAACAGCTGTCAAATGTTTTTACAGGTTCTTTCCAACACCGAAGATTATGCGCAGTGCATTTTTTTCATTCGAAATCAGACATTTCTATTATGCACTGCAATGTAATTTCAACAGACTAGATAATAGGACGTTGAAAAGAACTATACTATATATTGGGAGTCGGGTCCAACTCGAAATTAGTCAAGATACAAAAGCGGAGTACAGTTCGGGATGGAAAAGCTGCACAGCGCATGCGTTTGCTCTGACACATGTCTTGTGGTCGAATACTCGAGTCGGAATTAAACTAATATTTTGAAGACATTAGCTAAGAAAAAAAACATCTTCTCGACTAGCATGGTATACCAAACGTTTATATTATATTATCGAAATCTATAAACGGTGTAGTTTCAGTATATACAGAGGGGTAGTATTGGCGTAAATGTGCTTAGAGTTTGATGCCAAATCCGAGATTTGTTTTTTCAAACTTTTACTAAATAGAATAAGAGATGCTTAAAGGGAGTGTCCATGCCCTTCCTGTGGATATTTGAACTACGCAGAAAGTTAATACGATTCAGAATACAAAACATATACAATATTTTTGAAACGATTATAATAATCAACGTTTTCTTTAAATCAAGTCATCTCGTCGCCATAACGAATTATTATTTTTTTTTTTTTTTAGCATGCAAGGCAACCACGCAAAACGTTGGAATCTCGGTCTCGGTTGGACACTTTCAAGCATATAATTAAATGGGGATTCAATCACAGCCTCCCAACCAGGTATGTAAGACCCATCAGCCAACTGGTGGCCACACACAAAAATTGACATACAGAGAGATGAACCTACCCTCATCATCAATAAGTAGGGTGTGTAATCCTAGGAAATTATATGGCTGGTCTATGGCCTACACAGCCTGTCTCACCATCAAAAATAGAGCTGATATATAAGGAATAAGCTATATAAATATATGGATAGTGTTATTAACAATTTACTTCCTAGTAATTTTGATTTTTATTTGCTTTAGATTTTAATGTAATAACTAATTCTGGTTCTTATTTGAACATTAATTAGAACTAAATCTCATAAAAGTAAATGTTCTGTACATGGGAACATAAACAAACTTTACCTTTCTTTAGCTATTTCTCTTTCTGAAGGTCAATAACAGCTAGAAAAATTATTTCAAAAGATATTCAAGATGAAAACTTTATATCATCCAAATCTCTAACTCTATGTAAAAATATTAGCTATAAATATTTGTTTCATTGTTATTGCATTCCTCACAAACAGCATTAGCCTTCTCCTTGAGCAATTAAGAAATCAAAACATACGCTGACCATGCAAAGCTAGGTCTGGAAATCTTCAGGAATATCAGACTTACCATATCTGACCAGTAGTGGGTCCACGAGTGTCCATGGAGAAAAGACATTTTCTCAGTGATAGTTTCTTGGAATGAGCTACCAAAATGTCTGATGAAATGATGCTCCTTTTATTTGAGAAACTGATGTTGAGTAAAATATTTGGACCAGTGAAGGAAGACAGCACATGGAGAAACTAAGAAATCTATGATATGCATTATGACAGAGCTTCATTTATAAAAATAAAAAAATTTAAGTTCACTCCAATTGATCTAATAAAATTAATTATGATATGGAAAACCACTGAATGAAGCCATTAAAATTAAGACTTTCTATTACAAAAAAAAAAAAAAAAGGTATAATTTTTAGTCTTCTTTGGGCACTCTAAAAAATAATTTTACTTTAGCAAGGCTCTTTTGAGGTTTATATTTCAGTAATTAATTCCAGTTTTATTAAATCAAATTTATAATCCTTATCACTGGTACAGCAGAAAAATACTGAAGAGACTATAATAATGGGATTAAATAAATAACATTAATTAACTTATGGGTTTTTATTCAAGGTTAATATTTACAGATAAATCTAAACCACTGATATGTAGCAGACAAAAACATTTCAAATACAAAAACGAAATAAATACATACAAATTAGTTACAAAAACAAACTTACTTAAAATATCACAGTATTCAGCTAACATTATGATTTGTTAGTAACATTATTTACAGCATTTTCAACGTGGTACGATCTCACAACACCATCTCGACAACAGGTATAAATATTTTTCCCATCAGTGGCTACATCATAGACAGGATCACAGTTTGGTCCAGTAAGAGAAATTCGTTTCGAAAATCCATTTTCAGGCATGAAAAAAACTGTACCGTCTGCTCTTGAAGTAAAAAACCCTGCTTTCTGATAAGCCTTGATGTTTAATACAGCACTATTTGATTCATGCCAAGTTTTATGGCTATCGATATCCTTCAAATTATAAAGAATAACTTGTCCGTTTTGACAGCCAACGGCAAAATGATCTTTTCCAACGAAGGTAATACAATTAACAGCAGACTCGACAGATTTTTTAAAGAGACATTCACGTGTTTCAAGACCATAACAGTGAACAGTTCCATCTTCACAACCAAATAGTAAAATCTTGTTACCAGTGTCAACTTCAGCTTCGTCTAAAATAAATATAGAAAACTAGTTAATCAATAAATAAAAGTTCAAGCATTCAACAAACAAATTTTTTTATAATTTAATTATAAATCAATACAAATGCAATTTTAATCTGGCACACGTTCTAATTTTCTAAGTTCTAATTCAAATTGTACTAAATAAGATGGCTTCATTATTTAAAAAAAATGCAAGAAAATCAAAAATTTAATTTTGAATAAAATTCTTACCTATCTGAAATTTGCGCTCTCCTAAATTTAAATAGGATGGTGCTTCAAATATTTTGCAACAGTTAACATTTGAAGTGACAGTAGCAATGCTATCAATACAAGAAGCTTGTCCGCAATGCCATAATTTTATCGTGCCATCTCTAAATTTATGAAAAAATATCAGATAGAAAATAATATATAAAAGTACATGTACAATAAAATATTAATACAAATTTATTTTCCAAAGGTATTCCCTGTTTCATGTTTCCCAATAACAATAATAAATAGATCCATACTATAAAAATGTGAATAGTTAAGGAGAAATATTAAGGGGATCCGTAAGTTATTTGATTATTAAGGTTGGAATGAAACAAGTTTTTTTTTCACAATGAATAAATTTTATTCAATTCAATGATTTATTCGCTCTCGTAAAACATCTGGGGCTTAGATGCAAAACACTGATCAAGATACATTTTCATGTCTTTCTCATACAGGAACAATTCACATTTTCCTGTTGAGGGAGTTTATGAGGGACCAGTTATAGTTGGATGATACAAGGTCCTCAGAATATGGTGGATGTGATAACACATCACAACCAACTTGCACTAACTTTTGCTGAGTGATTATAGCAGGGTGTGGTCCACCTTCCACCTTGTGAGTGACAATGTTGAAACAACAGTCTTTGGGTTCATTAAACAGCAGTGCCATTCTCATATGCATTTATAAACACACAATACCCTATCAAATGAACATTACTGAATAATATTTTTATATAAAAAATATTAAATCATCAATAAAATCAAATTAAACTACTATTTTTACTTCCACTTACCTATATATAAAATATATTGTAAAGGGACATTTTCTAATTTGATTTTTCACTGAAAACACATGTTTTAGGGTCCCCTGAATCCAAATGACCAAGTCCCACAAAAAGTTTTGTCTGTGTTTGTGTGTAAGGTAAGTCTAGCACGAAAACGAAGAGTCAAAGGAAATGAAAATTTCATATTTAAGACAAATTTACGCCTGAGATGCGCAACCCAGAAGAGCCACTTTATACCATCCATTTTTCGATTTTTCTCAAAAACGGCTCTAACGATTTTGATTAAACTTGTTCAATCTATGTAAAATGACATGGCTTAAATGGCGATATTTTACATTTTCTTCTTCTAAAGTACTATTAATTTTGTAGATTCTATAAAAATAACCATAACACTTCTTAGCATCGTTAAGAAATAATAAATATCCAATTTGAACACATTCGAATTAATAACTAATGGAGAAAAGAGCAAAAATATTTTGTTATTCAATTTTTGTGTTTTTCAACATAGAAACAGTAATACAGATGTATAATATCCCTTTTGAAAGCTAAAGATTTTAGAAAAATATTATCTTATACACAAAGTTGTAAAAGTTAACAAAGAGTGATAAAAGCCGATAAATCTAAATGATTGTCGTAGATAATAATATAATAGATTATTTAATAAAAACAAGGTTCTATTGGAACTTAAAGTAATGAATTCTTTAACAATTTATTTTCATCTCTAAGTGTAGCTAAAAATTCTTAAATTGTAAGGTTTAATTAGGATAGGGATCTTTAAGGAGTACCTGATTGGCTATGGAACACCATTTTAAGTCCCCATTCCGAAAGACAGCATGAACACAAGGAATTGTTACTCTTATTTAAAAATCCTAGGGCTGTCTGCCGGCTTTGAACCAGCGAGTAGGTAAGTGAAAGTCGTGTGTAGCACACCAGATTTTTCGCCATCAAGAGCGTCAAAAAATAGGAAAATGTAAAAATTCAGTGTTTTATTTTGGATTGCTCTCCAATTGTATGGATAAATCTATTTGCCAATTAAAAATGCTTCAAATAACAAAAACCATACATCAGTATTTACATATCTAAGCTATAACTGCTTACTTGCTACTGGAAACAATATTTTTTCCTCGGTTTACAAAATCAATATCTGTGACAGCCATTTTATGTCCACTAAGTGTAACTGGACATATTCCAGTTTTAGCACACCAAATTTTTAGTGACATATCAGCACCACAAGACAATACAACTTTTCCTGAAGGAAAGAATCGACATTTATAAACTTCGAATACATGCCCAGTTAGCGTTATCTACAACATTTAAATAAGTAAAAGTGTATATTAAAAAAATAAGTAATCAAAGCATTCATTAAAATATTATAATTTTAACTACCTTTGTTTCTCCTGTCCTAGTATCCCAAACCAAAAGCTGACCATTTGAGGATGAGGATACTGCCAGGCCTTCATTTGTAACATCTAGTGATTCAATCTAAATAAAATAATAGGCTATTTATGTACATTTACATATTTATATACATTTGGCTACATGTTTTTTTTCAGTGGCGCGACAGGCCCTGTAGGCCCTGGGCCTCGCGGTGTAAACTCCTGCGAGTTTACACTCACGTTTCGCGATGCTATTTTTAGTGTAGGGTCATCACTCCCAACGACTAATTTTATGAGTTGCCACCCTTTGGCTGACGGGTCTCACATACCCGGGGGAGAGGTTGTGAGTGAATCCCCATTTTTTACATCCTTATAAAAGCCCCACCGGGACTGGGATTCAAACTCTGTAGCATGATAGACTAGCGCGCTAGCCACTCAGCTACGGGCTATATGTACATATACATAATTTAGTTAAGAGTATAATTTTTAAAACAAATTATTAACATTTTCATTTTTGCTATTAACATTGATTAAAAAGTCATTATTAATTGAAATATATTATAGCTTCTAAAATCGATCTTCTTTAAATAAAAATGAATTAACCTATGAATTTATGAACACAACCAGAGGGAAGATGAAATTAATTTTTAATGTTCTTCAGTAGATTCGCAAAAATGTATTTTTTTTTTCAAAAATTAAAAAATTATAGATAAACTTCATTAGTATTTTACCTATCTTCAAGACCCTGAAAAATTTCCAATGCGCCAATCCATTTTTTACTGAATTTTGTAATTTATTGCAAACAATTAAATTAAAGGTCAAGAATTTTAAAATAATATAAGATAAGGCACTTTGAATTAAAAAAAAAAATTGAAATTCTGGTTTATAATTTTTAGTAGTTTATGCCCTGAAACAACATCCACTATAGAAAATGGGAACAACTTGTTAAAATCTATATTTTGTTTAAAATAATATTCATAAATGAGATAGGAAAGAAATGGGCTTGTTTATAATTCTTATAACGTAGATTCGCAAATATAATTCTTCCCCAAACCAGTTTTACTAAAATAAAAATCAGCGATCATGTTTCGGGGTATTTCACCCATCTTCAAGCTTCCAGCTACAAAAAAAGTTCCATATGTGCCAACCATTTATTATTTAATTTAGTCATTTGTTATAAAAAATTAAATTAAAGGTCTTCTTCCTCGGCACACAACCCATTTCTAGGTCAGGGCCTCCTGAATCAGCCTCCACCAGTTCTCCCGATCTTGTGCAGCGACCATCCAATTCTGAATGCCAAGAATGGCTTTATCATCTTGAGCTACTCCATCCTTCCAACGGAGTTTTGGTCTGCCATGCCTTGTTCCATGACTACCTCTTCCATGGTCTTCCTTGATATGTCCATAAAGCTGATACGTGCAACATGACCAGCCCATCTTAACCTTCCACACGGAAGAAATGAGCAACGTTCAGTCCTTTGAACAACTTCATATAGCTTTCTGGATGATCGATCTAACGTCACTTCCATTCTGCCAGTCTGGGTTGAAACACCATTTGACATCCGTTAGAAAGGCATTGAGCTGATCCTTGTTGAATCTACTTTATCGTTTGATGTATTTCGCCGATCTGTGAACATACACTTAGCAGAGCCATTCCATTTCTGATCCACCTGGCCGTACCATGTACTTTGATTTGGATGTGTTGATAACCAGAACCAACCTCTATGCAGCCTGCTTCATTGCCTGAAAGGTCGTCTGAACGTCCGAAAAAGATCTTCCTATAATATCTAGATCATCTGTATAGCCTAGGAGCTGGACAGACCTATTTAATGCCATAGGTTTGAATGCCGAGTCCTAACATCTTTTTCAAGATCTAGATTGAAGAGTAGACATGCCAGAGCATCACCCTGCCTCAGACTCTCTCGGAAACAAATGGTTTGCTAAGATCAGCTTGCACCTAAGCATGCACTCAATCCCTCCATTGGTATCCAACACATTCTAATAAGCTTTCCTGGGATATTTAGCTCCCTATGGCATTATATAATTTGCTCTGTCAATACTATCATAGGCACTTCAAAGTCCATGAACAGTGATGGGCAATTAAGTTAAATTCTCTGTTTTTTTCAAAAGAATTCCCTTTCTAAATCCACTCTGGTAAGATCTGATAGTCTCTCTGCATACGGAAGGAGTCGTTCATATATTATTTGGATAATATCTTATAAGCCATTGGAAGGAGAGAGATACCACGTTACAATTGAGCTGATTTTTTTTTATGAATTGGACAAATGGAGGTCTTTTTTCAAAGCTTGATTCTTCCATCCAAACAACCATCAAGAGATCTAGTAGGTGTTTTACCAGTACAGAACCTCCATGCTTAAAGAGTTCTCCCAAAAGACCGTCATATCGGAAGCCTTATTATTTTTTAGTCTTTCAAAGGCTTCATATTTCTTCCTATCAGGAGTTCATCTGGTATCGGATTTCGGTGACTGATATCTGGAAAAACTTCAACTCCCACTGTTCTTCAAAGACTCTTTCCATTATATCTAGAATATTTTTTATAATAGCTGTCAACGAAGTTCATGCCGATACCACCTTCTGTACTTACAAGCTCGTCATGCATCGACCTTGAAGCTCCAAGGCTTCCCAGATCAGTCTCTTAACCGAAGATGCTTCAATCTTCCGCTTCTTAGGTCTTGACTATTCATCGCCTACTTCTAGTAGATCTAAGCAAATGCTTCAGCTCCTTCTTTCTTGGATATTCGTTCTATCACTTCTTCAAACAGGTTATCATCTGTCAGCCTTTTTTGATCTCGGGTCGATTGTCATCACTTCCAATATAATCACAGATTAGTTCCGGTTGAATTCCTGATTATGTATGCATACTTCTATGGCTCGAAATTGCTTCATTCCCATTGCTGAGGTCGATTAGTTAGTGGTTTTGCTTTGCATATCTCTTCCTTTTGGCTTTAAATTTTTATTCTCGATCTATACTTCTTCACATGGAGATTCGTCCCTTAAGGGTGCTACTATGAGGTGATGGGTCGGAATCCACATTAGCACCTCGGTATATACAGACATTTAGAAGATTAAATTTAAAGGTCTAGAATGTTAAAATAATACATTGAAGGCACTGTTCAAGATTTTTTCTTTTTTATTTTAAAGCTGACATAATTTTAACATTCTTGACTTTTAATTTAATTGTTTGCAATAAATGGCGAAATTGGGTGAGGTAATCCAAAATGTTGATCACTGATTATTATTGTAATAAAAATTGTTTGAGAAGAATTATAAATAAAACCATTTCTTTCTACCTCAGTTAAACTGTAATTCATATGGGTAATAAAATAAAATAATATTTTATATTTATAATAGTCTTACACTCCCTTTATGTATATTATTGTAAATCCTATGAGGGCAAGAAATACGGTAGAATAAGAATTCTCATGCTTTATGTAATACTGCTGCGTGTTAGATCTTCTATTTTAAACCTTCCGAAATGGTCAGGGAAGGTTTACTAGGTAGACTATGACAGTTCGAATCTTGCCATGAATTCCTGATTATCTACAATGTGAAAAGAAAAATTAGATATGAATTTAAAATTAATATTAATCATACATACAATAATTAACTATCACAGAAATAGAGTTTTTGACATTCTTCAAAATACAAGTATAGTCAGAAATGCCATTAACATATAAATGGTCTGTGTTGACCTAAACATATGAAATATTATGTCACTTAACATAAGTAAAGTAACTGGCCAGGCAGTGCACCAATGCAGCTGGAGTGGGAGCTATTGAATTTGTAGATCGTCTAATGAATGAATTAATTAAATTGTATTGACATTTTAGAAAACAAATCAATCTATTATTGTGGAAAATTTTAAACTAGAGAAAATACTGCCACGAGACCTATAAGGTGATTCCTCTAAAACCTACTGAAGTAGAAGGTAACTCTCACTCAGATACCAGATATAAATCTCTTACAAAATCTTTGAAACATCCAAAAGATCAAATACATAAAAAAATGTTTTCATCTTTCTATAATTAAAACATTGTTGTCAACAAGGGATGAAAAATAATTCTGGCACTCCTCTCATAAAAATTAATTAAAACCAGAGGGTCTTCAATTAATATTAATAGCCAAATGTATCCCCGCTAAGTGATAATACACAATAAACTATACAGTATATATAGTAAAGTAGGCATTTAAAGACAATATAATATGAGAATAATGAAGCGTACGAACAATAGAAGAATAATAATATTATAATAATATGTTTGATTTAAAAAAAAAAAAATGATTTATACATTAATCCAATATGGTTTGGATGTCGAACAATGTTTTTTTTATTATAGTATTTATTATTACATTAAATTGATGCATTTAAAAAAAGTAATACAAGAAAATAAGTACTAATATATTATATTTTATTAGCCTTATAATGAGTGTACGAATACTTTCATACTGACTGTATATGTAATATATTTACCTTGAAATAAGTCTGTATTAGTACAACAATGAAACAAGATAATAAATCACACTAACCAAAATCAATAAAATATAATCAATACAGGCCAATAAGCCTTACTTGATAGAATAATTCTTAATCCTTATCTTTAATGGCGTTTAATTGTCAGGTCAAAATAAATTATAATCAACAAACAATAATACTTTAAAATGTAACAACATTCAGCAAATGTTGTTGACACTAATAATCATAACAGAATAATACCATACAACAAATAAAAAAATAACTAAATGAAATAATCAGAGCATATTTACCTTTGTGTTTGCAAGAAATCCATGCCTCAGCTCCAACTTCACTAGAAAAATTCAGAACTAATAGTGATGGAATAATATTTATACAGTCTTATGTTAAGAATAAATAATACCAAAAGTTTAATCTACCTGAGAATAGAATTCCAATCGCACTGAATATACAACAGGGAAGTTATTTGTTGGGCCATAATAAACACTGATGATAATAACTAGCTAATATGACATTCAAGAATTCAAAATGTCAATGAAGAAACCATAACCTGGCGCGTCAACTTAATGCACTGAGCTTATAAAACATAGAACTCGTATTAGTTTTTGTATTATTAAAGGTTGTGATATTTCAATATTTCTTCACCTTCTAGTAATGGCAATCGAAAATAAAATTTAATTATTCCAAGATTTTTACTATAAAAGAAGAATAGTTAGTTCAATTACTCCTAGATACGTTTGATTGGCCAATAAATTAAACTTTATTTCCCACAAACAATATTCATAAGTAAACCTTTCTGAATTATTATAGAAAAAATGTGTCTGTCCATCGTCCGTATAGGTTTCTAAGATTAGTGGACCGATTTTTGGAGATTGGGCACCACCTTCGCTCGACAATGGCCCTCGGAACTCTACGTTACCAATCATATTTTATTTATTTTTTTCATAATAAAGACCAATTGTAGAGTTAAAGTAACTTGAGACGCATATCGAGTAGCAACGATTTGGAAGTCTAGAAGCTTGCCGAAGCTGCTGGACGATTATTCGTTTCCGGGTCTTTCGTCATTTTCTGTCCATTAATAGCAAACAGAGAGGAATATTTAGGTAGGCTCAGGTTTATTCTTTAGAACCATCAAGAAATAAATTTTAACCGGATTATAGGCCGAATTATACCCTGCACCGAGTGACTTTGATGTTAAGATTACTACGCCTTAGCTACCTCGAACATCACGGCCTGGACGAATATTTTGGGCTTTAAATAAAAGCTTTCTCCAGAGGAGAGAGGTGATGGTAAATACTGACTCTAATCCATCCAAACAGGACGGGACAATCACCAGGTTTCTAATATATTTTAGCTAGAGTGTTAAGTTCGAGATCCATTCTGTAAGACTGCCCCAAAATAATGAAACCCAACCAGATTACAGGGGTCGAACTGCTTTCATTTGACTTGACTATGTAACGGGAAAAGTAATTATTTAAAAGAAGACGAGCCTTCTTCAGGGTTATAAGAAAAACAAAGATAACAACCAGTAGTGGGATACAATATATAAAGATAATACAAAAGATTGATATAATTGATTGAGTCCTAGATGATGAGACATATAAGAAGATTGAAACATAGAGATAAGTAATTAATTCTCTCAAATCATAATTCTGTCCCAACTATTTAATATAATCCTAAAAGTGAGTGGAGAAAACAAGTCTTGCATGGTATGTAGAACATTTGAATTTAGGTTTCGTTTGAAGTATACATCATTCATCAATTATAAGTGAGTCCATGATCTTTTAATGTTTCCTCCAACAGATGGTTCTTTATGTCCACTGCATGGAAAGGTATCCATCCACAGTACTACTAATATAATAGAATAGACAAATAATTTAATCTGGGAAGAGGTAACCAAATATGTTTGGCCAACAGACCACGGGAACCAAATAATTATTTTTTTCAAAGCACGTTCTGTAAACTTCACCGTTCCTTAGATGGTTGGGGAATATCTTTTCTTCATGACTGAAGACCTCAAAAAAGAAAAAAAATGGCTAATTTAAAATACTCTTACACTAACTAAATACTTATCAGTAGAATACTGCAATATCTATAAAGCGTCATGTCACCTAAGCTAATTTTAATTATACCTTATAAATTGGACATGTCATTAGCTCTAGTTAAAATCAATTGATTACTGTTAACTAGCCGACTTGTTTGACTTAATTGGAGTTCGAAGAGATATTAAATATTAAAAAAACAAAACAGAATATCCTACTACATATCTATGTTTTTAAAGAATAGGAATTTATTTTAAAGAGTCTCTTCGATACTTTGACTATTTATCTGTACAATTTATTTTAATTTGTATTAACGTAACCACATCCTGATTAATTTCTTCCTACATCATTTTTAAAATTTTAACTGCAAAGACTCAGAGGACCTTAAGATTTTTATTTTTGTAGAATCCTCGTAACAGCTTTCCTTACTATATATTCCATATATTTATAAAAGTTTACTTGTTTTGAGAATAGATTAGGAAAGTATTGAAATTGTCTATATGTAGTTTCAAAAGATCTGTGCCTTTCACATCATCTTGATTTTATCTCTTGCACAGGCTACTTTGCATAACTACTTTGTGATTTGTACTCCAATACTAAAATAAACAAAATAAATACGTCTTTCTTTTTAATTTATTATTTTTATCTAGATTTCAAAAGTTGACATTTTGTCAAAGATTGATCCATAAATATACTCTTACTCCTTATTTAGTGAGTATAGCTCCTTTGTGTTAAATGTCTTACAAGGAGCGGATAACAAACGTGTCACCGATTTAAATGAATTTTTTTAAAGGTAATACTAGACATTTAACCATTAGACTGCAAAATTTGTGGGCTAACGTTCCACAGGAGTCGCGTAAGAAAATCGGAAATTTTTCAAGCGAAAAACACATTTATTTAATATCTCTGGTTCTATTAAAGATAAACAAATAAGTTTGGGGTGAAAATTACCCCATTTAATAATTAAACAAATAAGTCATTAAGTTAAGTAAGAAGGTTTCTTGAGAACTGTCCTCAGATTAAGATTCATGTTTGGGGGTCAAGAACACAGTTTTTAAGAAACCTTATTAAAAGTGCTGTTTTGACGAGATTATTTATATTTTTAGAGTTATTACTAAGTATATAGCTTAAATATTTTAATGGCCTATTTTTTTAATTTTTCTGCTTTGAAACGGGGTAATTTTGACACCAAACTTGTTTTTCTACCTTCACTAGAACCAGAGATATTAAATAAAATGTGTTTTTCGCGAACAAACTTCCGATTTAGTTGTTACGCATATTCTGCAGACTCTAATGGTTTGATGTCCAATGTTACCTTAAAAAAATTACATAAAAATCGGTGAGAAACATTTGGGATCCTCACCTTGTTTGTTAAATATTCTTAAAGATAACATATAATAGGACGCACAATGTGAGATAATAGGGAGGGGAATAATGCTTTATTGTTTTTGTTAAATAAATACCACTTAGTAAAATAACTTTACTTTACAAAACCAATCGAATACATTAACATTGGTGAGACTTAGGTATATTCACATTGAAATTATTTTAAATCTAACATTTTTTTTTTCCCATATCTTACTCTAGGAATCATTCAGCAGGTTCTATTCCAGCAAGGAAGGAGATGAACTATGATATGCCTTTAACTGAAAAAAAGAAAGAAAAAATGTAGTATTAATTACAATTGGCGAACAATAGAAGAAAAAATTAATGAATTGTATGCGTAAAACATATTCAATATGGCTAAATTTATATAAAATGGCTAACCAATTGTCGAATAATGTCCGTCGGAGGGGAAACTTTTTGAAATCTTCTTATTTGACTTAAGTAATCTTCTGATCTTTTTCCATGACCTCCAAAACAAGAATGTCCAAATGATGAACAGCCTCCTGAAGAGAAAAAAAATTATAAATATTAAACTGATTGAAAAGTAATATTAAATTCTTGTAATACACAGTGATTTTTCTTTTAAAATTGTCTGTAACTCATTTTTAAGTCAAATGTGAAAAGGGAAAAGAAATATATTGAAAACTACTGATAAAATCATTAGGTAACGAACCATAATGAAATTTAATAACCGTTACTGTTATATTGTATTAGCTATACATTAACTAAAATGAGTACCGTACCTCTAATAATAATCTACAGTTTTATACAAGTATTTTAGGTGATATATAGCGTAATATGGTATTTATTACATCTATTGTTATGATTAACCAACTCTGCTAGGCAGTATGCTTTTCACTTTTCAGCAACTCCGGCCCAGATATCTAGAGTCGGACGTTTCTTTTAACATAACTCCAAAATGATCAGATGTTTGCGAATAGACAGAAAGATAATAATATGCGCAAGCGCAGGACAAACCTCCCAACTCTGATCAGGAAACGTTCGTACATTCACAGAAAATTGATAAGCGTTGGTCTAAGAGGAGGAATTGGGAACAGACATTGTATTACAAGAAATAACGAGTATTAAAAATAACATTTGAAATAACCAATATATTTTATTCTGGGTGGTCATTTCAGGGGAGGCAGAAGAGAATTTCCCCCATTAAACACTAATGGCGTACGCTCGCCTTTTACAGTTGACAAACAAAATATTAATCATCATTAGTCACTGCGAAAATTATCGACAAACAAAAATTATGTTCCGCTAACAGAAGTTGCCAGTTGTATTCAGACACTGGGAGTTCTCTGATTGAATTAACAAAGTTACTCCGCTAAAAGTAGTTAAAAACCAATAAAATTGAGCGTTAATTACAACATAACTATTTCGAATAAAACGCAACATTACGTTAATTTTAAAAATTAATTTACCTCTTCTTAAAGGTTTTTTACGGAATGATGATTCTCCATCCCTTTCACCTGAAACAAAAGAAGATAATTAGATGATATTGGCAAGTTACTGAATATATTTTACAATTATTTAGATGGCTGTAGTATGTGGTTTTAATTGTATCTATTTTCGTGTTATAATAACAAACCTATTATTTCAGATCTTATCCAAGAGAAATTTCAAAATTATGTGCTATTAATAATTATTTTTGGAATAGACCATTGAAAAATAATTATATTGATAAGTAATTGGATTCAAATAATTAGCAAGATCTGAATCCAGTAAATGGCGGAAATAAGCCGATTGTTTCTCAACTGTAGCAGTGCCTTACCAACATTAAACGAAAAATATTACTCGATTAATTCATTTATTTTTCAAATATTAGAATTAGAAAAATAAATGTTTTATAATTTGCATACATATGTTAATTATAATGATATAAGTTTTAAAAATTACTCATATCATTCACGTTTTATTTTAATACTTTTAATGTATATTGATGAATATTACTGAATTGAAAAAATCAAATTTAAAAACATGCTTAATTTATTTCAATTTTATCTATTTATTTATAGCTATTGGTTAGATGCAAACAAACAAACATTAATAATCTAAAATTGATAATTAAACAATACAATAACGGTGTAAACAAAAGAACTTCTTGAACAATAATTTTTCTGTTCAAAAATTAAAGTAAGACAATTTATTGTAAAAGTATTTATTAATTTTTAAAAGCAGACTAATAAGTTTAAATAAAAATAACAACTGTTTTAAACTATCCACTTCATGTGAATACGTACTGTTTTGTTCAGCGTGTTGGCCTTACTGTCAATTGATAATTAATATATTTAATCAATTTTGATAATGTCTATTGGAGTGCCAATTAAAGTACTTCATGAAGCAGAAGGGCATATTATCACTTGCGAAACGAGCACGGGTGAAGTTTTCAGAGGGAAACTGGTGGAAGCAGAAGATAACATGAATTGTCAGATGCAAGGAGTTACAGTTACTCATCGTGATGGTAGGGTGGTTGCAGTTGAAAATGTCTTTTTAAGAGGATCAAAGATAAAATTTTTCATACTTCCTGATATGCTGAAGAATGCTCCAATGTTTAAGAGGCAAGGTGGGAGGGGAGCGCCTGGGAGAGGGAAATCAGGAATATTAAGAGCACAAGGTTCAGTTGCCTAGTTTTGATTTCTATTTAAATTATAGTTTATAGTATTTTAGTTTTAGCTATTCAGTATGTTTCTTTAATTTCATTGAGTATGACAGAGTTTAATTTTTTTTGTTTGATTTTTAGTGAGAGGAAGAGGAGGTCCAGGTAGAGGTTCCATGCAAAGAGGAGGATGGCAAGGATCCAGGCGTTAGTTTATTGTTTAACATTGTTAATTATAATTTATTTCGAAAATATCAACCTTCATTTTTGATGTTTTATAAGTTTATAACATTCTTGACTTTTAATTTAATTGTTTGCAATAAATGGCGAAATTGGGTGAGGTAATCCAAAATGTTGATCACTGATTATTATTGTAATAAAAATTGTTTTGAGAAGAATTATAAATAAAACCATTTCTTTTCTACCTCAGTTAAAACTGTAATTCATATGGGTAATAAAAATAAAATAATATTTTATATTTATAATAGTCCTTACACTCCCTTTATGTATATTATTGTAAATCCTATGAGGGGCAAGAAATACGGTAGAATAAGAATTCTCATGCTTTATTGTAATACTGCTGCGTGTTAGATCTTCTATTTTAAAACCTTCCGAAATGGTCAGGGAAGGTTTACTAGGTAGACTAGTGACAGTTCGAATCTTGCCATGAATTCCTGGATTATCTACAATGTGAAAAAGAAAAATTAGATATGAATTTAAAATTAATATTAATCATACATACAATAATTAACTATCACAGAAATAGAGTTTTTGACATTCTTCAAAATACAAGTATAGTCAGAAATGCCATTAACATATAAATGGTCTGTGTTGACCTAAACATATGAAATATTATGTCACTTAACATAAGTAAAGTAACTGGCCAGGCAGTGCACCAATGCAGCTGGAGTGGGAGCTATTGAATTTGTAGATCGTCTAATGAATGAATTAATTAAATTGTATTGACATTTTAGAAAACAAATCAATCTATTATTGTGGAAAATTTTAAACTAGAGAAAATACTGCCACGAGACCTATAAGGTGATTCCTCTAAAACCTACTGAAGTAGAAGGTAACTCTCACTCAGATACCAGATATAAATCTCTTACAAAATCTTTGAAACATCCAAAAGATCAAATACATAAAAAAATGTTTTCATCTTTCTATAATTAAAACATTGTTGTCAACAAGGGATGAAAAATAATTCTGGCACTCCTCTCATAAAAATTAATTAAAACCAGAGGGTCTTCAATTAATATTAATAGCCAAATGTATCCCCGCTAAGTGATAATACACAATAAACTATACAGTATATATAGTAAAGTAGGCATTTAAAGACAATATAATATGAGAATAATGAAGCGTACGAACAATAGAAGAATAATAATATTATAATAATAATAGTTTGATTTAAAAAAAAAAAATGATTTATACATTAATCCAATATGGTTTGGATGTCGAACAATGTTTTTATTTATTATAGTATTTATTATTACATTAAATTGATGCATTTAAAAAAAGTAATACAAGAAAATAAGTACTAATATATTATATTTTATTAGCCTTATAATGAGTGTACGAATACTTTTCATACTGACTGTATATGTAATATATTTACCTTGAAATAAGTCTGTATTAGTACAACAATGAAACAAGATAATAAATCACACTAACCAAAATCAATAAAATATAATCAATACAGGCCAATAAGCCTTACTTGATAGAATAATTCTTAATCCTTATCTTTAATGGCGTTTAATTGTCAGGTCAAAAATAAATTATAATCAACAAACAATAATACTTTAAAATGTAACAACATTCAGCAAATGTTGTTGACACTAATAATCATAACAGAATAATACCATACAACAAATAAAAAAATAACTAAATGAAATAATCAGAGCATATTTACCTTTGTGTTTGCAAGAAATCCATGCCTCAGCTCCAACTTCACTAGAAAAATTCAGAACTAATAGTGATGGAATAATATTTATACAGTCTTATGTTAAGAATAAATAATACCAAAAGTTTAATCTACCTGAGAATAGAATTCCAATCGCACTGAATATACAACAGGGAAGTTATTTGTTGGGCCATAATAAACACTGATGATAATAACTAGCTAATATGACATTCAAGAATTCAAAATGTCAATGAAGAAACCATAACCTGGCGCGTCAACTTAATGCACTGAGCTTATAAAACATAGAACTCGTATTAGTTTTTGTATTATTAAAGGTTGTGATATTTCAATATTTCTTCACCTTCTAGTAATGGCAATCGAAAATAAAATTTAATTATTCCAAGATTTTTACTATAAAAGAAGAATAGTTAGTTCAATTACTCCTAGATACGTTTGATTGGCCAATAAATTAAACTTTATTTCCCACAAACAATATTCATAAGTAAACCTTTCTGAATTATTATAGAAAAAATGTGTCTGTCCATCGTCCGTATAGGTTTCTAAGATTAGTGGACCGATTTTTGGAGATTGGGCACCACCTTCGCTCGACAATGGCCCTCGGAACTCTACGTTACCAATCATATTTTATTTATTTTTTTCATAATAAAGACCAATTGTAGAGTTAAAGTAACTTGAGACGCATATCGAGTAGCAACGATTTGGAAGTCTAGAAGCTTGCCGAAGCTGCTGGACGATTATTCGTTTCCGGGTCTTTCGTCATTTTCTGTCCATTAATAGCAAACAGAGAGGAATATTTAGGTAGGCTCAGGTTTATTCTTTAGAACCATCAAGAAATAAATTTTAACCGGATTATAGGCCGAATTATACCCTGCACCGAGTGACTTTGATGTTAAGATTACTACGCCTTAGCTACCTCGAACATCACGGCCTGGACGAATATTTTGGGCTTTAAATAAAAGCTTTCTCCAGAGGAGAGAGGTGATGGTAAATACTGACTCTAATCCATCCAAACAGGACGGGACAATCACCAGGTTTCTAATATATTTTAGCTAGAGTGTTAAGTTCGAGATCCATTCTGTAAGACTGCCCCAAAATAATGAAACCCAACCAGATTACAGGGGTCGAACTGCTTTCATTTGACTTGACTATGTAACGGGAAAAGTAATTATTTAAAAGAAGACGAGCCTTCTTCAGGGTTATAAGAAAAACAAAGATAACAACCAGTAGTGGGATACAATATATAAAGATAATACAAAAGATTGATATAATTGATTGAGTCCTAGATGATGAGACATATAAGAAGATTGAAACATAGAGATAAGTAATTAATTCTCTCAAATCATAATTCTGTCCCAACTATTTAATATAATCCTAAAAGTGAGTGGAGAAAACAAGTCTTGCATGGTATGTAGAACATTTGAATTTAGGTTTCGTTTGAAGTATACATCATTCATCAATTATAAGTGAGTCCATGATCTTTTAATGTTTCCTCCAACAGATGGTTCTTTATGTCCACTGCATGGAAAGGTATCCATCCACAGTACTACTAATATAATAGAATAGACAAATAATTTAATCTGGGAAGAGGTAACCAAATATGTTTGGCCAACAGACCACGGGAACCAAATAATTATTTTTTTCAAAGCACGTTCTGTAAACTTCACCGTTCCTTAGATGGTTGGGGAATATCTTTTCTTCATGACTGAAGACCTCAAAAAAGAAAAAAAATGGCTAATTTAAAATACTCTTACACTAACTAAATACTTATCAGTAGAATACTGCAATATCTATAAAGCGTCATGTCACCTAAGCTAATTTTAATTATACCTTATAAATTGGACATGTCATTAGCTCTAGTTAAAATCAATTGATTACTGTTAACTAGCCGACTTGTTTGACTTAATTGGAGTTCGAAGAGATATTAAATATTAAAAAAACAAAACAGAATATCCTACTACATATCTATGTTTTTAAAGAATAGGAATTTATTTTAAAGAGTCTCTTCGATACTTTGACTATTTATCTGTACAATTTATTTTAATTTGTATTAACGTAACCACATCCTGATTAATTTCTTCCTACATCATTTTTAAAATTTTAACTGCAAAGACTCAGAGGACCTTAAGATTTTTATTTTTGTAGAATCCTCGTAACAGCTTTCCTTACTATATATTCCATATATTTATAAAAGTTTACTTGTTTTGAGAATAGATTAGGAAAGTATTGAAATTGTCTATATGTAGTTTCAAAAGATCTGTGCCTTTCACATCATCTTGATTTTATCTCTTGCACAGGCTACTTTGCATAACTACTTTGTGATTTGTACTCCAATACTAAAATAAACAAAATAAATACGTCTTTCTTTTTAATTTATTATTTTTATCTAGATTTCAAAAGTTGACATTTTGTCAAAGATTGATCCATAAATATACTCTTACTCCTTATTTAGTGAGTATAGCTCCTTTGTGTTAAATGTCTTACAAGGAGCGGATAACAAACGTGTCACCGATTTAAATGAATTTTTTTAAAGGTAATACTAGACATTTAACCATTAGACTGCAAAATTTGTGGGCTAACGTTCCACAGGAGTCGCGTAAGAAAATCGGAAATTTTTCAAGCGAAAAACACATTTATTTAATATCTCTGGTTCTATTAAAGATAAACAAATAAGTTTGGGGTGAAAATTACCCCATTTAATAATTAAACAAATAAGTCATTAAGTTAAGTAAGAAGGTTTCTTGAGAACTGTCCTCAGATTAAGATTCATGTTTGGGGGTCAAGAACACAGTTTTTAAGAAACCTTATTAAAAGTGCTGTTTTGACGAGATTATTTATATTTTTAGAGTTATTACTAAGTATATAGCTTAAATATTTTAATGGCCTATTTTTTTAATTTTTCTGCTTTGAAACGGGGTAATTTTGACACCAAACTTGTTTTTCTACCTTCACTAGAACCAGAGATATTAAATAAAATGTGTTTTTCGCGAACAAACTTCCGATTTAGTTGTTACGCATATTCTGCAGACTCTAATGGTTTGATGTCCAATGTTACCTTAAAAAAATTACATCAAAATCGGTGAGAAACATTTGGGATCCTCACCTTGTTTGTTAAATATTCTTAAAGATAACATATAATAGGACGCACAATGTGAGATAATAGGGAGGGGAATAATGCTTTATTGTTTTTGTTAAATAAATACCACTTAGTAAAATAACTTTACTTTACAAAACCAATCGAATACATTAACATTGGTGAGACTTAGGTATATTCACATCGAAATTATTTTAAATCTAACATTTTTTTTTTCCCATATCTTACTCTAGGAATCATTCAGCAGGTTCTATTCCAGCAAGGAAGGTGATGAACTATGATATGCCTTTAACTGAAAAAAATAAAGAAAAAAGGTAGTATTAATTACAATTGGCGAACAATAGAAGAAAAAATTAATAAATTGTATGCGTAAAACAAATTCAATATGGTTAAATTTATATAAAATGGCTAACCAATTGTCGAATAATGTCCGTCGGAGGGGAAACTTTTTGAAATCTTCTTATTTGACTTAAGTAATCTTCTGATCTTTTTCCATGACCTCCAAAACAAGAATGTCCAAATGATGAACAGCCTCCTGAAGAGAAAAAAAATTATAAATATTAAACTGATTGAAAAGTAATATTAAATTATTGTAATACACAGTGACTTTTTCTTTTAAAATTGTCTGTAACTAGTTTTTAAGTCAAATGTGCAAAGGAAAAGAAATATATTGAAAGCTACTGATAAAATCATTAGGTAACGAACCATATGAAATTGAATAACCGTTACTGTTATATTGTATTAGCTATACATTAACTAAAATGAGTACCGTACCTCTAATAATAATCTACAGTTTTATAGAAGTATTTTAGGTGATATATAGCGTAATATGGTATTTATTACATCTATTGTTATGATTAACCAACTCTAATAGGCAATATGTTTTTCACTTTTCAGCAACTGCGGCTCAGACATCTAGAGTCGGATGTTACTTTTAACATAACTCCAAAATATCAGAGTTTGCGAAGAGACAGATAGATAATAACATGTACAAGCGCAGGACAAACCTCCCAACTCTGATCAGGAAACGTTCGTACATTCACAGAAAAGTGATAAGCGTTGGTCTAAGAGGAGATATTGGGAACAGACATTGTATTACAAGAAATAACGAGTATTAAAAATAACATTTGAAATAACCAATATATTTTATTCTGGGTGGTCATTTCGGGGAGGCAGAAGAGAATTTCTCCCATTAAACACTAATGGCGTACGCTCGCCTTTTACAGTTGACAAACAAAATATTAATCATCATTAGTCACAGAAAAATTATCGACAACAAAAATTATGTTCCGTAACAGAAGTTGCCAGTTGTATTCAGACACTGGGGTTCTCTGATTGAATTAACAAAGTTACTCCGCTAAAAGTAGTTAAAACCAATAAAATTGAGCGTTAATTACAACATAACTATTTCGAATAAACGCAACATTACGTTAATTTTTAAAAATTAATTTACCTCTTCTTAAAGGTTTTTTACGGAATGATGATTCTCCATCCCTTTCACCTGAAACAAAAGAAGATAATTAGATGATATTGGCAAGTTACTGAATATATTTTACAATTATTTAGATGGCTGTAGTATGTGTTTTTAATCGGACTATTTTCGTATTATAATAACAAACCTGTTATTTCAGATCTTATCCAAGAGAAATTTCAAATTATGTGCTATTAATAATTATTTTTGAAATAGACCATTGAAAAATAATTATATTGATAAGTAATTGGATTCAAATAATCAGCAAGATCTGAATCCAGTAAATGGCGGAAATAATCCGATTGTTGCTCAACTGTAGCAGTGCCTTACCAACATTAAACGAAAAATACTACTCGATTAATTCATTTATTTTTCAAATATTAGAATTAGAAATATAAATTTTTATAATTTGCAAACATATGTTAATTATAATGATATAAGTTTTAAAAATTACTTATATCATTCACGTTTTATTTTAATACTTTTAATGTATATTGATGAATATTATTGAATTGAAAAAATCAAATTTAAAAACATGTTTAATTTATTTCAATTGTTATCTATTTATTTATAGCTATTGGTTAGATGCAAACAAACAAACATTAAAAATCTAAAATTGATAATTAAACAATACAATAACGGTGTAAACAAATGAACTTCTTGAACAATAATTTTTCTGTTCAAAAATTAAAGTAAGACAATTTATTGTAAAAGTATTTATTAATTTTTAAAAGCAGACTAATAAGTTTAAATAAAAATAACAACTGTTTTAAACTATCCACTTCATGTGAATACGTACTGTTTTGTTCAGCGTGTTGGCCTTACTGTCAATTGATAATTAATATATTTAATCAATTTTGATAATGTCTATTGGAGTGCCAATTAAAGTACTTCATGAAGCAGAAGGGCATATTATCACTTGCGAAACGAGCACGGGTGAAGTTTTCAGAGGGAAACTGGTGGAAGCAGAAGATAACATGAATTGTCAGATGCAAGGAGTTACAGTTACTCATCGTGATGGTAGGGTGGTTGCAGTTGAAAATGTCTTTTTAAGAGGATCAAAGATAAAGTTTTTCATACTTCCTGATATGCTGAAGAATGCTCCAATGTTTAAGAGGCAAGGTGGGAGGGGAGCGCCTGGGAGAGGGAAATCAGGAATATTAAGAGCACAAGGTTCAGTTGCCTAGTTTTGATTTCTATTTAAATTATAGTTTATAGTATTTTAGTTTTAGCTATTCAGTATGTTTCTTTAATTTCATTGAGTATGACAGAGTTTAATTTTTTTTGTTTAATTTTTAGTGAGAGGAAGAGGAGGTCCAGGTAGAGGTTCCATGCAAAGAGGAGGATGGCAAGGATCCAGGCGTTAGTTTATTGTTTAACATTGTTAATTATAATTTATTTCGAAAATGCCAACCTTCATTTTTGATGTTTTATTTAATTCATATTAGTTTTCAAAGCAAACAAAACAATTTGGATTATAATTTTGCATTCAGATCTATCATTTCTATTGAATCAAACCATATGAAATTAAGGCCAAGTCTAATTTGACTATAAACAAAGATTATATTGAAATAGATCAATTCTAATCTTAACTTTTTCCATCTGTTTGTTGAAACTGTTTTATTGGACGCTGTTGTGAAAAAATGATTTTGACTATCAAATGATGTAACTATTTAGAAAAACAAAAAAAAACTCTTGACTTACAAAATTAGTAAAATTTTATTTTTATTTTCACCAATTATTTTATTCAAATGTTTAATTCTGAAAAGCTTTACTTATTTACTTAAGTTAACAGTGATTTTCTCATGTATTTAAAATACTGTCTGTGTTTTACTTTTAACTATCTGTGTAATTTTAAAGATGTTTGTCAATAAATGTTCTATGTACATTACTGTTATTATATTCATCCTTGTCGTATTTTTGATCACCTTCATAGATATAGTCAATATAAAATAATGATCTGCTTCTTACTGGTATCATAGACCAATGATTAAAACAGCATGCCATAAGGGGTTCTCTGCAACTATTAAAGATAAAGGATAAATTTTCTGTGATCATCATTACTTCTATATGTTGGAAGTATTAACCCAGATTAAAAACAAAAAATTATAAGTAATATAATAAGTATGTTAGTCTGTTTGTTCAATCAAGTCACTTAATGTAGTGTGCATGGAGTGGCGTGGTCTAGTGGATAGAGCACTAGCTTCTAGCTCTCGGGTTCGAATCCTGGGTATGGCGACTCTGGATTATGGAGACTCTCCTGGGGCAGATCCAGTTAAAGTGGGAAGCAAAACTGAGGAAAAACCTGGTGGCTCCGTGGATCTTGGCCTAATATCTCATTGCACGGATTTGGCCTCAAATCAGAATCTCTATATGTACTGAGTTCAAGAACCTTCAGGGGTTATAGAGGTACAGGTTTTTTTATACTACTGTGACAAAACAGATGATGCTACAGCGAGAGTCCTAAATTTTGCCTATCCATGTTTAATTGTAAGAGGGAACACACCATTTTATGTCCTCCCAAAAGGGCGGCATAACCAAGGCTTTTTTGCTGCCTAGAAAATCCTAGAGTCACCTACTAGGTTCAAACCAGCGACCTTGAACCTTGGAAAGGCTGTTGCATAACATAGATAACCCCTATATGTATATAAATTTATAGGAAGAAAAGAAAATCTTAATAGATAATTTTAATAAGATTTAAATTAAATATGTTGTTTTCAACCATGTTTCGATAACAGAAAGTATTAATGAATTTAAAGACCAAATTTTCTGGTTAAGTAAAGTATAAAATTGTCTTTATACTTAACCATAAAATTTGGTCTTTAAACTCATTACTTCTGCTCAATGAAAAGGAATGTGTTATTATTCATTAAAAAATGGGAATTATGTTTCTATATAAGTCCATGGGGTAAAGAGAAAGGATACTAAAATAATCTCACAACTCATACAAAATTAACAGAATCAGAGAATTTTTTCTGAGGATCTACAAAACTAATCAGTAAAAAATATATTTATAAAAACAAATTCAGAATTTAAAATTTAGTCTTTTAAAGCATTGCAGTTTCACAATAGGAATATCAAAATAACAATCTGCAGTTCAAGAATAATGAACTTTTATAGGGGAGAAAATACATACTTGCAAGGTAAGAATTTTTAACCAGTCTCAGGAAAGCATGTGTTAAACCTGAAACAGGAACCAACCAAAACTTATATTAATGATAAAATTTGACACCTTGTCATATGAAAATACAATGAAAATAGTGATTTGATGAATTTGGATTGAAGATAAAAAGAGTCATTTAAAGCAGATTATAGAGACATTCATGTGGGAGGGGATGAATAAAATTTAAGAGATTTTGGAATGAAGAAATCTGTCAAAGCAAGAGGAAATAAAAATAAATACCTACACTCAGAACTCAATATGAATGTGATGTCTGGGGTGAAAACAAGCAAATAATGATGATAAGACTAGAGGAAATGGAGAGAAGAGTACAACGGGATCATGCCAACTGCAGATAGAGACATGGACCATGAGAAATATATTATAGCAAAAATGACTAAGGAAATTTAATGTCAAAGTATATAGGGGTGGCAAAATATCATAAGTAAAAGAAAGATATGATTGTTTTGTATTTAATTAAAAAAAAATATCAACCAATTTATGATGAATAATACTGTTTAAGAATTGAGAATTTGTAAATTAATTATGAATAATATATTATTCACAATAAACAATAAGGTCCTACAAACAAAAATAAAACTGCTTACCACTTAATTAAATCAATATTTCACATAAATGGATAAATCAGCTCTTGATTTATGATCTGGAGTAGGAAGTACACAGATTTCAGTTTAATGTATTTTAAATAAATGCATTGCTTCTGATAAAACTTTGGATTACTGCATTTTTAAATTGTCTCCATCCATTTGTTTCTAATGTGCATGACACAATTTTATATTATTTTAACATACTCCGGAAATACATAAATAGGTAGGAATGTGAAAAAAAGTGTTTTACAAAGGTTCAAATATAAATATCTTTGTTGGTTGATGAAGAAATGCAGTAGGGTGTTAACTCCATTGAATATTAATTCAATTTGTTTGAAACTCCCATTAACTTCTGTTTAATCATCAACGGGCAACCCATGAATTTACCATGTTATCATAGATAGTAATGTTTAGGCTCAAATTTTTAGGTTGACCTTTCTATACTAAATAGAATAGGAGTGTCAAGATACATTTCCCAGGATTACCATGAAATGAAAATTGAAAACCAGGTGGGAATCAGTCCCTACATTCTCAACCATTACAGCCTTTTCTCTAATCTGTACAAACTGAAGTTTTTGTGGTAAATTAAATCAATACTTTTAGAAGAAACTATTTTTTATACCATCATCTCAGATTATTTTTTACAGAGTGATAAATTTAAACTATGTGATCTGATGATGATGCCAGCAGCTTTTGTGAGATACCTGGTTTTATAGTTTATAGCTTCACAAAATATTCCATTTGAAATCATTGTTTACAGAAGCCATTCTTATTTAGCAACCTTCTTCGGGTCTTACATGTCTTAATTCCATTAATTTAAACTTCAAGTTAATCAGCCATAAAAAGTAGGTTCTAAAGTATAGAATATTGATTATACTTTGTATCCTTTAAACATGTTCATTTTTGTAATTAATAATAGTCTATAAAAGAACAAAATGATTACTACAATCCATTTTTATTAATAAAATTTATTAAATTATCTGGGAGTTAAGGTGAAAGTTGGCAACTTACTAACACGCCATCAACCACAAAGGACAGCTTCAAATATTTATTTTAAAATAATAAATTAGATCTACTTAATTTTGAGGGGCCATCAATTAATATCAAAACAATTTTAATAGGAAATGGAGAGTCATAATCATCAATGAACTTCTTTTAATTTGCAAAGTTATTTGATCACGCTTTCAGTCCAAGTAAAGAAGTACCATTAATACTTTATAGAGGGTGATTGAATCCAGAGTTAACGCAATTCTGATCGAAGAATATATAATCACCTGCCACACCAATACTTCAACCTGAAACTGGGAGATAAGCAAAGTAATTCCAATTGAATTTTATTTTTATTATAATAATGTTTATGTACTTTAATACCAAAATGGCCAATTACACAAAAGAATTATAGCAGCTAAAAAAAAAAATCAAACGTTTAATGGCACCTGCCTCAAGGTATAGATTTTAGTTCTTGTTCAGCTTAGGCGCACACTTAATTACCTTCTTGAAAATGGTTAAATTACTCACCTACCTAATTTAACGAAATTGTTTACATAATTTTTTAAAATAAAAATGTGATAGAGCTTTCTTAAACCATAATCATATAAATGCCAGACAAGCCGATAAAATTTATTATTTTATCTGACCTTATTTATTCAGAGATAGATAAATAAATAAAAATGTGCGAGATATAAAGGTTTATTATTTCTTCCAATAGTAACAAAAATTTTCTTATTACAATAAATAATATGAAATTAACAAATTGAATTGTACCTGGATTCCCATTTGTATTTCAAAATCAATTAAGAAATAATGAATAAATTAAACAAAGAAAACATTTTCTTCTTTAAAAATGCTAAAAAAAACAAGAATAGTTTATTTAAAAAACTTCATCATTATTCATTGCTCTGCTTGTTTTAAGTTTAAGTAGTTTTTCAACCAAATTTACTAATGTCATCTCTCCGTGGACAACATTATCACGAGTACGGATATTAACAGTGTTGCTATTTCTTTCTTTTTCACCCACCACTAATATAAAGTTATACTGAGCTAGTGGGCATTCCTTATTTTTTTGTTCATGGTATCTCCAGGATCACAATCACATTCACAGTTGAATCCTGCATCATACAAAACTTTTTTAACTTGATAGGCATATTCGTCAAAAGGAGTTGCAACAGGAACAATCATTATTTGGTTAGGAGAAAGCCAAAATGGCCATTTTCCAGCATAGGATTCAGTCAGAATTGCAATCATTCTTTCACTGATCCAGGATGGCTCTGTGAATCATAACTGGCCTAATCTTATCTCCATTCTCACCAATATAATTTAAATTAAATCGAATAGGTAATTGAAAATCGAGTTGAATTGTTGCAGTTTGATGGGATCGACGAAGAGCATCCTGTATAGTAATATCAATTTTGGGCCATAAAATGCTCCATCACCAGGATTTTCCTTCCAAGGCTGTCCAAAATTGTCTAAACTCTTAGCCAATTGCCTTTCAGCTTCATCCCAAACTGATAATTCACCCAGATAACCTTCTGGTCTAGTTGAAAGTACAAGTTGAAAAGTAAATCCAAATATAGAATAAACATGTTTAAGAAATTCTAATGCTTGCGTTATTTCTTGTCCGATTTGATCAACAGTGCAAAATATATGAGCATCATCTTGCTGAAATCTTCTTACCCTTGTAAGACCTGATAGGGCTCCAGAAAGTTCATTGCGGTGCAATACTCCAAAATCTGCCATTCTCAACGGCAAATCCCTCCATGATCTTATAGTATGATCGAAAATTAGACAATGCCCTGGGCAATTCATTGGTTTTAAAGCAAATTGTTCTTTCTCGATGTCAAAAGAAAACATATTTTCTGCATAATGTTGCCAATGACCAGATGTTTGCCATAATTTAACATTGTATATGTTGGGAGAAACAACTTCCTGAAAACCACGTTTTCTATATTCAGAACGTATAAATTCAATTAGAGTGTTATAAATATGAGCACCTTTGGGTTGAAAAAAGCAAGATCCAGGACTTAATTCGTGGAAGAAGAATAAACTCTTGCTCTCTGCCTAATTTACGATGATCACGTTTAGCAGCTTCCTCTTGGAATTTTTCCCATTCTTTCATTTGTTTATTGTCTGGAAATGATATACCATAAACCCTTTGAAGAGATTCAGCATCAGCTTTACCTTCCCAATATGTGGAAGAACTTTTAGTAAGTTTGAGGGATTTAATTTTACCAGTGTTCCTGACATGAGGTCCACGACAAAGATCAATTAAAGAGCCACAGCGATAAACAGTTGTAGTAGGTGAATCTACCTTTTCCTTTAAAATCCGGACCTTAAACTGATTATATTTTGAACATTTCTAAAAGGTCTTCTTTAGAAAGTTCTAATCTTTCAAATGGCTGTTTCTCTTTAACAATTGTCTTCATTATGTTTTCAATAACAGGATAATCAAGGTTACTAACCTGCTGTTCTGGTGTATACATATCATAATAGAAACCAGAATCTATCGGAGGTCCATAACATAGACAACCATCATATACCCTTTCCATAGCTTCACCTAACACATGAGCAGATGAGTGCCAAAAGACGCTTGAGCTTCAGGATCATCAAATTTTAGCAGCTGGAGCCGACAACTAAATTCTAAAGGTCTGTCTAAATCCCATAAAGCTCCATTTACTTTAGCAATGACAGTATTATCAGCTAAACCCTGACTGATATTTCTGGCAATATCATATGGTGTAGTTTTCCAGGAACTCCCTTCAACAACTTTGCCATCTGGAAGAGTAATGCTAATATTCTCACTAGTTTTCTTTTTTAATTCTTCTTCATACTTTATCTTGAATTTGTTCCATAACTCGATTCTTTCTTCAATATATGAAGGCCAGGGATTGAGTTCTGAAACTTTACTTTCAGATTTTTTTTCCTTTTTAGAAACTTTGTTAGTCTGTACTTTTGCTTCTGTGGCACTCATTTTTTGTAAATATCTGGAAAATTCAAAGGAAGGAGATAAGTTGACAGGTTTTGTAAATAAATGTTTGGAGCTACTAAGGGAACTAATATGTCTATACCATCTACTTAAGTTATAAAATTTAGTGATTAACTCCTTTGGCATGTGGCCAAAAATCAAAAGATCATTTTCACTAGGTTCATAACCAGTAATATAACTATGTTCTGATAAATAACTGTCTAGATCTTCTAAAAATGCATTACTTATCATGTTCTAGTTGACTGTGAAATAAGACACGTGACCATATCAGTAACCAAAGGGTATCAGTTTCAAAATGCACCAAGCACCCAAACTTCACTGATCAATGACTGTTTTTGTAAAGTCAATAGTAAACGAAGTTTATCATTTACAATCACTAAAATAATACTCCAGACGGCAGTTTGTTTAGCAGAACACGTAGAGAACTATGGAACCTTCCTGTAGGTTAACATCACTGTTACCAACTTTTTAATGTTATCATAAGCTCTATCAAGATGTATATTATCGTTGTGACGTCTTTACGAAAAGTTAATTATAAATAAATTCAAAAATACTAATAACAGTAAACATTCTATCTCAAGAGAAGAAACGAACTGAAGTCACGACTTTAGTAAACGGAGGTGATACCACAGTGGGGAGGATCGATACCAGCCAGCTCTATTGCGTCACTCCGAAGGGGCTCCCGCCCTTTCTTAATTTTTGATTCATTTGTATTATTATTTATTCAATTTTAGTAGAATCAATGATCTTTGTAGCTCAATGAGTATAAAGTGTTAAGAATTTAGAGACTACATTAATATTTAGTAATATATTGTTAGTAAAAATGTTGGATTCAGATCAGCTAATAGGTCTTAAAAATACTCTTAAAGAAGCACAGGTAAATCGTGTGACTCATTTTCAGTGTTTTAAAAAAACTTAAAGGTTTCATTGGTTTATATTAAGTGTTGGCGGCATAAAATGTATTTTGTGGTAGTCGTGCGTAATGAATCTCGACGTTCTCACCCTTATGATAACCCGCTCAGTTTTGTGGATGATATCTCAGTGATATTTTATGACATTGTCGACAAATTAAATATTTGAATTGTATGATAACTGTAAAAATAAAATTCAGAAGGAAATAAAGTCGTAGGTAATGTTATTTAACATTGGGAGAACAAGGAATTTTGAAAGTAGAATTGACTAAACTGTTATTATTGCGACGGTTCTGTAAATCTTGAATGTGAACATTATCTTTGAAGCATGAACACCGCCTTAAGGTTTTTGAGAATAAGGTTCTACGATAAAATTTTGGTTCAAAGAGTTAGGTAAGAAACAAATAGAAGATTTTATTCAATTGAGAAGGGAGATTTAGGAAACCCGGAATAGCGAAGCTTGCTTCCCTTCAGTGCCATTAAGTGATATCTTCGTAGCGACTCAGTATTGGAGGCATGGGTACTTTTATTCAACGGAGGACGTATAGCTACAGATATCCTTAATCGATAATATTATTAGATTAGATTAATGTTATGATCAGATTAATTTTAAAAATCTTAATAAAAACCACAATCAATGAAACCAGTCATAGAACCATGATTAACAATGTATTAAAAAAACTACTTTAATTTAATATCTATGTTTAATACCTTAATTGTGTCTAGGTAATTTAATTTAAACAATTTTAATTTTTCTTTAATTTATGAAAAGTTTTATATTACATGAAAGTTTTGAGAATGGTTCTATTAAAGAAAATGTAATTGTGTCCTTTCAGACAAAAATTGTTGGCACCTATAGTGGTGGAGCAGTAAGACAGCCTTTTATTTTAATGTTGAATTCTGACCTTCACCTTAATGTATCAATTATCAATTTTTTTTTTCCAAACAATAATAAACATTGTAAGAATATAAAAAATGATAAAAATTTATGTACAATTTCAAGACAATGCTTCATAATTGTTGAACTATATGCAATGTTTTAATAAATAAAGAAAACTTAAACATGAAAAAAAAAAAAAATCTTCACTCTCACTCTAACCTACTAGTTTCTATCCTATCATCCTCTTCGATGCCTCATAATCCTCCGAGACATCTGAAAAGAAGACGCCATCGAGACCTTGTTTAGATTGATTACTAGAGTGCTGCCAATGGACATTTTCTCTTCATGTTTCTTATCATTAAGCAGTATATTTACTGTAGTATTATAATATAAAGTTGTAAATTTAAATAAAAAAAAAAAAACTTTATTTAAAAGTTCTTAAATTAATTTAAACGGAGTTAGGTGTGTTGCGCGCACCATTTTTTAAAAAAAGGTTTAGAGAAATAACATTGCATTTAAAAATAAATACATTTTATAAGAAAGTCGTTTAACACTTTCGCTAGAGAATGACGTTTTCTAATTCAGGCACAAAGAGAAGCATACGATCTGTTTCAATACAAGGAATGGTTAGGTGAGATCAGGTTTAATACCCCCTGAACCCACTTGTAAGCTGGTTCGGATTTCTGTCTCAAAAGCTGCACTGTACGGCTCGCGACCCATCTCAAACGTCAAAAGTAATTCGAAACCAAAGCAGACCGAAATTAAAGTCTAGGCTACATAAAGCTATGTCTTAAAACACTTTCCTGCTCAGTAAACACCCTTTTAATTACGTTAGCCCATTGTTTACTTAGAGGTTGATCGAGTTAACATAATAAGCCAAATTGGAGTGAATCATTTTCACCCTACCTGAAACTTACCAAGGATTTTGCTGGATTTTTTTATTTTTTTTTAATGTATTTTAATAATAGATTTCACCTCTAATCGTTGCTTTGTTTTTTTCAAGTAAACAAGTTACTTACAGATGTGCGAGGGAACAGGTAAGGTGCCGATTTCGATTCCAGTTGTGGAACATAAATATTTATAATGATACAACTGATATGGGTGAGGAGTTCCTCTTATGGCTCCTCTGACTCAATAAAGTGAGTTATCTTAAATAAAGGTTGAATATGACGTCTATCTTGGCCACATCATCTTGTATATTGGCGTAAGTTTTAGAGGGATTGTACTGGTAAAAGTTTTACTTTCACTTACCTATATATGAAATATACAGTAAGGGAAAGTACTGCGATCGAGAAAATTCTCGAATTCCTGTTTTCAACGGAAATACACGTTTTAGGGTCTCCTGAGTTCAACTGAGAAAGTCCCGCAAAAAGTGTGTGTGCGTGTGGTAACTCCCGCGAGTAAACGAAAAGTCCTATGAAACTGATATTTCATAAATAAGACAACTATACTTCCGAGGTGTTACAGAATTTTTTCCATTAAAATCAGGTAACCGAAAGATCTACTTTATAAAATTAGATGGGCTTTAATATGTTTTATTAAGTTTCATTCTGATTGAAATAGTTTGACAGGGCTTAAATGCCGATATTTTAAATTTTCATTCTCTAAAGTACCTTTAATTTTGTAAGTTTAAAAAAAAAATAGAACATCATCTTAACAGCATTGATAAATAACGGGTAAATATGCAAGTTGAGCGAATTTGATAAACAACTAAAAGAGAAAAATGCAAACATATTTTTACTTTCACTTACTATAAGGGAAAGTATTGCGATCGTGAAAATTTTCGAATTCCAGTTTTCAACGGAAATACACATTTTAGGGTCACCTGAGTTCAAATAACCAAGTCCCGCAAAAAGGTCTGAGTGTGTGTCCGTGTGTGGTAACTCCCGGGCTGAAATGGCAAGTCCTATAAAACTGAAATCACATATTAAATACGCCTGAGACGTTATAAAACCTTTTTCATCAAAACGAGCTTACCAGAAGAACCACTTTATACCATGCATTTTTCATCTTTGTCGATTTTCTCGAAAATGGTTCCGACGATTTTGATTAAACTCGCTATATCGATGTAAAATTTAATAGGTTTAAACGTCATGTAGGTTTCATTCTGATTAAAATGGTCTGACAGGGCTTAAATGCTGATATTTTAAATTTCCTTCCTCTAAAGTACCTTTAATTTTGTAGATTCTATAAAAATAACCATATTATCTTGTTAGCATTGATAAATAACAGCTAAATATGTAAGTTGTGCGAATTTGAAAAACAACTATAGGAGAACACTGAACAAATATTTTTTTAATGCAATTCTTTGTTTTTGAACATAAGAACAGTAATATACAATGCATGTAAGATATACTGTTTGAAAGCTAAAGATTGTAGAAAAAATATTAAAATATACACAAGCTAGTAAAAGTTAATGGAGAGTGGTGAAAAGCCGATAAAACTAACTGATTATTTTAGATAATAATATAATAGATTTATAAATATAACACATGTTTCTATAGAAATTCAATTTAATTAATTCTTTAATGGTTTTATTCATTTTTATCTCTAACTGTATTTGAAAATTCTTTAACCGATTTTAAAAACGGAGGTAAGTAAAAGTCGTTTGTTGCCCGCACCAGATTTTTTATGCAATTTTTGTGTTTTCGAACACAAAAATAGTAATATAGAAGTATTATATACCGTTGGATAGCTAAATATTTTAGAAAAAATACTATCTAATACACGGAATTTTAAAGGTTAATGGAGATAATAAAAATATAATATATTATTTAATAAAACACATATTTTTAGTAAAATTCAAAATAATTAATTCTTTAACAATTTGTTTGTATCTTTAAATGTATTTAAAAAATCTTAAATTGATTTTAACAACGGAGGTAAGTGAAAGTCGTGTGTTGCCCGCACCAGATTTTTTATGCAATTTTTGTGTTTTCGAACACAACAATAGTAATATAGAAGTATTATATACCGTTGGATAGCTAAATATTTTAGAAAAAATACTATCTAATACACGGAATTTTAAAGGTTAATGGAGATAATAAAAATAATATATTATTTAATAAAACACATATTTTTAGTGAAATTCAAAACAATTAATTCTTTAACAATTATTTTTTATCTTTAAATGTATTTAAAAAATCTTAAATTGATTTTAACAACGGAGGTAAGTGAAAGTCGTGTGTTGCGCGCACCAGTTTTTTTTTTTTTTTTTTGTTATTAATGATTTTATTTGCACCTGCAAAATGTTTACAATAAGCAAATGGGATTTTATAAACAAGGAGACATGACATGGTTAGGCATGAGGGAGACAGCACCCAGTGGTGCATCCTCCTGACATTCAAACAGGATCTATTATTTTAGGCTAGGAGGTCCCTCATCCAACTCCTTTTCAGCCTACGCCGAGTTATGTCAGGGATGTCAGTTGTAGCCATATTTTGAACAAATTGATTAGTGTGTCCATGTAGTTGGTCGTAAAATCTTTTGTACGACATTCGAATGTGGTTTGTTGTAGTCGGAATGCGTAAGTTGGTATGAAGAGTATCGTTTGAAACATAAGGTGGTGAGTTCGTTGTCAGTCTTAAAAATTTGGATTGAAAGGTTTGTATTTTTTGAATGTGTGTCTTTTTAGCAGGTTCGTAAATTTGGCATGCGTAAGTCCAAATAGGTTTTAATAAATAAGTATATACGTTAAGCTTCTGTCTTATGCGTAATTTAGAGTGTTTATGTAGTATCGAATATAATAATCTGAGTCGAAAGTTTAATGTTTTGCGTTTTGTTTTGACGTGTGGGCCCCATGTCAATCTTTTGTCAAAGATTAGTCCCAAGTACGTTACTGTATTTGTTTGTGGTATCTGGTGGTTGTCTATATAAACTGGAGGGGCAGGTTCCGCGTCTTAAAGTAAATGTAACATGTTGTGGCTTGTCATGGTTAAATTTTAATTTCTATTTCTTACACCAGTTTTGTACATTGTCCAAGTGGTGTTGTAATGTCAAACTGGTCTGTATTGGGTCTGTGTTTCTCGTAATAATAGCAGTGTCGTCGGCATATGTCGCAGTTAGGATATTTTGGTCGGTTGGTAAGTCATAAGTGTATATTAAGTAGAGAAGTGGGGCCAGGACAGAACCTTGGGGAACTCCTGCAGAGACTGGTTTGATTGACGAGGTCTCGGATCCCTGTCGGACAGAGAAGAAGCGGTCATTGAGAAAAGATTGTAAAACTAAATAATAAGTACTTGGAAGTATGGGTTTTAGTTTAAAAAGAAGACCCTGGTGCCACACCCTATCAAAAGCTTGAATAACATCACCAGTTTTTTTTAAAATTATTTTTTCATCAAAATCTAGAATTGTTTTTTCCTATATTAATGACTTTATTTTTACAAATTACGATTCTCAAAAGCTTTTTTGAAGGGCTTCTTTTATTTATTTTATTTAAAATCGAAGGACAGATTTCGATAAAACTAAACGATTACAATAAAAACATATCAAAGTATCAACTCCTTAAAACATTTCCGACAGTACCATTTAGGAATCAGCGCCCCAATATCTGAAACTCCATTAAATATGAGTATGAGAGTTTGTTTTTTCCCGTAATACACAAATCGTTTATAAAAACAGATTTAATTTCCTTTTGAATTATGTTCCTTTGTTTGATAACTTAAAAAAGATATTGTAATATCAGAAAAACGACAACAAAATAACTCGGAATGCAAAATTGAACGGAAAAAAGAAGGAAAAAAAATGCAAATCAGATAGAGGAAGAGGTAATAGGATTTGAGCCGACGGAGGAAGGTTTAGAATCTAATAATCTGGAAACGACAACCCATCCAGTTATAACATCTGTTTCTTCCAGTCTTAAGTATCTTACAAAAACAACGTTTTATTTGAGCTGTATAAATACGGTATTATTCTATTATGCTAATAAAATAATCTAATATTCATATATAATAAAAATGACTTTTTCTGATTGATTATATTCAGTCCTCCGAGGCCTCTGAAAAGACGGTGGCCTCGAGACCTGCTGATCAAATAAACATTGAAGTGCAACCGCTGGGTAGATTCTTCTCTAGACTTTCCTTTTTTACACTTTACGGCTTGCTTGTTCCCCCTTCGCCCCTCTCCCCTCCCCCCCAGTTATAAGTTATCTGAACATCCTAAGTGCCATCTGCCAGGTTTGAACCCGCGAGCTGTGGTAAAGTAATCATATCAACTACTTTTAGTTATTCTTTTACTAAATAATTTTACTTATTATGTGAGATATAAGTGAAAGTGTAGTTTCTACATTGATGTAGAATTAACTTATATTTATTTAAAATTTTAGATACTCACATTATTCTGTTGTTTTTTGTTTCATGCATAGATTTCACAAAATTTTGATAATCAATAGCTAATTTCACATGTTTTATTATTTGTAAGCATATTTCAGTTTTGCGTGATTGGTAATTTTGGTCCTACGGGCCGGATATTGCACCGAGTGAATGTGGGACAGGTATTTATTGAACCTCATTGGAAATAAATTTTTAGAGGCTATTATAATTATTAATCATAACATTCTAAAAATAGATGTCATTAACAAACAAACTTTCTTAAGTTGTATTTTCTTTCACTCCTAGTTCCCTCCTACGATTTAATGTATGTTAAACATTAATTATTCTTTTTTTTTTAATGTTTTCAGCGATACATTATAAGTCGATATTAATTCAGTTATTTACATACATTTTTTTTTTTTAACATTTAGCGATATGCATTAATAATTCATCTTTTACTTTAAATTAACCTTTTGCATTAGTATTAAAACTGAAGGGCGATTAATTATATTCAATAAGTTCAAAAGTTACTTCAAATAATTAAATAGAATAATTCATAATTAAATATAATAATATAATTCTCTAGACTTTTTCAAGCCAATTTTCTGTGAAAATCTCAATAACTTATTGTATTTACGTGCAGTAGTAAATTTCAATAATACATGTAAAAAATAAAATTATATTCTGTTTTGTAGCATTAATTGAACACGCTACTCCGCCAAGCCTTCGGTAGGTTGTATATAATAATATAGAACTTGAATTTCAGTTTTGATGGCAAGGTTCGAAAAAAATCACAATCTTTCCTCCAAAAAATATAATAATAAAATACATTTAAAAAATCTGGTGCGCGCAACACAGGACTTTCACTTACCTCCGTTATTTATATCAATTTAAGAAGTTTTAAACAAATTTAGAAACGAAATAAATTGTTACAGAATTATTTACATTGGATTTTAATAGAAACAGGTGTTTTGTTAAAAAAATCTATTCTATTATCATCTAAATTAATCAGTTAATTTTATAGACTTTTCTCATTCACTCTTTCTCACTTCATCACTCTTAATCAACCTTTACAAGCTTTTGTATAAGATAATATTTTTTCTAAAATCTTTAGCTTTCCAACGGTATATTCTCGTACATGTATTGTTATTTATTTATTGTTCAAAAACAAAAAATTACATTAAACAAATATTTTTTCGGTTTTCTCCTTTAGTTGGATATCGAATTTGTTCAACTTATATATTTACCTATCTTTCATCAATGGTAACAAAATAATATGGTTATTTTTATAGAATATACAAAATTAAAGGTACTTTAGAGGAAGGAATATTGGCATTTAAGCCCTGTCAGCCTATTTCAACCAAAATGAAACCTACATGATACTAAAGCCCATCCGATTTTACATAGACATAGCGAGTTTAATCGAAATCGTTAGAGCCGTTTTTGAGAAATAAACTGATTCTTCTGGTTTGCTGATTTTGATAAAATAAAAAGTCGCTGTAACATCTCGGGCGTATATTTATCTTAAATGTGAAATTTCGTTTTAGACTAACCACACACACATCTTTTGCGCTACTTGGTTATTTGGACACAGTAGACCCCAAAACGTGTATTTCCATTGAAAAAGGGAATACGAAAATTTTCGCGATCGTATGTAGGAAAGTGGAAGGAAACATATCTATCATGTATAAGTTTTTTTATTCAATGTCATGCGGTTTAAGTAAACAAGATAGAAGAAGAAGAACCAAGTTTTATACATACAGAGTTTCCTTAGGAGTTGTATTTCGCTTGAGATGTACGTGATAGGGTGCTGCTCTTAGGGTTTCTGTGCAACTTAATGCTCCAGCTACAATATTCTCATTCTACAGTCTTTATTCCACTCAACGTCGTCTGGCTTTGGGTTGCCAAGTTACATCTGCTCTTTAAGCTGTTCATTTTTAAAATGTTAGAAAATCACCAATTTGTCTGTTATCACAAATAATTAGAATATTAAATTATTTCTGTGCAGCCACACCTGTGATTAATATTACAAGCCTGGACTTCACAAATATTTTAATCACGGTAATTTTTTTTTATTTATTGAAATTTACTACTGTATTAGTAAATACATCAAGTAAATTGGCTCATAATAAAGATAATATACATGAAAAGACATGAAGAGAATATGCCCATTGGCAACACTCCACTAGGTAATCTACACTAGAAGGTCTCGAGGCAACCTTTTCAGACGCCTCGGAGGATTGTCGGGAATGGAAGGGAAAGCAAACTAGTGGGTTAATGTGGGAGTGGAGTTTGTCATGGAAGGAATGATTCCTCGTACGGGCCAATTCAGCAACATATGGGACAATAAGGTCTTTATGGATGAGTTTGTTGGTGACAAAGTAAGGAGCATTGAGGATTTTTCGAAGGATTTTGGATTGTAAGGGTTGAATACGGGAAGAATTTGATGGTTTAGTAGAGCCCCAAAGCTCAACTCCGTACGTCCAGATGAGCCTTTCGTAGTTAGGTGGAAGGTTAGAGCGTCTGTCCAGTAGTGTTGAAGTAAGCGAAAGCGTTGGACAGTTTCTTGTCGTTTCAGTCTTGTGTGCGGATTCCAAGTTAGTCGTTTGTCAAAGTCCAGTAAGAGAAAAGCCGAGGTCCATCCTCAAGAAGAAGCGATGTCCGCCGGGGGTCATCGTCTAAGACAGATTCCACCTCCGCAAGCCGACTAAGTGTTTTAAAGGTATTTGCTTTAGGTGTATTATTGTATGGCAAGGTTCACTGTAATGTCCCTCAGTATTCTCAGGCAAATTTTAAATAAATTGTATATGTATAACCTAAGTTAATTTAAATCATATCATTTATTGAAGCTTGTTTACTTTAATCTTCTCCTGAATGCCACCTATTATGATTTGTGAAAACGATACTTTTGGAAAGGAAATCCAATGGTTTCATTAAATTAGTACATACATACATTAAATATTCAAGTAAGCTATTTTTTGAATTACCGCTGCCTTAGAAAAGCAGCCGGTCAAAAACATAGCAATATTTATATATTTTTCTTAAGGATGAAATGAGTCCGAGTGGCGATCAGCAATAGAGAAATAACTAAATGATAACTAACAATTACTACGGGTTAATGAATTCGAAATCTTGGACGATTCTCTTTATTGATTTTGCCGCTCAACAGTTTTGATTTTCATCAGTCGTCAGCTTCGTGGCTATCTAATTATCTAATAAAATTTTTTAATTCTTGCAATTTCGTAGATATTAAATCAAAACAAAACCTAACAATAAGGTGAGGAAATGCTTTGTATTTTTTATCCCCACTGCTCATTAGCTAAATAGCGAAGAAAGTAGTTTAAATTTTTTTTCGAAAATAAATAAAAACGAGACTTTTAACGAAATAAAATAATAGAGATTCATTCATGATTATTGTTTCCTCTTTAGCTGATTCATAGTCATACTTCCTGTAAAAATTTCGATCCTGAGAACATAATCCTTTTTTGTATATGAATTTTCAAAATAGGCAAAAATTTGTTCAAAAAAATGTGAACTCGGAAATATCTCAAAAGAGGCTGAGTGAAAAATTATAAAACTTGTACAGATTACCTATCTATACGATGTGTTTGAGAAATATAAATTTCGCTATTAAAATAACGTTTTCTTAAAAAAAATATTAACCAGGGTAATTTTGCATATTTAAGAGCAAAAAAAAAAAAATAATTAGAATGTTAATGTGAGTATTTTATATTATTTTGGTCCTTACTACACATTACCTAAGTAGCATAGAAAATCAATTCACGAAAATTTACATAAATTGAAACATAATAAAAACAGGTTAAACGGAATATCGTAATATGATATCAAATAATTATTTGGTTTTCTAAGTCTTCCAAAAACAGTTTATTTCAATAAACTTCAAACGAGTCAACGTTTCGGGGGCCTTCCCCATCATCAGGACTCACTAAAATACATCAACAAATTATCAACTAACATCAAAAGATAACTTTTTATATACTCATTAAAAACATTATCAAAAATATATATAACAATGTTACATAAAAATTATATTTACCCGAGTCGTTTAAAAATTAAAATATCCATTTTTTATTTGTTTTGTGTTTTACATTACCACCAATGAACAATACCCATCTAAACTTACATATTCTTTGGTCCCTTATGGATTATCTTATATACATATAGATATACATAGGGGAAACCTCTAAAAAGATAACAACAAGAGTGAAATAGCACAGCACTAATTGCAAAAATAGTAAAAATATAAACACCACAGCATTGATACAACATAGTATTCAGCTTAATCACAATTTTGATTTTAAAAAACCTACAATTTTGGAAATAGAAAAAACAGTTTTAATAGAAACACAATCGAATCTCTATATATAAACAAAAATATAAAAAATACCATAAATTATAAAACAGATTCAAAGCACCTTAGTTCTCACTATGCAGGTGCAATAGAAAAGTTAAAATTGTAAACCTTACATTATTGACCTGTATTTAATAATAAATCATTGTTTACTTTCTACAGTAAATAGGATGACCCTAATCCATAAGGGGCCAAAGAATATGTCAGTTTAGATGGGTATTGTTCCTTGATGGTATTTAAAAAACAAAACAATTTTAACATAATTTATTGACAAAATTTTACATAAAAAATGGATATTTTAATTTTCAAACAACTCAGGTAAATATAATTTTTATGTAACATTGTTATAAATATTCTTGAGAATGTTATTAATTAGTATATCAAATAGTTATCTTTTGATGTTAGTTGGTAATTTGTTGATGTATTTTAGTGAGTCCTGATGATGGGGAAGGCCCCCGAAACGTTGACTTCCTTAAAGTTTATTGAAATAAACTGTTTTTGGAAGATTTGGAAACCTACTAATTATTTGATATAAATTGAAACGGTTGGTGTACTATGACAAGGAGGGTTACAAGGAGTCTCAAGCTGAATTTTTTGGATTGACTCCTGTATTGTTCATTGTCATTGTTATTAACTTCCGTCTACAATTGGCCCTAATGAAGATGAGTGTCGAAACGTTGGCAGACAATAAATAGTTAAAATTTATTAAGTTATTTATCTTCCACTGACAACTTTTTCTCAACGGTCAACTATTATCATGCATTAATATTTTTTTTATTACATTGACAAATTAGTATTGTGCTTATTAAAAAAATAACAAAAAACCGTTTAATGTCAGAGGTCAGATAGGATGATTTAGGTGTATAATGAATTAGCATATTTTAATTTTGCATAAAATCAATATAATCAATTTTAATTTACTAAGAAATGTCAATTAACATTGATTAAGAAGAATAAGTAAGCCGGAACTTCCGGTCTTCAATAAACTTTAAAATGAAGGTATTTAATTATTTTTTAAAATAATTAATCGTCCAATTAAAAATAAATAAATAGGATTTATTGAAATACATGAACATCTGACGATATTTAAAGATGGCTAAATAAATTTTCAAAAATCATGGAAACACTAAAAAACATAGGATTATGCCCCTTCTGACATAAGTAGCTTAGGATTGGGACGCTTTTAGAGAATAGAGCTTTCTTAGGTAACGTAATGTATTCAAAACTTATAGAAAAAATATTTTGGGCTAGTTTTGAAAATAAAAGCATCTTGAGATAAATCCCAACTGATAGAACATAGTAGTTCAAAAGCGTATATGCCTGGGATGTTCTAGCAAAGTTTTTAACAAAATCTTCAGAGAAACCAGAAGATCAAACCCATTTTATCGATGTAATATTTAATAAGCTTTTAAGCTTTTATACATTTTTATTTATTTATTTTGTATAAGGGCCCCGCGCGGATCTCATTACCGCGTATGGGGAGCGTCCCACGGGTGGCGGATGTGGGGATGGTCGGTGGAATTTCCTCGGAAGCTCCTCCCGGCTAAGTCCGATGGACTCGCTGACCAACAATGAGAGCGGCCCCCCAGGCTTGCTGGAGGGTGTGACGTAGGTTCGAACGCCCTACTCACATATTTCAGTTCACAAAATATCACCAAAAGTCATGGATTCCTCTGAGGTAAAACGCTCATTATCCGGAGGTAAACTAGTCCCCCGTTCGGGTCTCCGGGTGGGGACTGCTTCAGGGGAATCATGGCGCAAGATGAAAATTAGAGATCTAACAATAGGGACGTGGAACGTTAGAAGTTTAAATACGGCAGGTGGGTTAAAGTCGGTCGCGAATGAAGTTAAGGGGTACCATTTAGATATCGTTGCATTACAAGAGGTTCCTGGCCAGGGGAGGGTTCGTTAACAGAAGGAAAGTATACTATTTGGTACGGGGGGAGCGTTAATTATTGTCTAGGTACCGGGTTTCTGATTAGGAATAGATTTCTTTCCGCATTACGGGACGTACAGTTCTTTAGTGAAAGAATATCGGTTGCTATATTTCAAGGGCGTTGGTTTAAAATCGCGTTTATAAACATTCATTCTCCCACCAAAGACAGTGATGATGAAGTAAAATGCGAATTTTATGATAAACTAGAGTCGGTTTACGATAAGTTACCGCGAAATTACATTAAGATAATACTAGGCGACGCGAACGCAAAGGTTGGAAGGGAAGAAGTATATCGTCCTACAATCGGTAAAGAAAGTTTGCACGAATATAATAATGATAATGGGACCCGACTAATAAACTTTGCCATTTCGAAAAACCTAGTAATCAAAAGTACTACGTTTAAACATAAGGATATTCATAAGTATACGTGGACATCGCCGGATGGACAAACACGGAATCAAATCGATCATGTTTTAATACAAAATAGATGGCAAAGTAGCATAATTAACGTGAGATCGTATCGGGGTGCAGAATGCGGTTCTGATCATGAATTAGTAATCGCGAAACTTCGACAAAAACTAAATACAAAAAAGAGAACACCGAACTATATTCTTCCCGAGAATTTTGATTTAGTTAAATTGAACAACCTCGAAATTAGAAAACAATTCGCGACTATTGACCAAATATTTTCCTTACGTCAAATATTAGAGAAAAAATTGGAATACAACGGTGTAGTCCATCAACTTTATATCGATTTTAAAAAGGCTTATGATTCAATAGACCGTCAGAAGCTATATAACATCATGATTGAACAGGGAATACCTAGAAAGTTAGTAAACCTAGTAGAGATGTGTTTGTCGGAAACATTCCATAAAGTTAGAATCGGTCATAATTACTCCGAGAGATTTGAGGTGCGATCGGGTTTGAAACAGGGTGACTCCCTTTCACCTGTGTTATTTAATATAGCTTTAGAATATGTCATAGAAAAGGTGATGTGTACCGAGAAAGGCTTAAATATGGGTGACAAGATTCCGGTTTTGGGGTATGCCGATGATCTGGTACTGCTAGGTGAAGACACGGAAACCATACAACTAAATACAAGTGTGTTAATAAAAACCGGTAAAGAAATAGGACTCGAATCAAATACCGATAAGACGAAGTATATGATTAGTAGCAGAAACGGTGTCGATCTTGGTGATATTGATGTATCAGGTCATACTTTTGAACACGTAGAGAAATTCAAGTATTTAGGTTCAATTATAACTAGAAAAAATGAAATCGTGGAAGAAATTAAGTCCCGGTTAAAGGTGGGAAATGCGTGTTATTATTCAGTTGCTAAGTTACTTAGTTCGCGGCTTCTATCTAAAAACTTAAAGATCAGAATTTATAAAACTATTATTCTTCCAACGGTTCTTTACGGATGTGAAACGTGGCCGCTTACTTTAAAGGATGAACAACGGCTTAAGGTTTTCGAAAATAAGGTATTGCGTAAAATATTCGGTCCAAAGAGAGATGAGGCCACGGGGGAGTTTAGAAGGTTGCATAACGCGGAATTGCGGAACTTGCATCCTGTGAATATAATTGAGCTGATTGCATCGCGGAGACTCAAATGGGCGAGTTAAGTTGTTGGGCTCGATGACGAGCGGATTCCGAGAAAGTTGGTATTTGCTGATCCGACTGGTAGGCGTCCGAAAGGTAGGCCGAAGCGGTGATGGGAGGATTGCGTTAAGGCTGATCTCGGGAGCTTGGGCTTGAATGGTGAGCATTGGACGAGTCTGTGTAGGCGGAATTTGGTGGTATCGGCATCGAACCTTCGGGTTCGCTAAGCCTATTATTATTATTATTTGTATTAGGGATCGGGGTGGCTGCGTCGGTTAGCGCTCCCTAGCTACCACAGATGACCAAAAACTTGAAGCAAAAAAAAAAATTACGAGTTCGGATCTCGGGTCGGGGGGAAATTTATCTCGCCATTTATATACCCCGCCCTCACACCCTAGACTGAGAAACACCCGTATAGCCTTCAAAGGCGAGGTAGGAGTGAACAAAAAAAAAGCTTTTATATTGTTTAAGTTTTAATTCAATTGGAATAGTTTGACAGGGTTTATATGAAGATATTTTAAATTTTCTTCTTTTAAAGTACTTGTAATTTTGTGGGAAATAAATATATATAAATCCATATCATCTTGTTGGGATCAATATAAAAACAAAATAAAAATTTGAACGAACGAATTTGATAACCATATAAATAAGAAATGTGCAAAAATATTATCTAAACTATAAAATAATAATAACAATGTTATTACCATCGGAACTCATTATAATTCTTTAACCTTTTTCATCCTAGCTTGTCCTAAATTTCCAGTTAAGACAATTGTAATATATCTGGATAAAAGTTTTTGAATGATAAACTTGATTAAAAGTTCTTTAATTTGATTTGAATATTTCCTTGAAAAGCTTTGATATGATTTAGGTTCCATTTTAATTAAAATAGTCTGACAGGGCGTAAATGCAGATATTTTAAATTTTCTTCCTCTAAAGTACCTTTGATTTTGTAAATTCGAAAAAAATTAACCATTTCATGCTAGTACCGCTTATGAACGGGTAAATAAACAGGATGAAAGAATTTGATACCCAACTGGGATAGGAACAAAATATTTTTTAGGTAATTTTTTTCACTAACATAAGGACATAGATGTATAATAAGCCGTTGAAAAGCAAAAAAAAAAAAAAAAAAAAAAAAAAAAAAAAGTGAATGTTATACATAATAATGTCTATTGTTATATTATTTAATATAAATTACATATGTTCCCATCGAAACTCAATGTAGTTCTTTAAACATTTTTCAACATAAATTTTACTTAAAAGTTCGTTAATTAATTCTAACAGAGGTAAGTGAAATTTTAGATTTTGATAAGGACATGGCAGGCGTGTCAGTTATACCATGCCGCATAACAAACTATCATAAGACACTGAATATTCTTACTCAAATACATTGTTGTTTTTATCATTCCAAAGTGTAAGTTACATAATAGCTTGTATTTTTTTATTTACTTTATATATTTATACACACGAAGTAATAAACTTTTTAGTAATTAAGATTTAAAGTTAGCCTATATGCAGAGATGAAGAAAAAAAATCTTTAAAAGGATTGTAAATACTATAAAATATTTTGTACATCTTCAAAAAAAAAAAAAAAAAAAAAAAAAAAAAAAAAAAAAAAAAAAAAAAAAAAAAAAAAAAAAAAAAAAAAAAAAAAAAAAAAAAAAAAAAAAAAAAAAAAATTGACAGAAATAGAATATACACAGAATAGACACCCTTGCTTACATGACTTACAGATTTATGGTTTCGGGGAAAGTCTCACAAAAACTAAAATCATTTCATTAAAAAAATTTTAAGGCTGATAACTGCAGTCCCATGACGTAAAAAACTAAATACTAAATACTGAGTTAAAATAACCAAAACATATGTACTGTTTACGAACGTTTTCATAGTAAAGTTAACGGACATTATTATGACAAACGATATGGCTACAGCTGTAATCTATGTTCGACGACGCAAAAAAGGAGATGGACCAGAGATCTCTTGTTGATTCAAAGGAGCCATTCGAGTACTTTCCTTATCCATACATAACATGTCCAGATTATCAATCCTATCAGCAGATTCGCTTGTTGTTATTTTACATTGTGATTAAAAATCTAAGCTTAAAAAAAAACGAGTTTAAAAATAGTAATATATAAAATCTCTTGTCACTATGTTGTGATGGAACTCCTCACAAACAGCTATACGATTTTTTCATGATTTTTTTTTTAAAGTATAGAGAATAGGTCTAAAGTGATAGATTGGCGCTAGGAGAATTTCTGGTGTGTGTCCCTATCCAGATAATTATTATTTTTTTCAAAAAATATTTTATTGCACTTTCTATTATTTGGCACGACAGAATTCCCCCTCCTTCTCTTCTCATCCTCGCATTTTTTAATTGCGAATTTAGAATTTTCTATGAAAAATATGGAAATATTCAACCATCCTTCGCATTCAAAATCAACGAAATTATTTATGTTGTTGAATTGCCCTTATGTTCGCTCATCGAACTTTCACCACAGAAACGCAAATTATTAATCGGGAGTGTAGGACCATTTGATATTCCTTCTGTATTGTTGCAGCATTGATATGTATTCACATGCAAATTTTGTATGATTGATTGATTTATATGATGTAATACGTTTATATGATTGTAAAAAGATTGTGAAATGCTTTTTTTTTTTTTTTTAACATATTATTGATATTTACAACTGTATAATTATATACACAAGTAATGTGATGGATATAGTAATCTAACATGAAATACATGAAGAGATGCCACCCATCGGCAGCACTCTAAAAATATTTTAAACTAGAAGGTCTCGGGGCCATCTTCTTTTCAGACGCCTCGGAGGATTATCAGAAAACGAAGAGGATGATAGGCTAGAAACTCGTGGATCAGAGTGGAAATGGAGTTTTTCATGGAATGATTGATATCTGGTTCGGGTTAATTCAGTAACATGGGATATTAAGGTCTTTATGGATGAGCTTATTCGTGACAAAGTAAGGAGCGTTAAGGATTTTACGAAGGATTTTGGATTGTAAGGATTGGATACGAGAAGAATTTGATGGTTTGGTAGAGCCCCATAGCTCTACTCCGGGTGAAATACTGAAAGGACAAATACATAAACGGTATACAGTTTCCCTTCAGTAAATGCAACAACTTTGTCTAATTGTGTGCGTGTATAATGCCATCAAGATGAAAGTTAGCCCATTCAAACCGTCGCACAAATACAGCAAAACATGTAGAGCAGAAAGAACAGACGATCAAATCTTAAAAAATAACGAAAATGTGCGTGCAAGCATGTCTCAATTGCGTGCATCCCTATCACTAGAGGCACGACTCGAACGAAATCAAGAACGACTGTTGAAACGAAGACAAGAGCGCCGGTTCGAAGTTGACACGTACAGAGCAAATGACCGACAACGCCTCCGAGCACGTTTCCATCCGGTTCGGTATGTCTTTCCAGTACGAGCCAAATATTTATTCCTTCCGAAAGTAGTGATTGGCTCTATGGACAAAGAATGTCCCCATTGTCATGCGCTAAAATTCAAACATGAGTCAGACAGGATGTGTTGGAAATAAGAAAAAGTGCGACTACCTGAAATTGAGACACCACCAAACCCAAAATACTTGATAAAAAAATCTGGTGCGGGCAACACATGACTTTCACTTACATCCATTTTTAAAATCAATGAAAGAATTTTCAAATACACTTAAAGATAAAAACACGTGAAACTATTAAAGAATTAATTAAATTGAATTTCTATAGAAACGTGTGTTTTATTAAAAAATCTATTATATTTTTATCTAAAATAATCAGTTGCTTTTAATCACTCTTTATAACCTTTTACAAGCTCTTGTGTATTAGATTATATTTTTTTTCTAAAATCTTTCTCTTTCCAACGGTATATGTACAGTCTACATACCGTCTATATTACTGTTCTTATTATCAAAGAAACAAAAATTACATTAAAAAATAGTTTTGCCCTTTTATCCTTTCGTTGATTGTCAAATTCGTCCAACTTGTATATTTATCCGTCATTCATCAATGTCATTAAGATGATATAGTTAATCTTTTAGAATGTACAAAATTAAAGGTAGTTTAGATGAAGAAAATATAAATTTTGGCATTTGAGCCCTGTCAGACCGTTTTAATCAGAATGAAACCTACATGACGCCTAATAAATTTTACATCGATATAGCGAGTTTAATCAAAATCGTCGGAAATGTTTTCGAGAAAGTCGAACAAAAGCTGCAAAATGCATGGTATAAAGTGGCTCTTCTGGTAAGCTCATTTTAATGTTTTTGTAACATCTCGGGCGTATATTTGTCTGAAATATGAAATTTCAGTTTCATAGGACTTACCGTTTCCGCCCGGGAGTTAATACACACGCACACACAGACCTTTTTGCGGGACTTGGTTATTTGGACTCAGGAGAATAAAATGGGTATTTTCGTTGAAAACTGGATTCGAAAATTTTCACGATCGCAATACTTTCCCTTACTATATATAGTAATTGAAAGTAAACAAATATATGGCAGAAAAACGTTTGCCGGGACACCTAGTAATATGTATTATGATAGTAAAATTTAATCATACCGAAGTTTTGCTAATTAAATCCAAGCAGAAGCTTTAATCATTAATTAATCAAGCTATTACCAGTCAATCGATACATGTTAATACGAAGTTCAAAAATAAGAAAAAAAAAATCAAAATCCGCATTCTCCAATTTTTAATGGCTACTAGGTTATAACAGCCCTGAATTTCCTGAACAAAAGGACATTATTAAATTGGATGGTTACTCAACTCTTTGTCACAAACGTGACGTAAATGAGTGATGGCTTAAAAAGAGAAAAAAATTGCCTGAACCCTGTGTGTGATACAATGATAATCCAACTGAAGGGCAGGATGAATATGTCTTGTTTTTTTAAGTTTTTTAAAATAAATAAATATTAAATATAATAATCGATTATTTAAGCATCTAGTCTAAAACAATAAACATTCATTAAACAACAATTCTACTGCTGAATCTGGGTTATTCATTGAAAAACGTTAAATTTTTAACCAGCTAAACAAGATTTCAAAACATTCGGTAAAAGTTAAAAAAGGGTAGACATTTCGATACTTTTTTATGCCTAGAAATTTCCATGACAATGATTCCAAGAATTCCCAGCTTATTTTAACTTATTTTTATTTTTTTATTTACACTTGTATAAAAAAAAAGAAAGAATCAGCGAATGTGCTGATAGGAGTTGATAAGCAGGACATTAATAAGAAAGAAGTACTCAGTTCTTGTGGGTGCCAAAGAGGTGAGAAAGGGGAGAGAATGGAGCGAGGAACAAAGACGAGTACAGTATGAAGGAATGAAGAAGAGGCCGTCTTTAAGGCTGTTTCGCAAAAAATAAAAATAAGTTGAAAAATAAATATCTTAAAAACAAAATTAAAATTTGAGCAATACACATTTCTTTTCATTCAGTCGATGTTACATGTATAGCATTGAAATGTGAAAATTGCTGATCGTCTATTTGGGATAACAGAAGGTATTGTAAAAATTGCGATTCGAACGAGGATAGAGAAGAAGCATGGCGGATATGGGTCAGTAGAAAGTTCCAGAGGTTACACGAGCGGACATTGAAGGAACGATTAAAAGATTCAGTTCTGTGGGCAGAGATGTAAAGATCAGAATGGCGCGATTTGGTTTCAAGTGGACTGAGGATTTATATTGAAGGAGACTGTGGATGTAGGCTGAATGTTGGAGTTATTGGTTTGGTAAAGGTATGTTCCGAGGAAATATTGTCTGCGGATGGAGGGAAGGAGCCACTTCAACTCGTCGTATAGGTGGGTAACATGAGACCTTGAAGTACCGAAGACAAATCTTAAAAAAAAATTTCATAATGCGCTTCAGTTTGTCTTCGAGCACTAATATTATAGTAGGGATTTCAACAGTTTTCATGATTATATTATTATAGATAAATTATTTTGATGAGTAACGGATTTAGGGAATGTCAAGGAGGGTAGGGCAGTTCTCTAGGGGGTCCCGCGCCATAGAAAATTGAAATCTATGACTTATATATTACAGAAGAATTTACAGTTCATATTGAAGATTACCTGCTAGTTCTCTCGGAATATCCTGTTGTATATACCATTTCCAGGGCAACAATATTTACTACTGTTGAATTTTAATTTAAGTGATTTGTTTTTGAGTAATGAAGTCATAAAAACTTGGAGATAAAATGAAAAGATCTGGTGCGGGCAACAAACGACGTCTGTCACTTACCTCTGTTATTAAAATCGATTAAAGAATTTTCAAATACAGTTAGAGATAAAAATAAGTGAAACTATAAAGAATTAATTAAATTGAATTTCTATGGAAACATTTATTTTATTAAAAAATCGATTATATTATTATCTAAAATAATCAGTTAGTTTTATCGGCTTTTTAGCAGTCTTTATTAACTTTTACAAGCTTGTGTATAAGATAATGTTTTTTCGAAAATCTTTCTCTTTCCAACAGCAACGGTATATTACACGTCTATATTACTGTTCTTATGTTCAAAAACAAAAAATATTTTTTTCAGTTTTCTCCTTTAGTTGTATATCAAATTCGCTCACATTGCATATTTAGCTGTTAATTATCAATGGTAACAAGGTAATATAGTTATTTTTATAGAAACTACAGAATTAAAGGTACTTTAGATGAAGAAAATTTAAAATATCGGCATTTAAGCTCCATCAGACTATTTCAATCGAAATAAAACCTTCATCATATTAAAGCCCATTAAATTGTACATCGATATATAGAGTTTAAGCAAAATCGTTAGAGCCGTTTTTGAGAAAATCGTAAAAAAGTGCAAAATGCACGGTGTAAAGTGGCTCTTCCAGTATGCCGATTTTGATGAAAAAGTTGCTGTAACATCTCGGGCGTATAGTTGTCTTAAATATGAAATTTCGGTTTCATAGGACTTTTCGTTTTCGCCCGGGAGTTACCACACACAAACGGACACACAGACCTTTTTGCGGGACTAGGTTATTTGGAGTCAGGGGACCCTAAAACGTGTATTTCCGTTGAAAACTGGAATACGAAAATTTTCACGATCGCAATACTTTCTGTTGCTATATATTTCATATAAAGGTAAGTGAAAGTAAAATCGTAAGCTAAGTATTTGGGAATAGTAGTAAATAATTTTACATACCATAAAATACTGTCATTGCAACATACTGTTATACATAGTCATGAATATGTCATTAAAAGGCCTATCAAACTCGTACTTTTGAAATAATCGAATACAGAAAATTTCCTGACTTAATAACTTTTTTGAGAGTTAGTCATCCACTACTGAAAAGTTTGCATCTTTACGTACGTACGTCAGCGCATGTATACTATACATATAGCGTTAAATAGATTATAAATAAAGAACTCACTAGTTACTTCTTTCGACTATGGTCTATGGCGAAATTTTCGCCTGTCGCAGGAAAATTGAAAATGATCAAAGCAATAGAGTGATATCCTTGATTTTCGCTTGTTTATGAAGCACTTCACTTACTTTGTTAACATTGCGATTAAAGTTTTGTTGACACACTGATAATCGGTCTCTAAAAATGGTTTTAAACACGAAACTTCTAATCTTTTTATGAGGATTTAAACTGTTTATATTATCAATACCTCTCATCAAAGAGAATGAAATTGATATGAGTTTATAAAACGATTAGGAACTTAAAACGTTTTTATAAGTTCTGGCTACCTTAAAATTCCGTGGAAAGGTAAATAATAAAGTTCGTGGATATATATAAATATATATATTATATTCATTCTTCAATAATATATTATTTTACTGTTTCTTATCTATATATGAAATATTGCGATCTTGAAAATTTTCGAGTTTAAGTTTTCACCGTAAATACACTTTTTAGATCACCAGAAAAGCAATTACCAAACTCTGCATGAATGTCTTCATGTATGTGTCTGTAGTACGTCCAGTTTCGAAAAGATAATTTGTCAGAAACTAAAACTTTACATTTGAAAAGCCTTTATGCCTGAGATCTTACAGCAACTTTTTCACTAAAATAACAAGAAGATCCAATTTATACCATGTATTTGCGAATTTTACAATGTTCTCAAAAACGGCTTTATCGATTCCGATTAATCTCTCTATACCGACGTAAAATTGAATGCGATTTAATATCAAGTAGTTTTAATTCTGATTAAAATTGTCTGAAATCAAACATTTCATCTTATTAGCATCGATAAGAAACGGCTAAATATAGATGTAAAACGAATTTGATTACCAACTAAACGAGAAAATATCAAACATATTTTTTAGTCAATTTTTTTTCTGAACATAAAAATAATTATTACTTATATAAGAATAATTAATTACAGGTGATTAATAACTGTCTCGTTATGTTGTGAAAGCAGATAAAAGACGCCATATAGAAAAAAAAGTCAAAAAGTTTTTTTGCTGTTCAAACTCTTCTCAACGTTAAATCTCTTGTTCAAAAATTACATTAAAAAAATTTGTTTGCTCTTTTCTCCTTAAGTAGTGTTTAGAATTCGTTCAGCTTGCATATTTATCCGTTTTTTATCAATGCTAACATCATCTTGATATGGTTAATTTTTTCGAATCTACAAAATTAAAGGTATCTCAGAGAAAGAAAAATTAAAATATCGGCGTTTAAATCCTTTCAGCTATTTCAATCAGAATGAAACCTACATGATATTAATGCTTATTACATTTTACATCGATGAAGTGAGTTAAATCAAAATCGTTATAGCCGTTTTTGAGATAATCGTAAAATGGTGCAAAATGCTTGGTATAAAGTGGCTTTCTGGTTTGTGAGTTGCTGTTGCTGTATTATCGTGAGCTTATAATTTTACGAAATATGAAATTTTAGTTTCGTACATTTCGTTTTCGTACAGTTATAGAATGAGACTTAACTTATAAATAATATACAGTAATTATTAATAACTTCCTTTTCTATACCTGAGGGTGTCACCCATAAACCTAGAAAGGACAGGCCAAGTACCGACAAAGAACACATACCTGTACTTAGGACACAGAACCCAACATCTGGAAGTACTTCCTTTGTTGTGCGCTTCCTGCCGCTTCCTCATCCCCTCTACAAAACCTTGCTATATATACCTTTTGATCCTCAAAACTCATCACTCTAGTTGTAACATTTACTTGTGTCACACTCTTAGAAGGAGACCTCGGAATGAACACTTGTAGTCACCCAAACTCCTCAGCACAGTTTATTGTATTCTGAATGTCTATTTTGTTCTGATAATAAAAGCAGTATTTTAATATCTTCACTGTGTGTGATTCATTAACTGTACGAAACTTAACACACATACAGACCCGAGGGGCTTTTCACAGGACTAGGTTATTTGGACTCAGGGGACCTAAAATGTGTATTTCCACTCAAAACCAAAATTCTGATATTTTTCCCGCCATACTTTCCCTTATTATATATTTCATATATAAGTAAATGAAACTAAAAAGTAATCCTATCTAAATATTGTTGCTATAAGCGTTTTTACTTCTAAACGCAAAATCTTTGCCTATGCTGTATTGATTTCATGTACAAGAAACTTGTAAAAGAGTTGAATGGACTGACGTATTTCCACATTGCCTAAGATTAATTCGATGGAAACAAAGGGGTGATGGACAGGGGAAGGGTGATACCGGTTTGCTATTGTACAAGACTCTTGCATTTTCCTCACAACTTCCATATCGCTAATTTTTCAATCTCCTCTTGCCATATGCAACACCCTAAAACAGAAGTTTTCAACCCTGTACCCATAGGCGAATTTCAGTGCCCATCTAACATCACCTGTAAAAGGGATCACCAAATGGTTTATATGACCCGCTGATGGTTTTCAATATAATATTGTTAAGTATTTTAGGTTTATTTTCAACAATGAATCATTGTAATATATCTTAACAATTTCATTCTTCAAAATACCTATAATTCGAACCATATTAAAGTACATTAAAATTTAATTTAATTTAGTAGCCCGTGTAGCTAATGCGCTAGTCTACCAAGCAAACTGTCGTGAGTTCGAATCTCAGTCTCGGTAGGACTTTTTCAAGCATGTAATTTTTTTTTTGAATAAACAATTCTTTATTGAACAATATTACAATCTGTCCAATTTAGGACATTTTTAATAGGGATAAAGTACAACATTCATACTGCATTCACACGATATTTACAAAACAATAAATTTATATAATAATAATACAATATAAATATATACAAAACAAAATCAATAAAAATATATACAAAAGTCACTCATACCTATATACAATTCACAAGCATACAGCACGTGAGTGGAGAATCTAGCCAATGCTAGAACTCCAATATACATTTTACAAGAGGTCTCAAGGCCACTGCCGTTTCAACCTTCTAGGAGGATGGTAAGGATGTGTGGAGCTGGATAAGGATTGAGCTAGGGGATTAGGGTGATGGATAAGGTTCTGATGGAATTTAGAGAATTTTAATGGTATAAGGTCTAAAATAAATGGAATATTTAGGTCGCGGTGTAAGGTATGGTTGGATACATAATAAGGAGCATTAACTATTGTTCGGAGGACTTTTGATTGGAAGGATTGAATGCGTTTGATGTTAGAAAATTTGGCTGTCCCCCACAGTTCAAGTCCGTAGGTCCAGATAGGTTTCAGTACTGTCTTGTATATTAGCAGTTTGTTCTCGATAGATAATTTAGAATTTCTGTTCAGTAGTCTGTATAATTGTCCAAATTGTCGATTAAGTTCTTGTCGTTTAAGTCTAGTATGCGGGTTTCAAGTTAGTCTTTTGTCCAGAAGGAAGCCAAGATACCGGACTGTGTCGGAGAAAGGAAGCGGAACGGAGTTAAAGAAAACTGGAGGGCAGGATTGTCTTCGAAGAGGGTAAAGGTGACATGTCTGCATTTGGATTGATTGACTTTGATTCTCCAGTTGTTACACCAGTCTTCAATTTGAGAAAGGTGTGGCATGTAATCCGATGAAAATTCACTCATAACCTTCCCTCGGGTATGTTGAACCCGTTAGCCAACTGCTGGCCTCTCACATAAACATACGGAGGGAGTGATGATCCTACCCTATAACTATCATAGTGAATCGCTGTGTGGAATCGTAAGAAATCATACCTCTCGGCCAATCGAAAAAATAAACTGAGCGAGTTTTATCAAAATCGGCTCTAACTTTTTTTGTTTGAGAAAATCTTAAAAAGGTGCAAAATGTATGTTGTGAAGGTGGCCCTTCTGGTCCGCCGAATCTGATTAAAAACTTGGTGCAACATCAAAGGCATTTACGCTTCTAAAAGTTGAAATTTCAGTTTTATTACAACTTAAAATTTTCTTGCTAGGCTTACCACACACAACCGTAAATTTTCATTATTTTTTACTCTTTATTTCATATTCAGGTTAGTGAAAGTAAACATGAAATTAATTAAAATCAGAACGATTACTTATAATCAAATTGAAACACAAGAAAGAAATGAAACTAGAAGTAAATAAGCTTATGTATGATAATAAATGAATGCATATATAAAATAATTCAAATAAGAAAATAAAGTAAATGAAGTTTGAAAAGAATCAAATGAATAAATAATTAACATTAAAATAATAATAATAAAAGAAACAATTAAATTCTTATAAAAAGTATCTAAAACCTAGGCAGAATCTGATTATCGGGTATAGGATTAGGAATGATGATTAGGCGTTTTTAACTTCGTGGTTTTTTACGCCATATACTAATTGAGGCGTTGATTTCCAAAAGGTACTATATCATTCTGGGGAATTTTACAGGAAGCGCGAAAATCTCTCATTAGTATATTATTAAACCAGCTAATTTGATTATTTTCGCATTAAAATCTAGAATTATTTCTTTACTATATTAATAAAACCATACTATGGTTATGAAATGAAATGTTCTGGTATGATTTAGAATAAAACTAAATGTGTAATAAGTATCTTAAGAAATTGATAGCATTTCTAAATCACGTTATTAAAGGACATGAGTGTTCATTAGATACAATCAAATTTAAGATTTAGATAAAACTCAATGAGGAGAATATAAATATGTAAAAAAATCAATTTCTTAGAAAATGTCCTTTAGTACCTTTTGGAAATCAACGTCTCAATTGTTTGGTAAATTAGGTGGTATGAATTTTATTTTAACAATCAAAATATGTTTTCCCTTTATAAAATTAAAGTTATGTAGCTTGCATACAGATTAAGTAATAATATATATATATATATATATATATATATATATATATATATATATATATACATATATACACACACACACAAACATACATATCCATACATATATACATTTTTTTTTAATTTTATTTTTTTTTTATTATTATTAGTCTTTTTTTTCTGATCTGAATCAGAAAAAAAAGACTAATAATAAGATAACTAATAATAAGATAATCAGATTTCTTTCTAATCTGATTATCTTACTAGGATTCAATAAATAATTGGCACAGAAAAATGATACTGGTTTCGCTTCAATTTATTATTCAGTGGAATATTCCTATTTAAATTAGTCTAAAAATTTCAACAAGCAAATGAAATTTGTAAAACCTGATTGAGAAGAGCTCGGGGATAGATAGGGAAGCGGAAGTAATAATCATACGTGACCAAGAGATATAAGAGTATTAAATCTTTTTGTTACTGGATGAGGTGTAATATCTGACACACAGAAAACGAGTTATTAAAAAATAAAGGAGAAGAGGAAGCCTTAATAATCTTTTAGCTACCTAACAAGACAGCTTTATGAATCTTACAATTTCTACTCCTTTTTTTTTTTCCTGGTTTTACGTAATAATTTAAATCCCTCACAGTGGACCGTAGTAACTTCCGTGATGTTAGGGATAATAATTACAAGCCCATATTGTAAACATTATATTTTCATTACTTTTCTTTACATTCTCATAAAAATATCGTAAAAGGGTGATATGGACTTTAATTCATTTTTGAGTATAAGGATCTGGATTTATTACGTGCTTATTAGTGTTTTAATGCATCTAAAGGGTAAAGGAGAAGAATGTGATAAGTTGCTATGTGATTTTTTTCCAGGAGGGCATTATCAAATTTCAACGCCCCCATTATGTACTTCGGGCAGTTATTCTATTTCTATTAATGTTAGTAGCATATTTTAAATATTTAAAAAACACTGAAATAAATTTTTTAAATTATAGGCTTGATAATGGACTGATAGTCAGATTTGTTAAGACTTTTATTGATATCCCCGTGAAAGAAAGTTAATTTAGTGTAGAAATACAGCATTGTTGATAAAATAATAAGTTTTCATTAAAAACAAAACAAAAAAACTTTAATATAATGATTATAAAAAACAGAATATTATCTTTAATATTATTTTTATTTTTACTTACCTATATATGTAATACATACTAAGAAAGTACACATACAGGGGACCCGTGTGCGAATAACCAAGTCCCGCAAAAAGGTCTGTGTGTGTGTGGTAAGTCCAAGCACGAAAACGAAAAGTCGTACGAAACTGAAATTTCAAATTTAAGACAACTATACGTCCGAAATATTACAACAACTTTTTCATAAAAAACCGGCTAACCAGAAGAACCACTTTATACCATGCATTTTGCACCTATTTACGATTTCCTCAAAAATAGCTCTATTTTATCGATTTTGATTAAACTTGCTATATCGATATAAAATTGGACAGGCTTTAATATCATGTAGGTTTCATTCTGATTAAAATAGTCTGACAGGGCTTAAATGCCGAATTTCAAAATTTCTTTCTCTTAAGTACCTTTAATTTTGTAGTTTTTATGAAACTGACCATATCATCTATCATCTGAATAGCATTGCTAGAAAACAGGTAAATATATATGTTGAATGAATTCGATATCTAACTGAAGGCGATAACCGCAAAAACATTTTCTTAATGCAATTTTTTTTTTTTGAAGTTAAGAACAGTAATATACCGTTGATATTCCCAAATTTGTCTAAAGATTTTTAGAAAAATTATATATCATATACATACAATTGTCAAAGTTAACGGAGAGTGATGAAAACCCGATAAAATAAACTGTTGTCGTAGATAATAATATAATAGACCATTTAATGAAACACATGTTTCTTTTAAAATCCAATGTAAATAATTCTTTAATAATTTATTTTCGTTTCTAAATATGTTTAAAAATTCTTAGATTGATATAAATGACGAAGGTAAGTGAAAATCGTGTGTTGTGCGCACCCGATATTTTAGAGAATACGAAACCAAATTATCAAATCAACTATCAGTTACTTCCTCAATTAGACATGGATTAGTCCTGTGCATGTTTTATAAAACTGCTTATACTGTGAACCTGTCATGCTTTTCCTCTTTAAAGCAATAGCCACCTAAAAGTACCCTCTTCGGGCTAACAGATCGCAGCACTAACTCAAAACCTAACAATATTGGACTTGAAGGTTCTTTCTCGGTACTCTTCATATATCAGTGTCATTTTTTCATTATTTTTTATGTAAGTAAGCAAGTAAAAACAATAATTATTGTACGGTTTTTAGCTTTTACGGACATCATTGTCTTCATAGTCGTTTATAGATTTCGATTGCCTCTTAATTATTTTGGTTAATTTTTCATTACAATTTTTTTTAGGGGTCGAAGTAAGAATGAGGAGTTGCTCTATGCCTTGCTCCTTTTCATATACTCCAATCCCAATCCGGGGCGCATAATGGTTTTCCATGAATCTGATTGGCCAGGTAATTACTTCATCCTATCCTTTGACTATGATTGGCTGCCAAGTTTCTGGTTTGATCTAATTGTCGCTTCTGACGGTCCTTCGCGAGTTATCTACATTACAGTTTAATATGTTCTTTGGGCCTTTTGGATACTAAGTGTTCATTTATCCGTTTTTTAAATATATTCTGTTTGAAATGATTATTTATTTATTTATTTTTTATTTATAAAGGTTTATGGTAAAAGTAACCATGAAACATATAACTACCATATCATTTAATAGTAACTCTTTCTAATTCCCGATAACATACCAGTAGAAGTAGACAAACTCATAATAACTCAATAGCTTTTAAACAGAGTACTAGTATATCGTCACAACTCGTTTGCTGCATGATTGTGAATTAATCTCCCACTCACCGAAGAGTATCGACAAAAAAACATTAATGTGGTTGAAAATTTGATCAATTTTTACTTTCACTTACTATATATATAGTAAGGGGAAGTATTGCGATCGTGGAAATTTTAGAATTACAGTTTTTAACGGAAATACACGTTTTAGGACCCCCTGAGTCCAAATAACCAAGTCCCGCAAAAATGTCTCTGTGTGTGGTAACTCCCGGGCGGAAACGTTAAAATCTATGAAACTGAAATTTCATATTTAAGATAAATATAAACCCGAGACGTGAAAATCTTTTTTCATCAAAATGAGGTTACCAGAAGAGGCACTTTATACCATGCATTTTGCACCTTTTTTCGATTTTCTCGAAAACGGTCCCGACGTTTTTTATTAAACTCACTATATCGATGTAAAATTTAATGGGCTTTATTATCATGTAGGTTTCATTCTGATTAAAATGGTCTGACAGGGTTAGATGCCGATATTTTAAATTTTCTTCTCCTAAAGTACCTTTAATTTTGTAGATTCAATAAAAATAACCATATTATCTGGTTAACGCTGATGAAAAACAGGTAAATATATAAATTGAATAAATTCGATACCCAACTAAAGGAGAAAACAGAAAAAAAATATTTTTTTAATGCAATTTTTCGTTTTTGAACATCAGAGCAGTAATATACATGTATGATATAACGTTGGAAAGCTAGAGATTTTAGAAAAAATATTATCTCATACACAAGCTTTTAAAAGTTAATAAAGACTGCTAAAAAGCCGATAAAACTAACTGATTATTTTAGATAATAACATAATAGATTTTTTAATGAAACACATGTTTCTATATAAATTCAATTAAATTAATTCATTAATAGTTTCACGTATGTTTATCTCTAACTGTTTTTGAAAATTCTTTCATTGTTTTTAAAAATGGAGGTAAGTGAAAGTCGTGTGTTGCCCACCAGATTTTTATATGAGTAACCATAATTTTTAAGGCGTTTTGTTTTTTATTACTTAAAGAAATTTTTTTAAAGTTTTATTATTTTTGTTAACCACTTAGAATTCACAATTTCTGAAAACCAGCCTTATTGAGCATAGCGTAGCAATTATTGAGGTAGAGAGATGGCTAAATAGATAAAGCGCGAAGAAATGGTGGTAGGCCAATTTAAAATGTGATAAAAACTCATTGATAACCATACTTTGTTGTTTATGTATTTTACGTCCCTTTATACTGCTGTGGCTAATCGGACGATGCTACAGTGGGAGTCCTAAATTTTGTCTATTCCGGTTTAATTAGGATCGGATTCATTAACGAGTACCTGACATCGCACAGGCTCGGGACCACCTTTTAACGTTCCTTCCGAAGAACGGCATAACTAAGGATTTTTTACTCCTAGGACCACCTGCGGGCTTGAACCCGGGATCTTGTGCATAGGAGGCTATTATGCTAACCACCATGCTACAGGTAACTCCGATAACCAACCAATACTCTGAATCTACATTCTGAGAGAATTTATTCATAACAATATCCCTTACACTGCTACATTGGAGCGTTACCAAATATCGGAAACAGTGCGTGGCCCAGTTGATAACTCAAAAGGTAGTGTAAGTTTTTGCAAAACCCAGTTGACTCAATATAACTAATGCGAAAACGCTTTAACACTCTAAGCCGCTACGTCCTCATTTTCCTTGATCAGCAGATCCACCTAGTTCCGAAATGAGTACTTGATATTAATGATAGGAGCAGGAAGTAAGTGCACAATAATGACTACATTACTTACAATAAATAATCTGAAGTTAGGAAATCCAGCATCCTACCTTGATATTTCAAGGGATACTCATTACTTTTTCTACCAGCTGATCCGATAGACGATGTCCGGTCTATGTCTTAGTAAATTCGGCCAAACTGTTTACGCGTGATGCGATGACCAAGGGAAAAGAATTATTAGATAGAGTTAGAAAATTAAAAAAAAAAAAACCTAACTACCAAAGTAACTTTTCTCTTTTTTTCTTTCATAAGATCCTTCTCCTGACTGTTATGAACACAACAAAAAAAGGATTAGCAAAATCAGTCAAGCTGTTCACGCGTGATGCGATCACCAAGGGAAATTATGATTAATTTTTATATTTTCCGATATTTACTAAATAAATTAATCTTTTAACTAAGTGTTGGCTAGGCACAGAAACCAACACCTAGATCTGCAAAAATCTACTGCGACAAATAGTTTATTCATTATTTTATCACAGTCGTGCTTACGTATATGCTTGTACCCAGCCCTACAAAGTACTGATCTTAAACTTGATGATGTTACAGGTCATCTTATTGATATAAAAGAATGTTATCTTGGTTTAATAACGCTGGGTCCTCGGACGTTTCCACAGCTTAGAACGACTTTCATTATATCAGAGGAAATTGCATTGAAGCAGTAGCCTACTAGGAAAGAAGTGAACTTGGTATGCAACAATCGTAGGCACACTCCTTCTTGAGAATGCGAATAAAACCTGAGTCCCCTTTGGTTATAACTAAAACTAAACAATATATTAGCTTTTATACAATGTCCTATATTTATAGTCCTCTTACACAGGGAAGAAATTTATTTTTTAGATATAAGTTATTCCAGGAAAAAGGACACTTGTACGCAAAGGGAGGAAAATAACGTCGTCCGGCGAGGGGTACAAATATAATATACGAGATATTTCAAAATTTATTACTTGCGTACGATTTATTTACATTTGACTGACTGATTTAATTTCATGACCTACCTCGGCCGGACCTAAAATTATTACATTTTACTTAATATGAAATCTAATGATGCATTCATTAGTTGGAAAATTTATTTAATTAATATAAAACATATTGGGAGATTTGACGTTTAATACATTTTAATATATTTATGGCCATGATTATCTATTTCGAAGGCCTTACTTAAAATAAGTCCACAGTTCACGCAATGCTTGAGATCTGAGTTGAAGCCTCGTCAAGATCTCGGAAATAAAATAAAAGGAAGACTACCAAAATTTGACGGACATCGGAGTTCAGAAACAAAATGAATAATATTGAAATAATTATTTGATCAGTCATAAAATAACTTATATTGTGAGGTGATCAATAATTGAGTAAATATCATTTTTTAGTAATAAACAAAAACAAAACAATTTGACAGTTAAAGTAACAATGAGTAACAGTTAAAGTAACAATGAGTTTTAAAAAACTTTGTAGCAAAAATCGCAGTCATACAGTAAAGTACCTATACGGGATTCAGGCACTGTGGGTGAACGTTATCCACCAGTGGGTTTTTATTATCAACAGAGCCACTTTAAAATTTTAAATATATATTGCAGTGTTGCGTGCGATATTTTAAACTTTTTTTCGAATACACTAATAACTTAAGCCTTGTTGAAATAATGAAATAATTCGGTCTCTGCATGAGGAACTCAATTCTTGCGATTTGAGACCCATTTTCACGGAATTATCGTTTAATACTGAACGAAGTTCCATACTTATCTTTTTATATTTACATTAAAAAAAAGGATTATAAAATATGAGAAAATGTTGCCCTCGCAATGAGTTTTTAAGTTATTATTAGAACCATAGGTACTGAATGAATACTTTTTTTGCAAAATTAATTTGTTACAGTTTACTATAAATTTTATTGTACAGGAATCAAGTTGATTTTGTATATTTTAATCAATAAAAATGATAATTACTAAAATTACCATAATTTTTTGTATGAGCCATACGTTAATTTAATGATTTTTACTTTAATTTAATAATTTGATTTTTTATTTCTTTACAGCTTGACTTCGAAAAAGCTTCTAAAATAGAAAATGTCATAATCTTTTCTCAAATCGTTTAGTCAAAATTTTAAAGTTTCAATTGTAACGTTGGTTTCAAAAATGTCCACTATAGGAAATATTACAGTAATCGCAAAAAACTTTCATTAGTTTATTATTAAACGTATTCATTTGATTCTATTCAAATTACAATGTAAATTTTTTTTTTACCTTATTACTTTACCTCATTACTCTCATGTTATGGGAGAAAATGTTTTAGTAAGATTTGGAAAGAATTTAAATGATCAATTAGTGGTTTTTGAAAATAAATGCATATTAGAATCCCGTTTTTGAAGGATTTAAGTGTTCTTAGGATGTAATCGAATGGCGGATTTTGACAAAAATCAAACGATTAAATTAGAAATATTTCAAAATATCATATTTATAAAAAAAAATTGGTTTTTAGAGTCTTCCACAAATTGTATTTCATTACATCGAGACAACGCTTCGGAGCTCTTTTACTATATTCAAGGGGTTCTTTTACTCACTGCTTAAAAAAAACATAATATTAACAGTTATTATTACATAAAATCTAATATTGATTACTTCAACTATAGGTTTCTTCCGGTCTATATAAATATCATTACGTTTCAATAATTACTTTAATCTTTACTCTTTCCCTATCTACAGAACTAACATAATTATGTATAAAAAAGTAATATATAATAACAGTTATTATTACTTAAAATCTTATATTAATCACATCTAACTATAATATCGCTATGATATTTACTTTCTAATTGAAGATAATGAAATATTCAATGAAACGATTTAAAATCAGTTCGTACCAAACAGAACATATCGGGTTGTAAAATAATTTCGTAGCCTTTTTTGAAAATTTCACTTTAAACCTCTCAGTGTTTCTAAAATCATGTTTACTTGGTCAATAATGCTTACATATTCTAAAAAAGGTTTAGTTAAAATGCCTTTATGCATCAGTTTTAACTGAGATTCCTAATCTTTAAGTGGTATTTTGCTGTCCCCAAAATGGATGAGAAAAACATTAATTTTCTTCATTTGATGATTTTTTATTTTCGGAAAGGAAAATCCATTTCACAGACGGTTAAGAAAAGTTGCAGTGTGTATAGTGATGATGCCTTAGGAGAAAGCACCGTACGTAAGTGTCATGTGTTCGCGCGGTTCAGAACCGGAAATTTTAACTTATAAGACGCAAAGCGCTGGGCGGTGATGAGTCTCTATAAAAAGATGAGGAATGTGGTCAGAACCAGAAACCACATCTCAAAAGAATTTGAGATGGCATTGGGAATAAGGCAGGGATGTAGCCTGAGTCCGTTACTTTTCATTATGGTTCTGGACTTGGCACTAAGGAGAGCCAAGCCTATAATGAGGAAATTCCAGCTAGGGCACAGAAACCTCCACCCCACCAGATATTCCCTATTAGCCTTCGCTGACGACCTCATCCTGCTAGCTGACACTGATCGAGACCTCCAACATAACATAAATGTCCTACAAGAGGAATTATCCAAAATAAATATGAAGATTAATCCGGGGAAGACTAAATGCATGAGAATTGGAAAGAAACCCCGAAGGATAATGAGGATACTAACGGCTGGAGGACAGAGATTAGAGCAGGTCGAAAATTTCAAATATCTGGGAACTCATCTCAATGAGAATGGCTACATAGACGAAGAAGTGGCCCAGAGAATTGGAGCGGCAGGGAGGATGTTCTGTATGGTAAGGCGAGGTTTTCTGGGAAGAAGGGAGGTTTCAAAGCGGACCAAATTAGCCGTATATAAATCGACATTCCTCCCTATCCTATCTTACTCCTCAGAATCGTGGACTCTTACCTCAAAACATAGGAGCCAAATCCAGGCCATAGAAATAAGGTATTTCCGAAAAATTAGAAAGAAAGACAAGGAGAGATAGGATACGGAACGCCACTATACGGGCTAACCTTGATGTCAAACCGGCGGAGACCGTTCCAGAGGAACACAAACTGAGGTGGTTTGGACATCTTCTTAGGATGGATCCGGAGAGAAGTGCCAGGAAGACGTATGAGACCCGCACAGAGGGAAAAAGGCCCAGAGGAAGACCCCGCATTTCCTGGGGGGACGGTGTAAAGGAAGCATGCAGGAGGCGCGGGATAAACTGTAGTAGGAGAATGGAGTTGGCACAGGAAAGAGACATATGGTCCAGACTCTACAGGCAGGATCCTCACACCGAACAGCGGTAGAAGAGGAAACGATTATGATGATGATGATGAAGACGCAAAGCGCTCGGTTCGTCTTTCAACTGTTGATGATGATATAATTCCAAAATTACGTGAAAAATGGCAGCATGCAGTAGATCGAAATGGGTCGTATATAACAGATGAAAAATATTTACAAGAATCTCAAGTTTTTGTTGAAATCACCGTTAAAAAACGTTAGACCTTATTGTGCAACCCAGTCGAACCAACTAAACGAGCTGTCGTTTGGATAACCTAGACGACTGCATTTCTCATACTCCCCCTATTTACCTTGTTATCTAGTACCTTAAGGTCTTATATATATATATATATTTTCTATATAATATAACTAGCATGGTAAGTAATGATAGATATCCGAAATACTTGTTTAATTACTCGAAATTATTCGAAAAATTTGACAAACTATTGAAAAACCCCAAAGGGTTATAAAATTTAACCAAAACAAAGTTTTTTAGCTGAGTTCTGGTAACCCCTCGACTAAATCTAAATATATCATTATCAGGACATTTTGCCGTTAATTATCAACAATTTTCACATTCGCAGTTAATTATCAACACATTTGACTTTCAGGCTTGTAATAGAAGCATTCTTACCTCTGAAGTGATTAAAAATGGAATGATCCGAACTGTTTTAATAGATCAAAATTTTGTATTATAGCGGGTATATTATATTAATATAATATACCAATATTATTTATTTAGTATCAATATTATGTATTTATCAATATTATTTATTTACATCAATATTATGGCGGAAAATATCCGAGAGATTTGAAATATTTGACGCATTTTTTTTTTTTTTAAGTTTAGGAGGTAAATAAAATGAGTTAATGATTTAATAACAGTCCCTATATAGTAAAATTAGTCCTTTTCGTGCGTGATCTACCTTTCCACCCTTATATAGACAATTAGACTTATTTTATTTCGGACCAATCCTTGCATCGGGAAGAGAGTTTCTATATTAAAAAGTGTCCTTTTTAGTGTGATAATCCTAGTTACTACTGAAATATTTCGATTCGTATAATTTTAAAAGGAGAATCGAGTCAAAAATAGTGTGTTTTTTCATTTTGAATCGTATCCTAGTTACAAGATATGTCAATTGTTATGAATCTTTTCAACGTGAATAGCGACTTTAACTTAGAATTAAAAAAAAAAATAATCAAAACAGTCCTCAAAATATTAAAATCCGACATATTCTTCGAAATAGTAAAATTAGTCCTTTCGTCTGTTGATACAGATCAGTATATTTATTCCGAAATAATTACATTATCTAATCTATTGTTATAAAATAAGAGGGGGAGGGGAAAATTATTGGAGAATATGTATTTTATTTGGTATTGTTTCTAGTTTTGTATTTTATGTTATATTTCATTGAGAATGCTTTACACAGTTTGTTTTAAAGACAAACCTTCATTAGCTTGAAAGTCTGCTTGAATGCTTTTAAGCTTGGTATTATTGTGCCAACATCTATTAGTAGCTTTGTATACATTGCTAGATTTGCTTCCAAGTCTTCTGTATTCCATAGCTCCTTAACTTGGTGTTATAATTATCACAGCTTATTAAATAGCTAACATTTACAAACAGACATTAAAACAAGCCTAAATTACCCTCAGCCTTTCAGTCCTATTTGATAAAATAGAAAAGCTTCATTGAATTTCTTGAGGAACACCTTTCTTTAAATGAATCAAGGATGATTTCATTGTATGTAGATATTGAGGAAAAGTTAAATCGAGGTGCAATCATCAAAATCCCTAATTAAGTATAAACTTAATTTATTGTGCCAACGTAGATAGATAGATAATGTATAATGTATAATAGATAGATAATGTATAATGTATAATAGATAGATAATGACTTTATTTGTCAAAGAAATATTCTTGTACAAATACAGAACCAATAATAAATATACTTCATACAATTCTTTAAGAGTCTGGCACATCTGATGAAATATTAATTATATAATCAAAGAGATGACAAATCAATAAAAAGTTATAATAAATGATATTAATAGAAACAATAATTGTGACAATGGCAGAAAGGGAACAAAATAATATGATAATAAAAATGAACTAGTTATTTTCTAATTTACAAAGATTTATATATAAATTGAGATACATAATAATATATTTTGTTTAATATTTCATTATTATTAATATTAAGAATCGTCTCTTTGTTTGGTAGGTCACAAGCACTTGTTATATACTGTATCAGATAATTCTCTCTATATTTATTAAATTTTGTACAGTGGAGAATTATATGATACAAACTGTTGGATATAAATTGGCCACAGCTATTAACAGTTGATTTTCTGTAAGTAATAATGTTTTATTTTCCAAATTAAGTTTAATGTTCTCTTGGCTGCTGATTCTTAAACGACTGACATATCTTACTTTTTTGATGTTGACCCTGTAAGACAAGTAGCTTTCCGTGGCATTAATATTAAAATTTGATATTAGTCTATAGAATTGATGTCTATCGGAGTTCAGAGCACGGCTAATGTCCAGTGATAGGGTATGATTTATCATTTTTTTTATTACGTCATACTTTTGTCTTTTTACTCATATAGGATTAAAACAAATCTGTTGCGCGCAACACACGATTTTCACTTAGCTCAATGAAAGAATTTCGAAATGAAAATAAATTGTTCAACAATTACTACATTAACATAGAATAGAAACATGTGTTTATTAAATGATCTATTAGATCTATAACATTCAGTTAGTTTTATCGGCTTTTTGTTTAAGATAATATTTGTTCTGAAATCTTTAGCTTCCCTAGGGGATGGATAGAGGATTTGAACTGTAGGAGGTCAAAAATGTATGATGGACGGCGGGATTGGATATCTTGGTAAAGGAATGACGCAAGGAACTACTTGCGACGATTGGAAGAGTTAAGCCACTTCAACTCGCCATAAAATTGGGATACAGAGGTGTATCTAGGGACCCCGAAGATGAATCGAACAAAGCAATTAATTAAGCGTTTTATTTTTACCTCGAGATCCCCAGACACACCCCCGTATACCATACAGCAATAGTCGAAGTAGGGAAATATTAGAGAGGTAACTAGGAGTTTTTGGGTTTCAAGCGAAAATAGGTGACGGAGGGAATACAGTCGCTTTAAGGTTGAAAAGTTACGACGAGAGATTTCGGAAATATGATTTTTGAAGGATAGAGTTTGGTCAAAGGTTACTCTCAGATTCCTGACAGTCATATAGTTGATTTATTCAAAAATAAAAAATTAAAGGTACTTCATAGGAAGAAAATATTGGCATTTATAAAAGGGCTTTTATACTATTTCAATCAAAATGAAACCTACGTGATATTAAAGCTGATAAAATTTTACACCGATATAGCGAGTACTCAGTAAACTGCAAAATGCGTAGTATCAAGTGACTTCTAGTTAGCTGATTTTGACGAAAAAGTTGCACCAAGATCTCGGGCGTATAGTCGTCTTTAATGTGAAATTTCAGTTTTATACGACTTTTCGTTTTTGCGCTAGACTTACCACATACTCAGACCTTTTTCCGGGACTTGGTCATTTGGACTCAAGGGACCCTAAAATGTGTATTTTCGTCGAAAACTTTCACGATCGCAATACTCTCCCTTACTTTATATTTCACATATAGGTAAGAGAAAGTAAAAAGTATAAACATGTATACTTATAACTTAAGTGTTCATTATATTTAAAACAGTGATGTTAAAGGATTTTATCATATTTGAAAATTTATTATAACTTTAAAAAAATATATTTTTAGAAGGTGTAACAGGGGGTATGCCAATCATTTTATCTTTTACTTTGGAGTAATTTATACAATTTTATCAATGTAAAACTTAAAAAGAATCTTTAGATATTAATAGAGATGTTAGCGTAAGGGGTGGTAAATCAGAGAATGGGTAAGCACTCCAAATCTTGGGTTTTTTTTAGATCGGGTTTTTTTAGATTGGGGTTTTATATTCTATAATTCGAGTCTGGCTGTGGCAGCATAATTATATATACCAGCCGTGCCTCCCTTTGTTTCAACCAGTCCCTATAAAATATAAAACCTCAATTGATTTCATGATTTCCAGAAGGTACTTTGGGAAGTTTTTTAACGAAAGTTGTTTGAGCCTGGACATTATATTTTTTTATTTATTTATTTTTTTTACCTATATATATTTTGTTCGGAATTCACAAATTAATTTAAATTAAAAATAGTTTTGTTTTTTTAATGAGGAAAAATTTATATTTGTTGTTAGTTTAGGTGTTCAATTCAATAGTGTAGTTAGGGATTAGCCAGATAACAGTGCCCCTTGCCCCCAAGACAGTACCGATCACACTAGTTAGCTGAGAGCACGCTTCTCTCGTTTGGCATCTTCAAACCATCTTTGACCAGGACTTCGTCTCAAGATAACCGTCTTTTGAAGATAACCGCTAAATTTATTAAATTTTACATCGATTTAGCGAGTTTAACCAAAATCGCTTGAGCTTTTTTTTTTCTTTTTTTTAAATCGTAAGAAGGTGCAAAATGTAGTAAAGTATGAAGAGGCTTTTCTGGTTCTCTGATTCTAACGAAAATGCTACTGTAACATCCTAGGCATACACGCTCCTAAAATATGAAGTTTAAAAAAAAAATTGTTTTGGAGCTAGACTTACTACAAGTTTATGTGTGTGTGTGTGACACACGGACCTTTTTTCGGGACTGGTATAGTTGGAAACTAGCGTATTGTTTATTTATTTAACGTCACTTTATGCTACTATGGTTAATCGGACGATGCTACGGCGGGAGTCTTAAATGTTGCCTATTCAGGTTTTATTAGGATAGGTATCTTTAACGAGTACCTGACATCGCACAGGCTCGGGACCACCTTTAAACGTCTCCTCCGAAGGACGGCATAACTAAGGATTTTTTACTCCCATTAAAAAATCCTAGGTCACCTGCGGGTTTGAACCCCGCAACACTAAAAGTATTGGCCAGAAAAAAAATTATTTATGGTTTTATATTCACAAAAGAATAGAGAATAACTGATCAAAATCATGAAAATCAAAAATGTCAAGTTGCAAGGTCTGGACGATTTCGAATGGCTTGACACATACATGCTATTTTATATTTTTATTAATTTCAAATAAGATCCCAACAGGAGCACTCCTGTTATCGTCTGATTCCGTGCTGGAGCCCGGCTAAGGCAGACAATTATTTATTTTCTTAAATCAATCCCGGAACGACTGCCCTAGAAACAGTGCAGTACCTGTACAATAGTAAGTACTGACCAGGTTCCTTTTTTCATTTTTTTTTTTTTTTTTTGTGTTTGAGTCATTAACGGGAACAATCAAATTGAAGATGATAAAAAAATATAATAGTAACTATATAGATAATTATGAAATTAATAAAGGACAAACTAATTATAACAGTCAAAACTCACTCTAAATAATGATTTTTTTTTCATGTGGAACTATGAACTTTAATAATGTAAAAACACCAATTTTTTTTTTTAAATAATTACTTAGCCCCCGTGTATTATTAAAATTTAAATTGAATTAAGATCTTTTCAAATAAATTACTAAGACTTTCATGTAATTTGTTTTTAAACTTCAAACCAGCTTTCCTAATTAGGATAACGCCAATCATTTCTAAGAGCAAAGGAAGCATCTTATACCATTTTTTGTATTTTCATTTTTAAAATTAATTCCACGAAAATATGAGCGGTAATGTAATATTATAAATTTATAGACCCAAATGTTAAATGCCGATAACACAATTAATATTTTTCCAGTCTCCCTCTACTAAAGCCAAGTTTAAAGTAGGTTCTAAAAACTATATAATTGTTGACTTTTTTTTCTCAAATCTCCTTTATTGTACAACGGAGAAGAAGAAAATAAAACAATTAAACTAATAATGCAACACACCAGGCCTTTCACAACTTACACTACCTGTTGAGGTATTTCAAGTTATAATTCTGGACTATTTGGTTGAAAGCACTAGATAAATTTTTCAACGAGAATTTAAGAACTTTAGACTGCGAAATTGGTTACATTTATGGTTAATTAATTAATTAACAATATTAGTTAATTAATAGTTAATTAATTTAGTTATTTTATAACCTTTAATTAATTGAAAATTAAAATTTTTGTATTCATTTAGCGCTTTATTTTTTATTTTATTTTTTTGTCCACTCCTACCTCACCTATGAAGACTATACTATACGGAGGTTTTTTTGGGCCAAGGGATGAAGGAGGTGGATAAATTCGTAATTATTTTATTCCAACTTTCTGGTCCTCGAGCGAAGAGATAATGGAAAATACTCCATTTAACGTCACTTTGTGCAGCTGTGGTTAATCGGCCGATGGTACACTGCGAGCCTTTAATTTTGACATCGCGCAGGCTCGGGACCGCCTTTTCAAGTCCCCTTGGACGGACGGAATAACTAAGGATTTTCTACTCCCATTAAAAAACCTAAGGCCACCTGCCAGGTTTAAACCTGCGACCTTACGCATAAAAGGCCTCTACATCACAGGTGATTCCCAAAAGTTAAGTTTTTTAGGTATTTCCGAGCAATGTGGTACTCCATCCTCTTAAATTGTCGTAAGTCGGTTATTTATGAGACTAGGTTTATGATGAAAATACTGACAACTGTTGATTTAAAAAATATGTCATGGATAAATGTATACAGAATAACGAATCCTTTATATAAAAAGAATAAAATAACTGACTGATAAGCAACTGCAACAGCGAAAACATTTGCGAGTATCGAAAACCAATCTTCGTGGTACTGCCAAAATGTTCCGAATATAGGCGTTAGAAGTTTTCTTAAGGAATAAATTTCCTCAGCGAATTATCAAGTTGAGGTTTCCGACTTGGAAGTATCCTGAGACCTCGGGCAAAGAACAAGTAACTGAGGACTTAGTGCTCTGAATTAACAACGGACTTCTCTACTGCCTCTTCTCTGCCCTTCTTCAAATAATTCTTCCGGAAGGGGAAAGTCACGCTGAAGTGTCTAATATTTATTTATATGTTTTTACTATCACTTACCTAAAGATAAGATATATAGTAAGCGATAGTATTGCGATCATGAAAATGTTCGACGGAAATACACGATTTTAGGTCCTTGAGCCCAAATAACCAAGTCACGCGAAAAGGTCCAGGTGTCCGCGTATACAATGTGTCCGAGATATAACAGCAACTTTTTCAATATAATTTGCTTACCGGAAAAGCTGCCTTATATCATGCTCTGTCACATTCCGGTATCTTGGCTTCTCCCGGACAAAAGACTAACTTAAAATCCGCACAAGAACGAAATGAACTTAATCGATTATTTGTTCAATTATACAATCTATTAAACAGAAATTCTAAACTATCTATTGAAAACAAATTGCTAATATACAAGACAGTACTGAAACCTATCTGGACCTACTGACTTGATCATTGGGGGACTGTTAAATTTTCTAACATCAAAAGCATTCAATCCTTCAATCCAAAGTCCTCCGAGCAATAGTTAATGCTCCTTAATACGTCACCTACCATAATTACCTATAAACATACAAATAAACCATTGGCACTCTACTCTTATCGGCCTAATAATTTTCACTTACCTATAAATAAAGTGTTTAAATCGCAAAAAGGAAAGTATTGAGATGAGGAAAATTTTCAAATTTGAGTTTTAAATGGAAATAGATGTTTGTATGTGCAAATGACCCATTCGCACAAAATGGTCTGCTACTTTGTCTGGTAAGGTTAGGCTCTAAAACTAAAAGGCCGATCAGCTTGCTTCCGCACCTGGGCAATTTTTTTGTGAAAATCAGCAGCTCTACACCCTCTTGCGGTCTTTCTTCCAGGGGCGTAAGATAGAAGTGCTGGTTGGCGGAGGCTTCTCGGAGGAAATCGACCTCAACTGATTAGTACCTCAAGGGCCTGTGCTATCACCAGTACTATTCTCTATATACATAGCTGAAACTGTCGGAGCAAAATACGAAACAGCTACAGTAGCGGCCTATGCCGATGACATAGCGATCTACAGTAGCTCGATGAACGCAGAGAAAGCTCCTCATCAGGCGGAGTTGGCTTGCAATGAGATTAGAAAAAAGCTGGAAAGACTAAATATTACAGAGAAGACCGACTGTATTTTTTTTTCTTTTCAGAAGAATAAGCGCCTCCTACCGAAGACCTACGAGGTATCGGGAATCAAAAACAAGCCGGCTAATAGGATAGTACTCGCATACCTGGGCATCATCCTAGACAGACACCTCACATTGTCTAATCACTGCCTCAAAAAGATTAGCTCGGCTAGGACCAAGTCCTATCGACTAAATCATATACTAACGTCGCCGAATCTATTCCTAATGATCCTAATCCCTTCGCCTGAAAATATTAATCTATAAATCATTAATTAGATAGCCCTCCTATACGGAGCACAGATGCTAACTAATATGTCACCAACCATAGCAAACAAACTCCAACTTCAAAATAGAGTACTGAGACGAATAGTGAGTGTGACTTCTCTACAGAGGACGAAGACAGACCAAATACACGACACCATCAAACTTCCGACCGTGACCGAGTTCATCTCCCGGAGACATATCAAATTCTTTGATAGCCACCGGTACTGCACGAACACACTGACTCCGACAGGACGGCCACAGCACTGGCAAGACTAGACTGAGTAAACATAACTTGACAAACTGACTCAGAAAGACCCATCACTAGACGTGATTCCCATTCGCTCCCATATACCGAAAATGTTCCTATCCTCTGTCCCCTCTTAGAATGCATGTAATGCAGAAAAAGATATCCCAGATTCCTTCCTCTATTTCCGGCTTTCAATCCCAAATCTCATGGGGCATAGAAAAAAAAACAATCTGTTTAAAATAAAATTTCTTTTGGAAGATAGGGATATTTCTAGGATGTTACTATATACACTTTATACAATAAATATACACCGTTATTTTGCAGTTTTTTAAAATATTCTAAATTTTACCATTTTGATGAAATTCACTATATCCATATAAAATCAAATGTGCTTTGAGAATCATACTGATTGAAAAAATCTGATTATATTGAATATTAAAATTGTCTTCGTCAATGTGCTTTTACTACATATTTTTTTTAAAACTTTTAATTAACTTTGCCGAAACAACTTTATCGCTTAGCATTTGCTTCTAGCAAAGAAGTAAAACTGTGTGACGGGCGCGTCAGATTTTTTCCTCTACCTTAGATTTTTTAAACTCGTTGATTATTGAACCTTGATATCCCTTGATCACCGAAAGAGTTTCCGAGAAGACAGTATAGAACATTAGGGTAACGTTTTCCCTCATGCAGGCTGATATTTGACTTTTCCAGATTGAGAGCTAATCCATCACTTTCCATTGTCAGGCTGTCAAGGAAAAGGTTTTACTCTAAAATGTAGGCTTATTGGTTTTTGTTTGTTTTTAGGAGTGTTGCCTAGTCATTAAACTAAATATCAGTTAATTTTTTGTACTTTAGAAAAAAAAAATGCAATTACAACATATAAAAAAATTAAATAAAGTTGGATATAAAACTGTTTTCGAAATTTAATTCACCTTTTTTGGAAATTTCCGTCCGCAAACTCAATTTAATTCTGATTGTAAAAAGCAGTATATTATAGATAAATATATCCATTATTTATCGTTTTTCTAGGTAAGGAAGAAATACTGTAGCCAAATTTTCTTAACTTAAATTTTCCATTTAATTTACTTTTTGATTGAAAAATAATTTGTTTAATAGAAATTATGACTTATGAAAGAAATTTGGCTATGAATAAATGTTTGTTTATTAATTTTTTTAACATTTATTTATTTTATAATTTGTAAGATTAAAATAAGTAATCGATCCTTTTAGGTTTTCGAAGTTCTTTTACCGTTTATATTTTTACTTTCACTTACTTATATATGAAATATAAAGTAAGGAAATGTATTGGGATAGTGAAAATTTTTGAATTTCAGTTTTCAATGGAAATTCACGTTTTAGGATCTCCTGATTTCAAATAACCAAGTCGTGAAAAAGTTATGTATTTGGTAAATCTAACACGAAACCGAAATTTTACGCGGAAGAAAAATATACTCCCGGAATGTCACAGCAAATTTTTTCATCAAAATTGTCTAACCAGAAGAAACACTTTATACTTTATAAGCATTTTGCTCCTTTTTACGATTTTCTCAAAAACAGCTATGACGATTTTGATTAAACTCGCTATATTGATGTAAAATTTAATGGGCTTTAATATCATGTAGGTTTCATTCTGATTAAAATGGTCTGACAGGACTTAAATTACGACATTTTAAATTTTCTTCTTCTAAACTACCTTTAATTTTGTATATTTGAATAAATTAACCACATCATCTTGTTAGCGTTGGTGAAAAACGGGTAAATATTCAAGTTGAGTGAATTCGATATCTAACAAAAGGAGAAAAGAGCCAAAATAGTATTTTAAGGAATTTTTGGGTTTTTATAAATATAATATAAGTTAATATAAAAACAGTAATATAGGTGTATAATATACTATTGAAAAGCTTACTTTTCAGGAAGATATTCATTATTCAGATTTCAGGAAAAATATTATCTTATACACAAAATTGTAAAAGTTAATGGAATGTGATGAAAAGCCGAAAAAACTAACTGATTGTCGTATATAATAATTTAATAGATTATTTAATAAAACATGTTTCTATTAAAACTGAAGGTTCCGACAGGACGAACAGCGCTGGCAAGACTATGTACGGACCCTCAGACTAGACTGAGTAAACATAACTTGACAAACTGACTCAGAAAGACTAGTGAGCCCCATCACTAGCCGTGACTACCATTCGCTCCCATATACCGAAAATGTTCGTATCCTCTCTCCTCTCTTAGAATGCATGTAATGCAGAAAAAGAGATCCCATATTCCTTCCTCTATTTCCGAATTCCAACTCCAACTCCCATGGGAATTAGGAAAAAACAAAACAATTAAAAATAAAGGTAATTAATTCTTTAACAATTTATTTTCATCTCTAAATGTTTTTAAAATTTCTTAAATTGATTATAACATCGGAGGTAAGTGAAAGTCGTGTTCTGTGAGCACCAGATTTTGAATTCAATATCTGGATATTACTGTTCAGAAAATGTTCTTCGACAAACATTTTTAAAACGAAATATATATTTATTTTCCTACTGATTCTCTGTATAGTTAAAATAAAATATTAAATAAGTTGAAGCTTAATGTTTTCCTGATATATGACATTCACTAACTCTTCTTATATTAAGTTGTAAAAAAAAAAAGGAAAATGGATAAGTTCTTAACCTTGAAACTCGAGAAGCGTTTTCATCTTGGGGGTGGGTTCGATGAATCAAGTGGAAATTCGGACGGATCTCGATCTAATGCTGGAAAATTCTACATTTTTCTCCGACTGGAACATTATTCTTTTGGAATTGGATTTGAATTTAATTTATTATCACCTCAGTAGCAATAACTCGATTTGATGAGAACTTGGAGAATGATGTTGGGAAAATACTTTTAGACATCTTGGAAGACGAATATCTTTAATATGATAACATGGAAGCAATGGAACGTGGTCAGACACCTGATAGTCTAATTGAGTGGTTCTCAATCTGCTTTTTTTAACGATATTCTAAATCTTAAAAAAAAATTGGCACTTCTATTATAGTAGTTTTATATTAAAGATGAAAAGCATTTGTAACAGATAAAGATTTTTTAAAGTTTTAACTTTATTTCCAAACAACATTAAAATATTCATTTAACTTTATTTTTTATATAAATACTTCTTGTATAGATGATTTCATGAAAATATTTTCCATGTTAATATCACAATCTAAGGGAAATTTAAAATATATTTTTAGCTTTCTATGTTTGAAGAAGTATTCTGAAGTATTGGTTGAAAAAGAAAATAATTTTTACATTATAATACATTTACAAGAACCTGGCGCCAAAAGGGATCATATAACCTCAGTAACGTATTTCGGAACAATTTCTTGATTAAAATAAAAAAATAAAAAGTGATATCACCACCAGTCAAATCACTTCATGCACAGAAATTACCTTAAGAATAGAAAAAAAAATATCCCATTTTCTATAATTACCCTTTCCTAAACCTTTACATACAAACCCATGAGGGGTATAGGGTTTAATATATACAGAAATTCGCATTGTTTCAGGGCCAACGGCCGTGCAAGGAGGTGATTAGGCCTAGATCACGCTCAGCCGCCGCACAGTGGAAAATATGACCGGCTTAGGTGGAAAAAAATCTGAAACTTCGTCTATATTTAACCTTTGAGGTCCCAGATTACGGAAAAAAATATAAGACAATTTTTTAATAATTAATTAATTTTTTGACACGATTGGCAAACGCATAGTGGTCAAACACCAAATTATTTTGCTAAAATCTAAAAATTCCCTTCATTTTACGTTTGAAGTCCAGGAATACGGGAAAAATAATACAAAAAATCTAATTATGGCTCGGAGTTGCTAAAACCTGCTAATAGATGTATTTTATATCATTTAGGAAATTCTCGAAATTATAGATTGTAAAACTTTTAATTCGTGAAAATTCCTTGTAATATCTAGAAGGATTGATGAAACAAATCCTTGGGGTAACTTGGGGGTTATATAGTTTTTCGTTATTGAATAGGGGCATACATATACAAATTGCTAAATTAACTGTACAGGTGAGATTACAGTGTATATTCAATAACAAGTTTGGAAATATAATGTCTTACCATCTCACAATGTCCAAATAGGCAAAGATTGTCTAAAACATTTGAACAAATTCCCATCGAATAAAGATAACCCCACAGCCGGTTATCAGGTACTTGTGCGAACAGGAATGATTCTCTCATTTACTATTTATTTGTAAAACGGTATGGCGGGAAATATTAGTATTAAGGGTCTTGCCAATTAATAATAAAAAGGTGAAGCACTGGAAAATTCCAAACTTTTGTCCACCTAAAGCTGGTGATTTTGCTCACTGTGCGCTGGTTTCCTCCCAATTTTTCGGTATCCACTTCATACAGGCTAAATATTATCATGCCGCAGTAATGTGGAAACCCGGAACCCGCTGTTCCTCATATAAGAGTATATCCCAACGACATACTCATTTTGACAGCCGGCTTTGCTTATAAGCCAACTGCAGTGCAAGGTGATTTGGCGAGATCACCCGACTACGATTTTTTCAAAATCTGATATCAAGCGTAAAGCACCCTACTTAATCGTCAGATCCGACACTGATATGATAGCATCATTTAAAAAAAAAAAAAAAATACAAAATAATAACAATTTCTCAGAACTTTTAATGGTTCAGATTCATCTTTAATTTTTTCTTCTAAAATGTATTAAACATTATAAATCTTGATATTTTATTTTATTTCTTTACTTTATGATGGTTGTGATTCTGATCTAATTATAACCCAACATAATAATAAAAAATAATATAAATTTTTCAAGTAATAAACTGATTAAAAATTGTCATATATGAATTTCAAATGAGAATATGAGAAAAAGAAGGTATTATTTAAATACTTAAATTATCAGACGTTTATTACTTAAAATTTCATTCATCGTTTTGTGATAATTTTATTTCATTGATTAGAGTGAAGGATTGTTTTTTATTATGAATGGAGCAAAGCCGAAAGGTTTCAAGCTTTAATGATTTTACTCCTTTAAGAGGCGTTGGAGTGTTAACATCTGAGACATTTATAAACATGAATGGTGTACTTGTACGGTACACAGGGTACATAATACCTTTCTGGAAAATTTAAGGGAAACTGTATAAGCCATCTTCGCTCAATACATTTGGGATAAAGGTGAATACACAAGAAGAATATGTTTTAATCTGAATTTAAATTGTTTTCATTCCACGGCTGGATATTTTTGAACGTATGCTTTAAATTATTTGTTGCTTAATCTGTAAGACTAAATTTTAAGTACAATAACTTGGTAGATTTTAATAATTGAGTAAAAAAAAATTATTTCATGAATAAATATACCTATTATTATGATTTTAGATAGTATTATAATTGATAATTATAATATTATTTTTTAACCATCGTTTTAATATTTCTTCGGAAGAATAGTCAAAATAAAATAACATTTATTATTTAACGTTTTGGCCTAAACATGTGAACCATTTTCAGGGCTGAAACAAGTCAAAGTGGTTCAGTTCCGTATTTAATTACTTCGAAAAAAAAAACATTGAAGCTTGAATAATTTTCCCTTTTTATTGATAATCAATTTTTTCAATATTTAAGCATTTTCTACTCCAACTGATGATTGATGATTCAAACTAACTATATACTTTTGACGAAGAAGTTTTGAAATTTAGCATATAAGCCCAGTTCCATTATTTTAATTAGGATAAAGCCTACTATTATTGTAAAGAGCATTTTATTATCTAGTAGGGTAGGTTACTATTGGTACAGTAGAGGGAAATGCATCATTTTTTGGCAATGCTGCCCAAATACATCAGATTGTAGCAATTCTTATTGGACATATATTTTCCATTTTTTTCCCCTGACCTATTATTATAACTAAATTTCTATCATCTAAAATTTTCCCCCTTTATTTATTTACATTAACTTTATTCATCTCTCCTAAAAATCTTATTTCATTTCTCTCTGTTAGGGCGCCGTAAGGATATCAAAATTGCACATTTTGGACGACCTTTCCCTAAAGCACAACTCTGGAAAATCTGGCTGTGAATGACCAATTAATTTATTTTTGCAGAAAATTAGCTCCTCGAATATTCAAACCAATAGAAAAGTAAACTTAAATATGAAAAGAAGTTTAAATACTCTCTTTAACTACGTTTAAAATTGAAACCTTTGGTGAGCACATTATAAAATCAAAATTTAAATAAATTCACTTTTTAATTCCATGCAGATGATGGTGGATTATCCCCAGGGAGTCTAAAATAACGTTTTTCCGCCAACCCTGCTATATCTTTAATGTCGACACTCAAGTCTTCCAAAAAGCTCCTTGTACTACTACGGATGGCGTCGCGAGATCCAAACCTCTAACGAGAACTGTCAACACAAAACGAAATATTCGCGAACAAAGCAGAGGGTTACACTCAGTACACTCAATATAAGCTGATCAATATAATTTATTGCTTTTCTAAAGTAAAATTTGGTTGGTGTAAAAAGCTGTAACCATTCTTTTTTGAGCAAAAATTATTAAATAAACATACACACAGAATTATGCGAATTTTGGTTATTTGTATTCTGAGTTAGATATATCTAAATATCTGGGATCGTACCTCGATTCCACTGGATCCTTCGAAATCGACGTACGGAGAAAGGTAGAACAACCCGTAAAGCCACGCGGATGCTCCATCCTGTTCTATGGAATGACCTCTTTAAAAGAAAACAAGAGAAGATCTACTATGCCATCGTGAAAAGTCTCTATCTTCGAAAGTCCAAGCTGTGGAGATGGACTTTTGGAGAAGATGTCTACGTTTCACAAGGATGGACCGTATTAGAAATGAGGTTGTTCGGGACAGGATGGAGGCTCCTGGGTCCGTAAACCAGCGGATAGGACAGCGAAGGCTAAGATGGTACGGCCATGTAAAACGAATGTCTACCGAACGATGGCCGAACCGAGTTTTGGATTGGCAGCCACCGGGAAGGCGGAAACGAGGTCGACCAAGAAGAAGTGGATATGCGGAGTGGAAGAGGAGATGGCGGGCCGGGGTCTTCAGGAGGAGGATTGGCTTGACCGCGACCTCTGGAGCTCAGCACTGACTTGAAAAAGCAACCCTAGTTGGAACGTCTGTATAAGTATAAATAAGTATTCTGGGACGATTATTTCTTTTTAAATATCGGATTCTTATGAGATCCTGTCCTATAGGATTCAATAACACTCTGCTTGTCCCTCTTGAACAGATCCCATTTCCAAGACTCCGGACTTTACAAACGTCTTATTCATAATCCTCATGCAAGATTGAAACGACAAGAAAAACTGCTCGACGTTTTACTTACTGAACAGACGCTTAAACCTTCCCCAACAAAAGGCTCATCTACCTGACCATCATAAGGTTGATATGGACTTACGGGGTAGGGCTTTGGGGGTTTACTGAATTATCAAATTCTTCTCTATCTAACCTTTCAACCCAAAATTTTAATGATCCATAAATACCTTAATGTTCCCAACGTTGCTGACTTAGCCCGAACCACTTACCATTCCTTTCATGACAAACTCCATCCCCACTCTAACCCACTAGTTTCAACCCTTGCTTCCTCTACAATCCCTGATAATTTTACGAGACGTCTAAGATGAAGCTACCTAGGAACCTTCTGGTATGGCATAAATTTAGGAGAGCTGCCAATTGGTAGGTCCATTACATATCATCACTTAGTTTAATACCGTCTTACATTTACTAGATGTATTCCATAATAAAATTGTGAATTTCAATAAATATATTTCTCTTTTTTATCTCTGATTCGAAAATATTCAAGATATTTTATATAGGGGTTAGTGAAAGTAGTAAAGGTTCAATTGAACTACTTAAGGACATTTTTCAGAACGAAAATCTTTTTAGGAGCCTAAGAAATCTGTGCTTAAAAGTTGTCGGCTATTACGATATTATGGGAGAAAGAGAGGTACGTGACATGACTTAGCTTGGGTTTTATAGACCAGAATGTAACGGCATTTAGCTTTTAGCCTGAGTAACGAACTTCTAGCAGGTACTCACCAACAGGATCACGATTACTTTCTGACTGATTGTATTCTTATATCTACCAATAAATCTTTGTATTTTATTAGCTAGGTAAAATCAGCATTTATCTATATTTAAATCAGGTTTTTAACATATTTCTAGGAATTTCAGACGTCCTTGAAAAAGTAGAGGGAGCCCCATAAAAAAAAAAAAAAAAAAAAATTAGGTGAGCGCAACACACGACTTTAACTTGCCTCCGTTGTTAAAAACAATTAAAGAACTTTAAAAAAAATGTTAGGGATGAAAAATCTTAGAGAATTATAATGAGTTTCGACAGAAATATGTGTTTCATTAACTAATCTGTTACATTATTATTAACAACAAATTTTATCCGCTTATATTCACTCTACATTACGTTTACAACCTTATGTTTAAGATATCATTTTTTCCTAAAATCTTTAGCTCTAAAACGGTACGCCATAGATCTATGTCACTGTTCATATGTTTTAGAATCGTATGCATAACGAATACTTGGTTGAATTATGAATGAATCCGATTTAGACACTAAAGTTTAAAAAAAAATTATGCTAATTTATTATCTTTTCTTAATTAAATAAAAGCAGTATATATCCACCACCAACGCGATACGATTCTTTTACATTTCATATAATTACGTCAAGCTTTATATTTAATTTATATAATTAATTTACTTTTACTACAAAAAATATTTTGACCTTTTGGCGTAGGAAATTTATAATATATTTATTCTTTGTTTGTTTATTCATTTAACGTTATTTAATGCTGCTATGTCTAATCAGACGGGGGTACAGTGGGAGTCTTAAATTTTCCCTATCAAGGATTAGTTAAGATAGGATCTTTAAGGAGTTGGTATGGCGGGGCTAGTTGAGCAATTTTTCACTTGAACTTGGATATAGCTCCTGAATGATAAGTCTCAATGAGTTTTTAAGCGGCTTGATGGATTCTTAATATGTCCCTTAGCAAAAGTGTCCATAGTAATAGAAGTCAAGTTTGCTCAATGAATCCCATATGTGAGGTAAGTTGAGCAACTATAGCTCAACTAACCCCAACCCGGAATTTTAAATCAAAAGTGAGGTTTAAAAAAATCATAAGAATTATACCCAGAACAACTCCACTTATCAAAAGTACAATAATTTTCTGAAAGATTAACACTTACCTGATTAAAAACAGAAAAAATTGACTAACACAGACGAAAATTTGTGATGAACGACGTTTATTACTTTTCGGTCACAAAATAAACAAAACACACGAGCGCTTCACTCGCTCATCCAGCCGCCACTAGCGATCGCGTGTGATTATCCCCCACGACTCTTTCATTCTGCCATAAGATGCTTATGATGCATAGTTTGCGAGATATTTCAATTCTCCAACTTGCCTCTATGCTCAACTAGCCCCGCTCTACTCTAACTGACATCACCCAGGCTTGGAAACCACCTTTTTACATCTCCGAAGGTTTGCAAAACTAATAAGTTTTTACTTACATTAAAAAAAATCGGGCCACCTGCCAGTTTTGAATCCATAGATGCCAGGTTTACTTGGGCATAAAAGGATGTTATGTTAACCACAACATGGTGATTAACCACCACACAGTGATCCCCATAAAATATATTACGTACAGATTAAAAACATTTGCGTGATTGTAATAAATAAATATGTACGTATTATGCCTACGGGTTATGTATCAGATGTAAATGGTCACGTGTACATGCTTTTTTCAAAAGTGACTGTCATATACATTTTATTGCATTATTAGTAATAGCAGTGGAGGTTTATAGCGATATTTTTACTTATAAATTACTCTGTTACTTATTAATTTTATTAAACGTGGAAATAGGTCTTAATAATAAGCAAACATTTAAGTGTACCAGGCTGTAGAATTATACCGCAGGTTATAAAACGTCCATTTGCGATTCCGATAACATATTGTAATTAAAGAAATTAAACCTCATATCTCACATCTTCATATATTTATTAAATATTGTATTTGAAGCGTTCTTATACCTGCTGATGTGAGGTGTGCCATATTCCATCTTTGTTAATAGGGTATGTTGACAAGATGAAAATGGATCAACAGTGTGTAGGATATGATCTCAATACACAAAATCCATGAGGAACATTTTTTTACGTACTAACTTACCCATGTGTGTTGACAGCTTCTGCTCATCTGATGATATATTTTTTTGTACGATACTGTAATCTGCGAAACATCGATTGGAGTTAGTTCTTTAACGAGGATTACAAATTTAACTTAATCATAAAATCAACTAAATTAAAAAAAATTAAAATACAAAAAAATCTGGTGCAAGCAACACATGACTTTCACTTACCTCGGTGTAAAAATAAATTAGGAAACTTTAAATAAACTCAAAGTTGAAAAAAAGACAATTTAAATAAAAAGTGTATTCATTCAATTTATTTAAAAATATATTATTTAGAATAAATAATATAAAATATTAAATTGTTACCTATGTAATTGTAATGAGTTGACTATGCCTATTTGTCACTTTCCATTACTTTTACAACTATCGTCTAAAAGATAATATTTTGCTCTAAACTCTTTAGCCTTCCAACAGTATATTATACATCATGTTACTCTTCTCATGTTCGAAAAAAAAAAATACATTAATAAAATACTTTTGTTTTATTCTCCTTTATTTGGTTATAATTTTACCGATGGTTGATTGATGATTATTATTGAAAGTACTTAAAAGGTTAATTTTTCAGAATCTACAAAATTGAAAGTACATTAGAGGAAGAAAATTTAAAATGTTGGCATTTGGGCTGTGTCAAACATTTCAATCAGAATGAAACATGCATGATATTAAAGCCCATTAAATTTTATATCGATTTAGCGAATGTAATCAAATCGTTTTTATTAATTTATTAACTTTCATATTTTCGTTTATTAGATAATATTTTCTAAAATCTTCAGCTTTCCAACGGTATACTATATATCTATTATATTCTTTATCATAAACACAAAAATGGTATAAAAAAATATTTTTGCAAGTTTCTCCTTTAGTTATCAATCAAATTCACTTAACTTGCATATATAACCGTGATTTATCAATACTAACAAGTTGATGTGCCTTTTTTTTTTTTATCTACAAAATTGCAGGTACTTAGAGAAAAAAAATTTAAAATATAGGTATTTAAGCCCTGTCAGACTATTTCAATCAAATGAGACCTACATGATATTAAACCTTATTAAATTTGACATTGATAAGGCAAGTTTAATCAAAAATCGTTAGATCCGTTTTTGAGGAAATCGTAAATTGTTCGAAATGCATGGTATGAAGTGGCTTTCTGGTTCGCCAATTTTGATTAAAAAGTTTTTGTAACATCTCGGGCGTATAATTGACTTAAATATGAAATTTCAGTTTTGTATGACTTTTCGTTTTCATGCTAGACTAATAACACCCTTCTCCCCCACACGCACAGACCTTTTTGTGGTTTGGACTCAGGGGACCCTAAAACGTGTATTCTCCCTTGAAAACTCGAACTACAAAATTTTCTCGATCGCATTACTTTCCCTTACTATATATATATATATATATATATATATATATATATATATATATATATATATATATATATATATATATATATGTAAGTGAAAGTAAAATTATATATACCACAGCTTAGTATATGTTAAGGGGGGCGTACATGATGTAGTGCTCACTGTGTATATCTTTTGCTGTTTATATCATTTTTTTTTTTCCTGAAATAGGATTACTTTTAATTTAAACAAAACAAATTATAAATATTTAAGAAATAATTACTAATATTTCTTACTCGAAAACATTTTTTTTCTCGATGTTTTCAAACTTACTCAGCTTAATTGTGTACTCCTGAGCTAGAAGAGTAAAATAGTTTGACTCAATTTTCATATTTTAAATATCTTTTTAATAGAAAAATGATTTAAAACTAATTAATATTTGTTAAAGAATTCATAAAAATCTATTTATATAAATAATTTTTTTGTAGACAATTTATTACTTTATGCAAAATACGTATTAATATACATTGAATAAAAAAAAAAAAAAAAAAAAAAAAAAAAAAAAAAAAATCGCGGACGCCTTTATCATATCAGTACAATGGCAAGGAACCTCATAAATAAAAAAATCGCGCTTTTGAAAATTCCATTTTTTTCGAAAGTTACTAGTATTTAATTTCACCGCACTAACATCTCCTTCCATAACGTTAAAAAAAATCTAGATATTAATTTAAAAAAAAAAAAGTAAATTTGTTAAAAAAATTAAATATTTTCTAAAAGTATATAGTACCTATTCCAGATCAGTGTATAAATTTTAAGGCGCATCCGACTAACAGAAACCTTTTGGATAACGATATAACGACATTGTACGATATAACGATATATACCGACATAGTACGATTTAACGATATATAACGACCGTTGTAAAAATAATCTATAAACCATTAAGTGACCGCAGTTGAAATAAATTGTTTTGATAACCCAAGATGGTTGATGTTGATAAATATTGTTACTTAAATTATTTTTATGCACATAATTAGTTTTGATAGTTTCAGGATTGAACACAGTATTGAATTATCAGTTGAAATATAACGTAATAGTAATTCTACCATATAAAAATAATCGTAAATCGCGGCGTGGTTTGTTAGGTAGGAGACTACATCGGGGAGGATAGGGGTTACGCGGACTGTCTCATTTGCAGAAAAAATAAAAAGTCAAATAATTTAATTTAATTAAATAAATGTAACATATTTTTTCTCTATTTTTCTGTGAAGACATGTTTGAGTTTATGCCATCTTTTATCTAATTTCAAAATTGATTTTTTGTGTCCACTATGCAACTATGAGCGCAAAATTTTTATTCATTTATATAGCCTGATAATTTTCTCTGAAGAAAAAAAAAAGTTTAATGAATCATAATTAATTTACATTCGTTTAAAACCATATTTAGTTAAAACTTTACTGGTTATTACATGCTGATTTTTTTATTTATTTATAGTAATTTACAACTGTATTAAAGAATACAATAAGTGTGAATGACAATATAAAGTAATGAAAATGTCTTGAGAAAGAACTACCCAGTGGTAGCACTTCACTAACTATTTTAAGACAGTAGGTCCCGAGGCCACATTCTTTTCAGTCACCTTGGATGGTTATCAGGGATATCTGAGGAAGATAAATTACGGACAAGTGGGCTTGTATGGACAGGGAGTTTAGATGCAATGGTAAGAGGAGTACCTATCACGGGCTATGTCTGAAACAAATGGGATGTTAGGTCATTATAGAGGAGTTGATTTGTGACAAAATAAGGAGCATTCAGGATTTTGCGAAGGATTTTGGATTGTAAGGACTGGATGCGGGAAGAATAGGATGGTTTCGTTGAGCCCCAAAGCTCGATTCCATATGTCCAAATAGGTCTGATAATAGTAATGTAAATGAGTCTTTTGTAATGGAAGTTTTGAACGTTTCTTTAGTAAGTGTTGTAGTAATCGGTATCTTCGAGCAGTTTCTTGTCGTTTAAGTCTTGTGTGAGGATACATGCTGATTACTATACATTTTTCTAAGTAATAATTTTTTTAATTTCTTCACAATTCAAAGCTCTTATTGGTTATTAATTTTATGTTTTGTTTTAATTTTATTTATTTATTTAATTTTTTTATTCCATACCAATTGTAAAAGTAATATTACTAACAATGATTATTATTATTTATTTTTTACCACAGTGTTTGAAAATGTATTTCATATTCATTTATTATATATCCGAATAGATATATAAATGATCTTCATTTATAGGGAACGCCAACGGAAGAATATGTTAATATGATGAATATTAGTAAAATTTTATTGATGGACTTGAGAATAAAAAAAAAAAAAAATCAGTTAGCAGTTTTTTAATTAATTGAAAGTATTGAGCAAATTATTTAGTATGCTAAAAAAAAAAGAAAAAAAAAAAGAATGTTCTGAAACAGGATTAAAACATTAATCATATATGTTTTTTAAAAAAAAATCTTGCTATATTTTACATTGATGGAAAACGAATATTATACCGAACTTCCAGGAAAATTATTCTTTTCTATTTGATTCCTCAAAGTAAATAATGTCGCCCTATTTTACTACAATCCCTTAAATAATTTAAAAAATTTATATTTCATGAGTAGATCATTTTATGGTTTCAACATTTTTTAGTTTAATAATTTTAATTAATTATTATTGAAATAACATTAAATTGCCTAAAATCACCTTATACGGCACCATTCAGATCACTTTTTTTTCGTATTGAGTTTCATGATACATTGTTTCGAATAAACCGAAAAATATGTCCTTTTATTTATTTATTTTTTTTTTGATGAATTAAAAATTAAGTATTTTTCCGTATTTTATAATTCTGTAGAACCATATGTTATGTAGGACCATAGTTATGCATCGAAAAGTACGAGGAAATTGTTCTTTTCATAAAATTAAAGTTACACCAAGTTGACAAAGAAGACAAAATAAATGAAAACATTCATTTCCCATTTTTAAAAACTTATAGCTTATCTCAAGTAATAGTAATTTAAATTTAATTTACATGTGTGAGTGTTAATGTCTTAAAAATCGTTTTATAATCTTCCACCTCTAAGTTTAATAAAATTACCAACGACAAACCACTTTCCTTTCGTATGGAGTCAAATTATACATTAAAAAAACCAAACAAAAAAACACAGTTTTTTCTATTGGATCAAAAACTTCATAAGTTTCCTGAAAAATAATGCTTTTATTTTGTCTTGCACACAAATTTTAAAAAAAGTGTGTATAAGTAAAGATTTTTCAAAAGGACCAAATAAGTCAATTTTTTTTTTTTTTTTTTAAAGAATCAGAAATAAAGTATCTGCCCGTTTGTTAGAATGCCATGAAACATACCCATCCACATTTGCGGAGAAATCGTTCTTTACATTTAGATTCCATTAAAAACAAACAGACGGTCAGTTTTTCTCAAAAAAATTAAATATTTTTACAATATGAAATTTTATGCTTTTAGTTTCTATTTTTTTTTTTTTATACTTTCAAAAAAACTAGTTTTTCCGATTTCGATATTTTTTCAAAATTGTTTCGTTACCAACAAACATCCTTTTCTTTCCCATCAAGCATAAGAATACATAATTTGAAAAAACACATTTTTTTTTTTAATGAATAAGGGATTTTTTAAATTTCCTGAAAAGATATTAATTGTATTTTAGTTCCTTAGGAAAAAAACATTTTGTTTCTTCTAATAAATTTGTTTTTTATTTTATATATTTGATGGTATAACCGTTCAGACCACTTTCCTTTCCTATTGAGTCTAATTACACATGGTTAGAAAAATAAAATAATGTTATTATTTTGTCTTACACACACACACAAGAGAAAAAAAAAAGTTTCCTTCATTTAATTTTCTTTTCTTTTAAATTTCATATATGGGATTATTTAACCGTTCAGACCACCTTCCTTTCTTAATAGGTCTAATTAAACATAGTTAAAAAAACACAGATAAAACATTTCATTTTTCTAATGAATCAGAAACTTTCCAAATTTCCTAAATAAATAATATTGCTTTTGTTTTGGTTCCTTCCAAAAAATAAAAAAAATATAAATTAATTTTTTTAAATTTTATATTTCATGTATGGGATAATATAACTGATCAGAACACTTTCATTTCTTATTAGGTCTAATTACACATAATTTAAAGAAACACTTCTTTTTTTATAATGAATTAGAAACTGTATAAATTTCCTGAAAAATAATGCTTTTATGCTGACTTACCCACACATACAAAAAAAATATCTTGCTTTTTAATTTTGTTTACTTTTATGTCATAATATATCAAAAAGTAAAGATTTTTTTTTTTTTGTCATATCACTTACATATCAGTTTTCTGTCGGGAAAGAAATAATAAAAAATATATCTATACATAAAATAATATTGGTTATAATAATATTTGTCCTATAGGACCCGATTGATATGCCCTCCTCTTAATTTTGTTATTAATGTTATATTTCATATATGTGATAATATAACCGTTCAGACCACTTTCCTTTCTTATTAAGTCTAATTACACATAGTTTGAACAAAAAACTCTACATTAAACACTTCTCTTTTTTCCCTACTGAATCAGAAACTCAATGAATTTTCTGAAAACATAATGCTTTTATTTTTTCCCACACATACACCAAAAAAAGTATCCTGCTTTTTAATTTTGTTTTCTTTTATGTCATAATATATCGAAAAGTAGAGATTTTTTTTTTGTTATATTAATTTTCTGTCGATAAAAAAATAATAATAATAATAAAAAAATATATATCTATATATTAAATAAGATTGGTTATAATAATATTTTTTTCGGTTATAAAATTTTTATTTTTAATGAATTAGAAACTTTTCAAATTTCTTGAAAAGATATTGTTTTCATTTTAGTTCCTTAAGAAAAAAAATTGATATTTCCTGCTCTTAATTTTGTTTTTTATGTTATATTTCATATATGTGATAATATAACCGTTCAGACCACTTTCCTTTCCTATTGAGTCTAATTACACATGGCTTGAAAAAAACCTCTTAATAAAACACTTCCTTTTTTTTTTTTAATGAATTTTCTGAAAAAATAATGCTTTTATTTTGTCCCACACACACACAAAAAAGGTATCGTGCTTTTTAATTCTGTTATGTTATAATATATCAAAAAGTGAATTTTTTTTTGTCATCACTTTCATATCAGTTTTCTGTCGGGAAAATAATGATAATAAAAAATATATCTATATATAAAATAAGATTGGTTATAATAATATTTGCCCTATAGGACCCACCCTTGTAGGGGAAGGCGAAGGCCTGGAAGACGACGATGAAGAGGATGAGGATGACGGCGAGGTGCCCGGGTAACTTCATGGCGACGTCTGCCGGCCGCCGGGTCTGTCAGCCGCTGTATATACCCCCTCCAGCGCACGCTCTCTCCACTGCAACACCTTCAAATATCTCATCACTTATATTCATCTCTCTCTTAAATAAATCTTTTTATCTCTATTAATATTTAATAACAATTTAAAGCTCTAATTTCCTCCCTAAAAAAAAAATCTCATAATACACCTCCTTTCCCTCCCTCAGCCAGAAAACCTAATTACACCGCACGTCATGAGCCAATATACTGAATACATCATATAATTATAACGGGATGAATCCTTTAAGCTCTTTTATTTTTTAATATTTTGCACCCCGAGCGTTTATCGTACAAGTTAAGTTTTTATAAAGTTCATACGTTTTATGGCCTTACTTTTTACAAATTGGTTTAAGCCAAGACTTAACGGGTTACGGTTATGACCTACCATAATTCAAAACATCTGGTACTTTCACTTAACTCCGTTGTTTAATTCAATTTAAGAATTTTTAAATACATTTTGTATTGTAATTTTTAAATACATTTCCAATAAGTTTACATTATGTGGCGAACCACGTAGTCTCTGAGGCATTAAGCGATAATGATAGGGCCGTCGACGGTGTCATTCAATTGGTGAAGAACATTCGTTTATATCACCTCGTTTAAGACATTCAGGTTATTTTACGCATTTTTTGATATTACTCACACCTTTTATTTTTACTTTTTGTAGATAATCATTATGTCTGCAGTTCCCATTAAATCATAATGTTTATTGTTCCTATTGTTATATTTTATTTTTTTGATTTTGTCCTTATTTAATCGATTTTTTTTCTCATCATAGGTAAGTTGATCGTCTTCTGAAGACGTTTTGGGCAATAATAACCACTCGCAATTTTTTGCCCTTAAAACCAAAACAACAACTACAACATTTAGAGATAAAAATAAATTGTTAAAGAAATAATTAAATTGAATTTCAAAAGAAACATGTGTTTTATAAAATAATCTATTATATTTCTATCTACAACAATCAGTTAATTTTATCGGCTTTCCATAACTCATTAACCTTTACTATACCATTGATTAGATAATATTTTTTATAGAATCTTTAGCTATCCAACGGTATATTATACATGTATTACTATTCTTGTGTTCAAAAACATAAACCTTTTTTTGCACTTTTCTCCTTTAGTTGTTAATACAATTCGCTCAGATTCCATGTTTAGGCGTTATTTATCAATGGTAACAGGATGATATGGCTAATTTTTGGGATTATACAAAATTAAAGGTACTTTATAAGAAGAAAATATCGGCATTTAAGCTCTTTTCTACATCAATATAGTGAGTTTATTCAAACGCGTTAGAGCCGTTTTCGAGAACATTTTTTTGAAGAATGAGTAAAATATGTATAGGGTTATAGAATCAGTAAAGCGCGATAAAAAAAAAAAAAAAAAAAAAAAAAGAGATCTATATACTTCTACAAAATGAAAAAAAAAAAAAAGAATCATCGAAATTGGTTCAGAAATAGCAGAGATATAGCGTTTTGAAATTAGCTGTGGTGATTTTCCTTTGAATTATTTGTTGCTTTTCATATTAGTTAAATGCCAACAAACAGGTATATCAACAGTTATGCCCTAATATAGTTATTTGGAAATAATAAACCATTGTGTAATAATTTGCAACGTTTTTATAATGCAAATAGAAACATAACATCCTTAGTATTGGGTTGATGCAAAATTAATGCAGGTTTTTAGTAGGTATTGTAAATACCCCATATCTTTACTTTAACCATATATATTTAATCAAAATAATTTCCATCTGAATTAATGCACTTTTGCCAACGTTCAACAAGCTTTCTTATTCCACCAGAAAAAAAATCCGAATCCCTGGACTCAATGAAATCACGAAAAGAATTTTCAATGTCGTCCTGGTTTTGAAAATTTTTCTCCCTCAAAAAGTTGTCCAGATGCCTGAAAAAGTGGAAGTCTGTAGGAGAGAGGTCAGGTGAATAAGGCGGATGTTGGAGAACTTCGTAGCCCAACTCGTGCAGTCGTCGAAGCGTTGTTTGTGCAACGTGCGGTCTGGCGTTATCGTGGAGCAGGATCGGCCCCTTTCAATTCATCAATGCTGGGCAAAGACGTTGCAATTTTTGAGTTCCGAGTTCCGCCGCCATTTCTCGTGTGGTTTTGGTTGGGTCTTCTTCCACTTTTGACCTCAGCTGGTCGTTGTCCAGAGCAAGATGACGGCCCCGACCTTCCTTGTCTTCGAGGTCGAAATCTCCTCTGCGAAACTTCTGGAACCAACGCTGCACCGTGCACTCATTAATAGCCCCCTGACCCCACACTTCATTAATATTACGAGCCGTTTGCGCAGCGCTGCGCCCTAATTTAAATTCGTAAAAATAAATTTGACGAAAATCGCACTTTGACATTTTCGATTCAAGACCTTTGAACACACTGAACAAAACGATTTTACTAAACAAATTCATGGTGAAAGAGAGGGTATTAGATAAGGTTTGTTTTGGTATAATAATGATCAATGTTAGGATTAGCTTTGTTTACACAATTGGAATTAAGATATTGCAATAGAGGAAACCTGCATTAATTTTGCATCAACCCAATATTATAAGTCGGTAGCATTTTTTACTGGCGATTTCAATAAAAACTTCAGATTCTTTTAAATATTTTTAATTAATTATATATAGCGATGTCTCTTGTCGTAGAGTGAGGGTTGTCAGTGATAAGTTTGAATTTGGTTATCATCAAAACAGGAAGGACGACCCGAGCGCTTTGCGTATTCAAAGTAAAGTTTTCTAGTTTTGAATCGAGCAAACCACGTCCGGATGGTGCTTTCTCCTAAGGCATACTGCAAATTCTATGGCTATCGCCATACATACTGCAAATTTTATAAACTACATGTGCTGAGGATATTCCTTTTTGAAAATAAATAATCATTAAATGTTTGTAATATTTTTCTCTTCCATTTTGAGGTAGCAAAATACCACTTAAAGATAAGGAATTTCGGTTGAAACTGATAAAAGCATAAAAGCATCTTTACTAATCTTTTTGTAGAATAAGTAAACATTATTGATCAAGAAAATATGACTTTATAAACAAAGCGACGGTTCAATTGGAATATTAAAAAACGCTACAAATTTATTTTACAAGCCAATACTATTACTGTAACATGACATCTTGAAACGGAATGCCCTGCCTCTTTTTTTTTTTTTTTTTTTTTTTTTTTTGTCTATGGCCCGTGGGATTTGGGATTGAGTATAGGAAAAATAGGGAAAGGAATCTAGGATCTCTTTTACTGCATTAGATGCATTGTAAGAGAGGACTGAGCATAGGAACATTTTTGAAATAGGGAGTGAATGGGAGTCACGTATAGTGATGGGGCTCACTAGTCTTTCTGAGTCAGTTAGTCAAGTTAAATTTACTCAGTCTAGTCTGAGGGTCTGCACATAGTCTTGCCAGCGCTGTGGCCGTCCTGTTGGAGTCAGTGTATTAAACAGTGAGTTCGTGCAGTACCGGAGACTATGAAAGAATTTTATATGTCTCCGGGAGATGTACTCTGTCACGGTCGGAAGTTCGAAAGTGTCGTGTATTTGGTCTGTCTTCGTCCTCTGTATAGAAGTGAAGATGCCTCACTATTCGTCTCAGTACTCCATTTTGAAAGTACTGGAGCTTTTTTGCTGTGGTTGGTATTACTTATTAGCATCGCTGCTCTGTATAAGAGGGCCTGTCTAATTACTAATTTATAGATAATTACGTTCAGGGGGAGTGATGGATTCGGCAATGTTAGTAAACGATTCAGTCATATCAAGGGATTTCATCCCTTGAGTTTATATCAAGGGATTTCATCCCTTGAGTTTATATCAAGGGATAGGAGAGGGGATGAGGGGAGGCGGCAAAGATCTAATGAAGGGATTAGTAATGTAGGACATATGGCTTCGTTTAATTTCCATAATGTTCTAGTACTTTCTGTTGGTAATATGTTTGAAGTTTAGGTCTATGTAAGTGTCCAGGTATCTTGGGCGAAAGCCCCTCAAGGCTATTGGAGGTAGGTTAAGTGAGGATCCATGGTATTTTTTGAGAAATATTAATATTTTAAGAGACAAAGACAATTGTAAATGTCTAAATGTTGAGAAAATAATTATTGTAATAATAATTACTATAGTTGAGTCACCTTCATTCTACAACTAATTTCATTCACCGACCAAGCAAGCCCAAGCGAGATCAGATTTAACACAATCCTCCCATCGACGTTTCGGCCTACCTCCCGGACGGCTACAACGCATATTATATTTTTCGGAATTCGTTCTTCAGTGACAGAGCTGGAACATTTGGAAATCAACTTTCAATTATATTTATGAAACATATTAAGATCGGATAAAAGAGCTAATTAGAATAAATAGTTTTTCCTAAATTAAACTTCAATTTAATACATGCGTGAAGCTTTTTTTTTCTTCTTATTATAACATTATAGCAAATAGTTGCATAAAATACTAATGTCCAAGTTTCAGAGATCTACCCCGTTTTCAAGACTTGTTATTGTTATATATTGTTAAAATTATTTTCATCTCCTCTAAATATGTTTTTAGTTGTATAAATTATGTTCAAGATATGTTATGTAGTCTTCACATTACACATTCATATTGTATATCCAATTAATGTATCTTTATTTGGAAAATTTGTACATAAAATCTGGGTAAAGCAGTTTTTCTTCTTCCCTAAGATGATTTTATTGTCAGTAGCAGCATAAAGTATTTATGCCGACATTTGAGGGAACCGATCCGTCCTCAGGAAATGTTTTCTGTCAACATTTTTCTATAATTATAATTCAATTATTTTGTTAACTGCAGATAGTTTTACTTCATATATATAGTAAGGGAAAGTATTGCGATTGTGAACATTTTTGAATACCAGTTTTCAACGGGAATACACGTTTTAGCGTCATCTGAGTCCAAATAACGAAGTCATGTAAAGTCTGTGTGTGTGTGTGGTAATTACCGGGCGAAAACGAAAAGTCCTATGAAACTGAAATTTCATATTTAAGACAACCATACTCCCCACATGTTACAGGAACTTTTTCATCAAAATCAGTTGACCAGAAGAGCCACTTTATATAATGCATTTTGCATCTTCTTACGATTTTCTCAAAAACAGCTCTAACTATTTTGATTAACACACTCAACACTTGTGATGGTGCAATCTCAGATTGCTTTTATTTAGGACCATTGAGAGGTATTAAAACAATTTCCAGCTTTGTCCGAATTACTTCCCATAAAGATTGTATTTTAGTCTTATTTTAAAGGCCATTCAATCCTTCCAATCAAAAGTCCTCCGAACAATAGTTAATGCTCCTTATTATGTATCCAACCATACCTTACACCGCGACCTAAATATTCCATTTATTTTAGACCTTATACCATTAAAATTCTCTAAATTCCATCAGAACCTTATCCATCACCCTAATCCCCTAGCTCAATCCTTATCCAGCTCCACACATCCTTACCATCCTCCTAGAAGGTTGAAACGGCAGTGGTCTCGAGACCTCTTGTAAAATGTATATTGGAGTTCTAGCATTGGCTAGATTCTCCACTCACGTGCTGTATGCTTGTGAATTGTATATAGGTATGAGTGACTTTTGTATATATTTTATTGATTTTGTTTTGTATATATGTATATTGTATTATTATTATATAAATTTATTGTTTTGTATATATCGAGTGAATGTAGTATGAATGTTGTACATCACTATTAAAAATGTCCTAAATTGGACAGATTGTAATATTGCTCAATAAAGAACTGTTTTAAAAAAAAAAAATTTAAAGGGCTAAATATACTTTTTAGTTTATTAAATTTATATACTATTTTTACATGTCTTGGCTTCACTGTTCAATAAAATTGTTTGTTACCATTGGAAATGATATAAAAAGAAAAAAAAATTCTTCACTCAAATATTAAATATATATTAAATTATCCTCCAAAGACGTGGTATAAATCGCGGATGGTAACAATAAACTGTGACCGGCGGACAATGTGGGATGCAGAGAGAGTTTTTTTTGGGGGGGAGAGGGCTACGGGAGAAAAAATGAAGGCATTTAACTTCTATACCACCGCAAATTAAACTAAACAAGGACCTCTTCGGAGGCATTATCCAAAGAAAGTAAACATTAGTCGGAAAAAAGGACTAGCATTTATATTAGTAAATAATAAAAAAAACTAACTAACAAAGGAAAAAACCAAGATACGCAACTGTTTTATTTAATAAAAATAGTCTCTACTACTAATTATACATTTCTAACAAAGTGTTGGCAAATTTTTCATACCCTTGAAATAGAATTTTCTATGTTTGGAATTAATAAACTCCAAAACTCGTTTTATAATTCCCTTTGTCCATCATTTTTACTTTCACTTACATATATGTGAAATATATAGTAAGGGGGAGCATTGCGATCGTGAAAATTTTCGAATTCCAGTTTTCAATGGAAATACATGTTTTAGGGTCTTCTGAATCCAAATGACCAAGTACTGAAAAAAGGTCTGTGTGTGTGATAACTCCCGGGCTAAAAAACTTGTTCAGCTAAATCGGCTAACCGACAGATCTACATTATAACACGCCTTTCGCACCTTTTTACGATTTTGATTAAACTCTATATATCGATGTAAAATTTGATGGGCTTTAATATGATATAGGTTTCATTCTAATTGAAATAGTATGACAGGGCCTAAATGCCGATATTTTAAATTTTCTTCTTCTAAAGTACCATTTATTTTGTAGATGCTACAAAAATATTTTTTAAATGCAATTTTAAAAAAACTTATTCTTTTAAAGTAACTTTGATTATGTTGAATATAAATAATTAATCATTTCTATTTTTAGAATAGATAACCAACTATATATTTCCTAGTTATTTATTTTTAGTTTATGTGTGCAATAAGAAATAGGCACATCGACGTATAATATAACGTTAATTATATAAATATTTTAGAAAAATATTATTTAATAGTTTTAGAAAGAAATGTCATGTAATGGAATAGGTATAAACGTTATATGTGTATAAGTGGCTTTGATAAACAATAATTCCATTTGTAGACTATTTTATCTAAAATATATGTTTCCATCATAAAAATAGAGTTTTTAAACTTTTTTTCTACTATAAATTTATTTAAAACTTGCCTTCAAGAAGTAAGATCATTTTTCGTTTTTGAACATAAGAACAGTAATATAGATGTGTAATATACCGTTGTAAAGCTAAAGATTTTAGAAAAAAATATTATCTTAAACAAAAGCTTGTAGAAGTTAATGAAAAGTGATGAAAAGTCGATAAAACTAACTGATTATTATTTCAGATAATAATATACTAGATTTTTTAATAAAACACGTGTTTCTATAGAAATTCAATTTAATTAATTCATGAATAGTTTGATTCATTTCTATTTCTAACTGTATTTGTATTTGGACTGCGAGTGGTCCAGAAATTAGGGCGGATATGGCAGAGTTTCTTATCCAAGCTCTAATGGCTTTTATGATTTCAGACATGTGGCCATCAGTTGTCATTGAAAAATTGGCCCTTTCCGATTGGCCACAGATCGCTCTATTACTGATGCATTAAATTAATTTGGTTACAATATGTCAGTGATTGTTTTTCCAGGATTTAAGAAGTTGCAGTGGGTCAAACGAAATGAAACCCAACAAACAGTAACCTTCACCTTTGTTTGTTTGGTTGGGGGCTTTGTAAAATGTTGTGCTGCTTCTCCTGATTTATTCCAGTGTCCAGAACGTCTACTAACTTCATTACGCTGGTTGGTCGTTTAATGTGTGTGGAACATAACTTTTAAGTTTTTAAAACATTCAAGGTGGCCATCGACGGTCGAAGTTCTCTTGCACCACCCCTGGTGTTACATCGTCATCAAGAGAGGAAGTAGTTCCACGACCATCTTTGGCCTCCAGGCTCGAGTCTTCCACCCGATTTTTTTTCGAACCACCGTTGAACAGTGCAATCATTAATACTACCCTTGCCACAAACTTGATTAACTTTCTTGGTCGTCTGGAATGATTCAGTCCGCGTTTAAATCTCGTAAAACAAAATCATATAAATATCACGCTTTGAAATCTTAATTATTTCTAAGCAAGGAAATGGAAATGAGGGTCTCCATATCCCAGGGCCACCCTCCGGGTGATATAAGAGAATAATGATTATGTAGCCACGGCCGGGATTCGAACTTCGAATCCCCGAAAGACTAAGAGAACGGTCACATAATGCACTATCCAGGAGGGCAACAAATAGTTGTTAACAATTGATTAATACTTAAAAATCAACTTAAACCAAATAGAATATTTGTTTTGCAAGTTTTTTTTTTCTATATTCACGCCTGTCAGATGTTATCTGACAATCAGCAAAAGTGTTTATATTCCATGTTTGCCAAGGGGAGTGCTAAACTTCTCTAATTTTTTACTACACGATTCAACCTATAGCACGGTGGCTAGCATAACAGCATCCTACGCCGAAGGTCACGGGTTCAAACCCGGAGATGGTCCTAGGATTTTTTAATGGGAGTAAAAAATCCTTAGTTATGTCGTCCTTCGGAGAGGATGTTAAAAGGTGGTCCCGAGCCTGTGCGATGTCAGGTACTCATTAAAGATCCCTATCCTAACCTGGCTAGACAAAATTCAGGACTCCCATTGTAACATCGTCCAATAGCCTCAGTAGCATAAAGTGACGTTAAATAAATAAACAACAATCAGCAAATGTGCTGTAAAAATTGAGTTCAGGCATAGTAGGCATGGGGAAGGAAAGTGCCCAGCAGCGCCCCTTTAAAAATAAACTAAAAAATGCAATATTAAATTTTAAATAATTGTCTTATAAGTTATTTTGCCGAGATGGAAAACTTATTTCCAGAAACAATAACAGTAGATATAGATGTGTAATGCAAAGGGGAAAAACCTTAATAGTTAATAAAAAAAATTATAAATAACAAGGAATGTGGTAGAAGAAAATAGAAAATTGGGAAAACTCTTTTAAAGTGAAATGATATATACTTTTCATGAAAACAGACCTTTCTATAGCAAATAAATGGAATTTTAATTAATAACTTTTTTTTTTTTTTTCAAGTAAGCTGGTATTTTACTAATAAATCTTAATTATAATTATAATTAAGAAAAGTATTGGATTATATCTGATTGCAAGAAAAAAAAGTTCTTTTTACTTTATTTCGTTCATCCTTTTATAAACCCAAAATTATTTAAAATATTCTGCGAAAAGATTGTCACAGGGCAAAGAATGAAAAATATTAAATACTATGTAATGTATGCGTATGAACGTTAAAAATATACAATGGGTCCAGTTAAAAAATATGAGTGTGGACTTGGCTGAGACATGAAGGGGAATGAATATATTTGTAACCTTTTAAGTTAATGAATTTTTCAAGAATCAGTGTGACGTAGGTAGTTACATACAAAGCAGTGTAAACAGATTCGTATAATTTTAGGTCTAAAAAATAAAAAGTATTCCGTTCCAATCCTTGTTATCTTTAATATATCTAATTCTATCTTGATATAAAAAAAAATCTTGGGCGCGCAACACACGACTTTCACTTACCTCCGTCGTTAAAATCAATTTAAATAGTTTTAAGAATTTTTAATAAAATTAGAGATAAAAATATATTGTTAAAGAATTAATTACATTGAATTTTATTAGAAACTCGTGTTTTGTAAAATAATCTATTATCTTATTATCTGTGACAATCAGTTGGTTTGTTTATTTATTTAACGTCCATTTTATGTTGCTGTGGCCAATCGGACGATGCTACAGTGGGAGTTTTTTTTCTATTTCTATTTTTCTATCCAGGTTTAATTAGGATAGGGATATTTAACGAGTATCAACCTTTAAATCCTAGGGCCACCTGCCGGTTTGAACCCGGCATAGTAGGCTGTTATGCTAACCATCATAATACTGGTAACACTTACAATCAGTTAGTTTTATCGGCTTTTCAACATTCTCCATTAACTTTTACCATTTTGTGTATAAGATAGTATTTTTTAAAAATCTTTATCTTTCCAACGGTATATTATATGTCTAAATTACTGTTCTCATGTTAGGTAGAAACCAAAATTACCTATTTCTTCTTTACTTAGTTATCAAATCCTAATTTTTTTATCAATTCTACTAACATAATATAAACTTTTTTTCAGAATCTTCAAAATTAAAAGTACTTTAGGAGAAGACAAATTAAAATGGCATTTAAAGCAGCTATATTTAACTATAGAGACTGATAAATAAATAACTTTTAAGCTTTTATTTTACATGTTAAAAAAAAAAAAAATTAATTAGCTTAGATCAGGCATGGTTTTTCTTCTCATATTTAGCAAGTTCAGCTAATTAGTGTAATTTTCTAGATCAAATAACATTTTTCTTTAAAATGCGAGTTTCTGAAAATTAAAAAAGAAAAAATATTATGAAAAACTTACTTTAATTGTAAGCCTTCGAGAACCAAAGAAAAACCAACTAAAAAAAAAAAAAAAAAAAAAAAAAAAAAAAACTGATTAGAATAGAGAAATATCATGGTGGTTAAAAGTAGGAGGAGAATCCTGTGGGTAGTGGAGCGAACAATTAAGAGTTTTAGTTCCGTAGGTAGAAGCGCAAAGGTATATTTCAAGGGAGTAGACTATAGATTTAAGTTGCAGGAGTCTGTTGATGTAGGAAGGGTACTGTGAGCTAATGTTTTGGTTCAGGTGTTTAAGCCTAAATTAACAATTGATTATCATTTTATTTATTTTTATCAAGATAACAGAAGTGCTTTTGTTTTTTATGTGCGTGGGTTTTATTATTGTTAAAAAAAAATGTATGTTCCTAGAGTCAGTGTGAACATGGTTGTGAGTTGTTTTTAAATTCAGAAAAACACTATCACACATCTTTTAGTGAAATAATCCTGTTATCAAGAAATTGACCTTATTTTTTTTGATCTTACAGAAATTGAAGCACCAGGTGGTAAGTGTTCATCTTTTTTCACCATTCTTATTTTAACCACCCAACAGTCTTACGGGGAAAGGTTTGTATTTCGACTGAGAAAAGCCCCTTGCCCCAACAACAGGTAAGATCCAAGCAAATATTCTTTGCGAGTGGAGGAAAAGGCTAGTTAATTCACCGAATAATGAGACCTCTTTGAAGGGCTGAAGAAAATATAGAAAAAATGTTCATATTAGTTTAAGACTCAATCATAAAGTTTTCAAGTCAATATGAAAAAAGATGACTCATAAAATTAAGACATTTAGAAAACAACCAAATAACCATGGTAATAGAAAAAATATGCTTTCAGGTCTCCTTAGCTATAAAGTAGTTAAAAAACTAAAAAAAAAATATCACAACATATATCCAATTGTAAAAAATATTAATACAGCAGCCCTGTCATTTCATAGTATCAAATATAAATTTATTTTTGAAAATTTAGAAATACTGGATAACTCAAAAAATAAAAACAGAAAGATACTTAAAGCCTATACATTACCAAAAATAACAATAGGACCATAAACTTACAACAGACACAAAAATCTAGGCATACACTACACTGACATCGTAACTAATGCAAATTTAAAAAAAATATAACAAAAACATGTAAGTGAAAAATCAAAAAAGAATACCATTTATTCACAACAAACCAGTAAATGGTCATAGGATTTTTTAACGGGAGTAAAAAAAAGCAGTCCTTCTGAGAGAATATAAAAAGGTGGTCCTGAGCCTGTCAGATATTCGTTAATGATCCCTATCCTATTTTTTTTTTTTTTTTTAACATTCTATTTGTATTTGCAACTGTATTAACAAAAAAAATATCAAGCAAATGTGATAGTTATATAATACAATTACATGATATACATGTAGAGAAGCTTCCCATTGGAAGCACTCTAAAAATATCCTAAACTAGAAGGGCCTGGGACCATTTCCTTTTCAAGCGCCTCGGAGGATTATCCGAAATTGAAGAGGAAGAAAGGATTGAAACTAATGGGTTAGAGTGAGAATGGAGTTTGTCATGAAAGGATTGATACATGTTCCGGGCCAAATCAGTAACATAGGGAACCTTAAGGTCTTTATGGATAATTTTATTCGTGACAAAGTAAGGAGCGTTGAGGATTTTACGGGATGAATTTGATGTTTTAGTAGAGCCCGAAAGCTATACTCCGTAAGTCAAGATTGGTCTTATAATAGTCATGTAGATGAGCCTTTTTTAGTTCAGAGGAAGGTTTGAGCGTTTGTCTAGTAAGTGTTGAAGTAGCCTAAAACGGCGAGCAGTTTTAGTCGTGTATGAGGATTCCAAGTTAGGCGTTTGTCAAGACTTTGTCCTAGGTATCGGATCTGTTCAACAGGAACAGGTTATTTGATGGGATTTGTTGGAATTTATTTTTATTTTCTAGTTCTGACACCATACTTCTTGATCTTTGATTTGGGCTTGAAGGGTATATGAGGCTACAAATGGATCTTTATGAACTGATAACACGCCGGTGTCATCAGCATAGCCTATCCTTATTAATCCTGGATAGGCAAAATTTAGGATTCCCACTGTAGCATGGTCCGATTAGCCACAATAGCATAAAGTGACGTTAAACAAACAAAAAAAAAATTAATTACAATTTAGAAAGATAATGTATGTTCACCGAATTTATTTGCTTATTAATTATTATTATATTTTAGTCTAGAAAATTTAAAAAAAAAAAAAAAAAAAAACCGAAACCTTGAGTATATAATGTAAGAAGTTAATATAATAATAAAAAGTGACTGTAGGAATCAAATGCTTTAATAAAATTTACAAATTAAAAAAACTCTAAATTAGTATAATAAAAATAAAAGAAACATCAAAGTAAAAAAAAAAAATGTTAATATTAATCGAAAAGATTAGAATGTTGTTTTAGAGGTAAATATATGTATATTTTGAACATAAATTATGTATCTCATCATATGTAAAATTATGCTAGATTCAGTAACAGACATCAAAGGATCTTGTTTGTTAGTTGAGATGACAAGAAAAATACCAATGTTATTTGTTAGTTTAATTTACTTTGTTACAACTCGGAAATATATTTCCGAGGCAATCTCTTAAAACCTTATTATAGTGTGTATGCGAAGACTAAAGTGAATTAAATCAGAATGTAAATAAGGGAGTTAACAAACAGAGCTTCATAATAATATAAAGATTCACTTTTTGTGAAGTGAGAATGGTTGACTGTGTGTATATAGAGGAGAAAGTATTTGAGGGTGCGGCCAAATTAACACACGATTAACTAGAAATTTAATTTAATAGTGCCGACGTTTCGGCATAACTTTTAGGCCTTCTTCAGGGCGATAGTAGGAGTGAGAACCCAACAATCTGATGATTGTTGACTACGCACTCATACAATCGCCCTGAAGAAGGCCTAAACTTTAGGCTGAAACGTCGGCACTATTAAATTAAGTTTTTACTTAATTGTGAGTTAATTTAACGACTCCCTCAAATAATTTCTTCCCATAAAGATTTACTTTTTGAATTTCTGTCCGTGTGTAGTAAGCATTTAGCAATTCGACACTATTCCTGTAAATTAAAGAGGAGAGAGGAAAATTGATCTTCCTGCCAAAAGCGAAATTTGAACTGGCTTATAGAGTGCAATTTGCAAAGTTTGTGGCTAACACCTGTTGACAAAAAGGTGGCAGATCTGCAAGAGGAGTACATCTTTTCAAAATACCCATTTGAAACTAAATTGGCTAAGTTAAAATAGAGTAGATATACTAAATATATACCAGCAACAATAACTTATGATTTACTATAATGTATCATTCATTAAATGGGAGGTAATCGCCTCATAAAGCAATAAATTAATTAAAATTGTCTGATTGCATGATTACAAGTAATGGGGTTTGTAAAAGAAAAATACTGTTTTTCAACCAAATATTTGTATTATTATTTCATTCATATAAAATAAAATAAATACTCAAAGTATATTCCATTATTATCTTTTCGTCATTAGCTATCTGCTAGCCAATAGACCCCATACTGAAATACCATTCTTTAGGATGGCTGACAAAGAACTCTTTTACCGCAATTTCAACATTCATAAAATTATCAACAAATTATCTCCTTGAAGAAAATGGAGAATGGATCGAAACAAGTACCAATCCCAGTCCGGACTATATGGAGGATGAGGCGGGAGTTCGAACTCGTGAAGTTTTTTAAACTTTTCTTTGGTTCTTGAAGTTTGAGGACTAGCATTGTCTTGTTGCAATAAAACTCCTCTTCAGTTGATCAAAGCAGTGTAACGCTATGAAAAATTCGTTTACAATCCAGTTGTTCTCAGAGTAGAGTTCAGAGTTCATAGAGCATCCAACAAAGGAACAAATTCGTGACGAATAACACCTTCTAATTTAAAAAAAATAAGACAGTTTTTTGTTTTCAAACTGCCGGCTCAAAAAGCCGTTTTACTGCGATCTAGCCAGTGCTCACGGGTATTCTGATTTCGCCTGCAAAGCGACTTTTCCTCTTAGTTGACAATCTTCCGGTAAAATCTTATATCAGAAGGGGTTTTCAACACGTTTTCACTAATGTCTAACCTCTTAGCAGCTTGCTTAGGAGTACGTTCATGATGTGCCAGTCTGCTCTGTCAATCAATTCATAAATCAAACTTTTTTTTTCTCTTTCTTATTGTCGCACTTTACTGCTTCTGAAACACTGTGCATATTTTTCTCTAACTTCAAAAATAACTGAGTTATGGGCGTATTTATAGGTGAAATTTCATTTTTTTTCTTTCCTTTCTTTTTTTATAATCACTTCCAGTTTTTTATTTAATTAGGGAGTAATTTGTTAGATGTTTTTTTTACTATTACTAGGGTTCAATAAGTAATAAATCAAAAACCTACGGTATTTAGAAACTTTAAAGTAAAAGGAAATATAACATATTTACTCATTCATAACATCATATAACATGAAGTTGGTGAACCAAAGAGGACAGCCTGTGGTCTTGATTGATCTTTCCTCTCGCGAACCGAATTCGTAACTAGGATTTCTTCTTCCCTCAGATCCATTCCTTGCTGAGTGTACCATCAAATTTCGAGGATATAACGTTGACATTGTACTTATTTTCTCTGACTGTATTTATGTATTCATTCCCTAAAGTTTGTATTTGAAGTATTCCATTATATGCTTCTCCAACCTGCGCCTTGTTGATTTTGGAAAAACGTGACTTATTATTTGATAACAAAAAAATAATAAGTAATTTTTATACAATCATCTACCCTGCGTTATACTGCGTTATACGTGTTATACTGGTAAGGCACTTTGATCTAGTATTTGAAATTCAAAACTATATATTTATTTAAAATAACGGAAACTATCTATTTTTCGAATCATAACCCCCCAATTAATCCAATACAAAACGTTTCATTTTTACAAAAAGAAATTCACTCGACCTTGCTTCACGTAGATAAATTTAAAGGTGTTGTCATTTATGTTTGAAAACTTAAGTTTGACCAATTAAAAGTGTATTACTTTCGGATTATGAGTTCATCGTAATGAAAGGTGCACTTAGCAATAAACTATTATGTATATTATATAGCTTCTATTAATGCTTATATTTTATCATGAGTCGAATTATAAATATAAATTGGTCAAAAAATCAAAAATTGGTTTAGTTTATTTGTTTGTTGTGTTTAACGATTCCTATTTTATTGGGTTTATTACAATTTTAAAATGCATTATAACTTTTTTAAAATACATTTTAATGTTTAAAAGCTAATTTAGCTTCTATGTGAGTCCCATTTAGTTTACAGTGGAACTACTGTTTTTGAGAAATGAACAATAAGTAGAAATATTTGTGAACTGAAAACAATTTTAACAACTTTTCCTTTATTTTTCAACGTACGTACGATTTGGTACATCATATTTTTTACTTCCACTTACATATATATGGAATATAATGTAAGGGAAAGTATTGCGATCGTGAAATTTTCTAATTCCAGTTTTCAACGGAAATGCATGTTTTTTTACAGGGTCTCCTGAATCCAAATGACTAAGTCCCGCAAAAGGGTCTGTATGTGTCTGTGTTTGTGGTAACTCCCGGGCGAAAACAAAAAGTCCTGTGAAACTAACATGAACTGGAATAACATGAAACTAACTAAAAACTATAATTCCAGGGAAATAACAAGATATTCAGTTAGAAATTGGCTACTATGATATTATAATGCATTCCTTGGGTGCAATTTCCCTGGCCAAGCTATTCTTTTATTCAGTGATTCTTACTATTGGGGCGAAAAGATCTCGACATATTTGCATATACTTTAAGCTAATAGGATTTCAAGGGTGGGCTAAAGAGTATTCATGGCCTTTTTGCATTTTTTTTTTTTCGAAACATTTGAACGAGTGAATATTTTTGTCGAAATCTGTCATCTGCCGTAGGGAACTGATAATCGGATTAAAACAGGAGTGAGGATAAATCTTGTATTGCATCAACAGCTCGTTCGTACCAGGTGCATCATCCCGTGCACCAATTTAAAGTTGTTATATTTTTTTTATTTCCCCCTTGTTGCAAATATAAATAAAATCTTAATCCAGATTAATATTGTTCAAATTCTTTACATATGTACTTATATATACTAGTTATTGTATATAACATTTTTCATATTGATTAATTACCTGTGAGTAGCTATATAAAATTTTTAGAATCAGCAAAGTAAAGCGCGATTATAAAAAAATAAAAATTGATCTATATATTCAAGTAACAAATTATAATAGATGTAATTTCACCAAAACTCGGTTATTATTGAAGATGAGAAAAATCGAAAGGATTAGCAGCTATATAAGATATACCCCAACATTGTTATTGTAAAAAATAAACCATTGTGTATTATTTGAGTTACAATTACTCTTGATTAACCCTTAGCGCTTGAAGCATTTTTCGAAGTCGATCGAAACAGCAATTTATGTGGACTTTCTATTCTCGCTTTATAAGTTATGTTTATATTATAAAAATATAACACAAAATGTTTTTTTATTTAAGGTCCCTTTATGCTGCTGTGGCTAATCGGACGATACTACAGTGGGAGTCCTAACTTTTTCCTATCCAGGTTTAATTAAGATAGGGATCTTTAACGAGTACCTAACATCACATAGGCTAGGGACCACCTTTTAACGTCCCTTTCGAAGGACTTTTTACTCCCATTAAAAAATCCTAGGCGTGCCTGCGGGTTTAAACCAGGGACCCGAGGCATAGAAGGCTGTTATGCTAACCACCACGCTACAGGTTACCCCTTATATTATTAAAAGTATATAACAATGATTTCCGCTTTCATTCATTATTATTATTATTATTTTTATTATTCATTAATTAATAATTATAATTATTGATTTTTTTGAATCAGCATCTCTTCTAGGGAAAGGAATAATGGAAAGGGAAGGATAGTGGTTAATATTTTGACACCGCCCCTTCCCTAACACCGATTACTTTGCATTAGGTCTATTTGGACATTTGGGATTGAAGTACATAGAATTATTCAGCATCAAATATCCTCTGAGAGATCCTAAATGCTTCATACTTTGTCACCGATTAAATAATTCATGAAGTCCAGAGTATCCTATTAGTTGGAGATGAAACCCGAAATAGATATTTACATTTATTCAAAACTACCGTTCATTCAAACAGACTTGTCTGCAACCTCTGATCTCGATCTATTCCCGATAATCTTCGGAGGTTGCTGAAAAGACAATGGACTAGAGACCTTAAATAAACACTAAAGTGCTACTACTGGATAAGTTCTTCCAGCCCATAATCAGTGTTCCCATTTACTTAGTGTAAATGTAATAAATTACTTTCACTTATTATATACATAGTAAGGGAAAGTATTGTAAGTTTAAAGTTAAACACTCTATGTATAAATTTCGTTAATCACTGGCAGGAATTTAAAATAGAAATATCCTGATCCCGAAGAATGCTGACTTCCAACTAACTTCGAAGAAACAGATTGACTCGCTGTTTTTTGAAATAAGACATCTTTGCAGCCCTAATTAACATTAAAAACAAAAAATAAGGAGGCATGAGAAACGATATCTAATAGACATAACAAATTATTAGAGGCAAGCATTAAAAATAAATTCTTTTATTGGATAAGTCTGGAATATGCTAGGAGCTGGTAATTTACAAAGCCCAAATAATAAAAATTCTGTATATTATTACACATTTGGTAATTTATATAAATGCAAAAAATTATAAAAAAAGTTTGTCTGAATAACAAATAAAAGAAAAATCTGGTGCGCGCAATACACGACTTTCACTTACCTCCGTTGTTAAAATCAATTGTAGAATTTTCAAATATAGAGATGAAAAAAATATAAAGAACTAATGACTTTGAGTTTCGATAAAAACATGTGCTTTATTAAATAATGTATTATATCATTATCTACAAGAATCACTTAGTTTTATCGGCTTTTCATCAATCTCTATTAAGTTTTACAATTTTTTTAATAAGCTAATCTTTTTTCTAAGATCGTTATCTTACCAACGGCATATTATGCATCTATATTTCTGACCGTAACTTCAAAAACACGAAAATCACATTAAAAATATTGTTTTTTCTCTTTTCTCCTTTAGTTAGGTTTCGAATTCGTTTAACTTATAAATTTACTCGTATTTTATTAATGCTAACAAGATAATATAGTTAATTTTTTCGAATATATGAAATGAAAGGTACTTCAGAAGAAGAAAATTTAAAATATTGAGATTTAAGCCCTGTCAGGCTTATAATTTCAACAGACCCTTCAATCAGAATGAAACCTATATGATATTAAAACCCATTCAATTTTTCTGATATAGATATAGTTAGTTAAATCAAAAACTTTTCCTAATCCTCACTCCGCCCCCGCACACTCTCCACAACCCCACATAGTTCCCCAGTACAGATCGATTCCATACATTCCATCTCTATCTCAAAAAATAAAAAAATCTTTATCCTCTAGCTTTCGTCCGCTTAGTTTTAAAACATGACAGGAATTTGCAACTAAACATTTATTCCAAACTACAATAAAACTAAAAGCTACCAACCCTTTCCTATAAAAATCAAATTTAGTTTACCGCATTCCCTGCTCTTCCCCAAATTGTAATTATAGTTACATAGGCGAAACCCAAAATTATTTGAAAAAAAAAGAGTTTCTCGACACAAATATACCATATTATTTGAAATTTGGTTAACTTGGTGTTAGCATCAATTTTCACAATATAAAAAAATTTATCCAATATTTGAAAGTACTAAGTGATGTTATAAAGTCTCTTTAGTTTGGTCACTGATTTTGATATATACCACAATGACCTTTATTTCCAAAAATTTACATTTCGTACTCCAAATATCAGTCCCTAGCCATGTAAATCTTCCGAATTTGATATTCATTTCACTAATAATAATTTTACAATAATAATTTGATTAAACTCTATTTAAATCCGTTTACTATTACTACTAAAATTTTCATAACAATTTAATTTACAATAAGAGTATGTTTTATCACATTATTTCAAGGCAAAAAGTGGCAGCTATAAAAAAATATCAGGCCCTAGGCATTTACGAAATTCAAAAATACGTGTCATCCGAGCATATGGATTTCCCATAATTCACTCAATACAATAGGCATTGGTGTGAAGTTAGTTGCAAACACGACCCAAGCCGCGACAGCCTTTCACTATTAGTGCGGTCGCCGATATTGCTAAGTCGTTTTAAAGATAATTAATTACTAATTGATCTCATTACTTATTGTAAATATGAGTTTGACTAGAGACAGACGGTCATACTGTGCGATGCATGGGTTTGAACATAATACCAATGTATTTGCTGTAGGATATGGTGCCTAGAAAGAAAACGACATTGTCTAAAGAGGAAATTGCAAAAAAAAAGTCTTAACAGGCAAAAAGGGGATAGGAAAAAATTAAAAATTACCCTGTTTTGCTAGCAGAGTACAAAGAAAAGTAACCACTAAAATAGCAAAAGAAGAAGGAAATAGGACAACGGAAATGTGTAAAGAACATGACTCCGTGTGTGCACAGAAAGGCAAGAAAAAAATGGGTAGCCTATTCATCTGATTATGGAGAAAAACAAAACATTCAAGAAAATTCAGATAAATACGTGGACCAAAATATACCATCACCATCGGAAGAAGTAATTATTCCTGAGGTTTCTTTATTAAATAATGGAGGAGAAGTTGAAGCTAGAAGGAGGAGTGTAGTTCAACGAAAACAAAGAAATAGTACACTGAAGAGGAAGGGCTTACATATTGAAAATTTAAGAAAAAACTTGCCAGTGAACAACAAAGAAACAGAAGTCTAAAATATAGAATGATAAAAAAAAAGAAGCAAGAACTGACACCGACAAGTAAACTTGTAGAAATCGCCAATGACCCTAATCAAAAAGTAGAATTGATTAAAAATGCGTTATTTGGCGATATTATTCAGAGGCAAATTTTAGAATGTAAGATTGAGACACACAAAAAAAACCCCTGCTTTTGTGCAGTCCACTGACAATAAAATGCTGTGATTATAGTTCATAGATTTCTTTTTTCATTTTTTTTATAGAATTTATAAACGTAAATGATAATTTGTTGTTACCGTTAATTTTGCAATAAAAATGTGATTTGACATAATAACCGTGTTTGGAGTCAGTCCCTACCACGTCTCGTCAGTCCCAAGTACACTGATTTTAAAAAATCATAAATTTCTCTAAAAATATCATGTAAAATGACTGGCCTTTTAGGTGCAGCAAAGTATGATTGACACCTACAGTATAGAATATAATTTTTCTTTATCATATTGATATGTGTCTCTTTTGTTCTTCGGATGTTAGTAGCCCTGATGATGGCTCACAAGTTTGAGCCGATATGTCGGCAAAATTTAAATATTCAAAAAGCCACTGACTTCCGATTATTTCAAAAGCCGACTATACGTCCTCAATATAGTCCTTTAACACCTTTTGGAAATCAACGTCCCAATTGTCATAGAGGATCAAGTTGTGAAATAGTAATAAACGTATCGCTCGGCCAAAGGCCTCTCCCCACGGTTTGTCGCGCCAATCGAAAAAAAAATGATTACCAATAACTTATGATTATTTAAATACAATATACTAACGCAATAGCTAAGAGTGGAAGGCACTGAGCTGCCTGCTGCAGAACACGAGGTTCCGGGTTCGAATCTCTAGCGAGATATTTTTTATTCCGTGGATAGTTCCTCGGAATAACACAGAAACTATAATTCGATGGCCAAATACAAAAAAAATAAATAAAATAAAAAAACTGCCTTGCACAGTCATTTTTATAGAAAAGGTACGGATCCTTCTTAAGTATTGATCCTAAGACCCTCCAAAGGTTGAGATAGTATAGATTTATATTTTAAAATTATAATATAAAATAAATATGTAAACTTATATAATGATTCCTTTGACTTCGATTTCGGGAACATACGTTAATCCTAATGAATTGGAAACAGTTTTCGAGGTGGCGATACCAACCCCTATCTAAATACCAAATGGCTTCAATTTATGTTGAATATTTTTGGGGGTCCGGTCCGAAATGGCCTAAAAATAGGAGAGACATGAATGAAAACATTAGGGTTTTATTGTTTTATTCGGAACCCCCAAAATTTAGACCGGATCGTTGACCTCCACTAGATAACGGTTTGTCTGGAAAAGTGGGTAGTGGTAAAAAAAATAAAATTTCGATATAACAAAATTTATACATTCATACATTATATATAATTTGTACGTATACGCATTCTCTATACGTACATTTACAGAACATAATCATTAGTATTTATATGTAAAATTAAAAATAGAACATTTCTCTTCCACAGAAACCTTATATTTATTTTGATACTATATCAGTTTATCGTTTTGAAGACAACTTCTTCATTTTCAAATTTGTCTTACGAATTAAAAACAATAATATATACTAAAATCAAGAATACAAAAATTGAAAATTTTATCGGCTTTTCATCACTCTCTGATAACTTTTACCCTTTTGTGTATAAGATATTTTTTTTTAAATCTTAAGCTTTCCAACGGTATATTGTACATCTATGTTACTGCTTTTACGTTCAAAAAACCAATAACTTTATTTAAAAAATATGTTTGCTCTGTTCTTCTTTAGTTAGTGATCAATGCTAAGAAGATGACATGGTTAAAATTATGAAGTCTACAAAATTATAGGTGCATTAGAACAAAACAAATTTAAAATATCGGCATTCAAGCTCTGTCAGACTATTTCAATCAGAATGAAACCTACACGATATTAAAGCCTATTAATTTTTACATCGATGTAGCGGGTTTAATCAAAACCGTTAGGCCGTTTTTGAGAATATCGCAAAAAGATGCAAAATGCTTAGTATAAAGTAGCCCTTCTGGTTAGCTGATTTTGATGAAAACTTGGCTGTAACATTTGGAGCGTGTAGTTGTCTTAAATATAAAATTTCCGTTTTAAAAAATTTATCGAGCGGAAACGATAAGTCCTATGAAACTGAAATTCCATATTTAAGACAACTATACGCCCGAGACGTTACAAAACCTTTTTCATCAAAATGAGCTAACCAGAAGAGCCACTTTATACCATGCATTTTGCACCTTTTTTCAATTTTCTCGAAAACGGTTCCGACAATTTTTATTAAACTCGCTATATCGATGTAAAATTTAATGGGCTTTAATATCATTTAGGTTTTATTCTGTTAAAAATAGTCTGATAGGGCTTATATAGTTTAAATTGTCTTCTTTAAAGTACCTTTAATCTTGTATATTTTATGGAAATAACCATATTATCTAGTTAGCATTGATAAATAACAGCTAAATATGCAAGTTGAGCAAATTTGTAAAGCAAATAAAAGAGAAAACTGAAAACATATTTTTTTAATGCAATTTTTTGTTTTTCAACTTAAGAACAGTAAATATTTAAAAAAAAATATTATCTAATACACAAGAGCTTGTAAAAGTTAATAGAGAGTGATAAAAAGCCGATAAAACTTAGTGATTGTTTTATATAATAATATAATGGATTTTTTTAATAAAACACATGTACATGTTTCTGTAGAAATTCAATTTAATTAATTCTTTAATAGTTTCACTAATTATTATCTCTAACTGTATTTGAAAATTCTTTAATTGATTTTAACAACCGGAATAAGTGAAAGTCGTGTGTTTCCAGATTTTTTTTTAATACAGTTATTGATTAGCGGATGTAAATATTTAAAACAAAAGAATTGGAATTAATAAGTGAAGAAATTTAACTAATCTTAAGAGAAAGTAAATTAAAATGATGTTAGTGTACTAACGAAAAAGCTTTACGGAATAAGTTAGACATACAATTGTTTGAATTATTGTCTAAGCAAAATTGCTGAGATACTAGATATCCTTAGTTCAGTAAGATAGTTAAATGACTACTACAGCAGAACGCAAAACTTTGGCATGACAATAAATAGTTATAGACTATTCAATGTTTTTTTACGCTCAACTACTGTATCCGTTAAGCAAGCGAAACTCTTACTCTCTATCCATGAATATAGAATTAATTAATTGTACAAGGTTTTCTATCATTGAAGACATTGCATTGCACATTTTTTCTATATTCGCTATTATGAAAAAAAGCGCAGAATAACTAAGAAACAAAACTGATTTGTTGCAATATATATATATATATATATATATATATATATATATATATATATATATTTTTTTTTTTAGTGTTATAAAATATAACTCTATATTTTACTCTTATTCTATAAGTCAAAGGTCGATTTTTTAAAATCCTAAGTCCAGAATAAATCATGATAAATGAATGGCTGCGTTGGAGGTACATTTTTTTTTTTTTTTTAAGGGTCCATATTTATTCGGACTGTTCCGTTCTCAACGCATTTTTTTTTCTTCTTTCCCACCGTTGCGTTCTAGTTTATTGGAGATATTAAAATTTTCAATTATTTTAATTGTATTTCTTAATTTATAACAACATTTTAAACTCAAATTTATGTCTATAATAATAATGAACATCACACTGTAAATTTTAATATTTTATTTATTCGGATGTATTACAGTTTGTCACAATGAACAATAATAAATATTGCTAAAGGATCCCATTCATACAATATTTACAATATAAAAAAAAAATGTCAAATTACATAAAATGAAACCAAACTAAATAAGCATATTCACACTGTAAATAGTAATATTAATGCCATTTATGAAATGAGAAGAACAGTGAAGTTATTTTATAGATTTACAGTTTAAATTGATTTTTATTGTAACTACTTATGTTTTTACTATCTAATTATGTTTTATGTTCAGTTCTGCGCATGCGCGTGAGTATAGCAGTCATATTTCAAGTCGGCTCTCGGATTTCTTGCTTTTACAGTTGGATTTCACTTCAGCACAGTCTTGAAAACATCATCAGACTTCAGGATAACAACAACAGTTATTATTGGAGCAAACAGCGGTAAGTTGTGATATAATTTACAGTGTAAAGTGAATGCTGAGTCACCTCTTCATATCAGCTGATTGCCAATAGCCCGGCAAGGCTGGTCTTGCTTAACTTTTTTTTTTAAGTTATTGTTTTTTTCCCACATCTGGTTATTATTTAATTACTTTCCATACATGAAATGCGATATTATCATCAAGTAATGTCCTCCAAAGCTTCAACTAAAAGATCTAGATCTAGTGGTTCAATCCCGTCACCTACAAAACAAAGACCCCGCCGTGATACTAATAAAAGATTAAATCTACAAGCAACCCCTTCCGGTACTAATTCAGAATCTGAACCACAACCTGGCACATCGTCACAAGGGATGACTGACGAATCGCCGTTTTTCACCCCAAATCCTTTTCAGATTTTACATAATGAAAAAGAAAACATGGAATCTACTCCTATACCTAGTGAACCACGGCCTCCTCCAATATTTGTCAAAAATATTAGAAATTTCCAGTTGTTGTGTGCTCAATTGAACAAAATTACCGAATCTACCAGCTACTACTGTATGAGTAGAATCAATGATACCAAAATATCTCCTACTACTGCCGAGACATATAGAAAAATAGTGAAATACCTAACTGAAACCAAAGCAGATTTCCATACCTATCAGCTACGCCAAGAGAGAGCTTTAAGGGTTGTAATCAGAAACTTACACCCCTCGACACCAGTTGAAGCTATTAAAGAAGAACTAACGGAGATGGGCTATAAAGTGCGGCAAGTCACTAACGTCCTAAAGGATAAAATTCCTCTACCTCTCTTTTTTGTGGATTTGGAACCAGCTGAAGGAGTTGAAAAAATCTATGACCTCCATAGATTGTACTATTCCAGTGTAAGAGTTGAAAAACCTTACACAAAGAGAGAGATAATTCAGTGCCATAATTGTCAAGCATATGGTCATACTAAAAGTTATTGTCATCACATACCTCGATGCGTGAAATGCGGTGAACAGCACAAGTCTGTGGAGTGTACAAAACCAAAATCAACACCAGCTGTATGTGCTCATTGCCTGAAGGACCACCCGGCCAACTATAAAGGATGCCAAATCTATAAGGAGCTGAGGACCAGGTTTCAAAAACCTCAAGTACTGGATGAAACAGCAAGACAAGTAAGAAACAGAAGAGAACCCTCAAAACTTATTGATGCCAATTTATCATTTGCCCACTTACTTGGAGGTGGGAATCAAAGTACTGAAGCCGTGGCCCTGCCGGAACTACAAAATGTACCTCAATCCATTCCACATATACCTCTTTCTCAAAATGTAACCAATCCTAAGAATCCTAATCCACCACAAATCTCTCATATTCCTCCTTCTTCAAACGCCACAGACCTTACCAGTTTGATGACATCCTTTATTTCCGAAATTAAATCCCTTGTTATGCCCCTAATATCACTCCTTACGAATCTCGTAACAAATCTCATTCCTGCCTTAAAAAAACCATAAATGACCTCACCTAATTCCTTATCCATTCTCCTTTGGAATGCGAATGGTGTTAGAACTCACACTGACGAACTTACAGCCGTACTGCAGGACAAAAACATTGATGTTGCACTCATTACTGAAACTAGACTAACCACTAAACAGTACTTTAAAATACCAGGATACACGACATACCGGACAGACCATCCAGACGGCAAAGCCCATGCCGGTACTGCCGTCATAGTCCGCCGATCCCTCACCCATCACTTACACCCAATTTCCGCCCACGATTACCTACAAGCAACTTCCATCGTTATCAAAACCTTTTCCTTTCCGCTTATCATCGCATCAGCATACTGCCCTCCTAAACATCCCATTTCCTCTGCCCAATTTGGATCCTTCCTCAACTCCTTGGGTAATCACTTCATTTTGGGTGCAGACTTAAACGCTAAGAACCAACAGTGGGGTTCTAGAACCACCAATTCTCGTGAACGGACATTGCAGTCTGCACTCAACTCCCGACGCTTTCATCTCCTACCTCCCGATTCTCCTACCTACTGGCCAACAGATCCTAACCGTAATCCTGACATCCTCGACTTCTTCATCCACAGCGGATTAGGCTCTCTGAATTTTTCCATAGCTCGCCTTGATGAACTATCCTCTGATCATAGTCCATTGATTCTAAATGTATCCATAACACCTATTCCTAAACCTATCCCACCGTCATTCATTAGGGGCCCTGTCAACTGGAACCTCTTCCGCGAAATTCTCACTAATGATATTGACCTCAGAGTGATTCTCAAAACCCCAAATGACCTTGACGACGCCGTATATTCCTTTACAACCGCTATTCAACAAGCCGCCTGGACTGCCTCCTCTCCCAAACAATCCCAAATAATTCCTTACAAAAGCCATTTACCACAACACCTGACAGACCTCATCAACAGCAAACGTCGAGCTAGAACATTATGGCAACGCACCCGCCACCCAGAGGATCGCCGCTCCTATAATTTTTTTTGTAGAAAATTAAAGCGGGAGTTGGCGATCTTCCGTTCCCAATCCTACAATACCTACCTCTCCTCTCTCTCGACTCGTGACAATTCCCTGTGGAATGTCACGAAGAGAATCCTAAAATCCCACACCATTTCCCATCCTCTCCGGCGCTGTGATGGTTCCTGGGCTGCTTCTGACAAGCATAAGGCCGAGGAATTCGCACAGCACCTTTCCAAAGTTTTTACTCCTCATCCAGAGCTTAATCCAACCCATACTGCAGCAGTTGAAGAGTTCCTCACGTCACCAATACCACTATCCTTACCACCTAAAGCAGTTAATCCCTCTGAGGTCAGATATCTTCTTAAAAAGCTTCCTCTCCGCAAATCTCCTGGATACGATCTCCTTACTCCCCAAATCTTAAGACAACTTCCACCTAAAGCCATTACATTCCTTACATATCTCTATAACTGTATCCTACGCACTACCTATTTTCCTCTCTTATGGAAACATTCAACTATGATCCTTTTCCTAAAACCAGGTAAACCTTCTAACAACACGTCATCTTACAGACCTATCAGCCTACTTCCGATCCTCTCAAAAATTTTCGAAAAGCTCCTACTAAAACGAATCCTAGCCAAATTTCAAAATTTTCCTTCACATCAGTTCGGATTTCGTCCTCAACATTCCACGGTTCAGCAAGGACTCCGAGTTGTAGACCACATTTCCTCCGCCCTTGAGTGCAAGGAGTATTGTTCGGGTGCCTTTCTGGACATAGCTCAAGCTTTTGACCGGGTGTGGCACCCGGGACTGCTCTTTAAGCTCAAAACCCATTTACCTCAATCCTTATACCTAATCCTCCAATCCTATTTATCCAACCGCTCCTTCCGAGTTCGCTGTGGTTCCGAATTTTCCGAACAATATACTGTTGAGGCCGGTGTTCCTCAAGGCAGCGTCTTAGGACCCGTCCTCTACATCCTCTTCACCGCCGATATCCCTACCGACCCCAATACCTTTCTGGCAACATTTGCTGATGACACAGCCATTTTATCATCCAATTCCGATCCTGAAGCAGCATCGCTAAATCTCCAAAAGCACCTTTCCCTTGTCGAAGACTGGTGCAATGCTTGGCGCATTAAGGTGAACGAAAGCAAATGCACTCACGTCACATTCACCCTTCGACGCAAATCCTGTCCAACGGTTAATTTCAATTCCATACCGCTTCCTTCCTCAGACACAGTCCGGTATCTCGGCTTTTTACTAGACAAAAGACTGACGTGGAACCCACATACAAGACTAAAAAGAAAAGAACTCAACCGCAGATTCGGCCAGTTATACAGACTACTAAACAGAAAATCTCATCTTACAGTTGACAACAAATTACTAATATACAAGACAGTACTGAAACCTATATGGACCTACGGACTTGAACTGTGGGGGACAGCTAAACATTCTAACATTAAACGCATCCAATCCTTCCAATCCAAAGTCCTCCGAACAATAGCTAATGCTCCTTATTACGTTACCAACTGTACCCTACACCATGACCTTAATATTCCGTTTGTTTTAGACCTGGTACCATCCAAATTTTCCAAATTTCATCAGAACCTTAGTCATCATCCTAACCCTCTAGCACAATCCCTATCCAGCACCACCCATCCCTACAATCCTCCTCGAAGATTGAAACGGCAGTGGCCACGAGACCTATTGTAAACATTTAAACTGGAGTTCTGACAATGGTCAGATCCTCCACTCATGTACGGTATGTTTGTGGCTACAGCGCCCTAACTCAGCCTCCACTGGCTCAGACCAGTGATGCGGCTGAGATAGAGGTGCTGGGATCTCCTGGATTCCGCTTTTTCCTCCAAACGTGGAGGAAAAAGCGCTTGCTGGGGTCCCTTTAGCAATTGTATATATAGTTATGATTGTGTGTAAGATGTTTATTTATTTGCCAACTTTTTATTTATCTCAATAATAGGTTTATGTTTCGATTTGTTTTGTTTTTTATTTATTATTATTATTTTATTGTATATATTTGAATTTATGTTATATTTTATGAAATTTGACCATTATTATTATTTTCTGTATATATAGTATGAATGTGGTCTCTTATCAATATTATTATTGTTCATTTTGTAACAAATTGTAATATATCTCAATAAAAAAAAAAAAAAAAAAAAAAAAAAAAAAAAAAAAAAAAAAAAACTTTTATAAAAACAGTTAATACTTAGATTAAGATACATTGTTTATGCAGCAGTAATTTATATGAAAGAAAGGAAGAAAAGTAGATATTATTCTGAGACCTTCAGTCCCCTAAGAGTAATAGAAAAGTACAGAAACTGAGACTTGTGTCTGGCACAGAAACAAAAACATAAAAGAAATACAAACTTAAGATATACTTATATTATTTATAAAAAAAAGTAAATACGTCTACTTAGTATATATATGTATATATATATATATATATATATATATATATATATATATATATATATATATATATATGTTGTTTTTTTTATTTCTCGTAATTATATAATCATATGTGTATATTTGAAGAGATATTATAATTGTGCTTCTTATGGTATAATAAGATCATAGAAAAAAAAAAAAAAAAAAAAGAAACGGAAAAAATAAATAAGTAAAAAAAGTTTACATATTTGTAGCGGTCGTCCGTATTATAGTATGGAATATGACCATTATTCTAACATTTTGTTTACAATCAAACGGAAGATGGATGGCTGAGAAGATGAATGAACAATTTGCTTTTAAATGCGGTTAAAGAAGGTGCTTTACGTGTAGAGGTAGGTATGGAATTCCAGAACGATATGGAACCCAAACTAAATGATTTTTTTTTGTTGATAATGTTCGATGAGAAAGAAAATAGAGGTTAGTGGACTGGGATCTTGTATTAAACGAATGTACCGATGAATAAGGGATGAGTAGGTCAAGAATGTAGGATTGGATTTTTGGTATTGAAAGTCCGAAATAAGAAAACTCCCTATGTTTTACTTTCTTTCTTTTTTTATAACGTATTTGTGATTACGGATCTATGTAGTTTGTTATAAAAGTTTATTTATTTATCCTCACTTTATGCTACTATGGCTAATCGGACGATGCTACAGTGGGAGTCCTTAATTTTGCCTATCCAGGTTCTATTAGGATAGGGATCTTTAACAAGTACCTGACATCGCACAGGCTCGGGACCACCTTTTAACGTCCCCTCATAAGGAAGGCATAACTAAGGATTTTTTACTCCCATTAAAAAATCCTAGGACCACCTGCGGGTTTGAACCCGCGACCTTTGGCATAGGAGGCTGTTATGCTAGCCACCCAGATACGAGTGATCCCGTTATAAATGTCAAATATTAAATAAGAAAAAAAATTACCAGCTCTATAGTTGAAAAATGGAAATATAAACTCTAAAAAAGAGTATTTCATTGTTTTTTTAATAATTTATAGTTTCGTGGCAAGCTTACATGAAGTGTAAGTTAGTCGGAATATGTTTTGTTTTGTATCCAGCGAGATGTGAACAACTACAGTCTGGCATTTATAAACACATTCTGTGTTGATTTTTCATATTCTTATTAGTTGAAAGTCAATTGAGACGTTGATTTCCAAAAGGTACTAAAGGACATTTTTTACGAAATTGATATTTTTACATATTTATATTCTCCTCATTTAGTTTTATCTGAATCTCAAATTTGATTGTATCTAATGAACACTCAAGTTCTTTAATAACGCGATTTAGAAATGCTATTAATTTCTTAAGGTACTAATTACACATTTAGTTTCGTTCTAAATCATACTAAAACATTTTATTTCATAACTTTAATATGGTTTTATTAATATAGTGAAAAAAAATTCTATATTTTAATGCGAAAAGAATCAAATTAGCTGGTTAATAATATAATAATGAGAGATTTTGGCGCTTCCTGTAAAATTTCCTAAAATGGATATAGTACCTTTTGGAATTCAACGTCTCAATTGATGAATCGAAAATTGAATAGAGCCAAAGCAATTTTGGAATTATTATTATGAGGCCTCTTTACATTTTGACTGAAAAGTATATTTTGAATTAAACGATGCACTTGCGTAAATGTTTCAAATAAGTAGTCCATTACATTAAATTTAATTTTTTGAGGATAATTTTCAACTTTATTCCGAATTTTTCTTTAAAATGTATCCATTGGATGCTGAATATAATAAAACAGACAAATATAAATAAGGCTGTGTATGTAAAATCGATATACATTTTTTAAATTTTTTAATGAGAGGTTTACCAATTTTGGAGCGTATAATATTCCTGTGCTCTTATCGTAAAACTCACGGTTTATCAAGCAAAGCTGCTTTAGATCAAAGACAGAGTAATTGTTTATTTTTAGCGGCAAGTATTCTAATTTTATTACTACCTGTCTGGTTGGAAAATATTAAAATTATTACAATATTTGATTTTGTATTGCTTCAATTTAATCAACTAATGATATTCGAATTGATTACCGAAAAATATAAATGGGTCACCTGAGATGTAGTGTTTAGCATAACAGCCTATTATGACCAAAGCTGTGGGTTAAAACCCGGTAAATGGCCTTAAGACTATCTGAAGGGAGCAAAAAAACTTTGGTCATGCCAAACTGAGAAGGAGATGTAAAATAATCGCCCCGAGCTAGTGCGATGTCAGGTAGTCGTTACTAAAAAGGATAAAAAATCCTTCAGAAGGGACGTGTAATGGTGGTGGTGAACTGAGCCAGTTCAATACATTTACTTGTTAAAGATCCCTATCCGAATTAAACCTGGATAGGAAAAGTTTAGGACTCCCCACTGTAGTATCGTCGACTAGCCTCAGTAACGTAAAGTGATGTTAAATGAATAAATAAACAAACTAAATAATTATTTTTTCAAGTACAAAAGAGTAATAATCATTTGAAATTCAGTGTTCGACATTTAAATTAAAAGTTTAAATATTTCTGAATTCCGAAAAAAAATTGTCCTTTCTGTCTTTATTTATTGAAAAGAACCTTATAAGGTTACTTTAAAAAAATAGGTTTGATGAAATTATATACTAACATTTATTTTATTGAGTATAAAAACTTTTGGCCATAAATTATTGGTCAATAAATTTTTTTTTTAGTTTATAATCAAATTATTTCATATTTAATATTTATTTATCACAAACACTAATTATGTTAAATAAACTAATTTAAACGTATTTTAAAATAAGATATTTTGAAACAGTATTTAAGCCCTGTCGACTGTTTGAGGCAGTTTAAGACTCAGCTGATGTCAAAGATCATTTAGTTGTACATCGACTTAACGAGTTTAATGAAAACCGTTGGAGCCCTTTTCGAGAAAATGATAAAATCAATTACATAAAAGTGGCACTTCAGATAAGCCGATTTCGAGTAAACTTTTATAACCACCCACGCATATATCTACTACCAATATCACGTAAAAATATTTATTTTTTGGGCTAGGATATTGTCCATTTTTACTTTTACTTACGTGTGTATGAAATATATAGTAAAACAAATTATTGCGAATGTGAACATTTTCCAAATGACAAAGTTCCTTAATAAGGTCTGTGTGTGTCTGGCTATCAAACAATAAGTTTTCTAAAACTGTAATTTCATACTTTAGAAGCAACTTTTTCAACAACATTGGCGAAGCAGGGATGGCACTTTATACCATGTTTTTAGCACCTTTTAACGATATTCTCAAAAATGGCTCCAACGATTTTTGTTAAACCAGCTGTATCGATGTAATATTTAATGAACTTTAATATCATTTAGTATTCATTCTGATTGAAATGGTCTGACAGTACTTTAATACTGATATTTTTGAATGAATGAATGAAAAATAATTTTTATTCTGGAACCTTTCGTCACCTAAGAATAATGTACAGTGAACAGAACACTTCCAATTCGTCTGAACTTATGCATTAGATGATTGTTTAGTCAAATAGTAAATTAAATAAAGCCAAAATATACAATAAACAAGAAACAGACAACTTCGAATTAGTTTAGTTCCTTATTATTTAGTCACATTTGTGCGGAAGATTGATTTTTAAGAGGGTGGATAAATAAATGGTGTTTGAAAGTGGTTAGGGATGACACTTTACTTAGGTAGATGCGTAAAGAGTATTAAAGTGATATAGAACGGGTGATAAGGGCCTTAAAAAGGAATCAGTTCTCCTTACTATTGTGTTTAGGGTGTGTACAGAAGAGGGCGGAGTACATTGGTCAAAGATATTGAGAGGTTTAACGTTATGAATTTTATTTCTCTGAAGTACCTTTAATTTGTAAAAAATAACCATTTTACCTGGTTAGAATTGACAAAAAATGACTAAATATATATATATTTTTTTTATTTATTTATAGTAATTTACAACTGTACTAAAGAATATAATAAGTAAATATGTAGAATGAATATAAAAAGTCATGAAAATGTCTTGAGAAAGAACCACCCAGTGGTAGCACTTCACTAACTATTTTAATACAGTAGGTCCCGAGGCCACCTTCTTTTCAGTCGCCTTGGAGGGTTATCAGGGATATCTGAGGAAGATAAATTACGGACATGTGGGTTTGTATGGGCAGAGAGTTTAGAATGGAAAGAGGAGTATCTATCACGGGCTATGTCTGCAACAAATGGGATGTTTAGGTCGTTATGGAGGAGTTGATTTGTGACAAAATAAGGAGCATTCAGGATTTTGCGAAGGATTTTGGATTGTAAGGACTGGATGCGGGAGGAATTAGATGGTTTCGTAGAGCCCCAAAGCTCGATTCCATATGTCCAAATAGGTCTGATAATTGTGATGTAGATGAGTCTTTTGTGATATACTGGAAGTTTTGAACGTTTGTCTAGTAAGTGTTGTAGTAATCGATATCTTCGAGCAGTTTCTTGTCGTTTCAGTCTTGCGTGAGGATTCCAAGTAAGGCGCTTGTCAAGCTGGAGACATAGGTATCGGATTTGTTCAACAGAAGTAAGGGTAATGTTATTAAAGGATACTGGGGGGCAGGAAGTCATCGATTTGCGACGAAGGGTAAAGGTGATTTGGTGGGATTTGTTGGGATTTATTTTAATCCTCCAATTTTGACACCATTCTTCAGTGGCTTTGATGTGGGACTGAAGGGTTTGGGATGCAGTAGTTGGATCATTATGGACGGATAAGACACACGTGTCATCAGCATAAGTATTGAGGACAGTGCGGGGATGGAATGACTAAATATAAAAGTTAAACGAATTCGATTACCAATTAATAAAGAAGAAGAGATCAGATATATTTTTGTTTACGAAATTAAGAATAGAAGTATAGATTTATAATGTACCGTTGGAAAGAAGAAGTTTTACAAAAAAACTGTTATCTCATATCCAAAGTTGTAATAAGATAACAGACAGTTATGAAAGTTAGTGAAGAAAATCTTTTTGAACTTTTAGAATACAGGCTTAATTTAGAAGATGCACATAGAAAAATATTTTTGAAATTATTTTTTTTTTAATAAGTTATACTTGCAAAAAGGCAACTTTGAATTCGGATGCACAAGTCAAATCATGGGACTTGAAATTCCATAATAGAGACGTTTTCAAATTTCTCACAAAGGTTTGATAATTTCTTAAAACTTAACGGAATCGAACAAGATGAAAAGAAAGTTTGTATATATGTATATATGTGTGTATGTGTGGGTATGTATGAGTATGAATGTGTGTATATATAATTAATCTCTAACCTAGATAAAAATTATGTTGTGGATATTTGAAAACATTGAATAGCACAAGAAAGGAATTAGATAAATGCTAATTTAGTCTACACGATAGTAGCAAGTGTATAGCGACAAAATGTTGAGCGAATTAATATGTGACAATGAAAAGATAAATTTTAACAGAATTATTCATATCTAGGAACTTAATATGAATAATACTACAATGTTAATTGACCTATATTAGGATATAATATGGAAATAAATGTAAGTAGAATTTAAATAATAAACAGATTGTAAATATTTTAAATGATAAATTAATTCTAATTTATTGATAATGTGTTGTTAATGTATGTATAGTTGCTTATAATATTTATTCAATTATATTTTAGATGATATTTGAAAATCTGAAGATGAGGTATAAGGTACCTCGAAACGTAATGTTTTAATAATCATGTTTTATTTGTTATGATAAATAAATATATAAACAAAATAGAAGAGACTGTTCCGAATAATATATTCATAACTTAAATTACTCTTCTTTAATAGTAATTGATATAAAATGATATAAAAAAATATTTTTGAAATTATTTTTTTTAATAAGCTATAGGGAGCGGCGTGGTCTAGTGGATAGAACACTAGTCTGCTGTGCTCCGGGTCCTGGGTTCGAATCCCGGCTGTGGCAGAAATATTATTTATTCTGTTGATTCATTCGGGGGATGACCCTAGGGTATAGAAACCCTCCTGGGGCAGACCCACCCTCTATAAAGTGGGTACCCAAATTAATTGGGGAAAAACCTGGCGGCTGAGCGTGATTAAGCCCTAATCACCTCATTGTACTGCCGTTGGCCTATAAACAGTACGAATCTCTATATGTACTGAGCCCAAGACCCTTCATGGGTTGTAGTGGTACAGATTTTTTTTTTTAATAAGTTATACTTGCAAAAAAGCAACTTTGAATTCGGATGCACAAGTCAAATCATGGGACTTGAAATTCCATAATAGAGACGTTTTCAAATTTCTCTCAAAGGTTTGATAATTTCTTGAAACTTGACGGAATCGACCAAGATGAAAAGAAAGTTTTTAAAACTCTCTACCTTCGAATATTTACGAAAAACTAAGATAAATCAGTTTTCCACGTATTTCTAACGAGATTCCATACAATAAATTACAAAAAATGTTTTGTTTTTTTAGGAGGGAAAAACTATTATATATTAAATACAACAGATGTTCTATAAAGAGTGATTAAGTACGGTTCCTAAGTACCCTCCATTCAGTTTCTCCATAACATATACCATTACTGTCAACAATTACACTATCTTTAATAATTATAAAAATTAATCGTAGTTTGTGGAGTTATACTTAGAGACGGAAATAAATAGGCCCATTGTTGGTTTTTTTTTTTTTAAGAATGGAAGGAGGGAAACGGAAGAATGGTAGCATTTGAAATACGAAGAGGGTGGTTAGTTTAGGACGTCAGATACCGACAAACTTAGTTGTGTAGTTTATCGAGACGTGACTTGGGGCTTATATCATAGACCTTGGAGCTTAGAAGTTTTTATTCAAAACGGTTGCAAAAAGTGACGTGTTGAAGTATCTGTTCTAATTAGATTACGGATATGCAGATGTCAGTTAGAAAGTGTTAATTGCCTATCATTTTATGTGGCTGTCTCTCAGTCTAGACCCCTCAGGTATTTTTAATCTCAGGAAAGAAAATTCCAACTATTATCAATTTTGAAAATAATATAATAATAATTTTTTTTTTCTATTAATCACAATAGTTAAGAAAGAGCATTTACTATGTGTAAAGCGTCTATCTGTGGCTATTTCCTTGTAATCTAATTGGTAGCTGATCGCTAGTTAAGTAACTGTTATATAGAGTGGAGATCCATCAACATTGTTCACTTAGCTATTCATTTATATTCATGTAGCAGTTTAACGCAATAACATTAAATAAATAAGATAACTAATATGATTATTGAAACGATGATTAATTATTTTTTTTTATTAATCCATATAACAATTATATAGTTTAGGAAAGTTTGTAATTTAGCAACTAGTAATTCTGAATATATCCTTGTTTTTTGTTTCATATTAATACTTACAATTATATTAGTTTATTATTGTCAATAATGAACCTTTGTAATCGACAAATCCCCCCTCCCCCCTCCTCAAAATTTGAGAGCTTACGTTTCAAGATACGTAGTACCCGAATAACGAAAAAACAAAACAAATCCGTTTGTCCGCCGTACGCCGTGGTTCAAAAGCTTAGTTATTCGGAAAAAAACTCCGCAGATTTCGTAATTTTGGTTCAAAGATATTCTTATTCCAATAAAACTCAAGCCTCCAAAAACCCATTATTAAAAGAAATAAGTAATCATAATAAATTTTCTTTCAAACACTACACTCATAAAAGAACAAAACATGTGTTTTTAAATTAAGATTGTTTGATTGATAGTTTCTACATTTAAGTCATTTTAAGACTCATAACGACAGCTCCTTGGAACGTAAACAACAGAACCCTACATACGGACTTACAGCAACCAACAGTTGACCAACATATACGAACACTCTGTTCTCGATTTCACATTAAACTTAACGGACACGACAATAGACTGATTAACGACATGTCAGTTGCTGAAATGCCGGTCAGAAGAACGCTAAAACGAAGCTGGATGAGGGACCACCTCTGCTAGATTAAAGCCTTGGAAGGGGTGCTGCTGGGCACTTTACTTCCCCATGTCTATCATGTCTGATTTTACTTTTGTCCAGCACATTTGCTGATTGTCAGACATCTTCTGACAGGTGTAAATAAAGATATAAAGAAAAAAAAAAAAAGTCATTTAGGCTAATGAATTATGATTAACAAAAAAATCAACTACTAAAATCTTTGCTGATTATAAGGATGTCTCACCAAAAATCATTTGTAAATTTCTTGCCAATTGTTAAATAAAGTTTATTTTATTTTTTTCTAAATTAAAACAAAATGATTCCACTGAAACTCGATGTAAATTGTTTTTAATTAAAACAATGAAATTCAAGTAGGGTATTTATATATTTATTTACTTTTATTTGTAAGATGTATTGTTCGCGCATCGAACGCTTTGACCAATACCCCCTTTGGGATTGGGAACTTTACCGAACTAAGGCATTGCTAAAAGAAAAGTTTAATCATAAGTTAAAATCAACAGCCCTCTCAATAAAGAACCTGAAAAGAAGGCTACTTCTTGTTAAAACTCTAGTTTATCCCCGGGGATATTACACTTTTCCAATTTCGGGAATTCAACTGTCTCTTTGTTTCTTTAGCTGGGTTTTTGTTCTACTTTAATTCTTAATCATATTTTTCCTTTCTTGGGCTATCTGTAAGTGTATCGATATATCGCCATCTGTTTAAACTTTTCCTTTTCTTTTTTATTTATTTTTTTTTCGGGAAGATATCTTTCAGCGTTTAGTTAGCAATTCGCGTAAGAAGATAGATATTAAATGTTCTGAGTAAAAAATAATTCCTCCAGACTGAAAAAAAAAAAAAAAATAGATCATGGATAGTTCAACTTATAATCTTCAGATTTCCAAACGGTTACAGTTTACATTTACATAAACGGTAATTAATTAATTGCAATATACAAAGTTGAGATAAAATAAGAGTTTTAAACGTAATTTTTTTCATTGAAACAAACATAGGTCCTAAACTGAATGTCCTAGCGCCAAATTTTGTATAACTAATAATATTCTCAATTGAATTCATTATAAAGAATATGTCGGAAAATTTTCAATCCAAGCAACACCAATAAAATGCCTTTTGCATTTTTTAAAAAAACCTTAGTGTGAAAAAAAACTTGTTTATTTCATTGAAATTTATACAGCTCCTGAATTGTAGCTGGTGATAAATGTTGTATCCAAAAATATTTTCTACTACATTTTTCGGGGACTAGGGAACTGTAGTAAAAATTTTGATTCGAAACACCAGCAGAGATAGAGTGTGTCAAAAAAGCACCAACACTAAAAAAACTGTTGGCAAATGTGACTTTTTCAATTCATTTTTGACATTTTTCTTAGTGGTTTATTATTTTCAATACCATATACCTTTGTACTCGAGCAAAAAAAAAAAAAAAAATTACCCTTCCCCCCTCAAAAATTGAGAGCTTACGTTTCAGGATGTCCAGAATCCGAACAAGGAATATAAAAAAACAAAATCTGTTTGTCCATTTGTTCGCGGCATCCTCGAAACTACGGGACCAATTTTTTCGAAATTCGCCACAAAAACACAAGTCCGTACAACGATAATCCTAACACCTAGCCGTTGAAGCCAGTTGGTTATTATTAAAATGGCGGTCGATTAAAAATGATTTTATTCAATAACTCAGTTATTTTTTAAGATAGAGACACGGTTTAAAAAAAAACCAAAAAAAAAACCGGAATAATTATATAAAAAAGAAAAGAAAAATAGAAATTTTACACATTATTATTGCCTTTCATATTAATTAATTGCCTATCAACAGCTATATAAACAGTTATAACCTAATATTGTTATTTGGAAATAATAAACCATTGCGTAATAATATGCGGAGTTTTTAGAAATCAAATGTATTTTTTTAGTTTACATTTTTTCTAGTTTCAAAATCAAACTTTTCAAATCTACATGAGGTATAGAAGCGGTGGGATCTCTTAGTGGACCAAACACTGATTCTTGATAATATGTTATTGGGTATTCCTTAACAGTCATTTCATAAAGTTAGAATCGGTCTTAATTACTCCGAGAGATTTGAGGTACGATCAGGTTTGAAACAGGGTGACTCCCTTTCACCTGTTTTGTTTAATATAGCCTTAGAATATGTTATAGAAAAGGTGATGTGTACCGAGAAAGGCTTAAATATGGGTGACAAGATTCCGGTTTTGGAACACGGAAACAATACAACTAAATACAAGTGTGTTAATAAAAACCGGTAAACAAATAGGTCTCGAATTAAATACCGATAAGACGAAATATATGATTAGTTGCAGAAATGGTGGCGATCTTGATGATATTAATATTTCAGGTCATACTTTTGAACACGTAGAGAAATTCAAGTATTTAGGTTCAATGATAACAAGAAAAAATGAAATCCAGGAAGAAATAAAGTCCCGGTTAAAGGTGGAAAATGCGTGTTATTATTCAGTTGCTAAATTACTTAGCTCGCGGCTTCTGTCTAAAAACTTAAAGGTTAGAATTTATAAAACTATTATTCTTCCAACGGTTCTTTACGGATGCGAAACGTGGCCGCTTACTTTGAAGGATGAACAACGACTTAAGGTTTTCGAGAATAAAGAGAGATGAGGCCACTGCGGAGTTTAGAAGGTTGCACAACGCGGAATTGCGGAGTTTGTACCCTGTGAATATAATTGTGTTGATAGCGTCGCGGAGACTCAAATGGGCGAGTAAAATTGTTGGGCTTAGTGAGGAACGGATTCCGAGAAAGTTGGCATTCGTTGAACCGACTGGTAGGCGTCCGAAAGGTAGGCCGAAGCGTCGATGGGAGGATTGCATTAATGCTGATCTCGGGGGTTTGGGCTTGACCGGTGAACATTGGACGAGTCTGTGCAGGCGAAGTTTGGTGGTATCGGCATAGAACCTTCGGGTTCGGTAAGCCCATTATTATTATTATTCCTTAACAGTAGGTACTAGCGAAAAATGCTACATACGGAAATAACTTAAAATGTTCGATGCAGGCAATACCAATACAGATTTTTTGACACAGAGCCACAAAACTTAATAAACTTAGTTAAACGAGACTTTTATTAACAGCAGATCCTAGAGACAATACGTTACGAAACAAAAAATATTCTCCAGTAAATTGTTGACAGAAAACAGCCGTAAAATTTTCGACCCGATCAACACCAACAGAGCTAGAAGCTGTCAAAGTGAGTGTAAAACAAATTTACACAATGACTGTTATATACACCCCCTTCAAGTTTTAAAAAAGTTTAAGGGAAAAAAAAAGTATAAATTTTGCTGTTTTTAAGTTTACTTTTTTCCAAATCTTACAAATTAAAACTGAAACAGAAACTAAATACATACATCTACTTACTCAAACCGATCTGTACATACTCCTTACGAATATTCGACATTGGAAAAAAGACTCAATTAAAAAAACATCAAATTTTTGAATCCAAAATTTTACGACTCATAAAAAATGCACCTTCTTACATTACTAAAAAAGTTTACGTACTGACTTACACTTACGAAGATATAAGGGCTCTTACTCAACGATGTCATAATGACTTACACGGACATACCGACACACTAACTAACAAGAAACATGCCTATGAATTCGAGAAGGTTAAAAAGGTGTTGGATGCGAGATCCCTTGAAATAATTAAGGGTTGTTCATGTGAGAGAAGGCCCGCAGCCACTGTACTGATCCATCCTCATGCCTCACGTGTCAACATTCATAGATGATTCCACACATTTTCTGATTGTCCTTGGACGTTTGGACAAGTGCGAATAAAGATTTGAAGAGAAAAAAAAAAAGTTTTCATCTAACATTTAATTATTTATCTCAACCACTACAATCATGAATGATTTTGGTCTCAGTAAATAGTAAAATCGTATGTAATGTCTGTAGGACAACGGTTATGCATGAGGAGGACATCATGCTCACAACCGGTGTTGACCATCCTCCATTTAATATATTTTATTGAAAATACAGTACTATTTGAATATTCCCAAACGATTCTTTCATATCTGAAAGCTTTAAAAACAAAAACAAAAAAAATCTTAAAATTATTTATACGGCATGTTTTTTTTTCTTAATCTCCGTATCAATAGGTCATTCGGTTACATGCATGTACGATACTGGCTTATCGGTGTATATTTGTCTCGTTCCGAGCGTCTGAAAGAACAATGGAAAATATTACCGATAATGACTTATGTTTAAAGGCAAAATAATAATAAAAATATCGTCGAGAGATAGCCGATGAAATTCCTGCCTCTGTGAAATATATAGATGAAATATCTCTACTACTTGGAATTATTACTTCTCATATAGCTGAGTCGTTAGCTGTTATTGATGGCAAAGAGGTAATAAGCGGAAGTAATAATTCAATGATATGACCATGTGGAACATCGTACAGTGGAATAGAACATTTAGTAATGAATGATAAATTATGAAAACTTAATGCAGTGATCTAATACAGAGTTCATAAAAGAATAATATATACGTACATTAGAATATATTTTTAAAAATTATTTTTTCAGTTTAAATCAATTTAAGATAAATAAATTTTTACAAATCAAAGAAGTTAAAGGTACTTCAAAGAAATAATAATTCAATGATATTACCATTAATATACACATACGGTTTACGAACCGAGAAAAGCATCCAAACTGCGACATATGCCGACGACACTGCTGTTATCACGAGAAACACAGATCCTACAGAGGCCATTACGACTTAACAACGCCACTTAGACAATAGGGGTACTCACTACGTTTGCTATAGCATGCTATTTGTGTTATTTTGCTAAACCCGTCGAGTTTCTACAGTTATTTTCTGTATAAAATTGATAGGTTTAGCTCAATAGCACAAATAGCATGCTATAGCAAACGTAGTGAGTACCCCTAATGTATACAACTGTTATAGGAAATGGAAACTAAAAATGAACCATGACAAGTCACTACATGTTACATTCACACTTAGACGCGGAACCTGTCCTTCAGTTTACATAGACAACTTTACTGCAATCAAATACAGTGCTTGGGACTAATTTTTGAAAAAAGATGGACATGGGGTCCACACGTCAAGACAAAACGTAAAACTCTAAACTTTTGACTCAGACTATTATATTCGATACAACATAGACACTCTAAATCACACATTAGACAGAAGCTTAACGTATATACTTATTTATTAAAACCTATATGGACTTACGCTTGCCAAATTCACGGACCAGCTAAAAAGACACACATTAAAAAAATATAAATCTTTCAATCCAAATTTTTAAGACTAGCAACGAAAACTCCACAGTAGATCACATCAAACGATACCCTTGATACCGTAATCCAACTATATCAAACCACCTACGATTAACTTACAAACGATTTCATGACAAACTACAAATTTAATTAAAACATGGCTACAACTGAGATACCTAACATAACTTAACACGGCGAAGGTTGAAAAGGAGTTGGATGAGGGACTTCCTAACCTGAAAATATTGTTGTGCTTAATGTCAGGAGGATGAACCACTGGGTACTGTCTTCCTCATGCCTACCCACGCCATGTTTTCAATATTTGTGAAATACAACCGATTTGCTTATTGTATTTATTTTAGAGGTGCAAATAAAGTTATAGAGCTAAAAAAAAATGATATTACCAGGTGGAACTTCGTACTGTGGAATAGCACATTTAGTAATGAATGATAAATTATAAAAACTAAATACAATGACCTCATAAAAGGTGCATAAAAGAATATATCTATACATACATTAGAATATATTTTTTTTGTTTAAATCAATTTAAGAACTTATAAATAAAGTTTTTCAAATTAAAGGTACTTTAGAAAAATGATAATTCAATGATCTGACTAGGTGGAACTTCCTACTGTGTAATAAATCATTTACTAATGGATGAGAAATTATGAAGACTTAATACAGAGCAAGCCATGGCCTTAAAAAAGGTTCATAAAAGAATATATCTATACATACATTAGAATACATTTAAAGAAATATTTTTCCTGTTTAAATCAATTTAAGAATTTATAAATAAAGTTTTTCAAATCATATAAATTAAAGGTAATTTTAGAGAAATAATAATTCAATTATGAAAACTTAATACATAATATTATTCATTACTGTTTGTATTATAATAAAATAATACAAACCATGACCTCATACAGGGTTCATAAAAAAGTATATCTATATATAGATTCAAATCTTTTGTTTCTTTTTAAAATTATTTTTCCTTCTTCTATGAAACAGTTAAATACAAAATTTAAAAAATATGCTAAATATTTTCTTATCCTAAAAAAATTGTAGGATTGTAAAGTCAGTAAAAATGAATGTACTCACCAGAAGTTTAACTTAAATAAACGTTTTTACAGCAATAGGACCATTAATATTTATTTATTGCAAAAATATTGCCCTCTTAGAAATATATATTAAGACATATAAATCTTAGCTCTATTAAAGAAGCCATTTACTATTATTGATATCTAAAATAATAATTTCTCTATGTTACGGACTGCAATTGAATTTTTTTATAGTACTTCAACTTAAAATCCTTAGGTTTTATTATCAATTTCAGCTAGTAGACTTTTATCATAACGTTTTCTTTTTAAGACTTACTGATCATTACTATTAAGAAATGAATTACTCAATAAATATCATAAATAATAGTTATTTTCCGTGGTTAGAAAGACGTCTCAGAAAAAGCGTTCTTCATCGTTATTGTTACACTCCATCCCTTTCATCCCTTTCAATGAATCAATATTTTATGTTATGTATATTTTATAGTTTCGTTTCCTAAGAGAAACAAAATCTGCTGCACGCAACACACGACTTTTACTCACCTCCTTCAATCAGCTGTATGAATGTTATATTTGCTTACTATTATCAATGTCCAAATTAGACAGATTGTAATATCTCTGAATAAAAATTTCTTATTGGTTAAGCGCTAGTACTTGTTCGTCTCTTTCAATGAATATTTATTTTATTTATCTTTATTTTATTTATTTATAGTAATTTACAACTGTATTAAAGAATACAATAAGCAAATATGTGGAATAAAAATAAAAAGTCATGAAAATGTCTTGAGAAAGAACTACCCAATGGTAGCACTTCACTAACTATTTTGAGGCAGTAGGTCCCAAAGTCACCTTCTTTTCATTCGCCTTAGAGGGTTATCAGGGATAACTAAGGAAGATAAATTACGGACAAGTGGGTTTGTATGGGCAGGGAGTTTAGAATGGAAAGAGGAGTATCTATTACGGGCTATGCCTGCAACGAATGGGATGTTTAGGTCATTATGGAGGAGTTGATTTGTGACAAAATAAGGAGCATTCAGGATTTTGCAAGGATTTTGGATTGCAAGGACTGGATGCGGGAGGAATTAGATGGTTTCGTAGAGCCCCAAAGCTCGATTCCATATGTCCAAATAGGTCTGATATTAGTGCTGAAGATGAGTCTTTTGTATTGTACTGGAAGTTTTTAAACGTTTGTCTTCTAGCAGCTTCTTGTCGTTTCAGTCTTGCGTGAGGATTCCAAGTAAGGCGCTTGTCAAGATGGAGACTTAGGTATCGGATTTTTTCTACAGAAAGTAATTGTAATGTTATTAAAGGATGCTGGGGGACAGGAAGTCATCAGTTTGCGACGAAGGTTAAAAGGTGATTTCGTGGGATTTATTTTAATCCTCCAATTTTGACACCATTCTTCAATGGCTGTGATGTGGGACTGAAGGGTTTGGGATGCAGTAGATGGGTCATTATGGACGGATAAGACACACGAGTCATCAGCGTAAGTATTGAGGACAGTGCGAGGATGGAGTGAATGTCAGATGTATAAAGGGAGTAGAGGATAGGACCTAAGATACTACCTTGAGGCGCTCTAGCAGACAGGGAAAATATGGATTAGTAGGAAAATTTATGGTTTACCCTTAAAGGTTCTACCAGTAAGGTAGGAACGCATTAATAGGAAATATTTAGGGGTGAGGAATTGACGGAGTTTGTAAAGCAGCCCCTGGTACCAGACTCGATCAAATGCTTGTTCTACATCAAGAAAGGCTCCAGTGCAGTACATTCCGATGTAGAAGACACTACATCCACCACGCGGTGACATTGTTGTGCTGTAGAATGAGATGTTCGAACTCCAAACTGGTGGTCAGGGATAACATGATTCATTTCTAGGATAGGATAAAGGCGTTTTAGAAGGAGTTTTTCTAGGGTTTTGCCCATAATGGGTTTATGTTATCTTAAGTTTTAAAAATCTAAATTTGTTTTCAAACAATAAAAAACAATCTGGTGCGCGCAACACAATTTTACTTACCTCCGTTGTTTAAATCAATTTAACATCTTTTAAATAAAGTTTTTCATATCTACGAAAAAAAGGTATTCAAAAAAAAAATCTTATTTTTCTACAACCCAGGATTCGGTACTTATAGAAATTTGTATTGTTTCACGCGCAACGGCCGTAAGGAGGTGGTTAGGCCTTGATCACTCTTAGCCGCGAGGGTATTTTTCTCCAATTTAAGTTACCCACTTTATGAAGGCTGGGTATGTCCCAGAAGGGCCTTTTTTTTTTTTTTTTTTTTTTTTTTTTTTATCCAAATGACCGTCAAGACTTGAATCCAAATCCTATACGGTCAGTACTTGTTTGCCATAATTTAATAGAAACTTAGGTTATGGAACCAAGTATAATAGAAAAAGATCAATAAATTAATTAAATAGAGTATAAAATAAAATTATGTAAATGAGAGAGGAAGGTGACTCAAAATAAATAGAAGAAATGAAATAATATTAAAATTAAATTAAACTCTGTGAAGTGCCTCATATTTTTTTTTATTAGATTTTACATTGAGCGTTAATGAAAAATTGCTTGATGATCATGAACTTTTCTTTGTCTAACTTATGTAAAAACATTGCTTCTGTTTCTGGGGGAACCACTACTTCCCTTTGCTTTCTATATTTTTTGCATTGAAATAGAATATGGCGCGGGTCTTCAGGAACTTTGTATGTTAGGCAATTGCCATCTTTTTCTATTTTCATCAAACTGAGAAATTTTTTTGTGCAGCCATGATTAGTCCGTAGTCTTACTAATTGTGAAATTTCTTTTCTATCAAGTTGTTGGTTATTGGAGAACCATGGTATAAGGCTAATGGTTGGCTGGGTTTTATAGTAATCTTTGCCTTTAAATTGTGACTCCCAGTTATATTTCTCCTGCCATTCCTGGACTGCTTCTTTCTGTAGACATTTTAAAAGGTCTTGGAGATGTACTTTTGCATTTTCTATCGTAATTTGTTTTTCCCCGGCGGCTCTATCTGCCGCTTCATTTCCTGACAGTCCTATATGACTTGGTATCAATTGGATGCTATAACTGTTGCTGCCGGTTTGTATATTCCGGATAATGTCTAGAGCTATATAGGTTGTTAATTTGTTTTTATAAACATTTTCCAATAGTTTGCACGAGGATGCCGAGTCTGTGAATATGACTTATTAGGCGTTAGAGTATTCACGTTGACAGTAACAAACTGCTTTGAGAATGGCATACAGTTCAGCACTAAGAATACTGAATTTCGAAGGTAGAGCAACCGAAATTGAGTAATCCTAGACTGTATCAATAACAGCTATTGCAGTTTGGTGGGAGGGCCTTCATACTCAAGGTCGTTACACGGCTGAAATAACAGAATAAATAATTCTGCCACAGATGAGGTTCGAACCTGAGACCCGAAGAACAGTAGACTAGTGCTCTATTCACTAGACCACGCTGCTCCCAAGAATAAAGGTACTTTAGAGAAAGACATTTTTGATAAGGGAATTTTGGGGGAAGTTGATACTAGAGCTAAATAATTTTAAAAATATATATTCCATAACGCTAGTATAAGGGTATAATAAATACTTTTGTCTTACATTTAAAGTAGGATAAGAGATTTGCAATTTTCACATTTGGTGTGCTGCTGTTTGAAATGCTAGAAGGAATTGGAAAAGGTGAGATTTAAATAAGATAAGAGAATATGCATGGCGAATATGAGTAGGTAGGGAATTCGAGAGGGCTGCAGAACGCATATAAAAGGAATTTTTAGATTTAGTTGTGTGGGTAGGAATGTAAAGGTTAGAATGGTGGTCTCAAAGCTGTGCGATGTCCAGGTACTCCTCAATGATCCTTACATAAATTAACCTTGAATCGGTAAAATTTAGGTCTCCCAATAGTCTGATTTGCCACAGTAACATACAACATTATACGTTAAATAAAAAAACAACAACACAGAAAAACTTTGTTTATGTTAGTATATTATCAAACAAGTTTTATATAGTTTTATTGTATAAAAAGTTGTATTGTATATATCATTTTTACGCTATGTCTTCACCTATTGTCAGCTTTTTTTAATACTATGTTTTAAACATCAGGTACCGAAATTTTGGCACTTTCAGGAAACAATTTGGAAAAAAATTGTTTTAAGAGTAAAATAATGTCGTGTGATTCATTGAATTATTACAATATACGTTTATTCGCATTTTTGCGAGATCATTCCATTGCAAACAAAAAATCGAGATATAATTAATAGGATGTGGCAATAATAATTATTTGTTTCATTCATAAGATTAACCGAAATTAATATTCGATAAAATTCTTAATGTACGAACAAGGTAAGAAAAAAAATATGGTTTTAAAAGAAACAGGTTTAATTAAAACAAGAATAAATTTGGAATTTATCTATAAGATAACTGTTAAAAATATATAAATAAACAATACAAATTAACAATAAAAAAAAATGATAATTATACGGATAATATGAAAACATCCGGGAGATAAAGGCTTATCCATTTTTTTTACAGATGTCATAATAGTTTATAAATAATCACATTAAAATAATATAGTCTGAGCCGCTATTTTAAAATAATCTTTCTTAATTTTCCTTAAAAAACAAAAACCCTTGAATCATTAATTTCAACGATAATGTTTTATCATAAAAAATTACTCGTTGTTGCTAGATAATAAAATTTAACGGTTAATTGATTTCGTAAATAATGATTGTTGAGAAGAAAATCTAAAGATTGATATTTCATTTATTGCTGAACTGGAATTATCGTATTTTACATTTTTTACGAATAAAGTCATTTATAAGAACATTATTTATTAATAAATCTTTTTTGTGATTAAGATTAATTTGTGTTTTAAAAGAAAAAATTATTTGTATGTTTTTTTAAATTAAACATACAAATGCGTACATAAGTAATCATATCGATACACTATTTAATAAGGAGTTAGTCGAACCACAACACAAAAAAGAGATAAAATATTAAAATAAAGGTTAAAAAAGTATCATTAACTTTATTTATTCGAAAATAATTAAGCATCTATCATTCTTGGTTGTAATAAATAAATATGAAGTGTGTAGAATTTTATAATTAACCGAAGTAAATAAAATATTCTTTAATAACGAAATAAATCTGTTTTTGTTAATGAATTTAATTTTTGTGAGGACAATTTTTTTTTTAATTAAACATACAACTACGTACATAAGTGATTTCATACAACATCTAATATATAAAAATCTCGTGCCAAGGTGTTTGTGGTCATATTTCTCCGAGACGGCTCGACCGATTTTTATGAAAATTTGTTATGTAAATTTGGTAGGTGTGAGAATCAGTCCGAAAGTATATTTTATACCGCTAGGTGATTTGGGTGTCCCTTTAAAAAATTTTTTTTTCTTTCACAAAATGTTTTAGTTATTTTGCATAAAAAATACCTATAATCTCAAATTTTCACTCTCGCATTTTTAAACCGCGATTTTAGTATTTTTGCATTAACAATATCCATAGAATGTCGTTTGTATAACAAAAATTGGTGCAGGCAACACCCAGCTTTCAGTTGCTTCGGCTTTTAAAATCAATTTCAGACCTATTAAAAAAACTGGAAGTTGGAAATAGTTAATTTAAATAAAAAGTTCAGTTTTTTTGGAAACTTATGTTTTGGATTAAATAATATAAAATTGTTATGTATAATAATTAGTAATAAGTTTAAGCCCTACTCGTCACTTTGCATTATCTTTTACAAAGGACCTAACGGAATAAGCCTGTGAAATCTGCCCCTCCCCCGTATATCAGTACTAAATTAACACCATTGACTCAAAGCTATAAGAAACCACCTTTTGCAAATTTTTAGCCCCTTAATGCTTATAAGAGGGAAGCTATGCAAGGGGAAAGAAAAAAATTGTTTTCTTCTGAAAAGCTCAACCGATTTTCACGAAAAAAAAAATGAGTCAGAGATTTTTAAAACAAGTTTCAAAAAATAATTTTTCCTCGAAAATGTGAGTCTTTTTTTTAAATAAAAAAAAAAATAGGTTTTTTGGATTGGTAACCCTACCATTTTTCACTACTTTAGTTCGTCAGAAGGTCCTCTGTAATATTTTGTTTAAATTAATCTAAGTTATATCAAAGAACAGTCCATACTTAATATTTATTTATTAAGAAGCAAACGCAGCTTTTGGCGTCATAGCGCAGTAATAATCTTTTCAATAATAGTCTTATTTTGTTCTCTAGAAGGTTACATAGTGCCATAAGTGCTCCTCTTTCAGTTTATAAGTAAACAATTCTACTTTTGCACAGATAAAAGAACCACCTCCTAAACACAAACGATTGTACACTATAGTACAGATATATTCGTCATAATATCATAAGTTAACTAAATAAAGTGTTCAAGCCTTCAATAGTAGTTGCTCATGTGATTCATTATTTATCAGAACACAAAAAAATAAAGATAAATATTTGATTATTTTAAATATCTTTTCATAAGAAAAAATAAGACCAACCTTTAACAGTTCCAAGCCGGCGGTGAATAGAAACGAAAATGAACATAATCACACGATTGTCACATAATTGTTGACCCCATCTCACATTCCGAACAGCTAACTAAAAGAGCTAATGATAATTTCTGTATAAGATTAAAAAGATTTCAAAAACGTGTTTACAGAATGTTGTATCACGAAGGCAGTTATAGCAAATCACAAGCCTTTGCTAAAAACAAGTGCTAAAAATAACTTATACTGAGAAATAATATATTGCTGAAAGGTTATGCAATATGGATATCTAATAAATAAGTCTGGCGACAGTATTGGTTGAAATAATTTAAATTTAGGAAAAACAAGAAAAAAAATTCTTTAAATTACAGCGTTTGGTTTAGCATTTTCAATAATGAACCTTTTTAATCGACCAAAAACAAAGACTTCTCCCCCTTTAAAGTTTGAAGGTTTACGTAGAACCAGAATAACGAATACAAATATAATTGCGTTTGTTCGCCGTATGCAAGCACTGAAACAATTTTTTCGGCCCAAAAATACCAGGGCATTCATCATTAATGCTAGCACCTAACTGCGAACACTTACAAAGATAGGGGGAGAGGTAAGGAAAACTATGGATATCTTGGCTATATGCACGTTTGTAACACGTTATTTTCGAAGATAAAGAAAAAAATCATGTTTGCTTAAGAACCAGTAAACCGCTATTAATTGTAAAACAGCAAAAAAGAAGGAAAAGAAAAAAAAAAATGAGATTGGTTCAAGCTACAACTGATAAGAGATGCGAGTCCCTCTCTGATAGCTCGGTTATTATTGATGATGGAGAAATAATGTAAAGTGTTCTGGAATCAGAAAATTTTATTTTAATTATTTGAATGACAATCTAGAGAAAGTTAAGGAACATAGTAAAAAAAGTCTAGTATAAATACTTTTTGTTTATTCTTTTCAACAATGAAGCATTGGACAGAAAAAAATTACCTCCCCCCTCCCCTCATCAAAATTCAAGGGGTTACGTTTCAATATATAAATAAATATTAAAAAAAGAATCATTTTAGATCTCTCAACAGAGATATAGCGTTCTAAAATCAGCAGTGCTGATAGAGTATTTTCCTTTGTATTATTGATTGCTTTTCATATTACTTTGTTGCCTATAAACAGTTATACCATATATATTTAAAAAAAATAAATAAATAAACCACTGTGTAATTTTCAGCGTATTTAATTGATAGTCAAATTTTCTCTGTCGTAAAAAAATTAAAAAATAAATTTAAATAAACATCATAAGTGGGCATATTTTATGGTATTTAAGTTATTTGAATTGAAACATAGAAAGGTTAAGCGAAATAGGCTGAAATTAAGAGAGGAAAAGTTGAGTAGTACTGAATTCTAAACTGCAAAGCCTAGATAAATTATTCTTGAACGGGAAACTCTACTGAGTAACTTCTTTTAAGTCTCTATAAAGTGAGTAGTTGACCTTTAAGTGGTTTTAGAAGAAAACTTGACGGTTTTGCGTGGCTAGTGACCAAACCTAGTATTTGTTTTAGTCATGAATGAACATTTTACTATAAAGTAATTTTTTTATATAACCGCTGAATACTCTATAGAAGATATGGATCATTTCTGTCGATTCGAATGCTCCTATATAGAATATATTGATCAAATACCAAGAAATGTATGAAATCAGAAATTTTAAAAAATACTATGAGTAATTTTTTCACACTGCGTGTCCTGAGAATAATATTTTTATAAATTCTAACCCTAATTTTTTGATAGAAGCCGGAAGGTAGTAATTTCGCAACTGAATAACAACACGAATTCTCTGCCATTAACCACGACTCTATTTCCTCACATAATAGAATCATAGGAATTGATAAGAATTCAGGGTAATTATCTTAAGTAGTTACCCAATGAAAGCCTTTCAATCAAAACCTTCTTTCAATAATTTTCTCTATAGCAGCTGTAAGTTGAATCCCAAACAGTTGGTATGTTGAAGTTTGATGAATACCAGTTGAGCTTGTTCGAAAGGATATGAAAGGGAAGTGAGAAGGTTTTTCCAGAAGAAAATTTCCAACAATACAGGGGATCAAGGAAACTGGAAAACCTCCTACATCTTATCAGGTTTGAGCTCCACGACTAGGCACCTTTTTACGGATTTATAACTATCTGTGTATTCATATGGGTGGATAACGATGGATTTTCTCATTGTCGCTCTTAATCCTCATTACCTCTTTAATTTCTCGAGTTTGACACGAACCTCTAATATATTTATTTTTTCAGAAACATGTTCTTTAGAATGAGATAAGGCAAGTGCCGAAAGCTAGAATGAAAGTTGAAAAAAAGTAGGGCTGAAGACTTGGTGTCGAGCATGAAAGTTTTTTTTTGAGAGAGAAACCGTTCTTTATTAAGTAATTTCACAATCAGTCCAATTTAAGACATTTTTAATAGTGATAAAGTACAACATTCACACGATATATTCAAAACAATAAATTTATATAATAATATACAAAACAAAATCAATAAAAATATTATACAAAACAAAATCAATAAAAATATTCTACAAAAAAATCAATAAAAATATTATACAAAACAATAACAATAAAAATATTCTACAAAAAACATCAATTAAAATATTATACAAAAGAAAATCAATAAAAATATATACAAAAGTCGAGGCCACTGCCGTTTCAAACTTCTAGGGGGATGGTAAGATGTGTGGAGCTGGATAAGGATTGAGCTAGGGGATTAGGGTGATGGATAAGGTTCTGATGGAATTTAGAGAATTTTGATGGTATAAAGTCTAAAATAAATGAAATATTTAGGTCGCGGTGTAAGGTAAGGTTGGTGACATAATAAGGAACATTGACTATGGTTCTGAGGACTTTGGATTGGAAGGATTGAATGCGTTTGATGTTAGAAAATTTGGCTGTCCCCCACAGTTCAAGTCCGTAGGTCCAGATAGGTTTCAGTGCTGTCTTGTACATTAGCAGTTTGTTTTTTATGGATAGTTTAGAATTTCTGTTCAGTAGTCTGTATAATTGGCCAAATCGTCGATTAAGTCTAGTATGTGGGTTCCAAGTTAGTCATTTAACTGTGTCAGAGAGTTAAATGGAATGGAGTTAAAGAGAACTGGAGGGCAGGATTGTCTTCGAAGGGTAAAGGTCACATGTTTGCATTTGGATTGATTGATTTTGATTCTCCACTTTTTACACCAATCTTCAATTTGAGAAAGGTGCGTTTGGAGGCCTATGGATGCAATATCGGGATCTAAGTGAGAGGATAGGATAGCGGTGTCATCAGCGTACGTTGCAAGGAAGGTATTAGGGCAAACAGGAAAATCAGCCGTGTATATATTGTAGAGGATAGGACCAAGGACGCTGCCTTGAGGAATACCGGATTCGACTGGATAATAATTGGAATATTCTGTACCACAGCGAACTCGGAAGGAGCGGTTTGATAGATCGGATCGGAGGACTAGGTTGGGTAAATGGTTTTTGAGCTTGAAGAGTAATCCCGGGTGCCACACCTGGTCAAATACTTGCGTTATGTCCAGAAATGCACCCGAGCAGTATTCCTTGTTCTTAAAGGCAGAGGAAATATGGAGCATGAAAGTAAAAACAAAAATAAAGAGTAAAAAAAACGCAATCAATACCAAGAATCTGAAAGAAAATGTCCATAGAATGCCTATCAGGAAAGTCTGTAAGGAAGTTGGTATAAAATTCACCTGCGAGAATAACATAAAAGAAAGGCAATGGAAGGAAAATTAGAGGGCTCCATTCTATTTACGCGCAGGACTCCTTTTAACTGTAAAGATAATATAACAGAATGCGCATAGAAATAGTCTTCGTAAAATTAAATTGAGAAATTTATTAGATTTTTTCGTATGGACATGCTGAACGGATGAAGGTTTAGAACAAGCAATTTAACAACGTGTATGAAAACTGATATCAAATCAGGTTACTTTTGTGATTTACACATATTGAAAAGTTGATGGATAATGGATGGAGTTTTTATGCTTTACCGTTTTCCGTTTGACTATTAGTTTAATATTATAGGTATAATTAAATCGTTAGACAAGTATTAACGATACCACGTGTTGAATAAACTATAATAAACCGTTTTATGAGTTATAACGGTTTAGTATCAATAATATGAGTTCACAGCACTATTGACCTTTTAATAAAAAGAAATTATTTGGTTTTATCTAGTTTAAATCGCACTGATGAAATTCTTCATACAATGTCAGTAACAAATATATTTGAATTATTCAATGATGTTTTACTGTACTAAATATGCTTTCAGATATATTTTGTTGATAAACGCCTAAATTCTTCTTTTATGGTTTTCAACAAATCTACTTGACTTCTTGTTTCTCTAGTTTTTGTTACTTACGAAATGTATCCCATTATTTAGACTTAGATTTACTTTGAATCCTCGCATAAGACTGAAACGGCAAGAAAATGCAAAAAAACACTTAATAGACAAACGTTCAAAACTTCCAGGATATTACAAAAGACTCATTTGCATCACTATTATCAGACCTATTAGGACATATAGAATCGAGCTTAGGGGCTCTACGAAATCATCTTATACCTCCCGCATCCAGTCCTTACAATCCAAAATTCTTCGTAAAATCCTGAATGTTCCTTATTTTGTCACAAATCAACTCCTCCATAATGACCTAAACATCCCATTTGTTATAGACATAGCCCGTGATAGATACTCCTCATTTCATTCTAAACTCCCTACCCACACAAACCCACTTGTCGGTAATTTATCTTCCTTAGATATCCCTGATAAACCTCCGAGGCGACTGAAAAGAAGGTGACTTTGGGACCTACTGCCTCAAAATAGTTAGTGAAGTGCTACCATTGGGTAGTTCTTTCTCAAGACATTTTCATGACTTTTTTTTCATTCTACATATTTACTCATTGTGTTATTTAATATAGTTGTAGATTACTATAAATAAAAAAAAAAAAAAAAAAAAAAAAAAATATATATATATATATATATATATATATATATATATATATAATATAAAATATATATATATGTATATAAGATTTACTTTGAATAGGCGCTTTTTTCAGCAGAAATCAACTAATATTCCAAAGCCATATTTTCTTTAATTCTTTAGACTTGCCTAACTACAGTACTGGTTTAACTGCGCTTGAATAACTAGTCTTTACAGAAATTTGATAGTTTAAATATGGCGATATTTTAACATACTTTTATAAGCCAAAGAATGGCCGTGTCTAGATTAAATATGTTAGGTTTGTGAACAAGAAAAATTAGCACGCATGCGAATAGCTACTTTTGTGCTATTAGACTACTGATAAACTTATTCACTATTCATGCTTTTAATGTAATATAAATTTTTCCACATATATCAGTAGAACAGCTGATGCGCTCGATGACAACAGTCATACGTTACTTCGTCTCTCAGATTTTTGCTCTTTTCAGTAGGAATTCGCTTGAGTTCAGTCTGGAAAACATCACTAGACTTCAAGAAAACCACAGCAGTGAATATTGGAGAAATATCGGTAAGCAAAGTTATAATTTACTTTGTACAATCACGAAAAGTGAAAGGAGGGTCACTGATCAGCTGATCGCCGCTAGCTCGGCAAGCTCGGGCTTGCTTTTCTTTAACTTATCTTTCTTTTATTATTCTCCCTTCTCATTCTCATTTCATTATTTATCTATTATTATTATTATTATTTTTTTTTTTTGTTTTTTTTAAATAAATGAGATTTTTTCATCAAGTCATGTCCTCAAAAGCTACAAGTAAAAGATCTAGATCTGCAGGTTCAAACTCGTCCTCTACAAAACAGAGACCTCGCCGTGAAAATAATAAAAAAATGATTCCACCAGCGACCGCTTCAGCTACCTCTTTAGGATCTGAACCACAGCCCAGCACATCATCACAAGGAATGACTGATGAATCGCCGTTTTTTACACCGAACCCATTTCAGATCCTCCAAAATCAAAATGACAAAGAATCTATGGAATCTTCTCCTATACCCAGAGAACCACAACCTCCACCAATTTTTGTTAAAAATTTTCAACTACTTTGTGCGCATTTAAACAAATTAACCGATCCTAATAGTTATTCTTGTATAAGTAGAACCAGTGATACTAAAATATCCCCGACTACCGCCGAAAGCTACAGAAAAATAGTAAAATATCTGAGTGAGACCAAAGCTGATTTTCATACCTATCAGTTGCGCCAGGAGAGAGCTTTAAGGGTTGTGATTAGAAACCTACACCCTTCGACACCAGTTACAGCTATCAAAGAAGAACTGACGGAGATAGGCTATAAAGTGCGGCAAGTCACTAATGTCCTAAAAGATAAAATTCCAATGCCTCTATTCTTCGTGGACTTGGAACCATCAGCAGGAGTTGAAAAAGTTTACGACCTCAATAGATTGTACTATACTAGTGTAAGAGTTGAGAAACCTTACACTAAGAAAGAAATAGTTCAGTGCCATAATTGTCAGGCATATGGTCATACGAGAACTTACTGCCACCACACACCACGCTGTGTAAAATGCGGTGAGCAACATAAATCAGAAGAATGCACAAGATCAAGATCAACACCCGCTGTATGTGCTCTGTGCCTCGAGGACCACCCGGTTAACTACAAGGGATGTCAAATCTACAAGAACCTCAAAAGCAGATACCAAAAACCTCAGAATCTGGATGAAACAGCTGAACCGATCAGAAGTAGAAGACAACCTTAAAAAAAAATTGATTCCAATGTAACATTTGCCCATCTACTTGGAGGTGGGAACCAGAACAAAGAGGCCCTGCCGGAACAACGCTACTTCAAAATCCTGAACCCCTTCCACAACCACATATTCCTCAAAATTTAACCAACCATCAAAAACCTCATCCGAATCAAATTTCTCATATTCCTCCTCCATCAAATGTCACAGACCTTACAAGTTTGATGACATCCTTCATCACTGAAATCAAATCCCTTGTTATGCCGCTAATATCACTACTTACTAATCTCGTATCAAATTTAATCCCATCCTTAAAAAATCCTTAAATGACTACACCTAACTCCTTATCCATTCTCCTTTGGAATGCGAATGGTGTTAGAAATCACACTGACGAACTTACAGCATTATTGCAAGACAAAAACGTTGATGTAGCACTTATTACTGAAACTAGACTAACCACTAAACAGTTCTTTAAAATACCTCAATACGTAACATACCGTACGGACCACCCAGACGGAAAAGCCCATGCCGGTACTGCTGTCATTGTGCACCAGTCCCTCTCCCACCACATACTCCCAGTCCCCTCCTATGATTTCCTACAATGCACCGCCATAGTAATCAAGACTTTTTCTTTTCCGATCACCCTCGCATCAGCGTACTGCCCTCCTAAACATTCCATCTCCAACATTCTATTCGAATCTTTCCTCAATTCCTTAGGAAACCACTTCATTCTGGGTGCAGACATGAATGCTAAGAACCAACAATGGGGTTCCAGATCCACGAATTGTCGTGGGCGGAATTTACAGTCTGCACTCAACTCTAGACGTTTCAACCTCCTGCCTCCTGATTCCCCTACCTACTGGCCAACTGATCCTAACCGTAATCCTGACATCCTTGACTTCTTCATCCACAGCGGATTAGGCTCCCTAAACATGTCGGTGACTCGCCTTGATGAACTGTCCTCTGACCATAGTCCATTGCTCCTTAAAGTATCCCTAATTCCTATTCCTAAACCCACCCCACCGTCATTTATCAGAGGACCAGTAAACTGGGACCTTTTTCGCCAAATCCTGACCAGTGATATAGACCTCAGTGTGAAACTCAAAACTCCAGATGACCTTGACGATGCCGTAAACTCCTTCACCATCGCTATTCAACAAGCTGTTTGGACTGCCTCCTCTCCCAAGCACTCCCAGATAAGTCATAACCAAAATCATTTACCACAACACCTCATAGACCTCATCTGCACCAAACGACGATCCAGATCCTTATGGCAACGCACCCGTCACCCTACAGATCGCCGCTCCTATAACTTTTATTGTAGACAATTAAAGAGAGAGCTGGCGACCTTCCGTTCCCAATCCTTTAGTTCCTTCCTTTCTTCTCTTTCGGCTTGTGACAATTCCCTGTGGAATGTCACCAAGAAAATTTTAAAATCCCACCATATTTCCCATCCCCTCCGTCGTAGTAATGGCTCCTGGGCTGCGTCTGATGAAGACAAAGCCGAGGAACTTGCCAAATACGTTTCCGAAGTCTTCACACCTCATCCAGAATCCCATCCAAACCACACTGCAGTGGTGGAAGAGTTCCTTCAGTCTCCAATCCCGCTTTCATTACCTCCTAAAGCAGTTAATCCCTCTGAGGTCAAATATCATCTCCGAAAACTTGCACTCCGTAAATCTCCTGGATACGATCTCCTCACTCCTCAGATTCTCAGACAGCTTCCATCTAAAGCCATTATATTTCTTACATATATTTACAACTCCATTCTACGCACTACTCATTTTCCTCTCTTATGGAAACATTCCACTATAATTCTCTTCCTAAAACCAGGTAAACCTCCTAACACAACGACATCATATAGACCTATCAGCCTACTCCCAATCCTTTCAAAAATCTTTGAAAAAATCCTCCTCAAACGAATATTACCTTTATTAGAATCCCACACTATTCCTTCCCATCAGTTTGGATTCCGTTCCCAACATTCAACCGTTCAGCAAGGGCTCCGAGTCGTTGACCATATTTCCTCTGCCCTTGAGAACAAGGAGTACTGCTCGGGTGCATTTCTGGACATAACGCAAGCATTTGACCGGGTGTGGCACCCGGGATTACTCTTTAAGCTCAAAAACCATTTACCCCAATCCATATACCTAGTCCTCCGATCCTATCTATCAAACCGCTCCTTCCGAGTTCGCTGTGGTGCAGAATATTCCAATTATTATCCAGTCGAATCCGGTGTTCCTCAGGGCAGTGTCCTTGGTCCTTTCCTCTACAACATATACACGGCTGATATTCCTGTTTGCCCTAATACCTTCCTAGCAACGTACGCTGATGACACCGCTATCCTATCCTCTCACTCAGATCCCGAAATTGCATCTATAGGCCTCCAAACGCACCTTTCTCAAATTAAAGACTGGTGTAACAACTGGAGAATCAAAGTTAATCAATCCAAATGCAAACATGTCACCTTTACCCTTCGAAGACAATCCTGCCCTCCAGTTCTCTTTAACTCCGTTCCGCTTCCTTTCTCCGACACAGTCCGGTATCTTGGCTTCCTTCTGGACAAAAGACTAACTTGGAACCCGCATACTAGACTTAAACGACAAGAACTTAATCGACGATTTGGACAATTATACAGACTACTGAACAGAAATTCTAAATTATCTATCGAGAACAAACTGCTAATATACAAGACAGTACTGAAACCTATCTGGACCTACGGACTTGAACTGTGGGGGACAGCCAAATATTCTAACATCAAACGCATTCAATCCTTCCAATCAAAAGTCCTCCGAACAATAGTTAATGCTCCTTATTATGTATCCAACCATACCTTACACCGCGACCTAAATATTCCATTTATTTTAGACCTTATACCATTAAAATTCTCTAAATTTCATCAGAACCTTATCCATCACCCTAATCCCCTAGCTCAATCCTTATCCAGCTCCACACATCCTTACCATCCTCCTAGAAGGTTGAAACGGCAGTGGCCTCGAGACCTCTTGTAAAATGTATATTGGAGTTCTAGCATTGGCTAGATTCTCCACTCACGTGCTGTATGATTGTGAATTGTATATAGGTATGAGTGACTTTTGTATATATTTTATTGATTTTTTTTTGTATATATGTATATTGTATTATTATTATATAAATTTATTGTTTAGTATATATCGTGTGAATGTAGTATGAATGTTGTACTTCATCACTATTAAAAATGTCCTAAATTGGACAGAGTGTAATATTTCTCAATAAAGAATTGTTTCTAAAAAAAAAAAAAACATATATCAGTACATTTTTTTTTTTCTATCGGATATATATTATTTTTCTAGATTCCTACGTTTGATTATTTTAATTAAATGAATAATTGGTAGTGTTTTAACATTGTAACATGGTATGACGACCTTAGACCCGGTGCACAATACAGTTGACATTGTTTGCGTTAGTGTCGGTGTTTCAATGCGTGATAGGACACAGCACTAGTTAAGGGGGTTTCCCAACGTCAATTTTTTCAGCATTATTGCTGAACATCCATTAATAATGAAAATATCACGTTCATGTTAAGAATGTTAATATAAGTTTACTTGGGCGGGTTTTTCAATTGTATGGAAGAAGAAAAATTATCCTTCAAATAATATTAGTCACTAATAATATACTTAAGTATTAAAATAAAATATTTATAGGGCTGACTTGAAATTACATTGAAAATTATTGTTAGGAATGCATTAAATGTAAATAATATATTAAAATTCTGGTGGGAGCGACACACGGCTTCACTTACCTCGGTTGATAAAATTAGTTTAAGAACTATGAAATAAAGAAGATTTGAAACAAATTAATAGAATAATATTCAGTTTTGTTCGAAACATATGTTTTAGATTATAATATAACAAGTTTAAATACTTTTGTACAATAATCAGTAATAAGTGGATACCCTATTCGTCACTTAACATTCAACTTTACAACTTTGCTAATAGGATATAGTTTTTTTTTTAAATTATTAGCTTTTCAACGTTATATTATCGTCATATTACTGTTCATATGATAAAAAACACAATAAAATGACATGAACCGTTTTCACATAATAAAATGACATAAACCGTTTTCACCGCTGAGTTGACGGCTGTCCTAAAATCTATCCTTCTAGCCTTATCATCTCCAGGGGAATGAAGGAGAAATTGTTTGCTCAGACTCACTTAGTGCTCTCAGAGCTATTTCAAATCTGTTTTCTAAAAATCCCATTGCTCAGGAGGTCCACTATAGAATCAAGCAGCTAGAAGACTCTTCTAGAAGAATAATTTTTTTTTGGGTTCCCAGTCATTCTGGAATATTCGGAAACGAGCAAGTTGACAAAGCAGCAGCAGAGACTCATTCGTTAGAAGAAATAACGCCCTCCTATGTCCCACCATCAGAGTTATTTAAACCATTAAAAGCTAAAATATTATATGAATGGCAGCAGACCTGGGATATATTAGCAAATAACAAACTTAAAGACATTAAACCCACTGTCAGCTCCTGGGCTACATCTTCCAGAACATGCCGGCGGGAGGAGGTAGTTATCACCCGCCTGAGGATAGGGCACTGCCGCCTCACACATGAATATCTTATTACAAGGAAAAATCAGCCTCAATGTAATCACTGTAAAGTGACTCTCACGGTGAGTCATATTTTTGAGGACTGTCCACGGTACAGGAGAGAAATTGAAAAATGTGGGGTACCACGCCATGTCTCTGAGGCTTTGAGCGATAATGAAGCAATTATCAGCAGTGCCATCAAGTTTATAAAGAATATTCGTCTGTTTCAGCAAATATAACCAAATTTTCTTATTCTTTTTGTATTATATATATAAATAATATAATTTCATTTATATTACTTTTTCTTCTTCTTCATCATTCAGTTTAAGCTAAAATTCAATTTTATTTATTAATACTTAAATTATTATTATTATTTATTTATTTTACTTTATTGATTATTTTTATTATATTCGTGTTTTATTTGTTATTATCAGTTATTTGTTTTTTATTTATTATTATCGCTAATTTCGTTTATTTTATTTTTATTTGCCTTTATTTTTTACTATTTGTGAATGTTACTGTATTGTTTGTTTGTTTTAGTATTTTGATCGTTTTTTTCTTTTCTTATTTTATTTTATATTTTTTTTATTTTATTTTTTTCCTGAAGTCATCATTTTGGTAAATCGTTTTTTCCCTTTATTTTGTTTTTTGTAAAGATGTGAGGGCGATAATAACCATCAGCAGTTTTTTGCCCTTAAAATTAAAACAACAACAACAACAAATGACATGAACAAATATTTTTGCTCTGTTCTCCTTTATTTGGATATCAGCTTGTATATTTAACCGCTTATTATCAGTATTAATAAAATTATATAGTTATTTTTTTTTTAATATGCAAAACTTAAGGTCCTTTAGAGGATGACGAAAAAATCGGTATTTAAGCTCTTTCAGACTATTTCAATCAAAATGAAGCCTATATGATATCCAAGCCCATTAAATTTTACATCGATATAGTGAGTTTAATAAAAATCATTAAAGCCGTTTTTGTGAGAATTTTATAAAGGTGCAAAATGCATGGTATAAAGTGGCTCTTCGGGTTAGATGATTTTTTTTTTTAAATGTTGTTATAACATCTCAGGCATTTACGAATTTACAAAATGAAATTTCAATTTTACATAACTTAACCTTTTTCTAGCCAGGCATACAGACCTTTTTGCGGAACTTGGTCGTTTAGACCCAGAGGAACGTGTATTTTCGGTGAAACATCGAATTCGAAAATTTTACGACCGCAATGCTTTCACTTAATATATATTTCAATATTGCTAAGTGAAAGTATGAGAGTGCTGAGACTCATATTAAAGTATTCATTGTACACGCAATGGCCGGTTAAAATTTCCGTAATTCCCAGCGTCTGTTTTGTTGGGAGAGGGAGGGGGGAGGGGATAGAGATAACAAGTTTTTAGTATATATCTAAAAAACGCTGCAAATTATTACACAATGGTTTATTATTTCCAAATAACTATATTAGGGTATAACTGTTTATAGACAATTAACTAATATTAAAAGCAATAATTCAGAGAAAAATGGCTTATTACCACTACTTATTTCAAAATTATGTTATCTCTGCTATTTTTCCAATTTATTTTATATGTAGGAAATTTAATCATCTATCAAATATCTCTAACAACAGAAATACCAATAACCCACTTTTTTTTTATTCATTTACTTATTAATTCGCACGGCGTTGAGTTATGGATGGAGATATTGGTAAAATTTCAATTTTTTCTTATTGTTTTGTCTATATTTTATGATTAATCGCGGTGTAGTATTCTAAAAAGCTTTGTCGGTGTGTATATATATATATTATATATATATATATATATATTATATATTTATATTACACATATATATATATATATATATATATATATATATATATATATATAATATATACATATATATACAGGCAAGATTTAAATTTTGTTCTTTTCTTTTTTTTCGTTGCGGGATCCTGATCCTAAAACTTAGTACAATAATTTCTTTATCTTTAAAAATAACTATGTAATTAAATTAAATCATTATTATTCGGCTGCAATTTTGAAACTAATTGGCTGATATTAACGTTTAGGTGTTAAGATCATCGCCGAATATCCTGTTTTTTTGTGCCAAATTAAAGAAAATAATGGTCCGGTGTTGTTCAAACAGATGTTTTCTTTTTTGTTATTCAGGTTCTATATATGCTCTCTTTTACGTTATCTTGAAACGTTAGCTTAAGGGAGGAATAATTGTTTTTATTTTGTTTGATTACAAAGGTTCTTCATTGAAAAATAAATAAAAAACTAACAACAATATTTATTGTAAACATAGTTAGAAACAAACTTAAAGAACTTATAATCATAACGGAAGTACTTCAGGGATAATATTAAACGATTCATTAATTTCAGTATAAATGCTCCAGACATGACATTACGGTCCAAAATATCAATACATAATTCGATATTGATTGTTTAATATTTCATTAATAAATAAACTCAATATCAATGTTGATCTTTAGAACCGCGATTTCAATTAGTTTCAAGTAATTTTACTAGCAGTTGGGAATCAATTAAGATTTTCTCTGAAATATCTCCTTCAACATTTATTTAAGCATCTATCAAAAAATATATATGACTATTATTATAGAATCCTCAGGAGTACTTTAACTTTGTTCATTATAACGCTAACGATAAAAATATTAGTTTTTGAGATAATGATGATTTTTTTTTTATATATATATTTAACCTTTGAGGTTTTTACAATAACTGATTCTTATATATCTCCAAAGTTTAAATTCACTAAACTCTACTATTAACAAAAAATTAACGATATTCTGTGGTTATTGTTAATTGTTAATTAGGGCTTCAAGGCATAAAAAATCAAAGGTCATCAACGCCTATACGAACGCACATATAATTGTTAGACATTTAGAAGAAGGAGGAAATAAATAAATAATAGTAATTATAAATAAACTGTATAAATAGGGAAATCAATTAGTATTTGTTGTATATGTATGTAGTATGTATGTTGTATATGTAAGTATGTATGTATGTTGTATATGTAAGTATGTATATGTTGTATATTTAAGTATGTATGTATGTTGTAAGGCTTAAACACCAAACATTTTTTAATTACAATGTAGGGCTATTGTCATATGCTGTGGTTTTACGACATGTATTGAATGTAAATTATGTATTAAAAATTAATTAATGACTTGATACATTTTCATAGATATAAGTGTTTAACATGTTCACAAAAACGTAACTTTATTAATCAATTATTTTTACTTTTAAAAAATAGTATAATGAAAGCAAATTAAGGTTAAACAATTAAAATATAATTTATTAATACGTAAAAACTGTACTTACTAACTTAGTTTCTATGTATGTTAAATAAAACTAATTTGTAGAATATTGTTGGAGAAAAGTATATAGGGTGTCTCATAAATGTCTCGTAATATTTTGAGAGCAGATACTAGACCTTAGGTGGAACAAAAAGGTTCATAAGACCCATTTCCGAATCTCAACGGTTGAGCAGGAAAATGAGTTTTAGAACGTTTTTTGATGTTATCTATAGTTTTAATCGCAAAAACTAAAAGATCTCGACTTAATTTGCTCCCACAGAAAAATCAATGGCACCAAATGAAAGAAGAGAAAATTTTCTGGAAGATTAAGAGGTTGAACTCTTAAAATAGGAACGTAAGTGTCGCACAACGTTTTGCAGAAGATTAAATTATAATATTTCTAAGAATTTTCATACATTTCAAGGAGCTATGACTCTTCTATCGTTAGGTTTTAAATTTTTTTGGATATCAGAACAACTTCTTCATTTAATTAGCTTTAAAATGGTACAAAAGAAATCAAATTTCACTGGCGAATCAAGAATGCGAGGAGCCAAGAATAAAAAAGGCATCACTTGTAGTGGGGTAGTTGGGTGGTTAGCATAACAGCCTCCTTTGCCAAAGGTTACGGGTTCAAACCCGCAGATGTTCCTAGGATTTTTTAATGGGAGTAAAAAATCCTTAGTTATGCCGTCCTTCGGAGTTAAAAGGAGGCCCCGAGCCTTTACGAAGTCAGTTACTCGTTAAAGATCCCTATCTTAATAAACCTGGATTGGCAAAATTTAAGACTCCCACTGTAGCATCATCAGATTAGCCATAGTAGCATAAAGTGACGTTAAATAAATGAACAATTAAACAAACAAGAATAAAAAAAATTAAAATAAAATTTTTGCTTAATACAAATCTGATAAATCTCTAGTTATGAAAACTATCGAAAACAGCAAGAAACCCAAAGTTTTATTATCCTCCCTAACTGTTGAGAATCGGACTATGGGTCATATAAACTTGTTTGTTCCGCTTAAGGTCTAGTATCTGCTATCACAATATGACGAGGGATTTATGAGACAGCCTGTATATAAATCTTTATTTTTCCAATTTTATACCCAGTATTATGTAAAGTAAGTTTATTTGATGCATTTTTAAACCCCCCCCAAAAAAAAAAAAAAAAAAAAAAGTATCCATTTTTTAAAAATTAAAAATGTCAATTTTTTTTTGTCAAAATTGTCTTTAAAAGATAAAAATTAATAACCAACAGGGGACAACAACCATCACACCTCACATAGTCTTTGGCCCCTTATGGATTAGGGTCATCCTATTTACTGTAGAAGGTGCAAACTGAATTATTATTAAAAATAGGTCAACAATGCAAGTCTTACAATTTTAACTTTTCTATTGCATCTGCATAGAGAAAACTAAGGTGCTTTGAATCTGTTTTATAATTTATTGTATTTTTCATATTTTTGTTTATATATATATTATATATATATATATATATATATATATATATGGATTCTTTTTCTATAAAAACTATTTTTTTCTATTTCCAAAACTTTAGGTTCAAAATCAAAATTGTGGTTAAGTTAAATACTATGTTGTGCTGATGCTATATTTTTAATATTTTTGCAATTATTGCTGTGCTGTTATCTTAAAAAAAATAATATGATAGAAACATAGTTAATGCTTTATGAGAAACATCATTTAATCAAGAAAATAATATAGTACTGAGAGAATTTATTTGAGAATATAACCAATCATCGCCAGAATTAATTTTTGTATTTTTAAAATGTTAATATATTAAATTCATAGTCTGTAATATTTTTCAAGACTTATTTTTTGTTTTGCTTTGGTAAATCACTTAAACTACTTGAGTGATTAATCGAAAAATCTTCTCTGTTTCTGGAAGGAACAAACAGGCCGCATGATACAGAATGACAGTAGGAAGTCATTGGAATAAAAGAAGACGAGAAACATTCTTGTTTTGGCTGATTTCTAAGGAAAGCTTTCCTTGCCAAATGACCACTCTTCTTGGAAGTCATTAATAAAACTCGGTTTTATTTCAACTGAGAAATAATATTGAGGGGCTACCTTATCTCGCTTGAGGTAGATATTTCAATTCGGACTGTTGGGGGTTGATTTTTACTTTGTGATAGTTCCACTATATGGGCCTCAAACTTTACTCACATGCTATGATTTAACGTCAATTAATTAATATATATGTATATAATATAAAATACACACACACATATTAATTAAATCACATTACATTTGTGTGATAAATAATTCATTATACTCATTAATGCAAGAATATTTCTTGTCTTCTATTATTCCAGTATACTGTCATTCAGTATCAAGGGGTTTATTTGTTCCTTCCAGAAACAAAGAACATTCTTCCATTAACCACTCAACGGTTAGAGAAAAAAATATAACTTTGAGCTTATTGCTGTTTTCCATAGTTCTCATGAGGAAAACTGTTCAATGAAAAACACGGATTGCAGCAAATTTTTTTTTTTAATTTAAATTTACAACTGTATTACTAAATACACCAAGTAAATTAGATGACTATATATATATATATATATATATATATATATATATATATATATATATATATATATATAATTATATACATATATATGGATACACAAATATAAAATATTATAAAATGTAAACATTTGTCAGATAGAAAATGTCTCGAGTGATACGTTTTAAAAACCCGCACAACTGAGCTGCTATAACAAATAGACATTCTTCTTATTGAAGGCGTTTTGCTGCCTAGGTTCTAAGCTTATTGTGTGTCTAAGTTGTAGATTTGCATTCTTAACATCTATTTACCCATATAAATATATAAGTTTTGAGCACACCAAAGTTTTCATGCAGAACTTAAAAGAGAAAAAATGAGGGGAGCATTGAGACATTCGGCATGGGTAAGCTTTTCCATGGTATAAAATGGGTATTAATATTTAAATTGAATATTTTCTCTTTTTAACCCAGTGAAATTAAAATAAAGAATTAGAGTCGCCATGAAGTTACAAAATCATTATATAAGCCTTTAATGATTCCAAAACACAATGATTCAGTTGAGGAACCCTAAATTCCGGAATATTTCTATCGAACACAGTTTTATTTAGTAGCATATTTTTCAAAATTTATCTTGGTGTATTGTTTGGAATATCTTTCATTTATATTATATCATTCTTTTACAATACTTTCTAGAGCTATTTAAGTTTGCTTCCGTTTCAGGGATTTAGTACTATTTAATTGTATTTCATTTTGTAGGTAATTAATTGCATTGTATCCATTACATTGCATTTCATTTTGTATGTAATTAATTGTATTGTATCCATTACATTGTATTTCATTTTGTACGTAATGAATTGTATTTTATCCATTACATTTTATTTTGTAAAAAGTATTTCATTAATCGTATTCTGTGTTGAACACACGGCCTACAGCCAATGCCTTAATACTTCGTTAATACAATTTCTCTAAATGTGAATTTAAATAAACCATTATTATTTTTATCGATTACGTCTAAATTACTTGAAGTGTTGAAAATAACAACAATTAAAAATTTTTATGTGAGAGGAACTTAGTTTTTTGAATAAACAAAACTCGTAACTAATCAATTGAAAAATCCTGGAATACCCCAGCGATGGCAGAAACTATTAAATAAATAAATGTTAGTTTAAGTGTTATTTGTAAGGCCAAAACAAACAAGAAGGTGAACTCACCAGTAAATATATTAATTTAAATGTTAATCTCCTAATTTATTAAGGGAACAAGAAAAAAAATATTGAATTCACAACCTGAGGTTTTCATTTTTAATCCCTAATAAGTTCTAAGGGTATCATTTAAGTACAAATTCAAATGTCTTACTTTTTATGACATATTTTAGAAAGTACGTTTTTAAGAGTTTTAAGGAAAAGTGTGATTGATGGATATATAGTTTAATACGAGTGTAGGATATTGATTGCCCAACTTCTGTAACTTCTAGTTTTCACAGGGGGAAAACCTGCTAATTTTATTAATCAAGTGTTTATGGTCAACATGCGAAAATTCATACGCTGGTATATGTTTACAACAGACTGACGTGAGCCTGTGATAAGGAGACACTAATGAAATATCGCAGCTGTTTATACAAAGGCTCTGCGGTGATTTGGCAACCATCACCCCTCCCAAATGATAGCATATTTACCTTACCCTCTAAATGGCTAATCTACTGAAAATTCGCTAAATTAGTCCTAATATACATAATTCATACATGTATTGCTATAAAAATTAAGGGACTAAAGATTATACGGTAATTCATATATCATACGATTAAGGGTAAGTTATCTGCTTCGATAATATTAATATAAAAAAGAATTACCCATGGGTAAAAATTTGATTATTATATACTTATATGATTAAAACTTCACTGATTAGGTTTGTGTGCACAAACTTTTTTTATACGTTTAATATATATATAAATAAATAAATAAATAAATTCTTTATTATTCTGGGACAAGTCCCTTTGGAATAATATCTACATAACATGTAAATTGGACTTAAGAGTCTTAGAGAAATTAATTATTTATAAACAATTTGACTAAAACTAACAGAAAACAGACATACGCAAATATGTTGAAAATAGAATAAAATAGAGTCAATTACAATTTTGTTCTGACTGGATGGTCATGAGATGAATGAATAAGCGAGATTTGAATGCAGGAAGAGAGTTGGAGTGACGGATAGAAAGAGGAATAGAATTCCATAGGATTGAGGATCGGATAAGGAACGATCTGTCGAAATGTGCAGATTGGTGGGCCGTTGTGTATAAATCTGAAGGCCTAGAGCGTGTACAGCGGGAATGGACAGAGGATTTGAATTGTAAAAGGTTGAAAATGTATGATGGACGGCGGGATTGAATAACTTGGTATAGGAATGATGCAAGGAAATACTTCCGACGATTGGAAGGATAAAGCCACTTCAACTCGCTATAAAATTTGGAGACGGAGGTGTACCTCGGGACCCCGAAGATAAATCGAACAAAGCAATTAATTAGGCGTTTTATTTTTACTTCGAGATCCCCAGAAACACAACCGTATACGGTACAGCAGTAGTCGAAGTGGGAGAATATTAGAGAGGTAACGAGGAGCTTCCGGGTTTCATACGGGAATAGGTGACGAAGGGAATTCAGTCGCTTTAAGGTGTAAAAGGTGCGGCGGGAAATTTCGGAAATATGGTACTTGAAAGAGAGGGTTTGATCAAAGGTTACTCCCAGATTCCTGACGGTCGGATAAAACTTTATAGGGTTACCATTTAGGAAGAGGGTTGGGATATGTGGAACAGTTTTCAAGAAGTGATGGGATCCTATTACAATGGCCTTTGTTTTTTCAATATTTAGTTTTAGTTTGTTGACTACAGCCCAGTGACTTATTCGATCTAAGTCCTCTTGTAGTCTTTTTGTTGCTGGCAATAGGTCGGGAGGTGGAAAGGAAAGGTAAATTTGAAAATCGTCTGCATAGAGGTGGAATATATATATATATATATATATATATATATATATATATATATATATATATATATATATATATATATATAACGTATTTTCGGAGATTTAGAATTACTGATGAAGACTGTCTAGACAGAGAGAGGTTTAGGAACAGACTCCCTGATTTTTGCGGATGAGAGAACAAGGTGTAAGAATGGGAGTTAGGCAGAGGAGCAGCAGTCGAAGAGAATGAATAAGCAGAAGAAATAAACACGTAAAAATGTAATATCGGTGCATTCCTTTGTTAGCAAGGCAAAGACATAAAAAATAAATAAATTAAAAAAAAAAGATTAAACAAAAACGTAATTGCGAATCAAGATAGATTGTTAAGAAAACAGGATCGGTTACAAAATAAAATATACTATTTAATGAGTGCCGGCGATACGTTATAAATCAAATCGCTTGCCTAACCAAAGTTATGACGAAAAACAAGAAAGAGGACTGTTACAATTAAAATACAACCTGCTATTAAAGCCCATTTATTGTTAGACGAATACAGAGAGTAAAATCAAAATAGTTTAATTCGCTTTCGCTTAATGCGTGTCTGTGTTTATTCAATTGCATATAATAACTTTTCATTATTCCTTATTTGTGAAGAAAATATGTTTTCTACATCAGTTGGTTAATTTTTTTTATATATTTAAGGAATAATGTAAATACAACACTCCGACAAGACTTTTCATTATTCCTTATTTGTGAAGAAAATATGTTTTCTACATCAGTTGGTTAAATTTTTTTATATATTTAAGAAATAATGTAAATACGACACTCCGACAAGACAATTTAAAAAATTGTGAATAAGACACCTTCGTGGTCAATATGAAATAATAAACAAGTAATTTCTTGTACCTTCAATAAAACCTTTTATATCTATTTACTTTTAATTTTTGAGAAAAAAATTAAGGAGTACTTTCAAATGGTGAACTCTATGGCTTAAAGGTCATCATGAAGCATGTGTAGTAAGATTGTTTTACATTTTATTAAAAATAATTTTTAAAATTGAAGAATATTGAAAACACAAGGAGCGAATAAAGTTAAAAGTAAGATACAGAGGAATGGGTTAAGTAAGATACAGATGGCTGTTGTTAATGATAAGAAAAATATATTAATGATAAATAATTAATACGGAGTTCTTCCACAAACGTTTATTGTACATCAGTAATTATTTGGATTTTACGTTTCGGGTTTTTCCCCCATCTTCAGAAGTCACTGACAGAAATGTATACATATAAATATACAGTTATGTATGTAGATGTCCATTTTTTTTTTCAAATTTTGTCAGTAATAAATTAAATAAAAATCATTATTTAAAAAAAATCGTGACTTTAAAAAAAATGCATTATTGACGAAATTTGAAAAATGGATATCTACATAACTTATAAATTGCTGTCAATGAATTTGTGGAGAAAACCCCCGAAACGAAGACTCCATATAATTACAGGTGTAAAATAAACTTTCAGGGGAGAGCTTAGTACCAATTATTTATCAAACAACACCCTATAAATCGGCTTCAAGTAGTTCAGATATGAATTGCGGATTAGAAATTTCAATGAAAATCACTTATTATAGATAAAATATTAATCGTGTATATGTCTATGATAGTGTTTGTTAGCTCATGGTCAAACTTTAAATTGATTTTCTCATCATTGTCCATAATTGTTCTTTTGGTTAAATATTTGTTCGATAAATATTAGGCCGTTCAACAAAAGAAATCTTGGATTTACTTTTTTAAACAATTTATTTAATTTCCAGTCATCGCAACGTTTCAGCCTCTAGGGCCATTCTCAAGCTTCTATAATCAATTAAAATTTTATTGCATTTATACATTTTCAACACATAATAAATTATTTTTAATAATTATGTCACCTACCACATAATCACATACATATGTCACATACCTCACCCCAAGTTTAGTCGCGCATGAGAACACCTATAAGACGGCCGAAAACTGTTGAGTAAGTTAATAAAAATGTTTCTTTTCTTTTTGAATAAATAGATCCCTTTTTTATATGATGATGGAATATAATATGATATTTTTGAGTACAGGTTTTTTTGAAAAATGATATTTTTAAAAATAATGACGACGCTGCTGATAAGCGGTGAAATGAATTGATATGTAACATGTATATGCATGGTAGGTGACATAATTATTAAAAAAAAAAAAAAATATACCAAGATTTCTTTTGTAGAACGGCCTTATATTTATCGAACAAACTTTAAATTGATAATTGAAGAAAAAAAAGAAATTATAGTTTATAAACAGCTGAAACTTTATTATAATAGAAGCTATATTTGAAAGAAGGAAAAAGTATAAATTTATGTTTCTGAATTTTCTGACAGTCGCGTTTGACATTCAATTATATCAGTACTATTTTCTACTTCATTGACACGTGGATTTAATATCCATTCTTGTATTAATGTCGGAACCAACTATTCTCGATTTTTCCTAAAACTCTATTTCTACAGAGAAACCCTTTTTTTCTCTTCTATTTCATGGATAGAGGCGGAGTGTGATCATATGTTTTGCTACAAAGTGTGACCTATTTATATTTGTTATTAAATTATTATTGTCTACTTTTTGGTGATTAGTCGGGATTTTCTTACCGATTAGGTAAGAAATTCGCGCACTATGGTTGCTAAGAAAGAAATCATCAAAAGTCAAAGAGTGCTCCCCGTTCGGCAGTTAAAGTCTACCTCTACGTCAGCAAAAAGTAAGGTTATCTCAACTACTTCTAACATTATTGATTCTAAAAAAATTAGTGATGTAAAAGTCAATGAAGCACTAAGCCTAGAAGCTGGACCAAGCAATGTAGGAGAATGGCATCAAGTGTCCCCACGTAAGGCTGGATCTCCGAGGGCAGCAGTGACCACCGCTCAGGACAAACAGGTTAGCTTTCAATCATTAAATCCCTTTAGTGTTTTAACGACTGACGTGGATCCACAAGGTAATACTATCAACGAAGCCAGTAAAACTGAACCTCTGAAACCCCCACCGATTTATGTAAAATCAGTCAGTAACTTCAGAATGCTTTGTGACGAACTTACCAAAGAAGTAGGATCTAACGGATTTACATTGAAATCCGGAGCGAACAATGTTGTTATCATGTCTGAAAATTCTGATGGTTACAGGCGGATATCTAGGTATCTGAAAGAAAAAAATGCAGAGTTTCATACATATCAGCTCCCTGAGGATCGACCTTTTCGCGTTGTTATAAGAAACTTACATCACACTATAGGATGTGATTTAATTAAAACGGAATTAGAAGACCTGGGCTATCGTGTATTTGGTGTCCATAATATCCTTCATCCAAAGACAAAGACCCCATTACCCTTATTTTTTGTTGATTTAGAGAAAAACAATAAGAGTTCCGAAATCTTCTCGCTACAATTTTTGTATCATACAAAAATTAAAGTTGAGGAACCCAGAAAAAGAAATGAAATTGCTCAATGCAAAAGGTGTCAATCTTATGGCCACACGAAAACGTATTGTAATTTAAAACCACGATGCGTCAAGTGCGCTGGACCTCATCTTACATCTAGTTGCAAAAAACCCCAAGACCAACCGCCTAAATGTGTGCTTTGTGAAGACGCTCACCCAGCTAATTATAGAGGATGCAGTGTGCACAAGCAATTGAAAAAACTTAGGCAGGGCCCAGCAAGACGTCTCTACTTTTATGGAGGACAGGAAACGAACCAGAGCTCAGTAGAAGAAAAAGAAGAAGCCATAACCTTCGTCCAGAGAAACAGATCAGTAAGTAATTTTGAGCCACCGCCACAATTACTAACTGACTGTGTTCAGGTTGCTACGCAACCAACATACTCACAAACCATGACCAGGACACCTAATGACGTTGTACCAATACCTAACCTCACAGCCCAAAATGTACCAGATGTGACGACACAACTTACTGACTTTATAAACGAATTTAAAAATCTTGTTACGCCCCTGATAAAGTTACTTACTTCGCTGTTGCAGCATGTCCTTCCGATCCTTATTAAATGAGAGGACTGAAAGTAATTCTTTGGAATGCCAACGGTGTCCTATCCCGTAAGAACGAACTCGAAATTTTTCTTAGCGACAATGACATAGACGTGGCCCTACTAACTGAGACTCACTTGACAAAATGTAAACCGTTTCATTTACCTTCTTATATTACCTACAGGACTGACCATCCTTCAAATACAGCCAAGGGAGGTACCCTCATTCTTATTAAGAGTTCAATCAGTCACCACTTTAATGCTTCTGAGGGCTTCGAGGATTTTCAGTGTACATCAATAATTGTTGATGTACTCAATTTCAATTTGAACATTGCAGCTCTATATTGTCCCCCTCGTGGAAATTTGTCTATTCAAACGTTTGAGCACTTGTTACATTCTTTGGGTAACAGATTTTTATGTGGTGGGGATTATAATGCCAAGAACCAGGTATGGGGTAGCAGGATGACAAACACCAGGGGCAGAGCCCTACACAATGCAATTCTTGCTAAGCGATGTAAATTCCTATCTCCGCCCTCACCGACATATTGGCCTATGGATGTTAATAGGGTGCCTGACATCTTGGATTTCTTCATCACTAAGGGATTTAATTTGCACCACTGTAACATCACTGACCTGACTGACTTATCTTCTGATCACTCCCCCCTTCTTTTAACTATAGATTCTAAACCGCTAATTAAAACTCCGCGACCAACATTAACGCCTGGGAAAATTGATTGGTGTAATTTTAGATTATGCATTGAAAATTCATTGTCGCTTAATACTGATATACGGACACCAGATGATTTAGACGATGCAGTATATCACCTAACGCGAACCATTCAAAAGTCCGCCTGGGATTCTAATCTGCCCAAGAAAACGACAGACAGACACCAACAAAATTATCTCCCTCCAGGTGTTCGTCACCTTGTTATCCTGAAAAGAAAAGCTAGAAAATTATGGCAACAGACTCGTTACCCATCGGACAGACATAATTTTAATAAACTAACTCGTCAGCTTAAAGAGGAAATAAGACGTTCAAAAACTGAAAACTTTAATAACTTCTTGAAACGTACATCGACTGGTGAGAAACCATTATGGAATTTGACCAAACGGATACTCCAACATCACGAAGTTTCTCATCCGCTTCGATATCCTGACGGTTCTTGGGCAAAATCAGACGCACAAAAAGCTCAATTGTTTGCTAACCATCTCAGTGGGACTTTTAAAACTCATGATGATATTAATGACAGACTATGTACAACTCTTGTTCAATCCCAACTTAACGTGCCCTTACCAATGACATTACCTCCAAAAGCAATTCATCCGTACGAAGTTCGTGATATTATTAAGAGCTTGCCGAACAATAAAGCTCCAGGGTTTGACTTAATTACGAATTTCATTATTAAAAATTTACCATGGAAAGCAATCCTTTTTTTAACCAATATTTATAATTCAATTTTCAAAATCACGTATTTTCCAGTCTTGTGGAAATATTCAGAAGTTATCATGGTGCTAAAACCAAATAAATCCTCAGACTGTTTAAATTCCTATCGCCCGATCAGCCTTCTTCCTTCGTTCTCAAAATTATTCGAAAAAATACTTCTTCACCGTTTAGATTCTCTTGAAATATTAAAGTTTATACCCAATCATCAGTTCGGCTTTAAAAAACATCATTCCACTATACAACAATCTCATCGTTTAGTTGATTTCATTTCAAATTCACTAGAGTCAAAAAAATATTGTCCAGGTGTTTTCCTTGACATTAGTCAGGCTTTCAACAAGGTTTGGCACGAAGGATTGCTTTGCAAACTGAAAATTTTACTTCCACCTACGTTCTATTTAATATTCCTTTCATACCTTTCGGATAGACATTTTTCTGTCAAAGTCGGGACCGAACTCTCAGACATTCAGCAAATTAAGGCAGGTGTACCTCAGGGCAGTGTTTTAGGACCAATATTGTTTAACATTTATATGTCAGATCTTCCCCAGCACAATAGGACTCTTTTGGCTACTTTTGCTGATGATACAGCTGTTCTTTGTTCAGATAAGGATCCTTTACAAGCGGCAATATCCCTCCAAAACCACCTTGATGAAATTTCTGCTTGGGCTTCTAGATGGAAAATAAAGATGAACGAGTCCAAGAGTGCTCATGTAGTGTTCACCCTGAACCACAAACCTTCTCCTCCCATTAACTTTAATAATATTCCTATTCCGCCTTCCGACGAAATTCGATATTTAGGTATTCACTTGGACAAAAGACTGACCTGGAGTACCCACATTCGACAAAAACGCAAAGAACTCAACAGACGATACGGTCTTTTATCTAGATTACTTGACAGACGCTCTAAATTATCATTAACCAACAAACTAACTCTTTACAAAGTTTTGCTAAAACCAATCTGGACATACGGGATAGAACTGTGGGGCTCTGCCAAACCAACAAGTATCCAAAGAATACAGTCCTTTCAGTCGAAAGTGCTGCGCAAAATAGTGGACGCACCGTTCTACGTAACAAATGACGTTATACATAACGACTTAAACATTCCGACTATTTCAGCCACTGCTACAGAACAATACAATAACTTCCACCAAAGACTAACATACAACACCAACCCTCTTACAGAAACATTAAAATGCTCTACGAATCCTTACAGCCCACCCCGACGACTACGCAGGCGGTGGCCAAGAGATATGCTGATCACTTAACGAACTCTGCTATGATGAGCCGCTGCTTCAGCAGTCCACAAATTTGCTTATTGCAAAAGAAATGCAGATGGCAAATTAAATTTTATGTCAAATTTTTTGTTTTGTAATAAATATTTCATGGATATTGTTAAAATTGGGCATTATGTAATAAGAATATAGATTCAGGCACTTAAAAAAATGAAGTGTTTGTTAAAATTTGGCACTATGTAATAAGAATAGAGATTCAGGCACTTAAAAATAATACAGTGTTTTTAACAAATAACCATGTAATTATAGTTGCTGCAAAAACACAGTGAGATAATTTTACATTTTAGCTGATATCAATATCATTTTATCAAGTAAGAGTTTCATATTTTGAATATACAGTTTCACATTCGGCCAGATCAAACCTGAGGACATGAAAATATTTTTGAAACTAGAATTCAATTTCGGAATATATTTCAATATTCGCTGGTTTAAAAATATAAATGTTTTGATTTTATGTTACATTATTATGCTATATCAATTATGTAACATAAAATCCACCAGTGTCTTTTTTCCTTTGGACTGCTGAGTGAGAAAAAGAGCTTTTCGAGACACTTGAGTTGGAGAGATTTAGTTTTATTATTCGGTGTATGTTTAAGGCAAATGTCCTATATCCAACTCTTGAGTCACATTGTTTTTAGAAAAAAAAATATAATAATAATAAAAACTGACAAACTGTTCAAAAAACTAAGAAATTCGATTTAAATCTCATCTCTCCCTCAGAAATTGGATTAATAACCAATATTGAGGTTTCTGTTTCGAGTGGGGACTATTCAATTATCGTCACAAACTGAATCGACATACATAGCTAACGGATACCGCCTGCATATTGCTTTTCATAAATATGATAGAGAATCATTCGATTATAGAAATATTCTTTTTTATATAACTGTAGTTAAAATAGATATTTCAGTGAATATATTTTTTTTTAATAGTTTTGTCTGTTATTAAAACAGGATTCTGGGAGGAGGTGATTAATGTGTGTGTTCAAAATCATCTATTTTCCTTTTTAAGAAATAAACTATGGAAAGTTGCCATGCAATGAAAAAACAAAACAAAAAAACTATGGGAATAAATAGAATCTTGAAATATATAAGAAACGTTGACAACAATATTTCATGATAATGTTGTAAATCCTACGCGTTAACATATCTCCTAATGTTTGAAAATAAAATCTGTTCAACATACCAATTTATATTTTTTTTAAAATAAATTTGATAGCTCAAAGTATTTCCATTTTTAAGTACCCTAGGTTTATAAATTATCAAGGTTCTGTAGGTTAATTGAATTTAAATATCATCTGTTTTGATTGTTAATATATGATATTGGCATCCCTTGTGGGGAATAAACGACATTGAGTGCTGAAAATTTAAGACAAATTAAAAAGAAGTTAATGAACTGTATATAGCCATTTCTAGAGAATAAATAATAGGAAAAAATGAAAGAGCGTAAAGCCTTGAATTAAAAAGGATGGTATGAGAGGTAAATCTCTATTTCAGCTGGACGATAAGGTGTGATTTTCCTTGCAGGGGCATTCCAGTGCTGATGCAAAAGGAATCGGATTATCAATTTGACACTGTCCAATACTGTCTAGTGAAATAGAGAAAAACGTCAAGGAATAAAATCAAATTCTTATGGGATTTCTTTTATTCACCATCTATGATTATAATGTAATTCATTATGACATGGGAGAATGTGTTAATTAATGGAATATTTATATTTAGTGGAGTGTTAAAAATCCCTCACATTTACGAATGTAGGAAGCTTTGCAAGACACAAGTTTCTGTAGACACTCTCTAAAAGAAATCAAAAGAAGTGAGTCGAACCTCTCAGAAGAATATCGCTATCGATTTCTTATTCATGGCATTTGAACTGCGTCAGTTTGCGATCTGAATATGTTATTTATTTATCATATTTTATCTTCCTATCTTGCTGATTCTTTCTCCTTCACCATATCCCTGGTATCCCTTAGTAAAAGTACTCACACGGTAGATTTGTGACCTTTTAATAATGAGTAGTCACTTAAGCAATACAGGTATTCCGATTTGGTACTTGCACGTACTCCGATTTGGTACTTGTAGTATCATTTAATCCATTTTGTGAGTGCAATTATTTTATAATTACTATTATTTAATATTATTTTAGAATCCAAGAAGATATAAATAGCATTAATCGCTGGGCTTCGGAAAATAAACTGAGTCTGAATCCAGTGAAAGCAAAGGCGATGTTTATTGGTTCAAAACCTACCCTCCATTCACTTCATTGCTGCTCACTACTTTTTCCCAATAAAACTCCTATCAAATTACAAAAATCCCTAAAAAATCTAGGAGTTATGTTTAATCAAAACTTAACGTGGAGTTACCATATTTCCCAAATTACCAGAAAACCTATCTCTATCCTCAAACAGCTCCCACGTTTCCGTGACTCTTTTTCTAGAAGTACCCGTCATCTCTTAGTATTTTCTCTCATTCTCCCCTACTTTGAATATGGATATAGGGGGCTTAGTGAAGAAAATGAGATAAGGCTAAAAAGATTAATGAATAGGTTCATAAGATTTATGTTCGCCCTCCCAGACAGCCACACGTCTCTCGCTGGTATTCTGGTCATAGGCGGCTCTATCCCGAATCTTGAAGAAAATACCAACTTGGCATCTTCCTATTCCAATCCTTGCAGTCCAGAAAACCTTCCTATACTTCGACTTTACTTCGCGCTCTTCCGTGCACATCCTAAATACATGATCCCAACTCATCGATCCATACCTTCCTATGAAAAGTCCTTCATCATCCGTGTTACCATACTTTGGAACTCATTACCCTTCTTCCTCCGTATAGTGTCATCCCGAACCACTTTCAAACACCGATTATTTATCCATCTCCTGAAAAATCAATCTTCCGCAAATTTGTGATAAATCTAGACTTTGATGTACATAACTAAACTAATTTGATGTTATCTGTTTTTATTCGTATCTTTCATTTATATTAACTTTAATAGTAAGTTAACTAAATAATTATGTATCAAATGAAGCCAGACAAATTCAAATTCTCTTCACTGTATATTGTTCTTAGGGGACGAAATGTCCCAGAATAAAATTAGTTTTCATTTATTAATTAAACCTTGACAAGCGGTTGATGTTTAGTTGAAATTAGAGATGAAATACTTCTTTTGATTAAATCGAATTTTTATTTACATTAAATGATGCTTAATTTTCCTTAGGGAGGAAACCAAGCAGGTTGAAAGAGCTCGCTATTTTTTCAAACACTGTCTATATGCAAATAAATTTATTTATTTAACGTCACTTTATGCTACTATGGCTAATCGGATGATGCTACAGTGGGAGTCCTAAATTTTGCCTATCCAGGTTTCATTAGGATAGGGATCTTTAACGAGTACCTGACATCGCACAGGCTCGGGACCACCTTGCAAATAAATTAAAACATTAAATACGTGCTTTGAAGTGAAACAGTATCTATTCACATCTTTTATTCCAATATCTTATTATATTTTGATTTTTGGGAGACTTGGATTCTCTTTCCCCCTACACTACGATCATTTGATAATTTTCTCATTTGGAAACATCAGACAAGTACACACCTTACTGTTTTTCAATAAATAAAAAAAAAAAACTCTTTGATCATTTTAAATATTGTTGGTTAGGGAATAAAACTTTTTTCGAAAAATTCTATATTTGAATTTAAACCACTGCATCATGCATATAAAGTTGAAATATTTCTAAATGTAAAGATTGATGACATAATTTCATAAGGAAAAAATTCTCATACAAATATGTTGTATGGAGTGGAGGACGTCCGTAAATTCTTTTATATTATTTATTAGATTAAAAATATACCAATATCACAAGGTATTTATTTTTAAATGCTGAAAGTAGCAATAATCTGGAAAGATAGGATAATTCAGTATAATTTGATCCACGATTGATTCCTAAACCTTCTCTTTCCTGATTTAGTTAAACTCATTTCTCTCGAAGGGTATCAGAATCGATACCGATCTAACTCGAGAAGATTAGGCAACTTTACCCAAATCCACTTTTTTCTTAACTCTTGAAAAAGTAATTACACGAAACGTCGAGTAGAAGGTATACTTTTTATACTCAAACATGTTGATAAAGTTAATACAGAGTATGAAAACGATTTGTATATGATATATCTTTGGCGGTCGTGAATAAGTGGTTAAGTTAAAATCTTTCATTTTACAGGTGAGCCACATAAACGTTACGTAATACCCAAAAAAGAGTAATTAACATACAGCTTTCTTTCCACCAGAAATTTCTTCCACCTAGAAATTTCTTTAACCAATTTAACACGACATAGGAGACGGTCTGAAAGAGCGATACGTGGAGTTAACTCATTTTTGATATAACTCGAGTTATCCAGTTTTCCACGACCACCAAAGATATAATATTACTTTGAAATATGTGACGGGGGACAATGTGCTAAATGTATGGTATATAATGGCTGTCCTGGTTTGTCGTTTTTCATGAAAATGTTTCTGTACCATCCTAGGCACACGATTTTCTTGAATATGAAATTTCACCTTTTAAAACTTTTCTTAGCTTGAGCTAGAAATACCTGAATAACCAAACACATGTGTAGCGCCTCGTTGGTTTTTCTTGATGAAACTCTGAAAATTGACTCAAAATTTTTACGATTGCAACAATATTTTCTTTGCTATATATTTCATACATAAGTAAGAGAATGTAAAAATACACACTACTAAAACAATTTTCGAAAATTATTTTTGTGTATTCATAGGGCTCAAAAATTTTCACATCAAAATTAAGAGTAAAAACAAAAATACTGAGTATTATTTTTTAGATGTTCTATTCTATGTAGGTTCTTTAGAGATTCAACACTTTTTGATAACTTTAAATTGTGAGAAAAAAAGTAAACTTAATTAATTTTATGCCAGAAGAAAACACTGATTTCACGATTGATGTGTAAAGTAAGCTGTCTCTTCTCTACTCCACACACACACACACACACACACACACACACACACAGTGGAGTACCCCAGGGATCAGTACTGGGGCCTCTATTGTGGAATATCCTGTATGATGGAGTTCTTAGGCTTAACCTGCCAGAAGGTGCCAAGATCATAGGTTTTGCTGATGATGTCGCAGTCGTAATCGAGGCGAAATATAAATACGAAGTAACCTTGAAGGCAAACCAGAGTATCTCTCTGATCCGTGATTGGCTGACATCGGTGGGGTCTCAACTGGCAGAAAGGAAAACAGAGGCCCTTCTTATAAGTAGCCGTAAAAGGAGAGAAGAAATAATCCTGAGAGTGGGCAGGCAAGATATACGGTCCCAGCCCTCACTGAGATATCTTGGGGTTATAATTGACGAAAGGCTTAAATTCAAGGAGCATATTCAGAAAGTATGCATCAAAGCAGCAGGAGTGACCACAGCTCTAGCCCGATTGATGCCCAACGTAGGCGAACCTAGAAGTAGTCGGAGACTATTAATGTCGAGCGTCGTCTCATCCACTCTTTTATACGCAGCCCCAATATGGAATAATGCCCTGGACACACTTACTTACAGGAGACCCGTTTTGTCAGTTTATCGCCGAAGCGCTCTGAGGGTGATAAGTGCATTTCGCACAGTATCCTACGAAGCTGCATGTGTGGTGGCCAGGATGCCACCCATTGAACTGCTGTCGGAGGAAAGGCAACGTACGTATAAAAGTGTTGTCCACATTCCTAGAACCGAAGAGAGGAAGCAGACAGTCCAAAAGTGGCAGCGACGCTGGGATTTGGCAGCGAGCGGAAGGTGGACCCATAGGCTGGTACCTTGCATCCAACCCTGGATGGATAGAAGCCACGGGGAAGTGGACTTCTACCTAACCCAAATGCTCACTGGACATGGCTGCTTCAGAGCCTACCAATTACGGTTTAAGTTGGACAATACAGCAGAATGTCCAAGATGCCCAACAATAGATGAGACAGTAGAACACGTATTCTTCTGCTGTCCTCGCTTTCAAGTAGAGAGGGAAGAATTTCAAGAAATATGCAGATCAGAAGCTACACCTGACAACATCGTCAACCTCATGCTACTTTCTCAGGAGAACTGGATGGCGGGCCAACGTCTGGCTGCGGACGTCATCAAAAAATTGAGAATGGAAGAGAAGGAGAGGCGTGCCTAGAAATATAGGGTAAGGCGCCTAACAACGGGGCCTAATAACAGCCACTCTCCTCCACGAAGTAATGCCTAACGGTGGTCCCGTGGAGGGTGAGAATCAGGTGTAGGGAGGTTGGTTTTAGTGGGTAGAAATCCCACACACGGATAGGTACGGGCCTATCCGCGTCTTTTGAAGATTTCCACCTACTCTCGTAAAAAAACAAACAAAAAAAACACACACACACGCACACAAAAAATATAAAAACTTTATTGGATACCAGTTTCCGTTCGCCCACGATAAGCTCTGATGATTACCCACAGTGGGGGTCGAAACGTTGGCAAGCAATAAATAGTTGAAACTATTTAGTTATTTCAATTACTGACCGCTACCTGGACTAATTCCTTCCAGTAATTCTCAACGGTCAACTAATTATATCCACTTTGATAAAAACTTTATAATTGAATTTTTTTTTATTATAATAGAAAAACAAGAGCTAATCACTTTTATATATATATTTTTTTCAATTATGATAACCAGCTTATAATTAAATAACGGTAAAACTCCTTCCATGAAAACCTCCACTCCCACTCTAATCCATTAGTTTCAATCCTTGCCTCCTCTTCAATTCCTGATAATCCTCCGAGGCGTCTGAAAAGAAAATGGCCTCGAGATCTTCTTCTTTAGACTCACTACTAAAGAGTGCTGCCAATGTGCAGTTTCTCTTCATGTTTATTTCATGTGTTTTATCATTTCAGCATATATACTTGTTGCATTTTATACAGTTGTAAATTTCAATAAAAATATATTTAAAAAAATTAAATAACGATTAAACAAAGTATCAGATTAAAAAGTTAAGTTATTATTAGTAGATCATCGCTGTTGTTAAATCGAAAAGAAATTAGTACGCTTACAATGAAAATATATTCATAAACTGAAAATAAATATGACAAAAATAAATACTGTTTTACGGACATTTACATTTCATATGATATTAATAAGGCGGATTCCACAGATGCTCGCTTCAATCGGTATGGAGAAAACGTTTTCAAATAACTTAGGTATTCCATTAAGAAAACATGTATTATTAAAAAATCCTTCCTGCTTTTTATTTCCGTTTCTTCATTTCAAAGGATCAAATTTTACCGAGCTGATTTAAACTTTGTTTTATTCTTTGCACAGATTCTTTCTGAAATCCTTCTTTTGTAAGGACTTTCACTTACCTCCGTTGTTAAATCAATTTTAAAAGTTTTAAATAAATTTAGAGATTAAAATAAATTGTTAAAGAAATAATTAAATTAAGTTTGAATAGTAACATGTGTTTTATTAAATAATCAATCATATTATTGTCTACGACAATCAGTTTGTCTTACCGGCTTTTCATCACCTTTTTTTTAACACCATTTTCATTAACTATTAGAATTTGTGTATATGATAATAATTTTCTAAAATATTTAGCTTTCCAACGGTACATTATACATCTATATTTCTGTTTTAATGTCCAAAAAATACAAAAATCGCATAAAATAAAAAGTTTGCACTTTTCTTCTTTAGTTTTTAAACTTCTTTGTTTTATTGGCTTTTCATCACCCTCCGTTAACTTTTAGAATTTGTGTATATAATATTTTTCTCAAATCTTTAGCTTTCCAACGGTATATTATACATCTATATTTCTGTTTTAATGTTAAAAAAATACAAAAATCGCATACAAAATTGTTTCTGCACTTTTCTCCTTTAGTTTTCAAGCCGTTAGTTATTTAATAATAATAATAATAATAAAATAACTTTATTCTGGGACTTGTTTATGTCCCTTAAGAATAACAATGTTGTACAGTAAATATACACTTCAATATGTCTGGCCGAGAGACCAATAAAATAAAATTTTATTTACAAATGTGTAAAAAATAAAAATAAGACCTATTTATATAGATATATAAAAAATATATGGAATATAAACTAAAGAAAAAAAATCTGCTATAAAATAATAGAGCTGAACAATTTCCAAATAAATAAAATAAATGAATTAATCCATAACTCTAGGATTCTGATAAAATAAAAATAAAATGATCTTAAGTTGAAAGTAAGATAGTGAATTATCAATTTTACATTTAGCGTGCGTCACTTTGGGATCTTAGAAGGTGTAGGAAAAGATGGGATTTGAATGAGAGAAGGGAAGAAGCATGGCGAATATGATTAGGTAGGGAATTCCAGAGAGATGCAGATCGGATATAAAAGGAATTATCAAAAGATTTGGTCCTATGGGTAGGAATGTAAAGGTAAGAATGGCGTGATCTGGTTTCAAGTGAGTGAATTGAGGATTTGAATTGAAGGATATTGTGAATACATGGAGGATGTTGAGATTTAATGACTTGGTAGAGGTATGTCCCTAGGAAATATTGTCTACGTATGGAAGGTAGGAGCCACTTCAATTCGCTGTATAAGTGGGTTACTGGTGATCTCCTGAAGGCACCGAAGATAAATCTTATAAACATATTCATAATCCGCTTGAGTCTGTCATCAAGTACAGTCAAGAGGCCTCCATATACCACACAGCAATAATCTAAGTGAGGGAAAATAAGCAAGGAAACCAACATCTTACGGGTGGGAAGTGGGAGGAGGTGACGGGAGCGATGGAAGTACTTAAGAGTATTTATAGTTCGTCTGGAAATTTGAGCAATGTGGGGTTTCCAAGAAAGGGTTTGGTCTATGGTAATACCTAGGTTTTTGACAGTGGAACTGAAGGTAATTGGGTGATCATTTAGGATTAGACTAGGAAATGTAGTATTGGCTCTGAGGAGGGAATTGGAACCTATTAGGATGGCCTGAGTTTTCATAGCATTTAACCTTAGTTTATTCTGGGTTGCCCAGGCACTGATTCTATCAAGGTCTTCCTGAATTTTGGTGAACGCTACTAATAACTCAGAAGGAGGGAAAGATAGGTAGATCTGAAAGTCGTCAGCATATAAATGATGGGAGCAGTGAAGGATTGAATTGGGAAGATCATTGATATAGGAATTGAACAGGAGAGGGGAGACACTTGACCCCTGGGCCACAATTGCCGAAAGGGCTAAGAAGAAAGATAGAGGGTTTAGCCGTTATTTATCAATTCTAATAAGATGTGTGCCTTATTTTTTTAAATCTACAAAATTAAAGATACTTTAGAGGAAGAAACTTTAAAATATCAGCATTTAAGCCTTGTCAGACTATTTTAATAAAAAAAAAAAAAATAAACAAAAAAAAAAACCTACATAATATTAAAGACCATCAAATTTTACATCGAAATAGCGGATTTAATCAAAATCGTTAGAGCCGTTTTTGAGAAAATCGTAAGAAGGTGCAAAATGCGAGGTATAAAGTGTCTCCTATAGTTGGATGATTTTCATAAAAAAGTGTTTGTAACATGTCGGGCGTATAGTCATATTAAATATGTAGTTTCAGTTTTATAGGACTTTTCGTTTTCGCACTGGACTTACCACAAACACACAGAACTTTTTGCGGGACTTGGTCATATGGACTCAGAAGACCCTAAAACGTCATTTTTCCGTTGAAACTGGAATTCGATTTTACGACCGCAATAATTTCCCTTACTATATATTTCATACATAGGTAAGTGAAAGTAAAAATGGAATAGACATTTAAAATGATAATTCAGTGGTTATACAGGATTAATATGATATTATATACTTTAAACACTTTCAACAGTTTTTTTTGAGTTGCGCAAGCTCCGATCCAATGACTCTGGCATACCATGCAGGCGATGCAGGCAGAGGTCTTGTTTTATTGCTTTTATTACCTCTTTTATAGACTGTGGAAGGCTATAAAACTTCACCACCATCCAGGCTCGTTGTCTTTGTTGCCAGGTCCCACATAGCCAACAATTAAAAAGCTTTCCTAATAGGGTAATAAATTTAGTATAAAATATATGCTCCTAAAAATATCCTAGCTAGACAATTAGGTTGTAATTTATAGTTAGTTTTTTACTTTTACTTATCTTTACATGAAATATATAGTAAGGAAAAGTATTGCGATCTAACATGGCTGAAATTGAGGTATTTTGAATTTTCTTCCTCTAAAGTACCTTCATTACGAAGATCATGAAACATTAACCATATAATCTTATTAGCATTAATAAAAATCTGGTGCGGGCAACACACGACTTTCACTTACCTCCATTTTTAAAATCAATGAAAGAATTTTCAAATACAGTTAGAGATAAAAATACGTGAAATTATTAAGGAATTACTCAAATTGAATTTATATAGAAACATGCGTTTTATTAAAATATATATTATATTATTATCTAAAATAATCAGTTAGTTTTATGTTCATTTCATCACTCTCCATTAACTTCTAAAAGCTTGTGTATGAGATGATATTTTTCTAAAATCTTTAGCTTTCCAACAGTATATCATTCATGTATATTACTACTCTTATGTTCAAAAACGAAAAATTGCATTAAAAAAATATTTTTTCTGTTTTCTCCTTTAGTTGGGTATCGAATTTATTCAATTTATATATTTACCTGTTTTTTATCAGCGTTAACAAGATAATCTAGTTATTATTATTGAATCTACAAAATTAAAGGTACTTTAGGGGAAGAAAATTTAAAATATCGGCATTTAAGCCCTGTCAGACCATTTTTATCCAAATAAAACCTACATGATATTAAAGCCCATTTAATTTTACATCGATATAGCGAGTTTAATCAAAATCGTCGGAACCGTTTTCGAGAAAATCGAAAAAAGGTGCAAAATGCATGGTATAAAGTGCCTCTTCTGGTAAGCTCATTTTGATGAAAAAAGTTTTGTCACGTCTCGGGCGTATAGTTGTCTTAAATATGAAATTTCAGTTTCATAGAACCTACCGTTTTCGCCCGGGAGTTACCACACACACACACACAGACCTTTTTGCGGGACTTGGTTATTTGGACTCAGGGGACCCTAAAACGTGTATTTCAGTTAAAAACTGGAATTCGAAAATTTTCACGATCGCAATACTTCCCTTACTATATATAGTAAGTGAAAGTAAAAAACGGGTGAATACGTTAGTTGGATGAATTCGATAACCAACTAAAGGCGATGAGAGCAAAAATCTTTTGTTAGGTAATTTGTGTTTTTCTCTGAACACAAAAATATTATAATAGATGTATAATATACTGTTTGATACGGGCAAGTAATCAACATAAAAAAAAAAAAAAAAACAGACCGATGGTGTTATGCATATATACTTAACCAATAAATGTTTATATTACAAATTTCATTATGTAATATATGTTTCGTAAGTTTGTGTGTGTGTAATGTTTTAGAATAATATTGTCATGGTCACATATTTCTCGAATGATTAGCTTCATTTCAAATGTTTCTGTGTTAAAAGTAACTTATAATTAAAAGCGTCATATTTTAAAGGAAAAATGTGTGATACTTGAATCAGATTATTAGATTTATAATTCATGTATTTGGTACATATAAAGTTTATATTTCTATTTACTTTAAAAAAAAAACACGCTTGACGTGACAACTTGACGCTTATTACTTGACGCTTACTACTTAATACCTAACGCAACTATCAAATGTTATGTACTTGTATCAAATAATAAACCAATTGACACATTTAATACAGACATTTATTTTTGCTTCATTATACATATTACTTATACACGTATACTTAATGCTAAGACTTTATTTCTAATATTCTATTCATAATCGGACGATGATAGGAGAAATATAATCACTTTGACGAACACTGTTAGGTTTAGCGCCGCTTTCACTTTTACTAGCCATGTTGACAGGTTCAATAGCAATGGTATACTGATGAAATATGATCGCGCATTCGGTTTTATACTTTTACTTATTAATTAAGTCAAATACAAATTGACGATAACCTAAGACACCCTTCCCCCACCACTACCGTCTCTATAACGCTACACTTTTGCCTACATGACTCCTGACTCTCATGATGTCACTCCCCTACTACTACAATACTACTTACCCCCACCAACTACCCACTTCCGTAACGCTACACTTTTCCTAACATGCCACCCAGCAAAATGAATTATAAGACGTTGTCACGTTATAACCTAATACACATCATTTTATAACCTAAGACACCCTCCCCCACCACTACCATCTTCGTAACGCTACACTTTTGCCTACATGACTCCTGACTCTCATGATGTCATTCCCCCACCACTACCATCTCTGTTACGCTACACTTTTGCCTACATGACTCCTGACTCTCATGATGTCACTCCCCCACTACTACAATACTACTCACCCCCACCAACTACCCACTTCCGTAACGCTACACTTTTCGTAACATGCCACCCAGCAAAATGAATTATAAGACGTTGTCACGTCAAAAATAAAAATACATGTTCGGTATTTAGATTCTGAACCACACCTTTTAAATTGATATGACTTGAACTCAAACATTAACCACAAATACCGATCAATATGCAGTTTCAACCTACTCAGCCCTGAAGCATACCTAACATATAGGCTAAATTAAAATAAGGAGCAGCAGACAACAAGAGTAGGAAACCAGAAGCGCACCAAACTACACCATGGAAGCAAATCCATCGCTTTCAAGGCAATGGAACTCTGAACATTCTGCAATAGTTATTTCAATGATGGCTTGAACCACATCCTTCTATATTGTCAAGTTTTGTTTTATAATTGTATATTATGTAGTGAATTTGTACAAGATTTATATTTATTATTTATATTTCATAAATAAAATATTTATTCTATTCTATTCTATATTCGGTCATATTTTCATATATTCTAAAGTGCGTACGAAATAGTTATTGAAATGGTTACTAATTGTTTAGGAACGCCTAAACTAAAGTAAATAAAGAATAGTGTTAAAGATACAGTTTTCTATGAAGAATATTGAAAACAAGTTTCCATAATTATATCAAATTATTGTGGATGTAATTAGTTGACCGTTGAGAATTACTGCAAGGAATTAGTCCGGGTGGCGGTCATTAAATGAAACAACTAAATGGTTTCAGCTATTTATTGTTTGCCAACGTTTCGACCCCCTTTGTGGGTCATCATCAGGGCTAAAAAGATACAAAAGAATACAATTTCAATGACATTACATACAATATTATATAACCTATTTAGCTAGAGACGTCGGTATTAAAATATAACAGAAGAACTGTATATGTAAAAAAAACTTAATTAAAATACAATGACTATAGTACAATAATGAAAGTGTTATACATAAAAAAATGTTCACTAACAAAATTTACACAGATATCAATAATTTACATGAAATATGAAACATAAAAATATGAAGTAGAGTGGAGATACGTACCGCATGGTGGGAGAATGGAAACTAGGTACTGTTTGGTAGATGGGGGGTTGGTAGGATGGAAAATACGTAGGAAAAAAAAAAAAGAAAAATAAAAAGTAGAATGGAAAGTACGTACTGATTTATGGACAGGGTCTCACAACAATGACTAAGATTCTTAATACTACCATACAAAGAATCAATGAAATTTAACTTATGATTATAAAAATGATACAGGATAAAGAAAATCTAATTTAATTCTTGAAATATCACCTATATAATAGTAAGAACAGTGATGGAAGATGTACATGGAGAAAAACTGACTGTACCTCCCAACTAATTATCCCTAATTCCGTAAAAGGTATCCAAAGATAACAAGGTGGAAAAATAAAAAAAACATTTAAATAAACATATGAACATTGTACAAATTCTTCTTAATTTTAATACCAATCTTAGTAAATTGTTAAAAAATTGTATTAATTATAAATTGTATTTTTGCTACTATTTTCCATCCTAGATACCCACAATCAACGGCAAACAATATCCTAAGTTGTCATTAATCACCACCCACCGCATTATATTATCCGCAGTAGGTAATTCTTATAACTTTCTGAATTACTGACGTTCATTACAATCCTTATCTTTATCAATGATTAAGAAGCTTTGCTTTTTCAATATTCTTGGGAGACTGTAAATGTTCGGCCTCTTATTAAAAATCAGAAGACTTACAGATAATCATCTAGTTTTCATTATTTTCCTGCGTTTCTTCAAAATATTATGATTAAAAATCTAAAATTTAGTATTTATTATGAATTTCCAATTTTAAACATATTTTAGTAATATCATGAATATAAAATCAAAGATTTATGAAGAAAGAACCTCTAAATATACTTTTTACCAGGGGTCTCTGGTTCTGCGGGTGGAGGGAGAGAGGACCCAGACCGATGGGAACCCTTAGGAGTAGATAAACACCTTTCGAACTTTTGGCGACTAAGGCTTATTAATATTTATTTAATTAATATAATAACTATCCAGTAATGAATCTACACCCCTCGGTATCCCACAATATGAAGGTGCGCCACAAGTGAATCGATTTCGGTGATACAGTTACTATAATATTACAGATATATTTTTTCTATAAAAATGTAATTTCAGTTTCGATCTAATCTCCTCAAATTCATATTCAAGCGAAAATAATGAAAAATATACTCGTATATGATTTTATTTCAATTTCGAACTCTTGGAGTTTTGAAAACTAAGAGAAAAGCCGAAAAAAAATCCTATTATTGAAGAAGTGCTTAAAGACACCCGAATGGAAGACTCGGTTAATTGAAGAAAGATCCTCCCATTATAAGGCACTTGACGATTGATTCTTTTCCTTTTTTTTATCACGACTAATTACGAAATGTTGAGAATTGAATTGGAAGGCATTGAAGCTTCTCTCGGTTCGCCTTTCAAGATTGTTGGCAACCTTTAAAAGCGTTTTTAATAGAAATGGACTGTTTGTCAACATAACACTTTCTTTTTCAAGGTAATTTCAACTTGTTCTCTGCAAATAAAATAATTCTTGTGATAATACTTGTTTATATCATTATATTATTTCGCATAGCTTTCAATCACTTTACACACTTACAAGAAATATATAAAATAATACGAAAGTGACTACTCCTATGGGCCTCTGAGGATCCACCAAAAGCCTTTTAAATGAACGTATCAGATGTAATATATATAAATGTTATACACGGGTTTGAATCCCGGGATGCAAGAATAATTATTCCCTATCGGGATTAGCAGGACAGAATAAAGTGGGTACCAAAAAATAGGGTAAGGGAGGTGGGAGACCTGTAGACCGAGCGTCATTCCAATTATGTTTTTCTTTGGAAGGTAAAATTAAATTTCACCGTGATCAATTATCAAAAAATTATTCCTGAATTATCAAAATAGAGTTTAACATATTGTTGTTAAAGATTATAGAAAAGTCACTAGGAAATAAAAAAAAATAGTAAAAGTTAAAAGACAGTTGTTATAAGCATATAAACTTATAAACATATGTTATTGCAATGTTGGCAGGGAGGTTATGGTGTTTCAGTGTTGTCACCCTACAGTATCGTACAGGTTATGCCGTACTTAAGATTTTAGAAAAAATATTACGTTTGTAAGTTGTTATAAGTCAATAAACTAAATTTTTATTAATTATCACTACCTTTAGATCATTTCATAGGAAAAGATATTAGATATATATGAAAACTAAATTAAACATCTAAAATTTATTTAGAAAATTTTCATTTGAAATATAAATGATCAATAAATCGAACCACTAAACATAATTAACAAATAAACTGAAACAACTGATGTTTTGACCAATTTATGTTTTGTTTTTTTGCCGATGATTAACTTATGAATTTTATAGATATTATGAAATGAACATATCTTACTGTAATTTTTCAAACTGAACTTTTTTAAGCATGAATGACAAAACATTTGAAGTGCACCCGTGAGAAGTAAGAGCGGGTCGCTGTTTATTAATACACACACACACACACACATATATATATATATGAAATATTATTTTTTTTATTTGAGGGTCCTAGTGTCTCAATTCTTATTCCTCTAAACTAGAGATGTTTTTTGGTTCATCCCTACCTCTTCTTGTGGCTTTACTGAGGTTTCTCGGGCGAGAGGGTGAGGACGAGGGATTAATACCGATTTAAAAGCCTTCCGGCACTAACTCTTAAGTCTTGTGCATTTCAATCCATTAATCAAGTTGCTGAGCACAGCCCGGGCTGTTCACACGCGCTAACCGCCCACTCTACTCCACCTCCCCACCTCTACAGCTATAAAGCTATCCCAGTAAACACCAGAAATTATGCACTGCCCTATTTCCCATCTTATCTTGTTTTGTAACATATTTGCTTCCTTGTGGTTGTTATAATGATTATTGTCCATTATAGCGGATAAGTGAGCAGAATCACTAGCGTGAATACTTAATATACCCAGTAAATTAGGAGCAATCTTTTTGCAGTAGTTCCCTATTCCAGGGAAAGTCAGGTTTTCATTGTGAAACAAATACAAATTAATCTTCGTACTCCACTCGGCTTCATTATCAGGAGATTAGTAAATCTTCATTCTAACTTCTTTTTTTAAAAGTAATTTTTAAAGTAAAAAAGAAAAAATAAGCTGCAAATTATGACATTTTTTTTCCTAATAATTGGTATTTATATATAGCTCGTATGCAATTGAATTATATATATTTTTTAATTTATCAAAGAGCTTAAGAAAGACAAACCAGCAACACTGGCAATTTATATTCAAGGAAAATTGGTAATCGCGACTAATAAGTTCAAAACGTTATATCCTTCGGTATTTCTTAACCTATTTCTATTGGTATTACTAATTATTTTTTCGATTGCTTTGGTTCATTATCTCAAAACGAAAATATTTATACTAGACTTCTTAACTGTTAACTTTTTACTTTCAATTACCTATATATGAAATATATAGTAAGGGAAAGCATTGCGATCATGAAAATGTTCGAATTCCAGTCGTTGATACTTCAACACTTTATTACAAACGTTCAAAACTTGTACTCTATTACAAAAAGCTCATTTATGTTACCATTATCAGGCACATATGGAAATATGGAATTGAGCTTTGGGGCTCTACTTAACCATCTAATTCCTTTCGCATTCAACTCTTACAACCCAAAATCCTTCTCAAAATCCTAAATGCTCCTTACTTTGTCACAAATAAAATCATCCATAACGACCTTAATATCCCATTTGTTGTAGACTTTTCTCGTACCAGATATACCACTTTCAATTCCAAACTCCCAATCTACATAAACCCTCTTGTCCGCAACCTACAACCTCACATATTCTTGAAAACCCTCCGGGGTGATGAAAAGAAGATGGCCTCGGGATGTATAATATATTTAAATAAACATACTTACATAAAAAGTTCTACCGCTGTGTAGATTCTTACAAGCCTTTCCACACCCTTTATTATAATTAAACACTTTTACTTTTTGTATATATGTTATATACAGTTGTAAAATTCAATAAAATATAAATAAATTTCTGTAAAATTTTAACGGTGATTTACTTTCTTGTTCAATTACAAAAGTAGATTATGGATAAAGAAAAACAAAAGAAAAATGAGTAGATTTCTACTATGTATATATGCCATTTTTGATCACTGATGGATTCATATATAGTATTTCGGAAAGAAATTTAGTTTTTAGGGTGAGAAGTATTGTCTTGGTGGATGAGGGGAGAGAGGATGGGAGGTTTAAAGTCTTTACCAACTTTGATTAACCAAACAGACTTAACATATTACAGCAACTGGCAAATATTGGTACAGTCTAAAGTTACTAATATTATTATTATAATATTATATTATGAACCATTGTAATCGTCAAAGAAAAAAAAACTGTAAATAATGGGTTTCACGTGTCAAGATATCAAATCAATTTCTTTCATTATGGTTATAAATAGGTACTTGAATTGCCAAAAAAAAAATCTGGTGGGGGTAAACACGACTTTCACTTACCTCATTTTTAAAATCAATGAAAGGATTTTCTAATACAGTTAGAGATTAAAATACGTGAAACCATTAAATAATTAATTAAATTGAATTTATATAGAAACATGTGTTTTATTAATAATTCTATTTTATTATTATCTAAAATAATCAGATTTATCGGCTTTTCATCACTCTTTATTAACTTTTACAAGTTTTTTCATTAGATAATATTTATTCTAAAAGCTTTAGCTTTCCAACGGTATATTATACGTGTATATTACTGTTCAAAATAAAAAAAATGCATTAAAAAAATATTTTTTCAGTTTTCTCCTTTAGTTAGATATTGAATTCGTTCAACTTATATATTTATAAACATTTAAAAAAAGCAAACACCGCCTTCCATTCCTCACCCAATCACTTTATTTCATGAGCTTTTTATCAGGTTTTCATATTAGTCGACGTTTCGGGGCTGTTTCTCCATTATCAAGACTTATTCCTTTTCCATTATATAATTACTATATCATATTTCACCCTTCATTCCATCTTATAGCACACTGCTACTTGTCCATATTGGTGTTAATTAATGAATGTAATGAATCAACAATGAAAGTTCAACAAAGTCTTGAAAATGGGAAAACAGCCCCGAAACGTCGACTAATATGAAAAACTGATAAAAAGCTCATGAAATAAAGTGATTGGGTGAGGAATGGAAAGCAGTGTGTGTTTTTTTTAAATGTTTATATTAAGAAAACTTCCAACAAAAATTAAAAAAGAAAATAAATTATATATTTATGTGTTGATCAGAATGAAAACTACATGATATTTAAAGCCCATTAAATTCTACATCGATATAGCGAGTTTAATCAAACTCGTCGGAACCGTTTACGAGAAAATCGAAAAAAGGTGCAAAATGCATGGTATAAAGTGGATCTTCTGGTAAGCTTATATTAATGAAAAAGGTTTTGTAACGTCTCGGGCGCATATTTGTCTTAAATATGAAATTTCAGTTTCACAGGACTTTTTGTTTTCGCCCGGGAGTTACCACAAACAAAAACACATACAGACCATTTTGCGGTACTTGGTCATTTGGATTCAGGAGACCCTAAAACGTGTATTTCCGTTGAAAACTGGAATTAGAAAATGTTCACGATCCCAATACTTCCCCTTACTATATATAGTAAGTGAAAGTAAAAAAATCATTGAAACAGGGAATAGCGTTTTTTAACTCAATTGTCATGATTATTCAATTATCTTTCTTCAGAGATTTTTACTGCGACTCGTTCACCTGTTTTTATTTATTTATTGATTTGTAAATTACATATCTCCCTGGACACATATATTAAATTTAACAGCAATACCATATAATTTTAGTATTCATATACATGATTATTATTATATGTAGATTATTTTAGGTGAAGGTCAAAGTTTATATATAAAGTTGGAGGCTGATAATTAACTTCACCACTATTTTATTTAATTATGATCCACTACGTTTCGGCTATAATGCCATCTTCTGTGGGCAGAACAATTTTTATCTCAAGTTGATCCTGCCTCTAATGGCAGTGAAGTTAATTATCAGCCTCCAATTTTTTATCTAAACTTTGACCTTCACCTAAAATAATCTACTCCTAATTAAAATGACCAGTAACAGGCTGACACGAAACGGCGAGGAAGCTGGGAACAATTTTAAGAAGTACATAATTGGTTTTAGAAAAGTACATAATAGGGACTATAATCAATCTTTCTGACAAAATTATCAGAGTCAGGATTAATTTGAGATAAAAATTGTTCTTGCACCAGTAGATGGCATTATAGCCGAAACGGAGTGGATCATAACTATATAAAGTCGTGGTGAAGTCAATTATCAATCTCCAATTTTATTTATAAATAATAAACCATAAAGTAACCATTGGAAACGTTTTTTCTAATGTAAGTTTATTTTATACAATGTCTATTGTTGAATATGATCTTATTCAACAAACATAAGCTTGTGATATTGTGATTTGTTTTACTTTGTTTATTGTTTTCAGTTATATTCAAATTTATAGTTCACAGAACAAGTTATTTTTCGATTCCCATAACGTTTACATGGAAATTGTAAACATTTTTCTCTTAAACCGATCCTGCTTGACAAAGGGTTTCGTTTTATTCGCCCTGGTCTGTGACAGTTGATAATTGCTAGGTGGAATGTTCGTTCCTGACAGGAGGGTATAACAGGTTTTCTGTTAACTTCCAATCTCATAACCTTCTTTCTTTTTTTTTCCCGTTTTTACAGGCTATGTGGTAATTCATCATAGAATATTGTAATTCCGAGATGACACTTAATTTTAATATACTTTGTTGGCTTCATAGAGTATTGCTTATGATTCCTTTACACCTTTAGCCCAGGAGCCATAAAATCTTCCCAAAAAATGATAGACAGACTAAGACCTGATCCTTTAATTACTGGAACTGAATGTAATCAGAATTGGGACCTAAGCGACTTCCGAGATCTAGTGATCCAGACACGACAAAAAGTCATACAAACCAACAAAAAAATAATAAAAGATAAATTACATGAAAAAGAACATGAAGAGGAACTGCACATTGGCAGCTCACCAGGAGGTAATCTAAAACAGAAGGTCTCGAGGCCATCTCCTTTTCAGACGCTTTGGAGGATTATCAGGCGTAAAAGAGGAAGCTATTGGGTCAAAGTGAGATTAGAGAATGAAAGGAGTGATACCTGGCTCAAGACAAATCCGCAGCGTATGGATGGATCATTTAGGTCACTGTGGATGAGTTAACAATTCATGATAAATTAAGAAGAGTTGACGATTTTTGAAGTTCGGATTGTAGAAATTGGGCACGAGAAGAATTCTATGGTTTAGTAGAGCTCCAAAGCTTAAGTTTTTAAGTTCAAATTGACCTAACGATGTTATGTTAATGAGCTTTTAGTAGTTAAGTGGAAGGTTACAGGGTATGTCTAGTAAATGTGGATGTAACCGAAAGCGTCGAGCAGTTTCTTGTCTTTCAGTCTTGTGTGTGGATTCCATTTTAAGCAGGAGTCTTGGCCGATCTGTTCAACAGGAATATTATTAGAAGTACACTGCAGGATGTCGTAGGTTAACGATGAAAAATATATTTAATCTCGGAAACTGATTGCTATCCGCAATATCCCACGAAACTAATACTTCACATGTTATTGTTCAAATATATCTATTCCAGAATATACATTTCCTTTTCCGATTCAAAATAAATCCATGGTGAATCAAATTCTACCTATGTAAGGAGGCCATAGAATTCCGAAGGAATATCCGTAATCTTTTCGTGGATCTCAAAAGCGCTTATGCTATTTTTATAAAGATCAAACTCTATGAAATATTGTTGCAGCGCATGATCTCGCTATAACTTGGAGAAAAAAATATAAGTAGTACTGATAAAACATTAAGGAGCGACGTTGTATAGAGAATAGAGTAGACTACACTACTGTTCTGCGGCCCCTGGTTTCGAAAGCTGAGATCAGATAAATTCTCCTGAAGCATTTTTTTTAATACAATTTTGTAATTAAAATAGGTTATATTTTTTTTTTTAATTTTATTTGTGAAAGACAAAGTCTTGTACAAATTTACAACATAAAATACAATTACAAAAGAATATATAACCTGAGTCTAGTGCTCTTTACCCAAAACATTAAACAAAAGATAAAACATGTACTCCTTGACAAAATAGTAAACAAAAATAAAACGAACTGGATAATACAAATTTTTTTTAACATAATATTGATTACTTCACAATATTAAACTTAAAATAGTGAGGCTTTGTGATTCAAAATATCGTTTTCCAGAGGCGCATTGAATTTTTCCCTACATCCATAGTTGTGGGCTATCATATTGACCTGTGAAACCCAGTTGTAATCTATATCAGGCTTTTCTGCATCTAGCATTCTTAGTCTGTTGAAACACTGTTTCGGGAGTCTCTCTTCAGGCATCGATGACAGTTTAGACCAATGGTTGATTACTTTTTTCATTACTTTTGAGATTAGAGGACTTCTACCTGTCTCAAGCCTCACTATATAGTTTGGGGTGTTTTTGGCCATCCATATAGGTATTTAATAAATTTCATTTGAGAAATTTCTAAAGCATCTAGATATCTCAGGCTCCAAACTTCTGATCCGTAGAGGAGAACTGAAGAGAGCATTGAATCGTACAACGCCATCTTTGTTTCCCAAGAGTCACTCTTTCCTCTTCTCAGGATTTCTAAGACTTTAACGGTAGCAATATATGATTTCTGTAAGAAGTGTACAGATGCCTTTTTTGATTTACCTGTTGATGCAAACGGAACTCCTAAGTATGTGTAGGTTTTTATATATTCTAACTTTGTATTGTGCCAATAAAGGGGATTGAGTTTTTTTAACTTGGGTGATTTATGGAATACCAAGACTTTTGACTTTTCTAAGTTTAAGGTTAGAGAGTTGTTTGAGCAGTATTTCTGCAGGATTTTTAAATTTCTTTGCGCACTATGCCAGTTATTAAAAATAGGTTAAAATAGGGTTTATTTTTTTTTTACGTTTCTATAACAATCACTCGCGAAATCCCCAAGGTTCCTCAAACTCCACGAAACATCGTGGTAGTACATGATCTCACAAAAATTTGAAAAAAAAAATCGTTCAGTTAAAAAAAATTCGCGGTCTATTAGATATAGTAGTTGACTATTGCTTTCCAGGACTCGATTTCGGATTCCGTCTTAGGCAGTATAGTTATTTAATGTTATTTTAGCCGTGAATTGACCCTGGGGCTAGAAGAACCTTCTGGGGCACACCCAGCTTCTGTAAAGTAGGCACGAAAAACTGAGAATAAGTCCTGGCTGCTGGGCGCGATCTAATACCCTCCTCAATTGGCTTAGCAATAAATTCGATACAGTGTGTAATCTAAAATACTTCAATAGTTTTAAAGGTACAGGTTTTTTATTATATATAGCAAAAAATGCTTCAATGTATTTAAAGAAAAAAAAAATTATGCAATGCAAATAGTTCATGTAGCATTGTACAATATTTTTAAGTTAGTTCAGAAATCCCTTGGGTTCATTAACACCCGCAGCCGATGGGAGTATTTCTCTCCCTACTTTCTCTAATCGGAGCTCATTTTTCAGTCATAATCATATTTTCGCCATTTTTCAAAACTTTGAAGAAGAACTTTTTCAAGCAGACTTCCTTTAGCAATCGTAAACTTTTCTTATATTAAGAAGTAGGTATTTCCGTAAGTTTTATAATGAAAGCCTGCTGTCTTTATTTTTCAAGTAGTACCAGTGGCTCGATGCCAATGTTGTTTAATGGGTTGAAGGGCCTTATGGATTTTAACCAGAGATGAACGGGTCAGCAACCTATTCTAACCACAGCCTTTGCGTAAAATATATATATATATAAAGAATAATAAGGATCCAATAATCCAAACGCTTAAAACTTAAATATATATATATATATATATATATATATATATATATATATATATATATATATATATATATATAATACATAAGTTTCACTTACTTCCATTTTAAAAATTAATTTAAGAATAAAAGTTATCTACAACAATCATTTAGTTTTATCCTTAGCTTTCCAACGTTATATTACTATTTGTGTGCTAAAAAAAAGTTACGCCAAAGAGAAACAAGTCAGCTCTTTTCTACTTTGATTGGTTATCGAATTCGTTCAACTTATATTATATCCACACATCGGTTCTAATTCCTAACAAGCATATATGTTTATTTTTTTCTAATCTACAGCATTTAAGGTACTTAAAAAGGAAGGGAAGTTGTACTTTTGTATCCATTCAGTGAGTCTAGTCAAAATCGATAGAGCCGTTTCCGACAAAATCCTAAAAAGGTGAACATTGTTTGCTATGAAGTAGCACTCCAGACCAGCCAATTTTGACGAAAATTTCATTTTCAGACTTTTTGTTCTGTGATAGATTTACCACACCCAGAAATTTTAGCCAGACCTTTTTATTTGGACTGAAGTTACCCAAAAGTGCATTTCTGTAGAAAACTTTGAATAATTCAAACATTTTCACAATCGTAATAAATAAATGAATTTTTTTTTTTTTAAACATAATTTATTCAAATTTACAACTGTACTAAAAAAGATACATCAAGTAAATATGATATTAGAAAAATGACATGAAAGAGACTTGTAGAAGAACTGCTCAATGGTAGCACTCCTGTAACTATTCAAAACTAGAAGGTCTCGGGGCCATATCCTTTTCAGACGCCTCGGAGGATTTCGGGAATTGAAGAGGAAGAACGGATTGAAACTAGAGGATTAGGGTGGGAATGGAGTTTGTCATGAAAGGAATGGTTTCTAGATCGGGCCAAATCAGCAACATACGGAATATTAAGGTTTTTGTGGATCAATTTATTAGTTACAAAATAAGGAGCATTGAGGATTTTACAAAGGATTTTGGATTGTAGGGATTGGATACAGGAAGAATTTAATGGTTTAGTTGAGCCCCAAAGCTCTACTCCAAATGAAAATAAAAATATTTGTTATTCTAGGACATTTTATATTGGGACATACCTAAACATAAACAACAACGAACATAAAAGATCCAGTCTGTCTGGCATCATTTAGTGATAATTACATACAATGGCATTATTTAGTGATAATTACATATCTAGCAACTATGAGGTAAACAAAACTAAAATAGGTAAAAGATATAAATGAAACAGATGAAAACTTTATGAATTTGGTAGCGCATAATTAAGACTAGTCAGATTGTTGTGTGCGGATGTTTGATCTTTTAGGTGGAGGAGAAATAACTGGTGCTTGAATTTGGTTAAGGATGATACTTTACGGAGGGAGATGGGTAGTGAGTACCAAAGTATGGCAGCACGGATGATGGAAGACTTTTCAAAAGATGCAGTTCTGTATCAGCGTATATATAAATCGCTGGGTAGAGATACTGTAATACTTTCCCTTTGATTTCGTATGTAATTAAGTCAAAGTAATTACGATTTATATTATAAAACCATAGTTTACAACGTCAAAATAGGTATAGGTTTGCATATAATGTTCGTTTAATATTTTTATTAGTTGATTTTATGCAAAAAAAAAAGTATAAGAAAACCAGTCACTTCGACAGACTGTGCGACATTGTTATAGCTCATCATGTTGCCTGTAAATTTCAATGGAGTATTTGTTTATTTAATTTGATTTTAGGACGTGATACAGCTGTGTCATCAACGCTAGGTGGTTAGTTTAGTTTCAATCTAGTTTTGATTGCTCGTTTATACTAGATAGATAGAGAGGGCTGGAGTTGGAGACTGTATCCAGGCGGGTAATCAGAAAGGGGTCCGAGTCCGGGGTAGTTGATTGTCAGGTTTTCGGTTATAGCTGTTTATTAAAAGTTATTTGAATATAATGGTATTCTATAATATCTAGTGATATACAAAATATAGAACAATGGGAAACTAATTTTCAGTCCAACTACTTGAATCTAGATCAGTAGATTCTGACCTTTACAATTCTACCCATAGAACTAAAACCAAGGCTCTCAAAAGCCTGTCGCGCCAACCGAGAATATAAACGTTTTTCACACCTGTAATTCTTAAGGGATTTAGAACAAGAATAAAGTTAGTTCATATTCCTATTTCTAATAGGTGTCTTTAAAATGTGGTTATTAATATACAATAAAGTTGCTACACTTTGCTACATATGACATGATTCTGAAAATAACTTTGGTATCATTTAACAGATGAAATAACATTTTATGAAGCCATTATATTAGAACTATTGTTTGTTTGTTTTGGTTTTAAGACGTAAAACCCTGAGGTCATCAACTCCTAGATACTATATGTATATTTAACCTTTATAAGAAAGAATTATTTGGTAACAGGTAATTAATAAATAAATGATTATTAGATGAAAAATAATTTAAAAAAAATCAAGACAAGAATAAGAAACTCCCATTTGAATCTGCTGCTCAACTTCGCTGAGTTGCTATGAGTACACAGCATACCGCATCAATCCTGAAGACAATTTTCAAAGAACAAATAGAGAAAGTAGTATCAAATAGAAATACAAAGACATTACTGATTTAGAAATTGCTCATGGACATTTAAAATAAATAATTAATGAATAAACAAATGACCAGGATTACGTAACTTTATATTTAATTAAGATTGTAGTCTTTGTAATTTAGATAACAATAAATGTTCCATTAGAAAATAAAAGAAAAATTATTGTTATCTAAATTATAAAGACTACAATATTCACATTAGACATTAGAACTAATAATTATAGTTATCAGAAATTTATAGTGTATTAATAGTGTAGGATTAAATTATTTTTTAATGATAATCTTTACTGTTTATTATTTATCCTTTAAATTATGGCAGATGGACTTTTTTAAACCAATTTATATTTATTATAATAATATACAGGATTATATCCATCTCGAATTCCCTTGTGAGCCTCTAGTTTTTAGTTTTTTTTTGTTTTTTTTTTGTTGATTCAAAAGGTTAATCATTGCAAATAATAAACAAAAGTAGTTCTTAGTAAACAAATAAATAAAAATACAAATAATATGTTAATTGCATCTATCCAGTATTTTAGAGGAATGTAAAAATTCACAGTCGCTATAAGAACATTTCTAAGCATTAAATATATTTTTATCGTTTTTTTTTTTCTTTCAAAAGAACTTAGTTTTGAAAAAATTTCTAATTTAAACCTTGAATCCACACTCATTCCTATTTTTGTTCTAACTCCCCCTTTGTACTGAATGTGTACCAATCTGTAGAGAAAAAAAACAACTCAAATTCAATTAACAATCTTCACAAGTCACCTGGACTTGTCAGGGAATTAAAACCACAAAAATTGGAATTTTTTTTTAGTAACCTTGTCCATTGCTTTCCAAATCTACCCTTTTAAAAACTTAGCCTGAGACATCCTACAATATTTCAAGTATTTGTATATTTATAAATCTAAAAAATAGATAAAATATGTTGTTGATTAGTTGTAATGCATAACTTTAAAAACTTTTTTGTAAAGCATTTGAATATCAATTATTAAATATTAAGACTGTGTTCATATATACTTTAATTCAGTTTCGCCGATAGATCAAGTTAAGAACTATGTTTAAAAGAAAAAGAACTTGACTTTTCTAAGGAAATAAAAGTTATAGAACTGTGAGTAGAAATGGTCAAGTTTAAGAAAGTACGTACATGTGCCAAGTCTATCTCAAAGTTACGCAATAATATGAATTTAATTTAAACAATTATATACCTGGGGCATTAAAGCAATTTCCTTAGCGAAATCGATTTACCACATGTGCAACTTTAAACCATGCATTTTGTCCCTTTTTAGCTCAAACAATTTTGATTTATCTCGCGAAATTAATTTAAAGGGAGCGGCGTGGCCTAGTGGACAGAGAATTAGACTAATTTTCTCCGTGTCTGAGGTTCGAACCCGGCTGAAGTAGAATTATTTCCCTGCCATTTCAGCCGTTGAGGCCCTCCTGATGCACACCCAGCCTCTATAAAGGTACCCACTTATATATAAAAGATGGGGAAAAACCTACCTAGGCCCGATCACCTCCTTGCATAGCCGTTGACCGTAAAACAGTACGAATCTTTATATGTACTGAACATGGGTGGTAGAGGTACAAGTTATGAATGTAAAATTTTATATCGTGTAGGTTTTATCCTCTTTAAAACAGTCTGACAGGACTTAAACTATTATTTTTTTTAAACTTTCTTCCTCTAAAGTACCTTTAATTTTATTAATACAAAAATTGACAATTAATTGTTGTTAGCATTGATTACAAACGAGTAAATACACAATATGAAAGCATTTGGTAACTAACCGAAGGATTTAACCGCAGACATATTTTTTCAGTTCGATATTTTATTTTTCCGAACACAAGAATAGTATTATATAGAACTTGAACCGCCAATTTTCTTCCTCTAAACTACCTTTTATCCGTTTATTAGAAATTATAAAAAATAATTTAATACAAACTATATACAAATTTAATTTCCAACCGAAGGAGAACATTTTTTTGTATGCAACTTTTTTCTATGAAACAAGAATAGCAATATAGGTGTATAATATGGAGAGCTTTCCAACAGAAAGCTAAAGATTGTCGGAAAGCTGTTATCTATCTTTCAAACTTATAGATAGTTGCGAAAAGCGCATACATTTTTAGCAAATGTTTATATTGTTATATTATTTAATTGAAATACAATTTCTATCCACAAAATGTAATCCTTTTTACAACTTAACCTTTCATTCCTACCCACTCAACCCTTTAATAATTCCTGCAGGACAAATCCGAAGCTCCATTTTGACAATAGTCTATGATTTAAAATATTCATAGAAGACGCCCTGGAGACCTACTAAGAAAATAGTCATTCAGGTGCGATAAAAAGGTAATACTTTCATTTCATTTCACCTATTTATCTAACATTTTTAAAATAAATTTAAATAGAAAGTAAAAAATTAAAAAAACCTGCACCACAACCCATGAAGGGTCTTGAGCTCAGTACATATAGAAATTCGTACTGTTTCTAGGCCAACGGTCGTGCAATGAGGTTATTTGTCCTTGGTCAGGCTCAGCCGGCAAGTTTCTAGGGACCCACTTTATAGATGCTGGGTCTGCCCCAGAAGGGTTTCCACAACCTAGGGTCGCCCACCCCCCTCCCTACTGAATTAACAGAATAAATTATATTCTGCTTCAGCCGAGATTCGAACCCAGGACCCGGAGAACAGTAGACTAAATAATCATAAATAAATAAATAAATAAACAAAAAAATTAGCTTTCTTCAATGATTTTTTGATTGATTTTAGTACGGTAGAGTTGTGTGTTGCGAGAACTTTTTTTTTTTAGACGAACCGGACAATATGGACCACCCGAATAATATTATTAATTCTTCTTCCTCTTCACACCTTCCGCCTTCCTTCTACTCCAATACTCTCTCACCCTTCTGGACTGTTTCTTTCGCTCTTGCTTAGTCCATTTTCTTCCTCGTCACTCCTTCTTTCCCAAAAGAATCCTTACCTCTTTAATTTTTCTCCAAAAAGCTCTATAATCAACCAGTCTTCATAAGCGATTTTTGGCCTGCCCAGTCTCTCTTTTATTTGTTTTACCTAATCGTCCATATTTGTACAGCTCCAGACGAAAATTTTCTTGTTTCGTCTCTCATTGTTAATTTTGACCACGTGCCCGTAGAACCTTGGTTTCCTGCTACTGCTGACTGCTTCCGGACCCTACGAATTCCTGTATATTTGTTCATTTGATTTTCGCCTATTCAATAAAAAAAGGGCGAATACCAAAAAAAAATATATGTGTTTTGAGGAGGTGAGGGCGAAATGACTACAGCCTGGCACTATGGGTTCAAAGGGTTCTTTTATTGTTCTTAAGGTTTAAAACAGTTGAATAAAATGAGGAATAACAGAATATAAAAAAGAAGAAAACAATATGAGGAGCACACACTAATCGAGATAGATCAAAACCACAGCTGGTGAGAGGTTGCAATGGATTTGCCACTGTAAAATAAAATAATCTTTCTACTATCATAAAACACAGAAAATAAAATAATAAATAAAAATGACCCTCAATTATATATAAAGAAAACTAAAATATAAACATGTTTGAGGCAGTGACAAATCCATTTCACATAACCTCTTTGCTCCCACCAGCTGTGTGTTATAACCTCACTCCCTCACACACATCAGGCCCATCACATGTGTTTTTTTAATTCATATTTTCTTTCTAGTTTCTTTATAATGATCCTTTTTTTATTATTCTGCAAATATATGGTTTAAATTTCTGATAAATTTTGCCTGTTGAATATGACATATAACACTATATTTCTCGCAAAAAAAAAACAAAAAAAAAACATATTTTAATTATAATATACAGTGTGAAATTTTTTTTGGCAAAAAAGCTTAAGGAATGTGTAAAACTTTCACTGGAGACAATATTACATAGGCTAGCACATGTGTAGGCAGGTAAAGTAGGCCCGTTCCAGGTTGGACGTCAACTTCCATGTAAACAGCCGCCCCCTCATTGAAAATTGCCGCGTCTAATCCAGGAAAATTCCTTGAAAAAGCAAACAGGTGTCCAGAAAACTGGACGAGGCTTCTATTCTTTGCTTCGGGAAATTCTAATCATCATACCAGGAAAATGATCAAATCTAATATCGATGTCTTCCGCTTTCCCAAAGTGAAAAAGATCGTCAGAGAGACATAATAAGTATGGCTTATTCTTTATTTATACAAGGACGTAACATTGGAATAGAAGCAGAAATTTTTAAATTTTTTTTATTTGTTTATAGGAGTTTTGTCAGTAAAATGAGATTTTCTATCTGCTTATGCAACAAGCAAATGTGCTTACGAATGATATAAAAGTGCGAAACTACACAAGATAAAATAGATTAAAATAAAAATAACTATCAGTATATCTCTTGGCTAGCGCCTCGATAGTCTTCTGGGCGGATTATATGGGTTTGTGGCAGTTGATACGTTTTGAGTCAGCGGGTTTGAATTTAGGGTCAGTCTGTCATGAAATTTATTCTAGCCATCAGTGGCAATTGCAATGACGGATGAAATATCCAGGTCAGTATGTATTGTCTCGTTAGATACATAAAAAGGGGCATTTACTGCTTTCCTAAGTAATATTGATTGAAATGATTGGATAATTTTGATGTTTGACTTTCTTACAATTCCCCATAACTGGATGCTATAAATCCAAATAGTTTTATCAGTACTTTATAAATAGTTAATTTGCTTGTCAACGATAATTTTGAACGTTCGTCAAGTAATCTCGAAAGAAGTCCATATTGTTGTCCGGATTCAGTTCTTTTTTTTTTGTTTGAGTTGGTATGCCCATGTCAGTCACTTATTAAGGTAAAGGCCTAAATAACGTACCATGTCAGAAACTGGTATTGGAATATAATTGAGAAAGACCCGAGATATTTAAACGCCTTAACTTTTCTACGAATCAGATCACCTATGTGTAGATCGTCCTCCTCATATCTTAGTGCATATATTCAGTGTTTTGGTAGTTAATCTCAAGACCTGCTTCTACCTATACATCGTTTAACTAGACGATCACCATTTCCAGAAAAAACTTTCTTCGGGGCCATCACTATCTGGTCATCCGTGAAGAACAGGGTAAGAAGCTTTTCTTTATCGAAGTACACTCCGTATTCTAGACTTCATCTCATCCATTGCTTCACTACATCAGCCAATTACATCTTGAAAATGCTTGGCGACGGGCAACACCATTGCTTCAACCCTTTGGTCACAGAAATCGCTTAAATATCATTTCTTAACCTGTTAAAGAGTTTTACACATTTTGAGAACAACAAAAAAAAATTCATGGCTTTCATTAGTTCTTGTCCCGTAAATCCTATTTGCTTCATTTTTTTTGGGAGGAAAAGTCCATCAAATCTAGAAAATTTTAAATTTATATGAACTGTTAAACTCTGTCAAGTCAAATTATTTTTGTGCAATTTCTATTGCTAGTTATGTCATCTACTGGAACATCTACGATCGTTTCCAGCTCTAGCAGAGTTACTCTAATAATAATTAAAAATACTAGAATATTATTTATATCGCAAGTCTAGTTCTAAAACGAATCCTAAAACGTAGTACGAATAATAGTCGTATGAAATTATGTCATAGTTTCAAACCTGGTAGATGGCCCTAAGAGTTTTTAAGGGGAGTAAAATTCTTGCTTATGACGTCCTTCGGAGGGGAAGTATAACGGCGGCCCCAACCTCTAAGCCCCTCCCTGGTACTCGCTAAAGATCCTTATCCTAATTAAAGCTGCATAAACAAAATTTTGGACTCCCGCTATAGCATCGTCAAATTAGCATTAAGTGACGTGGAAGGAAGTTATTTTACCGATTCCAAAACAATGTACATTTTTTCTCTTACTTTATAAGCAATGGAGTAATATAAAAAAAAAAAAAAAATCTAATAGACTGCCATTTTGAAACGAAACGGTTAATGTCAACGCCGAGTTTAAAGGATCAACAGGGAATGATCTGTAATGTTCATGTTTGTCGGATTATGCGTATCTCAAAATTCGAAAAGTTTATTAATATGGAGAGAGCTTAACAGATTTTTTTTTTCTAGTTTGATTACAATTCTTCAGTCTTTTAACTAATAAACGAAAATTGGCAAACACTTTTTATTAATTGTGATAAATTATGTTAATAAAGGAGAGATTTTTTTTAAAAATATAGATGTGCAAGCTTACTGTTTTATCCTAAAGATCATCTTCGACACACGAAGTCGTCCAAAGGCCTAAGTGAAGAAACCGTATATATATATATATGATTGTTGAATAATGATTGATATCGTTATGTCACTTTTTTGTTAATGTTATTTAAGCTGTTATGCTACTCAGACAAAATTACTGTATGGCTTTTTTTAATATTACTTTCTTGCACGCACATTCTGTGATCTATTTTAGTTAAGGTGTGAAAATCATTAATAACCTACCGTAGCTCAGGATCATTAACATAATATCTCTTCCTTCGACAGCGATATTTTTCATATCAGCGATATCATGAAAGCGCGTTGTTGAAAGTCTGGGAGCAATATGATGCTCATGTTACTAATGATTATTCTAATCTCTGAACAAATTTTTAAAAAATACGTTAATTGTCACGAATTAATTCAGCAGAATTTAAAAAATATATTTTGTATTAAAAATATGTGCACATTATTAAACAATGGTATTTAATTTTTTTTTTTTTTTTAATGTACACAGTCATGGTCATAGAAATTGAACCACCCATGCTTTAATTTTGTATGGTAATGAATTTGATTGAGTTTTAACTACTACCAAAATAAAAAATTTAATTATTTCAAATTTTGAGTGAGATTGCATAAAGGGGAACAATTTTCACTGAAAATAACGATGACACAAATCAACTGTGGTCATAGTTTTTAAAATTAATATTATAATTTATTTTACGATACAGCTTAAACTTAAACATTTTTTCATCGTTATTTATGTACTTTTCTTTAATTTTCATTATGCAATATACATTTTTTTTGTGTTGTGAGCATTATTTAAAAATATGCGGTTATGTTTGATTTTGGAAAAAAATTTCTTTTTGAGTGATGGAATTTTTATGATCCACGTCTGTATATCCCCATCATATATATTTATACATATATATCATGTATATTTTAGTTAAAGTGGCTCCCTCCCTCCACTAGCAATATTTTCTAAAAAGAAAGAAAATATTTTCTTGGATCGAACCTTTACCAACCCATTAACTCCCATCATCCTCCTTTTATCCATAGTCTCCTTCAATTTAAATCCATCCTCAGTCCACTCTCTTGAAACAAGACCGAGTCATTCTGACCTTTCCGTTCTTAGCCACAGAACTAAAACTCTTGATCGATCCTTCATTGTCCGCTCTACTACCCTCTAGAATTGAGACGTTGATTTCCAAAAGGTACTATACCCATTCTAGGAAATTTTGCAGGAGACGCGAAAATCACTAATTATTATATTATTAAACTAGCTAATTTGATTCTTTTAGCATTAAAATCCAGAATTGTTCTTTTAGTATATTAATAAAATCATATTAAAGTTATGAAATAAGATGTTTTGTTATAATTTGGAACGAAATTAAATGTGTAATTAGTGATCTTTAGAAAATAATTGTACTTATAATTTGCGATTATAAAGGACTTGGGTGTCCATTAGATAAAATCAAATAGGAGATTTAGATACATTTAAGAGATAAGAATACAAATATGTAAAAAAATCGATTTTGTAAAAAATGTCCTTTAGTACCTTTTGGAAATCAACGTCTCAATTCTCTACCTACCCATATCCTTTATGCTACTTCTCTTTGCTCATTCGAATTCCAACTTTTCCAATACCTTCTGGCTCCCTTAACAGACGCTTAACAATTGAGACGTTGAGATATTTTGATATAATTGTATTCTCATGATTTAGTTCTATCTAAATCTTCTATTTGATTTTATATAATGAACTCTTGAGTCCTCTAAAAATGCAGTTATTGCCAAAAGGTATTAATCACGCATTTATTTTTGTTCCAAATCATACTAGAACATAACTATTCATTCCATAACTTTAATATGGTGTAATTAATATAGTAAAAAAACAATTATAGATTTTAATGCGGAAAGAATCAAATAAGTTGTTTTTTATAATATTTTTGCGCCGCCTGTAAAATTTTCTAGAATTGATATAGAATAGAATAGAATAGAAAAATGAACTTTATCCTGGGACATAGTCCGTTAGAATCAATTGCAACATTTAAATTCTAGATATCAAACTTTAAATGAAGGAAAATTAATTTTTATATTTGAGAGAAGTTGGTTCAGGGTGCAGTCAATAGAACACACAACCATTAGAAGTATAAACCTTGGCTGTTTATATCCATGACTGCACCCTGAACCAACTTCTCCGATGTATATACACACAGTCAACCATTGTCACTTCATGAAAATTAATGTTTAATAACCAAATTTAATTTTATTTGTCAATTCAGTTATTTTTTATTTTGTTCAACAGAATCTCTGAAAAATCTCCAGAAGATTTATTCACTTAAATTTTTTGTTTTGTCCCGAACCAGGTATAAATCCTTCAATGACAAACCCCACTCCCACTCTAACCCACTAGTTTCAATTTTTGCTTCCTCTTCCATTCCTGAAAATCTTTGTATACTTTTTTCTGTTAGCCATATGTATTATATATTTCCATTGTACATATATATCATTTTTATAGAACTCAGTCTAATAATGTAATCATTTTTACTTTCACTTACTATATATAGTAAGGGATAGTATTGCGATCGTGAACATTTTCGAATTCCAGTTTTCAACGGAAATACACATTTTAGGGTCCCCTGAGTCCAAAAAACCAAGTTCCGCAAAAAGGTCTGAGTGTGTGTGTTAACTCCCAGGTGGAAACGGTAAGTCCTATGAAACTGAAATATCATATTTCAGAAAATTATACGTCCGCGACGTTACAAAATCTTTTTCATCAAAATAAGCTTACTAGAAGAGCCACTTTATATCATGCATTTTGCATTTTTTTTCGATTTTCTCAAAAACGTTTCCGACGATTTAGGTTAAACTCGGTATATCGATGTAAAATTTAATAGGCTTAAACGTCATGTAGGTTTAATTCTGATTAAAATGGTCTCACAGGGCTTAAATGCCGATATTTTAAATTTTTTCCTTTAAATTACCCTTAATTATGTAGATTCTATAAAAATAACCAAATAATTTTGTTAGCTTTGATAAATAACAGCTAAATATTTATGTTGTGCGAATTTAAAAAACAGGTAAAGGAGAAAACTGAAAAAAAAAAATAATGCAATTTTTTGATTTTGAACATAAGAGCAGTAATATACATGTATGATATACCGTTGGAAAGCTAAAGATTTTAGAAAAAATATTATCTAATACACAAGAGCTTGTAAAAGTTAATAAAGAGTGATGAAAAGCCGATAAAACTAACTAATTATTTTAGATAAAAATATAATAGATTTTTTAATAAAACACATGTTTCTAAAGAAATTCCATTAATTAATTGTATAATGGTTGCACTAATTTTACTTTCACTTATTGTATTTGAAAATTCTTTTATCGATTCTAAAAAAGGATGAATGAAAAAAGAATTTTATTCTGGTACTTGGTCCCTTAAGAATAACATACAGGTACAAAACAAATAAGTATTATGACTGACCAAATAACACTTAAAAAGAAAAACAAAAAAGACTTATAACATTAATGATTACAATAAATATATACAAGTATTTTAAATGGAAAAAACAGAAAGAAATAAAAAAGAATGTAAGGGAAGTCGTGTGTTAACAGCACCAGATTTTTTATTCTCTTTTGTTATTAAAAAAAAAGTAAATGACCATCGCGTGAATTCTGTTAATTTTTTTAACAAAACAGTGATGATGTAAAAACAACAGTATCTTAATTACTTATTATTGCTTTGTTAAAACGAAAGCTTAGGCCTGTGAGTACAATATTATGTTAGTACACTTCTCAGAAAATTGCGATTGACTGAGTATGTCAAAGTTAAACTGCTACTTACATTGCAGAAAGAAAATGTCAAGCAGTGATAAAGTACAATAGTTTCGTTCATTATACAGAAAGATTTATAACATAATACAGAATGCAAGACCAAGGCAATACAATAATAGCATAATTCGCTATGCATCTCAACAGCTGGGACGAATTTAAAAGAGAGTTCTTCTAATGGACGATGAAGTTCGACGAAGTTGACGATGAAGATGAAGACAAATCAAAGTTATTGGATACCGTATATAACTCATAATCAAATATATCAAAGATCAAAAATGCTTTACTAAATATGAAATATCTGTGGCGGTCGTGAAAAACTAGATAACTCGAGTTATAACAAAAACTCCACGTATCCCCCCCTAACTCAGACCGTCCCCCACGTCATGTTAAATTAGTTAGGTCTATTTCCCTTCCAATAAAGAGTTATCGCCTCGTGTAATTTTGGGCATAATGTTTTTCTTCCTTTAATTTCCATATCTTGGGTTGTCCAATTATTCCAGCTCATCCTTAGGTCTAGAAAACAGATTAAATCAACTTATCTTTATTTGTCTTAAATGATGTTCAGATGTGGAATGGGTTGTGTCACATGAAATGTCCGTTTTCAAGGTAAAGGATATTTATTAAAAATACGATATGAAAACAAGATAATTTTATTCAAAGTATTTACCTTCTTTTCCTACACATTTGTCCCAACGTCACACCAACTTTTTTATCCCCGAACTGAAAAACTCTGAGCTTTGAAGTGAAAAAAATTCTGAAAACGCACTTTTCACTCTGACAAAAGTTCACTCAAAATCATCATTTTCAAAAAGTTTTCCTTTGACGAAGTTGTCTAAATTCCTGAACAGGTGGTAATCTATTGGAGACAAGTCGGGAGAATATAGTGGGTGCGGAAGAACTTCGTAGCCCAGTACTTTCAAATTTTGCACGGTATGTTTTGAAACATGGTGTTTTGCTGCCGCTCAGTGAGATCATGGGTTACCCATGTATCGAGCTTTTTTACTTTCCTAATACACTTTAAATGTCTGGAAGCGGTAGATGCACTTGAATTTAGATGTGCTGAGAGTTCTTTAACTGTTTGGTAGGGGTTTCCTTTTACTGCATGTTTGAGGACATCGTTGTCTATTACAGACGGAGGTCTTCCTCGGGGCAAGTTTTCAAGTCGGTACCCCCAGCTGAAAACTTAGCAAAACAACGGCAAATGGTCCGTTCATTAACACTCCCTTCCCCAGAAGCCTTGCAAATATTTCTAGCGGCCTCAGCTGCTGAATGGCCTACTCGTACAAAAATATTACTCGAAAATCGCGTGTTTTTATGTTCATATTTGGAGGTATACTAAAAAGTGGGTAATTGGTTGGGAAGCTAATGTTTATAATACAAAGGTAGAGGATTAGTAACTGTTTACTTTAAATATGTAAACATTCGGAAGAAAACAACAGAAACCTACAAAATCCTTTATGTATTTCAGAAACTATAAAAACGGGCATTTCATCTGAAACAACCCAATAGTAACTCCACTTATCTTCTTTTTCCCAACTCACTATCAAACAGTCGGTTTGGGCAAGTGGAGTTAACTATTTTTGAACTTAATGTTAGTGCAAAAACAGTTAAATCAGAATCTAAAATGGTTAAGTCTATTAATAATTCAAAAACTTAAAAAACAACAAATAAATAAAATATTTCTTGATGGAAGAAATTTTAGGTGGAAAGAAAGCTGTATGTTAATTACTCTATTTTGGGTATTACCTAGACCTTAAAGTAGCTCCCCTGCAAAATGAAAGATTTTGACTTAACCGCTTACTCACGACCGCCACATATATGAGAATATATTTTTGCAGTAGCTTAAACTTGGTAAATAAGTCATCCTTAATGAGTCTATAAGCCTAGGAGCTTTCACGGTTGTTTTTTAAAACGCACTTAGCATTATCCACTTTTATATAAACTAAATAAGTAAATACTATGTTCTTTCCAACGCCACTAAAAGCTGGCAGATCATGCGCAGTAAATTCATTTCCTTCCGAAACAAGATATTAAGGAATCAGATGGGTGATCAAACACTCATCACCCACTAAAACCTCAATTTCTTCTTTCTTTGCGGGAACGGCCGCTGATGCCTACTCTTCCCTCTCGGGTCCACGACGCGATTCTGCCTTTCCGCCAGAGTTTGGAGCAGCTATACCCCATCGGGCCGCCCCTATACCTCCCTGGTCCGTCCCTTCTATCCATTGTCAACTGTCTCTCACACGACTTCCAAAACTCACGACTCCACCAAAAGTATACCAGCAAGAATTTTTAGAGCTTATCCAAAGGTACCATAATGCTAATGTTTATTACACAGACGGCTCTCGGGGAGAACTAGGCGCTGGAGCTGCAGTTGTGAGTGAGACCCAAGTTAACATGTTTGCCCTCCCTTCTATATCGAGTAGCTATACCGCCGAAGTAACTGCCATCATCCAGTCCCTCCTTCTTCGCCAGCAATCTTCCTCTCAAGTAATCATATGCACCGATTCCCTCTCCACTCTCTCCTCTATCCGTAAAATATATTCCTCTGACTACCTCATCCAAAGAATTCATACCACACTTGCATCCCTTTCCTCCCGGGTCAACATTGTTTTCTTCTGGGTTCCAGGACATTGTGGGATCTTGGGGAACTCCTGCCGGCCGTCTCGACGCGAAGAGGTTGTGCTCGCGCGACTTCGTATAGGACACTCTAGGTTGACCCACGGTTATCTCATGGCCCGTGGACATCCGCCTCTCTGTCGATCATGTCAGGTTCCTCTCTCAATACTCCACATCCTCACAGAATGCCGACAATATACCGCTTCACGTATTCTTTTCAACCTCCCCACCGATCTGTCGCTTCTTCTCTCTGATTCCTCTCCTCATATAACTAACATCATTCGCTTCCTAAAGTCAAACTATCTTTACTCTCAGATCTAAACTATACTCTCACTCTACTCCTATAATCATGTAATCTGTGTCTAACGGTGTAAAGGCGAACATGACCCTGGTAGTTGTCGCCTCGAAAAAAAAAAAAAAAAAAAAAAAAAAAAAAGACATGCGCAAACGTTGGGGAACAGACCCCAAACCCATAATTTGAACAAAGTTTGAGCATGCGCAGGTATATATTTAAGATCGGTTAGAAATGTAATGTTGGGAAAAAAAAGAAGGCAAACATTAGCAATATTGTATAGTTAAAAAGATTTTTTATAGAATAATAATTTCAGACATATGTGAATACATTTTATCATAGATAAATGTCTATCAGAAGTAAAAATGTGAACAAAACATTACAGTATTCAAAATAAAAGCTTTACTTCTTGAAACACTAAATCAATTTCAAAAGTCTATCCGCTATCATGGTGTCGTTTAGCAGGTTCACGGCGGCGCAGGTCACAAGTGGCCCGCACTAGTTTGTCTTATCGGTTGGTGCGTACCACTGGTATTTATTTCCATATCCATTTTATCGATTTTTGTAAAGCCAAAAATAAAAATAAAACATTTTAACCACCTTTCGAGTCATACTAACTGGCATGAATGTGAGATATAGCAATTACAAAATTAAAATTATAGGATTGATCCAGAATGAAGCTGAATCGTTTTATTTCTGAGTAAACGAACTCCCGACCACACACTGTGTTTGTAGAGCTCCGTCATTATATATTCCTTCTGCTCAGGAAAACATCCTAGAGCAGCAGATTAACAGCTAATCGTATAATATCCATTTTATCTTACTCAACTGAATTTAACTGAACCCAGTCTAGTAAGGATACGGGGAAAAACAGAACATTTTTTCTTAAATATTTCCTTGCAAACAAATAAAACTTAAACTAAAAGTATGAAACAAGATTCTATGATATGATATACAGAACTCCATAACCAGTCTCTGTGTTCGGGGCCAATACTTTCAGTATTTTGAACCAATTTCACGGGAGTGCTTAGCGCGTTGTATTGTTTAATAATTTTTAGTTTATTGTATGTTTATTCATTTAAAGCCACTTTCATAGTACTGTGACTAATCGGAGGATGCTAAAGGTGAAATCTTATTTTTGCCTATCCAGGTTTAATTAGAATAGGGATAACGAGTACATGACATCGCACAGGATTGGGACCACCATTTTACTTCTCCTCTCCCCCTTAGAAGAACGGCATAACCAAGGATTTTTTACTCCTTTCAAAACCACCTGTCGGGTTTCAATCTCCGCTCTTAGTCATAGAAGGCTGTTATTCTAACCACTACACCAGTGTAGTTGTGGACCCGACAATAAATTGAACCCCCTCATTCAATGACTTCAATGGAAAGGACTTCCTAAATACTAAAAATTGTAAATACACACGCACGTATATATTTATACGTGTGTGTCTATATATACACACACACACAGACATTTGCGATAGGTATTGCAAGTAACTAACTTCAAGATGTAGCACCGACGATCATGTTCACTTTCAGACGCAGAAGATAGTGGTGTCATAAAGATACAAGTCAAAGCAAGGCACTAAGCTTTCGGAACAAATTCGGTGGAATCCGAATGGTGTAGCACCAGTATTAAATTCACTTCATAATAGGGGTGTGCATAACCGAATGACGATTATCGGATCATTCGATTATTTTGATCATTCGAATTAATCGATTATTGGTTTGGAGAAACGAATGATCATTCGAGCTGAATTATTGAACGATGATCGAGGGATTATAAGGAGCTCGGATAATCAAACGATTTTTTTTTTTTTGCTCATCACATAAATTATATGCAGCTCAGCCATTATAGAGACGGAAATTGTGGCACATCATTCGATTATGAAATCCTTCGATTATTTAAATCATCGAAGTCCGATCATCCGATTATGACGATCATTCGATTATGCCCACCCCTACTTCATACCGCGAAACATTGAATTTTAATTTAAAAAAAAACTACTAAAACCCATGAAGGGTCTTGGGCTCAGTAGTATAGAGATTCGTACTGTTTTCAGGACCACGCCCGTGCAATGAGGTGATTAAGCCTCGATCACGCTCAGCCGCCAGGTATTTCCCCAAGCTGGATACCCACTTTAAAGAGGCAGGGTCTCCTCCAGGAGGGCCTCCGTACCCTAGGGTCGCCCCCAGCCGAAAAAACAGAATAAATAATATTCTGTCAAAGTCGGGATTCGAACCCAGGACCCGGAGAACAGTAGGCTAGTGGAATTTAAATTTAAAACTAACAAAAAAAAATCGGAATTCAAATACTCATAACTGAATCAAATATTTTCCTTTATATTATGTTTATTTGCATCAATCCTATAACCTCATAATTTTCAAAATGTAAGAAAATGACCAATTTTATGATTATGATAGCAGTCACTTGACAGTGAACACTAGCAATTACATCGCTTAAAATTTTGGCCCTACACGTGTGGTTTACTTATCCCTGGTGCACCAAATCTTGAACAGATAAAGGCTCCTAAGCGACGAAAAAAATTCTAAGCCATGGTAGAATTAGCAATGCATAATCATGAGGCGACATAATATTGATTAATCTAATATTGAAAATTAAATGTTGCTGAAATAATTATTAGGTTTTGAATCTTTAATATTGAATGAGGTGCACTAATTGTAAAAATGTTGTGATTATAACATTTTTAAGTTGTTGTTAATCAGGCAAAGGTTGTTTCACATATTGATATACTTACCCGATTATGTTTTGAAGGCTGAGATCAGCAATAGGGGTTGAGATAACTCAAGGAATGTAACAAAATTAACATAATAAATAGCAATAGTGATGTCGCTGGCTTAAACTCGGCAGATAGCCCTAGGAGTTTTTAAAGCGAGTAAAAAATCCTTGGTTATGGCGTCCTTCAGAGGGAACGTAAAATGGTGGTCTCGATAAAAGATCCTTATCCTAATTAAACCTTGATAGACAGCATTTAGAACTCCTACTATAGCAGCGTTCGATTAGCCACAGTAGCATAAAGTGATTTTAAATGAATAAACAAGGAAGAAAAAACAATCCTGTTGTATTAAGAAGTCAATAATATTATGAGATCATATTCTTGTGCAAGTATTAAATTAAATTTTTTAAATATTTAATAATATTCATTTTTTTAATAAAAAATAATGCAGTGTATTAGTTACCATAACTATTTGAAACTAGGACTTTTAACTTAAAAAAAAAAAAATTATAGAACTGTATGATTCCAAAAATCCCTTATCTAAATCCAGTAAATCTCTTCTTAGCCGTTTTCTTTCCACTGAAATCCCGTCCCTACAACGCTACAGGAAAAAGAAGCGTTCGATAAGGTTTGACATCTGAGGCTTCTCAACCTCAAGACTGTACTAACGTTCACGTATTCTCTTATCAAATATTTCCTCTGTTCGACGGGGCTCAGGAATGTCTTTTACTAGCCTTGGCAAGAAAGGTCAACATGTAGCTATTTTTGTATTATATATAACATAGTATATCGAGCAACTTTGAGACATTGACTGCTACCTATGATGATAATTTAATAATCAGCACGAACAAATAAAAAAGTACATAAGACGGATAAGAGCTCTCTGATAAAAAAATTGTGTACCTACTTAATCAATCAACTATTGACCATAAACTATCCTCGAACTCACTTATTTGCGTTTTAATAATAAAATAACCGGACATAACAACGGACTAAAACACGAAATCTATATCTAACTCAAACTGTTAATTGAGAAAAACCAAAAAGGAGCTCAATGAGAAATATTCTTTGTTCCCTGGAGTGAGCATATTTCTCAAAACACCCGCAAAGCGAACGCTATCCTTGAATAATTCCTAAGATTTACTGATTCCATCCAACCTAAAACCTGTAAGCTACTGATTTCTTCTCTCATTTTCCCCCACATTGACTACAGTTGCCTCGTGGCGGGCTGTCTGAGAAATTTGAACTGCGACTCAAAAGGCTTATGAATTGTTTAATTAGATTCACATGTGGAATTCCCAGAAGCTCCCATGTTTCTAGTAGGTATACCGAGTTGAATTAGCTCTACCCTTCTTTCCGTCAGTAATACTCCCTTGGTGTCTTTCCCTTCCGATTTTTCAAAAAAAAAAAAAGTACCTCTTTAAATTCTTGATATTTTATCTCTTCTTCCCGTGTCCAATCATTAGACACTAGATCCTAACCGATAAACTTGCATATACCTTCCCATAGATCCGCCTCCTTCAAAAACTCCTTTGTCATTCGTGCCACCCTATTTTGGAATTCCTTGGCTATATCCATTTATAAAGCCTTATCCTTAACCAGTTTTAAGTTTTAAACATCAACTATTTCTTCATCTTCTTCACCATTAATCTTTCCAACATATGTAATATCTTAAGCTATAGATGGGAAATATTCATTGTTTCCAAATCCGTCTGTTATATATAGTTATACTCAAGTATTAAAAAACCGGACAAATAATATTTGTAATGTACATTTTTGTTGTTCTTAGGGGAATACTCGCTCAGAATAAAATTAATATTTATTTTATTTCATTCCATTCAATGACTAAATCAAGACTTGGAAGAGATACTGCTTCGTACATCATTCTCCGAGTTTAACATGGAACATTATTACTATTCTAATACATTTGTTTGTTATTCACCCTTGTCTGTGGTTTAAGGTAGGATTTAAGTAATGAAATAAAAAATTATTTAAAGAAATCTAAAAGTTCGAAAATACCAGATAGAAAAATATATAATTTTTTTTCATTTTTTAAAAAGAAAATGTATAAAATGAATGGATTAGTTATTATAACTGATAATAATTGAGTAATAAATTCAAGAAATGTGTATAACTATAATTGAAAAAAAAAAAAAATATCTCTACTATCCATGAGGTATGTTGGGTTTGGTACTTATAAATACTCGTACTGTTTTGAGGTGATTAGGCTGAAATCCCGGTTGGCCACCCGTTTTCCTCCAATCTTTTTTACTCACTTTAATAGAGGCTGCGTAAGACTAAACCTAAAATAATACAATAACTAAGTATTCTGTCACAAATGGATTTGTTTGTTTATTAATTTAATGTCACTTTCATGCTACTGTGGCTAATCAAACAATGCTAGTTAGCTACAGTGGAAGTCCTAAATTTTGCCAATCCTGGTTTTATTAAGAGAGAGATCTTTAACAATTACCTGACACCGCATTCGTTTGGAACAACCATTTCATCTCTCCTCCGAATTACGACATAACCAAACATTGTTTAGTCGCTGAAAAATCCTAGGGCCACCTATCAGGTTTGACCCCGCGATAATGGGCATAAAATGCTGTTATGAAAGTCACTGTACCACAGGTGAACCCTGCTCAAACGGGTTTTAACTCGTGATCGAGAAAAGAGCAAAAAAGTTTTTTCTCCAAGCCGTTCTCTATATTACTATAATACTGTTTATGATTAATTAACTTATAGCTATAAATACTATTTTGGCTCATTGTATCTTATAAGCACCTTTTTAATATGAAAAAAAATACCCGATTTCGGCCGAGTCAATAGGTCATCTGCAGGCAGCCCATGATTTACAAAGGGGTAAAATGGGCATTTGTCCAGGGAGCCAGTTTTTAAGGAGGCGAGAAAATTTTAGCAAAAAAAAAAAAGAAATCAATTTTTAAAAACTACCTTATGAACCGAAAATCTTATAGAATCGTCATTATGCACATTATTCCTAAAAAATAAAATATCCATCAAGACTTCAATATCTAATATCTTTCAAATTTATTCCAAAATAGACACATCATCTAGTTGAGTAGAACTATGTTTTATCCCAATGTATTCCCGAAAACTCTGTGATCTGAAAATATCTACAAAATCTATTAACAAGGTACATTGTACTCCAACTCACGTTTTTATCGCTATTTACAGTTGCAACGAATATCAAACAGCAACAACATATTAAACTATTAAAAAAGACGAACTCTTAAAAAAATGCATAGTTGGATCTATAAGTGAAACTAAAAAAAGAGGTTGGGTAAACATATATTAAATATTTTCATTATTTTTGCTTATAATATGTATTTTTGGGCTATTAAAACATAATGCAACTATGATATTATTTGACAGTTATTTTTTCATAGTAAATGGTTGTTGCAGTTTGATATAGCACCGTTTAAAAAAATGTAATACGAAATGTACAATTTTAGATCCCATGGTCATCTTTCACAGGTCTCAGAAATTAATTAAAAATACGTAAGAATGGTAAGAAACGGACAGGTGACTTGGTGTGGTGGAAACTTTAGACTGAAAAGAAGATATAAATTTTCAACAAATCAAAAAATAAAAAACTTTATCAATAATTTTATTTCTACAAAATAAAGAGCATTCAGGATGTTTCAGAATATTGGATACGAAAGAAACTTAATAGTTTGTCGGATGGACGAACAAAATGGACGGATAATGGAAAAGTAAATAAGTTTGTTGAAGTTTATAAAACCTCTGGCTACTACAGACGAAGGATAATTAAAGGGTTGTAGTATATTTTATATTGTATATAGTAAGTAAAATTTGGGGCCACCTTCTTTTCAGACTTTTAGGGAGTACATTTTGCGAAATAGTAGGATGGTGTGAGTTTGATGAGTAATTGAATTATATAATGTGTTCGTCTCTTTCAAGGTAAATGAGCAACATCATATTGAAGTCATTATGATTTTAATTGCGACTCAATGAGAAACCTTACGAATCTTTAATTAATTGAACTTTTTTGTATTTTAAGTATATAATACTATAATGAATCACTTTTAACCGGAATAATTATCTTAATGTAAATGAAGTTTTTGTAGTAAAATTGACTAAATACAATCAAAAAACAAAAAAAGTTGTAGTATACTGTATATTGTGAATATATGCTATATTATTTAATCTTAATTATACGTTTCCAATAAAACTGAATACAACTTTTATTTTAATTGACTTAAACTGTATTCATGAAGTTTAAGTATATGTAATGTCCTCAATACCTACGCGAATGACACAAGTGTGTTATGAGTCTATAATGACCCAACCAAAGCATCCCAAATCCTTCAGTCCCACCTCACAGCCATCGATGAATGGTGTCAGAACTGGTGAATCAAAATTAATCCTACCAAATCCCACCAAAAAACCTTTACCCTTCGTCGCAAACCGATGATCTCCTGCCCACTGTTTCCTTTAAAAACATCCACTCACTCCTGCAGAACAATCCGATACCTAGGACTCCATCTTGACAAACGTCTTACTTGGAATCCTCATACAAAACTGAAACGACAAGATACTGCTCGTAGATACCGACTACTACAACACTTACTTGACAAACGTTCAAAACTTCCACTCTATCAAAAAAAGCTCATATACGTTACCATTATCAGGCCCATATGGACATATGGGATCGAGCTTTGGGGCTCTACTAAACCATCTAATTCCTCCCGCATCCAATCCAAAATCCTTCACAAAATCTTAAATGTTTCTTACTTCGTCACAAATAAAATCATCCATAACGACTTTAATATTCCATTTGTTGCAGACCTTTCTCGTAACAGTTAAACCACTTTCAATTCCAAACTCCCAACCTACATAAACCCTCTTGTTCGCAACCTATCAACCTCACATATTACTGATAACCCTCCGAAGCGATTGAAAAGAAGATGGCCTCGGGACCGACTTACTTAAATAGTCATCGAAGTTCTACCACTGGGTAGTTTCTTCACAGGCCTTTTCACGCCATTTATTGTAATTCAGCACTTTTACTTGTTGTTATTAAAAAACGTTCATGTAATAATTCTTAAATTGATTTTAATAGCCGAGATAAGTAAAAGTCATGTGCTGCCTGCACCAGATTTTTTCAATTAAATATGTTTATTATTGAAAATTAAAAAAAACAAAAACAGAACAAACGAATGCCCTTTTTGGCCGATTGAAAATCACGGTCTCGTCAACAGGAGATGAAGTCATCCCATACTACTGAGATCTCATTGTCGTAGCTCCTAACTTTATTAAAGCCGATGAGGAAGTCATTAGCTCACTCACTATCAGACGAATCTAGCCAACGAGAGGGAAAGAGGCGGCGACAAACGAGCGTGGAGGGAAATGAAAGTGACGCCTGTATTGTGGAGCGTGGACTGTGGACGGCCCGCGGAACACTTTCTGATGCGGCACACGTAGCGAATATTCACCTTGGTGTCGGGTCGCTATATCGTCCCGATAGCCTCAATGCTATTCTTCGATGAATATGGATTAGCGAGGAGCCTTTGTAGGGCTATCTATGATATCATAGCTCCAAAGGCCAAGTCATAACCGTGTCCTCAGCTTTGATATCGCTATCACTAGGGTCGATTTCACTGGTCATTTGAAACCATAAACATATCAAAATTTTGCGAATGCAGTATAGCAAATATCAATCTAACTACTACTATTACGAAGATAATCAATATAAACTTCTTTATTGCGTTCGTTACTCCAGAATAAAATTATTTAAAAATAAAGATTTTCATGTCCTAAAAAATGATAAATATGTGCATACATATCTCCACTAAGATGGCAAAATGGTATAAACCAATTTTCAATAATTATTTTTTTTTTACTCTCTGGAATGTCATTCGTCTATGTAAGAAGGTAGTATAATGTCATAAGTGTTTCTCCTTCAGTTGATGAGCAAACAACACTATCTTGTACAAATAAACAAACCACCTTAAAAACATCAACGAGAAGACACTCCAGAAGAGTAAAACTGTTAATTATAGAAAAACATGACAGATAACATGTTGCCATCTTAGTACTGAAATATAAAACCACACAAGTAAAGAATGTGTGAACTGTGTAGATAGTTATTATTTAGTTTTGTACATTTCCTAACTTTTTTTTTTGTTTTTATACATTTAATGAAATCAAATCAGAGCTCCATATTATTATATATTAATTTCTTCAATGTTTCTATAAAATTTATATATTAAAAGGTATATAATTAGTATTACCACATTACATACGTCAGGACTACTTATTTTGAATAACCGAGGAGGGTATAAATTCTAAAAGATAACATTTGAATAATTCTGGCAAGTGATATTGAATACCTTCGAAAAAAAAAAAAAGTGCCTTTTCTATTTTTTACTGACTGAAAAAAAAAAAGATCGTGAAGGTTACCTGTAACATAGTGGTTAGCATAACAGCCTTCTACGTCCAAGGTCGCAGATTCACACCTGAAGGTGGCCATAGGATTTTTTATTGGAAGTAAAAAATCCTTAGTTATGCTAACCTTCGAAGGGAAAAAAGGAAGTCCCGACCTTGTGCGTAGTCAGGTGCTCGTTAAAGATCATTATCGTAATTAAATCTGGATAAGCAAAAGATTTCCAGTATAGCATCATCCGATTAGTCTCAAAAGCATAAAGTGACGTTAAATGAATAAACAAACCAAAAAAAAAATCTCAAGACCCAAAAAATGCTAAATATGTGCATACATGTGAGCCAAATTTACAGCCACACAAGTGAAGAATAAGTTAAATGTGTAGATGCAGGTAAACTATTGAATTTTATTAAAAACTAGCAACCCGACCATTCCTTCCAATGGTGGTTATTAATTTGCTACAATTTAAAGATGGTGTCATCTATGTCTGAAAAGGGTTCTGATCAATTAGGAGTTAATCACTTTGGGATCATAAGTTCATCGTAATGATGAAAGTGCACTTTGTTTTTTTTTCCAAAGCCTATTCATTTTTAAAATTAATCTTTGGCAGAAATTAGAAACATAAATTGGACAATAGAACAAAATTGGATCAGTTTACTCGTCCGTTATGGTAAAAGTTTCCTATTGTATTCGGCTTGTCGAGTCCCATTGAATTAACCGAAATGTTTTTTTTTAGGAAATGTTCGAAAAGTAGAAAAAATTAATAACACTACATTCTATCTCATAACATTACAAGTAACATATGCTTATAACTTTGTGGTTATAAAAATTTTCCATGAAATTGCACGACTTTTTTGATTTAATATTAACTTTTCAAAAACTTGCTTTTTTATTTTACAGACGTATATTATACGTCTTAGTATAACTACTCATATTTCAAAAAAATTAATCCTCTTTTTACTGAACATTTATTTTCCCATCTAAAGAAACACTTAATTGAAATTTATTTTATTAGGGAAAATTTGAATCTAAGCAAAAAAGTAGAAAACAAAGCTAGAGCGAAATTAAGATTTCAAAAAAAAAAAAAAAATTAAATCGAGAACACAAAAAATGTAACATACCAAATTCTGTGTTTAATATATGACAGTTAAAATTGGTCCTAAATATGTTGAATCATAATAATAATAAATAACAGTTGTTGATATTGAATATCGCTCAGAAGAAAATTTACATGAAAATTCTATACCTTACCATTTTGTGAGTATTTTACCAAATAGGTTTTCTTAGGACACAGCTCAATGACATAATACTCGTTATTATGTTTATTGCCACTCTAATCGGAGCTAGTTAAATAGTTCCGGTAGCGTGTTTCTGAAAGAGTTCAATATTAATTTTTGGAGGGCACTAGCTGTGCTGTTGTAGACTTGATAAAACACGTAATAATTAGATTATTACAAATAATTTTGCTTATGAATGCCGCAATTTTATTCTTTTGGGAGATTTTTTTTTTCAGTTTCGTATACTTTTGAAAATAAAACTTAAAAATGTCATTTTATATCATCCTAAATGTAATGTACCAGTCATTTAACCTAGACGAATAATACATACACTTCACTCATTCATTATAACATCCAGAATGTGTTGATATGAATAACAACAATAAATGAAAATAAAATAAAAAGTCTGCCTTAAGAAGCTGTACAAAAATATATTAAATTTTCGCGGATATTTTACTGAGATACGTCTTGGTCATAAAACAATCGGAGCTTAAAATCCAAAAAAAATCTTTATTTCAAGTATAATAGATTTTTCATTGTTATTTCATATTATATCAATTTAATGACCAATATTAATAAAATATAGATTACCTTTCTTTGAAAATTAAAAAAATACAGTATTTCTTCTATGCTTCCATCAAAATCTAATGAAATTCATATAGAATTATATTTTGATTAAAAATCGCATGCATAATCATAATTTCTGTGAAAACTTTCAAACTTTTTTTTTTAATCATTTTATTGGTGTTTACAACTGTATTAACAAAAATACATCAAGTAAATGTGATGTGTTATATAATACAATGATTGATATACATGCAGAGAAGCTGCCCATTGGAAGCACTCTAAAAATATTCTAAACTAGAAGGTCCCGGGGATTATCCGGAATTGATGAGGAAGAAAGGATTGAAACTAGTGGGTTAGAGTGCGAATGGAGTTTGTCATGAAAGGATTGATACCTGGTCCGGGCGAAATCAGTAACAAAGGGAACATTAAAGTCTGTATGGATAAGTTTATTCGTGACAAAGTAAGGAGCGTTGAGGATTTTACGAAGGATTTTGGATTGTAAGGATTGGATGCGGGAAGAATTTGATGGTTTAGTAGAGCCCCACTGAGCTTTAATCCAAGTCCAGATTGGTCTTATAGTCATGTAGATGAGCCTTTTATAGTTAAGAGGAAGGTTTGACCGTTTGTCTAGTAAGCGTTGAAGCAGCCTAAAGCGGCGAACTTTTAAACTTGAACTGATAACCTCTTATTCTTAAGTCCATTAAAAAACTTAAACGCACATTTACAGCGCTATGGTACCTTGGAGACTGATAACAAAAAGAGGTAAAGTTATAAATAGCAACATACCACAGCTAAAGTTGAGAATCTTTAGTCGTTGTTTTGAGAATCTTCTGAGATCCGACTTCAAATTTTAGGTGCTAAATAAGGAAATTATTTACATTTCTCTTGAAGTTAAGTAAAACATTTCAAGGAATATCATAAGCTACTGTGAAGTATATTAAATCTTCTGTGTTGTTTTTAGTATCGCATAGTTTAGAATTTCTTAATGATGCCGTAGCAAGATACTTTTATAAGTCCTCTGTCACAACATTTTCCTTTAATGCGCGATCTTATCCATCGTATATAGAATAAACATTTATTTAACTATGTAAAAGTCAGTGCAGAACTCCCATTTTCGCTTTCACTTACCTATATATAGTAATTCCAGTTTTCACATGAAATAATCATTTTAGGGTAACCTGAGTCCTAATGACCAAGTCCCGCAAAAAAATATGTGTGTGGTAACTCCAACGTAAAAACCATAAGTCCTATAAAACTGAAAATTTCAGTTGAGACAACTATACGCCCGAGATGATACAAAAACTTTTTCATCAAAATCATTTAACCAAAAGAGCCACTTTATACCATGCATTTTATACCTTTTTACGATTTTATTAAAAACGGCTTTAAAGATTTCGATTAAACTCGCTGTATCGATGTAAAATTTAATGGACTTTAATATCATGTAGGTTTCATTCTGATTGTAATAGTATGACAGGCTTAAATGCCGATATTTTAAATTTTATTCCCTTAAACTAACCTTAATTTTGTAGATTATACAAAAATAACCATATCAACTTATTAGCATTGATAAAACACTGCTAAATATATAAGCTGAGAAAATTTGACAAGTGGATAAAAGACCAAAAAAATTTTTATTTTTTATTTATTTATTTTTATTGAAATTTACAACTGTACAAAAAATACATCAAGTAAATATGCTGTAATGTTATAACACATGGAATGGACATGAAGAGAAACTGCCCATTGACAGCACTCTTTGGTAGTGATTCTAAACAAGAAGGTCTCGAGGCCATCTTCTTTTCAGACGCCTCAGAGGATTATCAGGAATGGAAGAGGAAGCCAGGATTGAAACTAATGGATTAGAGTGGGAGTGGAGTTTTTCATGGAAGGTGTGATACCTGGTACGGGCCAAATCAGCAACATATGGAACATTAAGATCATTGTGGATGATTTTATTCGTATATAGTAATATTTTTTAAATGCAATTTTTGTTTTTGCACTTAAGAACAGTAATATACAGGTATAAAATACCGTTGGAAAGCTAAAGATTTTAGAAAAATATTATACTATACATACTACTGTAAAAGTTAACGGAAAATGATGAAAAGTCGATAAAACAAACTGGTTGTCGTAGATAATAATATACCGTTGGAAAGCTAAAGATTTACGAAAAAATATTATCTTACACACAAGCTTGCAAAAGTTAATAGATAGTGATGAAAAGCTGATAAAACGAACTGATGGTTTTAGATAATAATATAATAGATTTGTTGATAAAACACATGTTTCTCTATAATTTTAATCTTTTATTAGCTTCACTCATTTTTATCTATAACTGCATTTGAAAACTCTTTAATCGATTTTTACAACGTGTGTTGTTAAAAGTCGAAAGTCGTGTGTTTCCCGTATTAGATTTTTAAGTTAAATATATAAAAATAATAGTAGACATAAATTATTCATTTATTTTTTAAGGAGCCCTATATAGTAATAATTTTGCATTAGCGTCCAAGGACAAATTAACACAAACAATAAATTGAGAGAGATACACTTTATTCATAAATAAAAGTGAACAGTAGCTATAATTTGAGAGCTCATTTCGAAATTAAATAATTTAAAAAAACAACAAGTGAAATTCAATAAATGAAAAAATGTGAAAAAACATGAAACAAATATTAAGTACTTACATATGTAGAGATTTGAAAAACAAAGAAATTTGCCTTAATCCAGTTTAGGACAAAGATCTGATGCAACGCCTCATTTAGATCTGATTTTAATATGTTGGCTGTTTTTATAATAATAATAATAATAATAATAACAATAGGCTTAGCGAACCCGAAGGTTCGATGCCGATACCACCAAATTCCGCCAACACAGACTCGTCCAATGTTCACAATTCAAGCCCAAGCTCCCGAGATCAGCCTTAACGCAATCCTCCCATCTCCGCTTCGGCCTACCTTTCGGACGCCTACCAGTCGGTTCAGCGAATACCATCTTTCTCGGAATCCGTTCCTCACCGAGCCCAACAACTTTACGCGCCCATTTAAGTCTCCGCGATGCTATTAACTTAATTATATTCACAGGGTATAAACTCCGCAATTCCGTTTTGACTGTTTTTATTTTTGTAAAAATGAAAACTGAAAAAGTTTTCTTTTGATAAATATATATAATTGGAGAATGAAAAACGAAGTAATTTCAGAATATTTATTATTTTTAATAATGAACTATGTAACATTGTTACCTGTGTTGAGATACCTCTTTATGCATTTTTAACTGTTTAAGCAATAATTTAGATTTGTTTTAAAATAGACACCTTGTTTTTAATAATTTTAATGATTTACTTCACAAAAATGTTGGTTTTTAAATCGTAGAATACTGAAGATGGGAGTGAAAGATCCCGACACGTTGATAATTGATGTTATAAAAAATAAAAATATTTTGGAATCAATAATAAAATGTCAGCCTAACGTTTTCTACCTCAGAGAAAATTCCATTACTCGTGATTTTTTTTTTAAATGAAATAAAATATGGACTATCCCATTACAGGAAAAATCGTCTGAAAATAGTTTACAATTTCTAAATAATACATGGTGTTAGTTTTGTAGAATACTATAATCTTTGTTAGTATATACCTAAATCGAGTTACATTTATGCGGCCAGTCCTTGAATTATACTTTTTATTTTGACTTAAGTGTAATAATGTCATAACCATAAACCTTCCTTTTTGTTAGTTTATTTATTTATTCAACGTCACTTTTATGCTACTTTGGTTAATCGGAAGTAGTTATTATTATTTAAATGGATACTTACAATTTTTCAGGAAATGTACAGTATTTGATTTATTCCAAACAGAATTTTTTTAAATGTTTCAGAAATCTCAGAAGTTTTTTAACAGCTTAGAGGACTACTTTTTTTTAACCCAGCACTAGTTCACTTTAAGACAGTTAGGGAAACCTCTATTAAAAATATCAGCTTCATAACCAAAACTTTTTTTGGGATAGCTAAGTGAGAAAATGACAATTTTATTGTTTGTTTTTTCATTTAACTTGACTATTATGCAACTGTGGCTAATCGGACGACGCTCCAGTGGGAGTCCTTTACTATGCCTATCCAGGTTTAACTGGGATGGGGATCTTTAACGAGTAACCGACATTGTACATGATCGGGACCACCAGTTTACGTCCCCTCCAAAGGACAGGACTTGATAATATTTTTGACTCCATTAGGAAAATCCTAGTCACATCTGACAAGTTTGATCATGCGACATAAGGCAAAGTAGCCACTACGCTACAGGTGACTCTCTAACTTCCTATTTTATTGATCCCTTCTCTTAGCTCTTAGAATTCCTTTTATTTATTTTTATTTTATAACAATCCGCATCAACCAAGCGGGTAGTTATGTGTTAATTAACAGTTAATACACGCATAATTTGCAGATTCTAACGTTATTTAGGTTTATTAAATTTCAAAATAATACACTATTAACTTAGATGTGTTTTCCATCTAAAACTAAATGTTTAATTATTTCCAAGGCCTGATGTAGGTAAATCGTAATTAGGCCCGCTGATAATCTTTCATGGTACGCAATATTCGGCTGTCAAAACAAACGCATATCTTTGTTTATTCTTTACGTAATTATAGTAATATTCACGACTTTAATTCATATTTACGAAATAAGTTGTGAGTCCTTGACCCTTTAATTAATTAATTGAATAATTATACTATTAAAATGTGCCTGCCCAGTGGCCATGGTAATGCCAACGTATCGTCTTAGAGACATTAATTAATCTTCATCAGATAATTATCAATGCCTCTATTATACCTTGTTCCCATCCTTAACGTCTTAAATTAAGTTGTCAAAATTTCGTATTCTTTCAAGAGATTTTCTCCTCTATTCTGTATCACCTCACGATTAAAAAAAAAAAGAAACTAACAGGACTATACTACATAAATATTAGTATTTTGTGGTCAAAAGGAAAAAATACAACCTAAAATGGATGTAAATGGGTGAGTTATACCTATAACTTTAATTATACTTAACAAAATTTCTTTCAAATTAAAATTTATTTAGGTTAATATAAGAGATATAATACTTAAAAAAAAAAAAAAAAACCTGTACCACTACAACCATGAAGGGTCTTAGGTTCAGTACATATAGAGATTCGTACTGTTTCTAGGCCAACGGCAGTGCAATGAGGTGATAAGGCCTTAATCGCGCTCAGCCGCCACGTTTTTCCCCAATTATTTTGGGTACCCACTTTATAGAGGCTGGGTCTGCCCCGGTAGGGTCTCCATACCCTAGGGTCGCCCCCCGACTGAATTAACAGAATAAATAATATTCTGTCATAGCCAGGATTCGAACCCAGGACCCGGAGCTCAGCAGACTAGCGCTCTATCCACTAGACCACGCCGCTCCAGTTACAACTAAATAATTAATTTATTAGTTATTTGTAAATTTATTAGTTATGACTATAGGTACTTATTAAAATCTATCAGGGGAACTAAAATGCCTATTAACATCCCAGATTTTATTAAAGCAAACCAATTTAAAAATATTAGTTTGACAATGTGAACCAGGTTTTTTATTTTTTTTAATTTGAAATATAAAAAAAATTTATATAGGTTTAAAGTGAATTATTAAAATTATAAACAATGCTGAATATACTGTTATATCCGTTCAGGACAATCTTGTCATATTCGGTTGTCCGGAAAAAAATACAGGATATTTATTAATTTTTAAAAAAAGTAATGAAAAATATAGATTTACAAAGGTTCTATTTGATCATAATGGTCTCCACTACTATCAATAAATGTCTGCCAACCTGTTAGCAACTCTCCCTCGGAATAGAATTTCCCATCTATAAAATTTATAAACTCTTAAAAGTAATTTTCTAATTCCCTTAGTTCATTACATTTATTGTCACATAAGTAGTGGTCAAAGTGCCCACCAATAAATCTTTTAACTACTATTAAACCACTAATAAATCCACAGTAGATAGGTCCGAAGAGTAGGGCGGTTGCGGCATAATTTTAAATCCAAGCTCAACCAGATTTTGTGACGTCATAAGTTAGACATGCGATCATGCAACAAATTTGGTCCCTTCTGATCGATCAAAAATGGCTTCATTATTTCCAATTTCTGATGCATTTCATCAATGTGATTACAATACAATCCGGTATTGTAATTAACTATGTTATGAATACCTTTTGAATTTTTATTTTTTATAGTCACCTTTTAAAAGGCTAAAACTTCTGTCTTTATTTTCAGATCCATTCTGATCCATAGATCCATTTTTGGATAGAAAAGCATTTAAAATAAATTAAAGTACGTGCCAAACCCTAAGAGGATTGACAGAAGACGATAGACGAAGCGAACTGTTTGCGAAGGGAGGCGGTGGAGAAGACTCGATATCCCCACAGCTCGCCCATTGTGACTCCAGCAGCAGTTGTTAAGACCGATCCCTCCGCCCATCCTATATCTTGCACAATACTCCTCTCCTCTGTCCCACGGGGGCAGGGCCTCCAATGTCCCCATCACGCAGTCAGTGGAATTCCTCCGTTATCTCTCATTCAGAGAGAATAACAGAGGATAATTTTATTTATGCTCTTTGGGAGTGCTTGGAATTTACTCGACTGGAGTCTATTGAGAGTTGAGAAGTTTTAAAATAAAAATAGAATCCACGCTTTGGATTGTTCAAATCGAAACGCTGATTATTATTACGCAATGGTTTATTATGAATTGAATGAAATGAAATGAAAAAAAATCTGGGATCAATTCCCCTTAGAATAACGAACAATGATCAGATAGAAATCCTTATGGTCTAGTAACTTAAACAAATTTATATATATATAAAAGAAAAAATATGTATGCATATAAAGGATCAAATATTCATTATATCTGTCAATCTTTGCAAAATGTATACTATATATACCTATGTATTATACTATTATACTATATAATTTATTAACAATAACATTTAAAATATTAAAGTGCAAAATCCCGAGCTATCTTTACGAAAATATGATCTACTTACATGACATTCATAACAGAAATAATAAGCATCTAAATATACATTACTGATACCAAAACATAAAACATCGATTTTTAATAAATCATTCATAGTAAGTTCATGTAGAACATTTAATATGTTCAATAAATAAAATAATTTAAACCAATCATTACAAACATTGGAAAAAAATATAAGAGAAATAATAAATGAGAAATCATTTTAATTTTAATAACAATATATTATTATATTAGAAAGACTTGACTAATATTTGTAAATATTATATTTTAAATTTTGTGTTGTTTAAGTTTGTAATGTATATAGCTTATATAAGAGTATTAAAAACGTTTATGTGAAAAGAATAATGGAGAGTTAAATTTCCTTTTATGTTTATTTATTTTTATTTTAATCTCAAATTGGATGTTTTATTTTATTTTGATGATGTTCTAAACATTAGAAAGTAAAATGGCTGTATGGTGTATGCCAATGCCATCCATTCATGGAAAAAAAAAAACAAAAAAAAACATTAAAAGTATTAATACTAAGAATATATATTTTATATATTATATATATATATATATATATATTAAATATATATTGTAAATACTGACTTAAAAGACCTGACTCAAGGTAAAATATAAATGTAAATACAATTGCTGTTCATTGTAAGAGAGGACCAGTTTGGTCCTTAATGTAACAGGTCAATAATAAAATGTATTCTATTTTATGTTTTATATTGGTACGGAAGATTGAGATGCAAGTAGGTAGTGGAGGAGTTGATGTTTGAAGGAAGAAAGAGAGGTGGCTTTACGAATAGAGATGGGCAGCGAATTCCAGGATGAGGAACGAACGAGAAACGATTTGTGAAAGGATGCAGTTTTATGTAATGGGGTAAAAAAATTGATTTATTGGGTTCTAGTATTTAATGAATGGATAACAGCGGAGGGTGAGGAGCTCAGTTATGTAGGAAGGTTTTCTATTTTTTAATGTAATTAAATAATGAATTAAAGGAAATATTGAACAGAAGAATAGATCAATTTTAAGATGGTACAATAGCCAGAAATATGGTCACATCTACGGGCTCCGAAAATAAATCTGTTTTATTAGATGTTCATCTGTTCATAAGTCGTTTTAATGTTATTTCTAGTTCATCAGTTAGTCCGCCGCACTCTAGGCAGTCATATTCAAAGTTTTGGAAGATAATAGAGGAAACAAGTAGCTGACGGGTTTTTAAAGGTTAGGATTCACGGAATCTATAGAGCTGTTTGAGTATGGAAATGGATTTTCGGATACATGGTTATTCCAGGATAGGTTTTGGTTAAAGGTAACTCCAAGATTTTTAACAGTATTCTGTAAAAGAATTGGGATTTTATTAAGAAAACACAACGAGAAGTATGGAAAGGGATTCAAGGTTGGTTAGGAGTCGATGAGGATTGCTTTAGTTTTACCTGCATGGTAAAACATCAAACAAGCTGCAGCTTAATGCAGCTTGTTTGATGTTGTATTATTACCAAATAACTATATTAGGGTATAACTGTTTAGGTATATAGGCAATTACCTAATATGAGAACAATAAATAATTCAAAGGAAAATAACCATGTTTCCATCGACACTCAATGTAAGTTGTTATATTTATTTAAACACGGAGGTAAGTGAAAGTCGTGTGTTGCGAGCACCAGATTTTTTATACAATAAATCCTTTACTATTGCATGTTTCTCGATATTTTGTTTGTACGAAGTTATAATTATCAATTTTGAAGTACGCGGCCATGAACGCACGCCTGATTGCAGGAGAAGGCTAAGAGTGACCTTGGGAAAGCGACGCGGTGAAAAGCGCCGGGAAAGCCCGCGAGGTGGAAGACGTGAGGTGCCCGCATTGTGCCCTCCAACGGCTAGCGTCATCGGGGAAACTGGATCTATAATAACAATATCTACCGGGAGAAACTGCCTGCTCTAGTCATCCTCTGCTTTGGGGTGAGTTACTGAATTAGTTTGTCTTGGGGTGGTCAAATAGAGAAAAAAACCAAAAATATACTTTGAACCATAGTCCATGGCTAGAGATGTAACCTGCATACTGGAACCGGTCAAGCATTAGCTTCAGTGATCGAATAACATATGACGATCTATATAATGTTGCAGTATAATTAAATACTTCAACGATAAAAATGAATGAATAAAACATAAAAAAAAAAAGATGGATTATTGAATCGGTTCATAAGATTTATGTACGGCCTTTCCAGACTGCCACTCACTGGTAATCTGGTCAAAGGCGGCTCTATCCTGAATCTCGAAGAAAATACGTACTTGGCATCTTCCTATTCCAATACTTGCAAACCAGAAAACCTTCCTCTATGACCTCCTTACTCCACGCTATTTCTTGCCCATCCTAAATAAAAGATCCCAACCCACCTATCTTTTTTTTCTTTTTTTTTCTCACCCCTACCTCGCCTTTGAAGGCTATACGCGGTTTCTCGGGCCACAGGGCGAAGGCGGAGGATAAATGCTGAGATAAAAGCCCCTCTGCTCCGAATTACTCGAACTCGGAATTACTTGGTTTCAAATTATGGTCCTCTGTGGCTGCTAAGCAACGTGCGTTCATATTAACGCGCGCTAACCCACTCAGCCATCCCGCCGCCACACCAACCTACCGATCTATACCTACGCTCTCATAGAACAGCATCCTATGAAAAGTCCTCCATCATCCGTGCTACCATACTTTGGAACTCATTACCCATCTTCCTCCGAAAAGTGTCATTCCTAACCACATTCAAACACCAATTATTTAACCACCACCTCAAAAATCAATCTTCCGCATATATGAGATAAATCTAGACTTTGATTATACTTAACTGAACTCATTTGATGTTATCTGTTGTTGTGGGTTTTTTTTTTTTGTATCTTTTATTCATATTAACTTTATATAATTTACTTGACTAAATAGTTATGTATCAAATGAAGCCAGACAAATTAGACTTCTTCCTCTGTTGACTGTATATTATTCTTGAAGGACGAAATGTCCCAGAATAAAAATTATTTTTCATTCATTCAAATAAGTACTTTCAGGCCTAACTTTTAACTTTCAATTGAATTCAGAATCGAGCTTCTAAAAGTGACATAACCAACCTGTCAGAAAGAAGTTCCCATTTGGCATAGTTATGATATGGTTTAAGTTGCAAATATCGTTATTCGTAGTAAAACTACTTCATCAATCACAGAAGATTGTGTTAAATAAGACGTAATAATCAAGCATTTCCCACAAGTGCTACGACGCGTTTAGAGCATAATCTAAAAAAATAAACTTTTTTTTTGTTTCCATACAACTCTCATTCTATAACATTTTTTTTTTATTTTTACAGTTGTTTTAAAGTTGCAGTTGTTAAATACCTACTGGCCAAAATGGGTTTTTCAACAAAGCTGGGAAAATCTGCCTCTATCCCACGAACGATTGTGGCAATATTATTGATTATTGAGGTGGTTTTTAGAAATTAAATTGATCGTTCTTTCATTTTGGAAAGAACAATAATTTCTGTGGTATGCACCGTTTGCGAGTTATAGGTGAAAAACTGAAAGTGGAAAATATTCGAGCTTAAGCTTACCACCGGTGAAAATTCGGATTATTAGTATTGCATTTAGAACCTTTAAAATATATTTTTTTAAATTTCTAGCTTTGTTCGATTTTTTTTTTTTTTTTTTATTTCCAGCTTTGTTCGAATTAATTATGGGAGCGGCATAGTCTAGTAGGTAGAGCGCTAGTCCACTGTGCTATGAGTCCTGGGTTCGAATCCCGGCTGTGGCGGAATATTATTTATTCTGTTGTTTCAGTCGAGGGGCGATCCTGGATATGGGATATAGGAAAGGGGTATGGAGACCCTCCTGGGGCACACTCAGCCTCAGTCAAGTAAGTACCCAAATATGGGGAAAAAACCTGGTGGCCGAGCGTGATCTCAGAAACAGTATGAGTCTCTACATGTACTGAGCCCAGAACTCTTCATGGGTTTGTAGTGGTACAGGTTTCGAATTAATTCCTCCAAATTTTACCTTGTTTTAAAGGATCATACCTATAACTGGATTTTTTTTTGTTGAGAATATCAACGCCATAGCATTTTTATAATGAAATTTTCTCATTTGCCACGGATTTGTATCATTACTCATATTGAATGTGATAATATCAGGTATTCAATGCTGATTTCTTATTACTTATTCGTAAAATTTGTTTCTATGTAAGTTTATTTTAATATAGATACTCTCCTGGGGCAGACAGCCTCTATAATGTAGGTATCTAGAATTATTGTGGATATAATTAGTTGACCGTTGAGAATTACTGAAAGAATTAGTCCGGGTGGAACTGAAAGTTTCCACTCGCCTACCAGACGCCCTGATGATGACCCACAATGGGGGTCGAAACGTTGGCAAACAATAAAATAGTTGAAACTATTCAGTTGTTTCATTTAATGACCGCCACCCGGATTAATTCCTTCAGTAGTATCTAGAATTAAGGAAAAACCTGGCTTTTCCTTAATCTCATCCTAATCACCTCATTGCACTGCCGTTGGCCTAGATACAGTACGAATCTCTACATGTACTGAGCCCAAGACCCTTCATAGGTTGTGGAGATACATGTGTTTACGTTTATAAATTATGATGCAATCATAATACAGTTAATTGTAATACACTGCCCGGAAAAGCAGAATTCGAAATTATTGATGTCTCATTTTTATTTAAATAATTAAGAATATTATATGTTTTAAATGTGAACATTCTAATAATTAAGAAATTTACCAGTAATGTACTAATGAAAATAAACCTCATTCTTTGCTGGAATTTGTAACTTATTGGAAAAATGCTTTAAAAAAGGTAAAAAAATCTTCAGATTTTTAAATAATATCCTTTATCTTACAGCAGTGCATTGTTGCGAACAAGTATCAAGAATTAGCTGATTAACTGAATTATGAAAACCACGTTTTGCGTTCATAATAACATAATAATGTTAATTACATTGAAATGTGAATTATATTTAGCAATTACAAATTATATAATTCTAAAAAAAAACAAAAATTATAATAATAAAAAGGTCTTCTTTTTACTAAGATGTCAACGACCTTCTCTTGAAAGAACTCTATGAAATGGAGTCTGTTCATGTCAAAATCTAGACAGTCATAGTGAGTAAACTTTCGTACTCGAGGTCCCTCGCGGCTTTGGTGTTCATGATTATCAATTTTTCATCATAGTTCCAATACTATACATTAATAGTTTTGAGTATGGAAAAAAAATTAAGCGTAAGGTAGATAGGAAAAAAATTATGTCATTTTTGCAAATTCATACTTTCCCTGAACAGCATATGAAGGTGCATATTTAGGAGCCGACACCCAGAGAAAGTGACTATAAAAACATGTCACTTCAATAGAAGTGATACGTCGCTATGAAAGTGAAGATGAAAGAATTCGTTGGTGAGTTATGGTGTTAAGTATCACCAGGAAAAACTATTTTTAAGGCTAAAGTGTTTTTTTTTTCAGATAAGTCATGTTATAAATTATTCCCAAAACCTTTTTTTTAGAATAAAATGGAACGATCAACGTTTGGAGGTACTTTCTTCATCTCTAAGATCCTATTAACATTTTCAACAAATCATTAAAAACAGTTATTTCAATATAAAAAAATATATATATATAAATTACTTGTTAATTTAAAAATTAATTACATTTAGGTATCCCGATCAATAATTTAACCAAAATCAAAATAAATATATATTTTTTAAAATTAAAGATATTTTTACCTGCTAACAAATAGCTCCCCTAAGTTCTAATTTCATTTCGTAATTCATTAAAAATGGGGCTCTCTGAGGTGTAGGGGTTTGCTTAAAAGCCTGATGTTCGCTGGTTCAAACCCGGCAGATGGTCCTCAAAAATAAATCTTAGTCTCGAGTCTGAGGGAACTAAGTTACTCGTTAAAAATACCTGTCCAAATTTCATCTGTATAGACGAAATCTAATATCCTTCCTGCAGAATCGCCCTATTATCCTGAGTTACGTTAAATGAACAGATCATAAAGGTAAAAAATAAAATAAAGGTAAACAAATTTAAAATGAAAATGTAAGAAAAGGCACTATCCAAGATATTTGTCCCCTACTAGGTTAGGGCTAGACTTATTTAATAAAATGTTTATAGATAATATATATATCCCTTGATTTAAAATAATAAGCCCTCCCTCAAAATATTCTATATAATTAAATTTTTGTAAAGCATCAGCATAAACTTAATTATGCTTTCGTAACTTAGTTATCTCGAATCAGTTTCGAAATTTACTGTATTATCAATATTTTTATTTATTTATTTATTTTTTCCCTCGGGTTCTGCAACTTGCGTCACATCCCGAAACTTAGTATTTCAGAACGCCAGTGCTCCCTGTCCCTGCAGTCCTCCTCCGTCAAGCCTCCGTCCGCCATGTCCTCCCTCACACTCTCTATCCACGTTTTGCGGGGTCTTCCTCGTCTTCGCCTCTTCTGCGGGAAGTACTTTATCATTTTATGTGGCCATCGCGTCCCTTCCATCCTCATGACATGGCCATACCACATGAGTCTTTCTTTGATATCTCATTTAAGATATTCAGCTCAGCCCCTACTTTTTTTCTTATTTCCGCATTGAGATTCTTTGCAGCCTGGATATGCCGCAGGCTCTTCTCCAAAAGTCCATCTCAGAGCTAACAATCTTCTTTCAGCCGATTTTAGCACTGTCCATGTTTCAGCGCCATATAAAGTGTTCCCTAGGAGGAAGGAATGGTAAATATTTTTTTTCGTAAGAAGCGACACCTGTCTGCTCCACAGAACACCATTCAAGATTCCTACTATTCTTCTACCATTTGCAATCTTATTTTCAATATCTTTTGTCATCGTTCCGAACTGATCCATGGTTACCCCAAGATATTTAAAGGCGTTGCTCTGTGGGATCGTCCAATCCTCCACACAGATGGTCGAGACTGTTAAGTTGCATGGCATATTTTTATTTATCTATATTTATAAAAGAAAGTGCTATTTTACTCGATTTTCTGGTCATCGCAATTTCTCAAAAACGACTATAGTTGTGAAGTTGAAATTTCTCTTGGAGTTTCGTCTTACCGTCTAGATGTGCAATAAGGCTGGGTTTGGGAAAATCCGTCCTCTAAGTGATTTAAAAAATATTTTTCTAAAATGTAAAACAAAATTTGTTTTCGAATAACTCAAGAACTATACTCATCCTCAAAAACTATAACTATCCATTGAATGACAAGCATATATCTAACTACCTGGAAGCAAAATCGTCTTGATCTGATCAGTAATAGCATTGATACTAAAATACTTATAACAAATATATTTAGGCATATTTCGTTCATAGCCATGTTCCCTGTGTATGTTTCTATCCAGTCTGTATGTTTCATTGTTGTTGGTTTTTTAAAATGATCAATAGGCTGAAAAAGGTTTATGTTTTGAAAAAAAAATAGAACTTAGTTATGAATCCTAAAATAAAATGCGTGCTTATTCTGTTGAAGGGTACACCCCGGAGTAGAAAAACTACGCATTTATGTCACATAGAAGTTACGATGGTATAGAATGATAATGTTTTGAAGCAAAAATTGTCAGTATTAGATAATCACGGGTATGGATACTTGCTACTGGTATGTTATTGTAGATTAAACTGAATAAAATTAATATTTGACAATCAACAATCATCATTTATTTGTCGTACATAGACATAGTTAAAGTTTAACTCACTGCTATTTCAGGTATATTATTTATATTGTATAACCTCTCCTTACACAGTTATTATAAAAAATTTCTTAATTCGCAGCAATATAAAAAAAAAACAAAAACGAAATAGACGCGTGCAAAGCCGCGAGGTAAGCTAGTTTTATATTATATGGATACAATTAATTTTCTATTATGATTATTTTTTCCATTTTCAGTATTTTAGGTCTTTTAAAGTCAAATTTATAGTTACTTTGTATACTATGCAGTGGTCACTCTCCCTAGTAATATAATAAAATAATGACATTATTTGTATGTATTATATCTTATATCTGTCAATACAATGTAGACTGCTCCTCTACCAAGAAAATAGAATTTTTTCTCCAATAAAACTGTTACGCCTTTTTAAAGCTAGATTGTGGTTCATAAGGAGTGATAAAGAAATTTTGTCAGGTGATTATTTTTATTATTGATATGAACTGAATCATATACATATATTTTAACATTTGAATAAGAAGAAATCTGATCCTTTACTCTAATATTTTACTAAACCTTTGGTATATCTTAAGTGCACTGCACCAGCACGTATTTCATAAAGCAGCTATCTCCCAGTTAAATTGCCAACGGTGCAGTATATAGTATTCCAATAAAATACTTTTGCTTTTATTTTATATTTTTCCGATATAATACTTTTATTTATAAATCAATAGTCTTATGATCTTCAATAGTTTAGAATTTGATTTTTAAACGAAAATATACGCTTAAATATATTTTGACTAAATGAGATGAGCTTTGATCCTTTACTAAACACTGAATTCTCCCCAAATCCAATCCTTAGAACCCAAAGATTCCTACTTAAAGTCCTCAACGCTGCTTACTTTGTCACGAATAAACTCATCCATAAAGACCTTAATGTTCCATGCCTTGCTGATTTTATCAGGATTACCCACTGGGTTCTGCAAATGGGCAGTTCCTCTGCATGTTTTTTTTTTCATTAAATTTATCTTGTAGTTTATTACTTGTATTATCAAAAACATTGTAAATATCCTAATATGGTGTAAATATTTTGAGCTAAGTATTAAAAAAAATGAATAGAAGCTCAAAACTGATATTACTTTAATTTAAGGGAATGTGTTTAAGAATTTGTAGAAGTTCTTCCCAAAAACCGATTACTGGAAGTGAATTTTTACACCGTAGAATTTATCCATTCTCTTATGACGTCTGTAACGTTTTGATTTATTAATTTATATAAATTTGTGATTAAGTAGTCTTTAGAATCATATACGTTTTATCTCCAATAAAATATTATGAGCTTACAATAAATAATTTCAAATATTGATTTTCTGAGTGCCTTGTTTCCTATACAGCCAATAAATATTTTGGAAATAGCAGTGCTGTTGTTTGCAATATTCTTTTTTTAATGTATTTCCTTATTGAATTCAAGAATTAAATGGTGATTTCCTGTTGTTTGTTTTTTTTAAAATTTTTCTGCAGAATAACATTATTGTATGTATTTAAAAAAGATAAAAAAATCTATCCTTTATTTTTTATAGGCAGGGAATACCATAACGGTGTGCAGGAGGATTTCTGCTGGGTTACAATTCAGACTCTGATTTCAAAAAGGTACTACATACAGATCCCAGTATGCTATAAAATATTCTAGTCAATACTAACTAGTCGAATCACGGAATGCGCTGAGGAAATTATCGGAGACTACCAATGTGGTTTTAGGCGGAATCGCTCGACTGTTGATCAAATATTTTCCTACGTCAAGTATTAGAGAAAAAATTGGAATACAACGGTGTAGTCTATCAACTTTATATCGATTTTAAAAAGGCTTATGATTCAATAGACCGTCAGAAGCTATATAACATCATGATTGAACAGGGAATACCTAGAAAGTTAGTAAACCTAGTACAGATGTTGGTCCGAAGAGAGATGAGGCCACTGGGGACTTTAGAAGGTTGCACAACGCGGAATTGCGGAGCTTGTATCGTGCGAATATAATTGAGTTGATAGCATCGCGGAGACTCAAATGGGCGAGTAAAGTTGTTGGACTCGGTGAGGTTCAGATTCCGGAAAAGTTGGTATTCGCTGATCCGACTGGTAGGCGTCCGAAAGGTAGGCCGAAACGTTGATGGGAGGATTGCGTTAAGCCTGATCTGGGGGGCTTGGGATTGAACGGTGAACATTGGACGAGTCTGTGCAGGCGGAGTTTGGTGGTATCGGCATCGAATCTTGGGGTTCTGTAAACCTATTATTATTATTACATACAGGAAAGGTACTGTTTACGGATAAGGTACTATTTTATATTACTATTAATAAGGTACTATTAACCGGAAGCGCGAAAATCTATCATTACTATATTATTAAACTAACTTAATTAATTCTTTTCCTATTATTTTTTTTCTATATACTTTTTTTTCTATATTAATAATAATATTTTAAAGTAACGGAATGAAATTTTTTGTATTTTGCGTTTCTAAAGAACACGAGTGTTCTTTAGATATAATCAAAAAGAAAATTTAGATAAAAGTAAATTATGAGAATAGAAATATATCATATAAAAATATAATTTTCGTAAAAATGCCCTTAATTACCTTTTGAATCCAATGTCTCAATTATTGCAGTCAGATGAGATTTAACTCCTATGCGGTCAGGTATGTATACCAACCATGCTTTTATCTGAGCCTACAGACATTTTTAAGCTGTCTGTGGGCAGGTTTAATTAATTGTACCACGGCTTATCCGAAATTAGCAACATCTTTCTCAATCCTCCGAGCGTCTGAAAAGAAGATGGCCTCGAGACCTTCTAGTTTAGAATAGTTACAGGAGTGCTACCATTGGGTAGTTCTTCTGCAAGTCTTTTTCATGTCATTTTTCTTTTATCATATTTACTTGTTGTATTTTTTAGTACAGTTGTAAATTTCAATAAATTATGTTTGAAAAAACAAAAAACATCTTCGTATGAAAAACTCCCAATGATGTTAGGATCACTAATTCATTACATCGTTTTCATTCATAAAAACAATAATAATGTGTCTGTGGCATGTGCTAAGACATCAGAAGTTTTAGCGAGTCGAAGATGTGTGCTTTAATACACCTAAATATTATTTGTTTATTGCAACAAAGTGTTTCTTTATTTAGTTCGTTGGCTAAAATGTTATTTTTATTCTCTGATTGTTAGTAGTGATAAAAAAAATATTAAACTATAAAAGACACTTATCATAAAGTAAATAGAGAAATATTTTTTTCAGAACGTAATTTATTTTCAGGATAGTAATAGTAGCATATATTTTATCACCAGTAAGAAAAATATTTTATAAAACATTTTATCCAAATTACAAATTCGTATTGGGAGCCGGCGAGTATAGTGGATAAAGCACTAGTCTATTGTTCTCCGGTTCCTGGTCCGAATCCCAGCTGTGGCAGAATATTATTTATTCTGTAAATTCAGTCGGGAGGGAGGGGGGGGGGCGTCGCGTCCCCTGGGCGACCCTAGGGTATGGAAACCCTCCTCGGGCAGATCTAGCCGCTTCTTTAAAATGGGTACTATTGGGGGAAAACCTGACGGCTAAGCGTGATCAGGGCCTAATCACCTCATTATACGACCGTTGACCTAGAAAAAAGTACGAATCTCTAAATGTACTGAGCCTAATCATCTGGTTGAAGTAGTAATGGTTTCTTTTTTTTTTTCCCATAAATTCCACTTTTCTTGGTATAAGATTTCAACTGTTTAAGTGGTTGTTCAAGATAATGATTTATATAGTTATATTATTAAATCTAAAAAAGTAAGAAGTATAGTGTAAACTATTAAAAATTATTTCAAATCGGGAGGTAACTGGAATATATGAGATAAACGCATTTCAATATTGGGCGATTATAAATAGTATTTTTTTTTCTAACTATCAATATAATATCTCTGCAACGGAGGGATAAAATCCAGAGCGAAATTACTGGACTTGAGGCGGGTACTTAAATTAAACCGGAAGTCAAGTACTAGGAACTTGACGAGTAAGCGTTTCGTAAGTTGGGCTGACTAAAATTTGCTTCATACTCATCCATGTAATTAAAAGTCGCTTACGCATAGCGTCCAAATTTAATATGTATCATTTCATCGAAAAACCTTAAAGTATTGGCGTTATTAAACTAATAACAAAACTCGTATTTTGTTTGATTATTCATTCAATGTTACTTTTAAGCTACTGAGGGGGAAATTTTGCCTATTTAGGTTTAATTGTGATAGGGATCTTTAACGAGTACCTACGTCGGACAGGCTCGAGACCACCATTTTACGGCAAGACTAAGGGGAACATGGCATAGATAAGGATTTTTTATGTCATTTAAAAATATCATAGGACCAACTGCCGAGTTAGAACTAGTGACCTTGGTAATAGAAGGCTGTTATGCTAGCCACTATACCACAATTGATCCTAATAGGCATTCGTCCTATGACGCACGTTTTGAGTACTAGGGAGGTTTGGAGGTAAAAAAGGAATCCATATAATTTACCGCCGATTGCTCCAAATGTTCCTTATTTCGGTAGAAATAAAAAGTTACATTATGACTTCAATATTTAATTTACTGAAAATTAATCAGAAATAATTATTTCTATACATTCTTACTAACACTTTGAAAAGGAGATAAACGAGATTTATTAATAATATTTTCATTTTCTTCTTCCAGTGGCGCGACAGGCAGTGCAGGCCCTCGGCCTCGCGATGAAGTCTCCTGGGAGATTACAATCACGTTTCTCGATGTATTTTATAGTGTAGTGTCATCACTCCCTACGCCTAATTTTGTGAGTAGCCACCATTTGGCTGACGGATCTCACATACCCGGGGGAGAGCCTGTGAGTGAAAAGGTTGTGTCCGTGTGTTTGCGGTAAGTCCAGCACGAAAAACGAAAAAGTGTACGAATATTAAATTTCATATTTGAGAAACCAATACGCCCTAGATGTTACAGCAACTTTTTCATCGAAATCGGCCAACCAGAAGGACCACTTTATACTATGCATTTTGCAATTTTTTACACTCGCTATATGGATGTAAAATTTAATAGGCTTTAAAATGAGGTAGATTTTATTCTGATTGGAATAGTTTGACATGGCTGAATTTAAAATTCTTTTCTTCTAAGCTACCTTTAATATTGTACATTCCAAAAGATTAACCATATCATCAGACATTGATGAAGTACGGCTTAATATACAAGTTGGACGAATTTGATGGCCAGCGAAAGGATAAAAGAGTAAAACTATTTTTAATGTAATGGTTTTGTTGTTGATAGTTATTTAACAATAATATAGACGTGTAATGTACCGTTGGAAAGAGAAAGATTTTAGAAAAAATATTTTCTGATACACACAGTTGTAAAAGGTAATATGAAGTGACGAATAGGGAATTACTGAATAATAATTTAATATAGTTACATTATTTAAATTAATCGTATCGTAAATGAGAATACACGTAATCGTAAATGAATACACGTTTTATTAATATTAACTTAAAATATTTTTTAAATTGAAGTATAGTTAACAGTTGTTAAATTAACTTTAACAGTCATGGAAAGTCTTGTGTTGCGCGCACTAGATTTTTTCTCCTTAAAGTTAAACTCTAATTATTCGAGAAATTTGTGAAAAATTAAGCTATTTTCTACAGAATTGCATGTTTAAAGAGGAGAAAAGCTTTATGAAAAGAACTGCATGCAAAACCCTTATTAAGTCCACGATTCGTGGTCAATTAGACTTTTGGCTGAATCGATTCGATGCAAATAATGGAATTTGTGGTTTTGAATAGTTGATGGAAGGGGAGCTGTGCGTTACCACACAAGGTGACCTACCACGCCTTTTATCTTGTAATAACTTTATTTCTAACAGATCTGCCCTTCGTATTCTAACTTGTGGGCGACAAAAACCATTGTTTAAGGCTGTTTCCACGGTAAAGGTCTTGTAATATTTCATCTTTAGCTTATTTTCCCCGGCTACTGTTGTTATCCAGGCTTATTATTAGAGCAAGCTATTTTCTTTGAAATATTGTGTGTAAATCATATTTTTATATCTATATTTATATTGTTTATGCAAGATATATAACAAAAATAAAATGAAAAAAAATCTGGTGTGGACAGCACATGACTTTCACTTACCTCGGCAGTTAAAATCAATTCAAGAACTGTTAAAGTTGATTAAAAGTTAAAGAATTATATTTAGTTTCGTGGAAAACATATGTTTAAGATTAAAGAATATAACATAAATTATTATTTACAGTTATCGCTTTATTATATACCCTTAACGTCGTTCTGCATAACGCTTTACAGCACTGTGTATGTAAGATGACACCATTTTCAAAAATCTTCAGCTTTCCATAGTATATTATGCATCACGGTATATTTGTTATATGCTCAAAAAAATAATTTAAAAATTAAAAACAATTTTTTTTTTTTTCTTGTTTAGTTGAAACTTTTATAGAATTCGTTCAGCTTGCATATTTATCTATCTTATTATCCATGCTAATAAATTGATTTGGTTAATTTTTCTGAATCTAAAAAATTAATATTCTTAAGCAAGGTACTTTGGAGGAAAACATTTAAAGAAAATCGGAATTTAACACATTCAAGCCTGGGCGAATATCTAGGCTTTTTTTCGTGAGGCGTTACTGACTTAGCTGCTACGCTTTGTGGGACAGGGGACACTGATGTTAGTTCCAAATTAAATGCGAGATCTGAACTGTTAGGGGCTTCGAACGCACTAAATGCGAGATTGTAACAGTTTTGACATGGTGTTTTCTTGAGCGCACATCTCTTGCATCAAGTGTAAAGGTAGATAAAGTTATTAAAAAATTTAATAAAATTCTTAAAGAAGAGTTATCGATTGAAATTAACCGATAAGAGTCCTTTGACGGGGAATGTAGAAGGTTGTGAAATATAAAATAAACCCTTATGCTCGTTAATTTCTTCAACATATAATGTTGAGCAAAAATAAAATAAACTTATTTTTAACGACTTATTTTCTGATAACAAGTACCTCGCCTGTGATGCACGTCGCCCCACGGGATAGTCAAGTGTGACCTACCGGTGGGCCATGCAAACGTGAACGTCTGCAACTTCTCTGTCAGAATATTATAATGAAAATAAAGCCAATACGATATATACACCGATATATGAGTTTTATCTAAATCGTTGAAGCCATTTTTGAGAATATCGAAAAAAGATGTAAAATGCATTGTATATAATGACTCTTCTAGTAATTTGATCTGAATAAAATAGTTGATGTAACATCACAAGCGAATATTAAATTTCAGTTTTGTGAGACGTCTCATATTTCAGATAGATTTACCACATTCATACGAAAACATTTTTATGAGGCTCGGTTATTTAGACTCAAAGGAACCTAAAACGCATATTTCCGGTAAAAACTTAAATTCCTTAATTCAAATACGCTTTTGAAATATGATGATGGAGCTTACTTAGTTGACCGTTGAGAAATTAGATTAGATGCGGAAGATGGGGGAGGGGAGTCATTAGAGAGAGAAACACACATTAAAACATAGTGCTATTATAATTATGTGCCTATTATTAATTTTAATAATATTATTATTTATAATATTAATATTTAATGATATTATTATTTATTCAATTATTAAAATAGCACCATGTTTTAATGTGTGATTCTCTCTAATGACCGCATCCCCAACCATCTACCTCATTTAAAATATGAAATTTCAATGTCAATTACTAGTTTATATGACCAATATTTTGTGCAATATGGAAAAAAATAGTAAGCACAATTTAAACATAGTCAGTTTAGAAACAAAATTTATGAATATAATATTGATAATTGATTTAAAAATTTGAATATCATTTTTTATTGTTGTGCTTATGAATATGATATTGAATTGTATTTTAGATTTTTATTGGATAATCTGAAGATGAGGCAAAAAAATACCTCTAAACATCATTAAAGTTTTATTTATGTATAAATAAATAAAAATATAATAAAAGAGAAGAGAAAGTTCTAATGAAATTTCAGTTTTATACATATTATTATTGAGCTAGAACTTACCACATACAAAAATAGACCAGAGGAATTATGAACCTACCTTATATCGAGAATCGAGTTGTGGAATGAGCCAACTGGAAAAAAAAAAGAAAATGTATATATATTTTTGTTCTACTTTTCAAAATATTTTGTCTTATTATTATTTTTTTTTTAAAGAATTACGCTTTGTATCTCACTGCGGAAAAGTACTACAAGACGTTTAAAGTACAAAGAAAGCGCACAATACATCTTAATAATAATAATAATAGGCTTACCGAACCCGAAGGTTCTATGGCGATACCACCAAACTCCGCCTGCTCAGACTGGTCCATTGTTCACCGTTCAAGCCCAAGCCTCCGAAATCAGCCTTAACGCAATCCTCCCATCGACCCTTCGGCCTACCTTTCGGACGCCTACCAGGTAGATCAGCGAATACCAACTTTCTCGGAATCCGTTCCTCACCGAGCCCAACAACTTTACTCGCCCATTTGAGTCTCCGCGATGCTATCAACTCAATTATATTCACAAGATGCAAGCTCCGCTGTTCCGCGTTGTGCAAACTTCTAAACTCCCATTGGTTTCATCTCTCTTCGGACCAAATATTTTGCGCAGAACCTTATTTTCGAAAACCTTAAGCTGTAGTTCATCCTTTAAAGTAAGTGGCCACGTTTCACATCCGTAAAGAACCGTTGGAAGAATAATAGTTTTATAAATTCTAACCTTTAAGTTTTTAGATAGAAGCCGCGAACTAAGAAACTTAGGAACTGAATAATAACACGCATTTCCCACCTTTAACCGGGTCTTTATTTCTTCCTGGATTTCATTTTTTCTAGTTATAATTGAACCTAAATACTTGAATTTCTCTACGTGTTCAAAAGTATGCCCTGATACATCAATATCACCAAGATCGTCACCGTTTCTGCTACTAATCATATATTTCGTCTTATCGGTATTTAATTCGAGTCCTATTTCTAAAAACTGGTAAAGAAATAGGACTCGAATTAAATACCGATAAGACGAAATATATGATTAGTAGCAGAAACGGTGTCGATCTTGGTGATATTGATGTATCAGGGCATACTTTTGAACACGTAGAGAAATTCAAGTATTTAGGTTCAATTATAACTAGAAAAAATGAAATCCAGGAAGAAATAAAGACCCGGTTAAAGGTGGGAAATGCGTGTTATTATTCAGTTCCTAAGTTTCTTAGTTCGCGGCTTCTATCTAAAAACTTAAAGGTTAGAATTTATAAAACTATTATTCTTCCAACGGTTCTTTACGAATGTGAAACGTGGCCAATTACTTTAAAGGATGAACAACAGCTTAAGGTTTTCGAAAATAAGGTTCTGCGCAAAATATTTGGTCCGAAGAGAGATGAGACTAATGGGGAGTTTAGAAGGTTGCACGACGCGGAACTGGGAAGCTTGTACCCTGTGAATATAATTGAGTTGAAAGCATCGCAGAAACTCAACCTTCGGGTTCGCTAAGCCTATTATTATTATTATATTATGTCATTGAACCTAAATACTTGAATTTGAAGTATTCAAAAGTATGCCATAATATATCAATATCACCAAGATCGCCACCGTTTCTGCTACTGCATACATACCCTTATTAACCTACTATCTATCTACTACATAAATACATCTTAACCTATATATCTACATCTTAACTTATATATCTATCTATATATCTACTACATGCATACATCTTACCCTTTTTAAAATATATTTTTCATTGTATGACTATAACAGATCAAAAGAAACATCCCGAATGACAAAACTAGATTACTTTAAGTAAACCTATCAGCAGTATCTTAAAATCGTTGAAAAAGGGATGCTCACAGAAAGCTTTTAGAACGGACGAGCCTTGGGAACTTCAAATACACCAACCGAGCCATCAAAGAATTGTGAAATCGTTATTTGTCGAGGGTATGTTGAAATAAGGAGGAGTTAGAAATGGATGTTCACTGTTCGTGAGCTAAGGAATGGGGATGCTGTCTTTACACACTTTCGGGAACAAGGTTATCCTTTTGTGAATGGTAATCGTTTTGAGCAACGAGTTTTATATAGCTTCAGAAACTTTAAGGTTTATCCGGTAATTATTTGACATTACTTTTCAATTTAACATTTCTTAATTTTGGTTTATTATTTTAAATAATGAACCTTTTTAATCGACCCCCCTAAAAAAAATTACCCTCTCCCGTCAAAATCAGAGTGCTTACGTTTCAAGATGTGTAGAACCCAAATAACGAATAAAAAAAAAAAAAATCCGTTAGTCCGCCGTTTGCCGTACGTGACATTTTTCCGAAACTACTGGACCAATTTTTTTTAAATTTACCCCAAAGATACTAAGGTATGCAAACATGAATGTTGATATCAGCTGGTTATTTTTAACATCTGTGGCAGATTAAATGTGATTTAAAACAATAACTCATTTATGAAGATAAAAAAAAAGTTACTCCTATTTTTTAACAAAAAAAAACGCCAATAATTGTAAAAAAACAGAAAAGAAAAAAAATTGAAATTTTGCCCTTAAATACGCCCATAACTCAGTTATTGTTGAAGATTGTGAAAATTATGTATATCATTTCAGAATTAGTAAAGGGTAATAAAGAAAAAACAAAAAAACAAAGAAAATATATATACGCCCATAACTCAGTTATTTTTGAAGATAGTGAACAAAATTATTAGGGTTTTTTAAAGTAAAAAACCGTGAATAATTATAAAAAAGAGAAAAATTGAAGTTTGATCTATAAATACGGCTATAACTCAATTATGTTTGATGATACAGAAAAATATGTTAAGAGTTTTAAAATCTGTAGAGCTCGATTAAAAAAAAAAAATTTATTCTGTATATTCAAATCACAAATCATAATAGATTCAATTCCACCAAAATCAGTTACTATTGAAGATAAAGAAAAATCGAAAAGATTTTCGAGATCAAGACAACGAGAAACGAGAACGACGAACAAAGAGAAAAAAAAAATGAAAAAAATCTTATATTGTCAACCCAAAACTTATAAGAGATGTGGTTCCCTGATAACACTGTTATTATTGATGATACATTTTTCCATTTTCCTTTGAATTTAAAATTGCTTTTCATATAAGTTAATGACCTTCCAACACTTATACTCTAACATTGTTATTTGAAAATAATAAGTCATTGTGTAATAATTTACAGCGTTTTTAACTTTCACATTCCTATATATGAAATATATAGTAAGGGAAAGTATTGCGATCCTGAAAATTTTCTAATTCCATTTTTCAACGAAAATACACGTCCAAATGACCAAGTCCCGCAAAATGGTCTGTGTGTGAGTCCAGCGCGAAAACGAAAAGTCCTATGAAACTGAAATTTCATATTTAAGACAACTATATGCTGGAGATATTACAGTAACTTTTTCATTCAAATCAGCTAACCAAAAGAGCCACTTTATACCATGCATTTTGCATCTATTTAAGATTTTTCTCTAACAAGACCCAAACGATTTTCATTAAACTCGCTATATCGATGTAAAATTCAATGGACTTTAATACGATGTAGGTTTCATTCTGATTGAAATAGTCTGACAGAGCCTAAATGCCGATATTTCAAAATTTCTTCCTCTAAAGTACCTTTAATTTTGTAGATTCGAAAAAATTAACCTTATCATCTGATCAGAATTGCTGAAAACAGGTAAATATATAAGTTGAACGAATTCAATATCCAACTACACGAGAAAACTGCAAAAATATTTTTTAATGCAATTTTTGTTTTTAAACTTAAGAAGAGTAATATACATGTATAATACACCGTTGGAAAGCTAAAGATTTTAGAAAGAATTTTATCTGATACATACTATTGTAAATATTAACAGAGAGTGATGAAAAGCCGATAAAACATAAACTGATTGTCGTAGATAATAATATAATAGATTATTTAATAAACCACATGTTTCTATTAAAATCCAATTTTAATAATTCTGTAACAATTTATTTCCATTTAAAAATTCTTGAATTGATATAAACAATGGAGGTAAGTGAAAGTCGTGTGTTGCGCGCACCAGATTTTTTTATATTAAGTATATTGATTGATACTGAATTGACTGCGGATATGTTAGATCAGTGTAGCCGCCATCAAGATCGCAAACGCTAGCCCATTACATCAGCTTCTCTTAAAGCACACCGTAGCCTTGGCCTTTTCTCTCTTTAAGGTTCGTGAAGATTTTCTGTCAGGAATTTCTTGGGCTAATCACCAGTATTCATCCACATTCTTGAACTCACTTCAATGCCTTGATAACGTATGCAATATTGTGTAATAAAAACTGCCTTATAGATCTTTTCAACAATGTTTATCCGATTAGTTTTAAAGGAAAACTGATTCGGATATTATATTGGGTTGTGTCACATGAAATGTCCGTTTTCAAGGTAAAGGATATTTATTAAAAATACGATATGAAAACAAGATAATTTTATTCGAAGTATTTACCTTCTTTTTCTACACATTTTTCCATACGTGACACCAACTTTTTTTATCCCCGAACTGAAAAACTCAAAGCTTTGAAGTGAAACAAAATCTGAAAACGCACTTTTCACTTGATCAACTGTTTGGTAGGGGGTTTCCTTCTACTGTATTTTTGAGGACATCGTTGTCTATTACGGACGGAGGTCTTCCTCGGGGCAAGTTTTCCAAGTCGGTATCTCCAGCTGAAAACTTGGCAAACCAACGGCGAATGGTCCGTTCATTAACACTCCCTTCCCCAAACGCCTTGCAAATATTTCTAGCGACCTCAGCTGCTGAATGGCCGAGTTTAAACTCGTACAAAAATATTACTCGAAAATCGCGTGTTTCCATGTTCGTATTTAGAGGTATACTAAAAAGTGGGTAATTGATTGGGAAGCTAATGTTTATAATACAAAGGTAGAGGATTAGTAACTGTTTACTTTAAATATGTAAACATTCGGAAGAAAACAACAGAGACCTGCAAAGTCCTTTATGTATTTCAGAAACTATAAAAACGGACATTTCATGTGAAACGACCCAATAATAATAAACAACTTTTTTTTTAATAGTTAATAATGTCTTTCTATTTTTACTCAGAACCATACTTCTATACATTGAGGTTTTTCATAACAGTTGACTATCGATAACAGTAACACTAAAATTTGTTTAAAAGTATTGTTTCTAAATATTTATATCTATATTTAAAGATTGTTCTCGAAATTTGTTTATAAAAATTATATGTTATACAATTAGCCTAGAAGATAGTTGATAGTCAAGTATAAAAAAACAATTACGTAATGTAAGGCGGGTTTTCTGACCCACGTTTCGAGCACTACAGCCTCTATTTTGATCTTAATATTTACTATTAATCTTCCATTTCATTTGACCATCTAATATCCGATTTGTCAATTCTTTATTATTTTTTTTACTCCGTTTTAGTTCGATTAAGAAAGCAAACCAGTGTTTCCACACCTCTAGTTATCTGAAAAAAAAGTTAAGTTCACTTGGACAGGCCATGTCATGAGGAAATCCGTAGATAGTTGTACAAACTCCGCAAATTCCTGCCTCCTATTTACTTCTTCATTATCCAGTCCTACATCTCCTACATCTACTAAACCATCAAATTCTTCCCGTATTTAATCCTTACAATCCTCCGAGGCGTCTGAAAGAAGATGGCCTCGAGACCTTCTAGTTTAGATTACCCAGTGGATAGGTGCCCATGGGCATTTTCTCTTCATGTCTTTTTTATGTATTCCTGTTAGCTAATTTACTTAATGTATAAACTAATACAGTTGTAAATTTCAATAAATGATGATTAAAAAAAAAATTGTTAATGCTGTAAGTTTTCTCCATTGACAGTTTTTTTTAATAAAAATAACAGGATAATAACTTGGATGACCTATTTCTTTGGACATATTCTAATCCTGCCCTGGTCATTCATTTAACATAAAAAAAAACTATTTTCCTGGAAAACGCAATTCAAACACTGAATTCACTTGAATTAGCGTAGGCAGTCTTTCGAACCATTCAGTTTGATTGAAGAGTAATTTTCCCTCACCACTCGTTTTTAATTTAGCCGTGAAATATTCCATTTGATAATAGAGCTATTAAAGGCCTCAGGATAACCGTCCCTTTTGGATTGTCATGTAAATGATCCTCGCCGAACGTTTATTCTAAATGCAGTACTAACGCTTTGATAAAGGCCAGGGATTCAACCTTCGATGCGGATTTCATAAAGACTTGCTAACGCGTTTATAATGCCATAACCAGTCTAGTCTCCTAACCTTTGTGGTAAATGTGATGTATAGAAGTTGTAACAATAGGAAAAGTTTGTCCCTCAGAAACCAAAGAAAAGACCGATGGCAGACTGGTGTTGTAAACTTTATTTAAGACAAAAAAAAACAACACATATCTATAACATAAAGTATCCAGAAAGAAAAAATATATATATATTGAGCAAATTCTATATAAGTTAAAAATAAATTTGTATATAAATGTACAATATATATTCTTTATCAACAATATTCTTTTATCATGATACATATTATAAATAGTAATATAAAATAAAATTATAAATAATATCATTAGAATAGTAGAGGAATTTCGAAGTATCGCTATAATCAAAATTTTGAACGAAAATCAGTATTTTTATTAATTTATTCAACAAACGATTTTCCCTTACCTCCTTTGTTAAAAATAATTTAAATTTTTTTAAATAAAGTACGCAATAACTTTTTTTTATCGTTTATTTTTATAAATTATTTTTATTCACTTTGTTTGTGATTTAATTTGGAAATAAATTATTATTCACACCTTTCAATGAATGTTGACAATCAGCGAATTTGATGAAGGAATGATAGTTGGCGTGGATGGAGAGAAGATACGCAGCGGCACCTCTTCCTGACGGGCTTCCTATTGCGGTCCACGCAAATAACTAAATTAATTACGTAATGTTTCGATAAAAACATGTGTTTTAATATATAATCTGTTATATTTGTACCTACAACAATCAGTTTTATCGGCTTTTCATCACTCTCTATCAAATTTTACAATTCTGTGTATTAGATCGTTTTTTTGTTTTTAATCTTTAGCTTTCCAACAGAATATCATACAACTAATATAATTCTTTTCTTACGTTCAAAAACACAAAATTGATTAACAAAATATGTTTTCCTTTGGCTGCTAATAAAAATAGCTCAACTTGTCAACTTTGCCGTTATTAATCAATGCTAACATGATGATATCGCCCCTCCCAAACCAACGAATGTGAAAAATTCGGGTTTTCTTTTGGCTACTATGCTATTGTATAGCATAAGACACGCCTTGTGTCGTCTAATCTCTAACCTTATCAGGAACGCAGGAAACTACTTGAGGAAAAGCTTGTTTTAGAAAAAGGCTGATTTTGGGCTCACCATTATAAGTTTTTTTTAGCATCCCGTTTTTGTTTTTGTTTGACGTGGTAGGGAGGATATACTTATTTTTTTTTATTTTTTTTTTTATACAAAATTAAAGGAACTTAAGAAGAAGAAAATTTAGAAAAAAAAAAAAAAAAGCATTTAAGTTCTGTCAGACTATTTAAATCAGAATGAAACCTACATCAAATTGAATCCTGATAAATTTTACATTCATATAGCGAGTTTAATCAAAATCGTTAGAGAAAATTTTGATAAAATCGTAAGAAGGTGCAAAATACATCTTATAAACTACACCTTCCGGTAAGCCGATTCTAGTGAAAAAGCCGTAAAAGCTGCTGTTACGCCTCGGGCGTATGTATAGTTGTCTGAAATATGAAATTCCAGTTAGTACGACACACACGACAACCCTTTTGCAGGACTCGATCATTGGTGTAGGGAGACCTCAAAAACGAATTCGAAAATTTTTATGATCGTAATACTTTTCCATGCAAAAAATGAAAGAATTGGAATAAGTGAATGAAGAAGTATATAATATATATTCTAATTCTAGTATATTATATCTAACGATTTTGATTAATCTCCCTATATCGATTCAAAATTTAATGGGCTTTAATATCATGTAGGTTTGTCTCATTCTGATTGAAATAGTATGACAGGGCTTAAATGCCGATATTTTAAATTTTCTTCCTCTAAAGTACCTTTAATTCTGTAGATGCTATAAAAATAACTATATTATCTTGTTAGCATTAGTAATTAACAGCTAAATATGCAAGTTGAGCAAATTTGGTAAACAACCAAAGGAGAAAACTTAAAAAAAAATGTTTTAATGCAATTTTTTGTTTTTGAACATAAGAAGAGTCATATACATGTTTTATATACCGTTGGAATGCTGAATATTACAGAAAAAAATGTTATCTTATAAACAAGCTTGTAAAATTTAATAATGATTGATGAAAAGCTGATAAAAGTAACTGTTTATTTTGCTTACTTATATAGCATTTCCAAGTCAATTGTAACCTTTTCCAAGTCAAATGTAACTTTTTCCAAGTCAAATGTAACCTTTTCCAAGTCAAATGTAACCCTTTCCATTTCAAATGTCACCTTTTCCAAGTCAAATGTCACCTTTTCCATTTCAAATGTTACCTTTTCCAAGTCAAATGTCACCTTTTCCTTCACTTCTAGCCTTAAATATTCCGTTTTATTTATTGAAAAATAATTAGTTTAATTAACATTATGACTTTTTTAATAATTTTGGCATATAATAAATGATATTTTTTTTGGGTCTCTTAGATATTTGATATCAAGTTCTGTTTTTTACTAGCTAATATTTAACAAAATTAATTATCGTCTATTTAGTTTTAAGATAATTGTTGATTTTGATTTTTTAGATAGGAGGGGTAGTTTTTTGGAATAATTAATGTGTTTTCGGGTATTATAATTAAATTTTTCGAGCTGTATTTTTGATCGCTCGCGTGCATTTTAACTCGCATTAAATTTTAATGTTTTTTATTGATATAGGGATTAATTAATGTGCTTTCGGGTGGTTATTATTACGTTTTTCGAGCTGTATTTTTTATCGCTCATGCGTATTTCAACTCGCATTTACTTTTAATGTTTTTTATTGATATAGGGATTAATTATTTTGCTTTCGGGTGGTTATGATTACGTTTTTCGAGCTGTATTTTTTTCGCTCACGCTTATTTTAACTAAAATTTACTTTTTATGTGTTTTATTGATATAGGGATTAATTAATGTGCTTTCGGGTGGTTATGATTACGTTTTTTGAGCTGTATTTTTTATCGCTCATGCGTATTTCAACTTCTATTTACTTTTAATCTTTTTATTTTTATAGAGATCTATCCTTGTGTTTTCGCGGGGTTATGAAAATGTTTAAAAGCTTTTTTATTATCTCTCGTGCGGATTTCAACTCGCCTTTATTTTTGATATTTTTTTATTGATATTGGGATTGATTGTTTTGTTTTTGGTTCTCATTATAACGTTGCTGGAATATACATCGTTTAGGTTTTTTTTTTTTTTTTTTTTTTTTTTTTATTATTTATTTTATTAAAGGATTAGTTGTAGTTCCTTTTCTAGCGTCCTGAGTAATTTTTTCAACTAAATCTTTTGTAAAGGATCCGCTTCCTAACTTGGTCTTACAATTATTTAATAATTTAATTGAGGAATCGTTTATTCTATTTTCGGGTGTTCTGATAACATTATTTGAACCAAATTTGTTATCGCTTTTACTCATTTTAAGTTACTGTTTCTATTTCATAAATATTCGATAGAGGGATCGTTTATAGTGTTTTCGGGAATACTAATAGAGTTTATGACATTTATTTATTGCTAGTGCACATTTTAACTTAAATGAAAAGTGATCTAAAAGAATGCGCATGCGCGATGTAACGTCCAAATCAAAAATGTAATCAGATCCTGCAAAAAAACAATAATTAATTTTTACATCATATTATAACATAATACCTACGGTTTGTAGAAATTCCCAAGCGCATAAAAGAATAAAGTTCAAAACACGTTATGAGAATCCCCTAAAACAAAAACAAAGAAAGACCACTGCAAATGCAAGTTTAAATGAGAGCAAGCGACAATAAAAACAGCTTAAACAACGTAATCACAAGACCCGAAAAGATAATTACAAACGTCTATAACAATAAAAAATATCAAAAGTAAATGCGAGTTGAAATACGCATGAGCGATAAAAAATACAGCTCGAAAAACCTTATGATAACCACCCGAAAGCAAAATAATTAATCCCTATATAAATAAAAAACATTAAAAGTAAATTTTAGTTAAAATAAGCGCGAGCGAAAAAAATACAGCTCGAAAAACGTAATCATAACCACCCGAAAGCAAAATAATTAATCCCTATATCAATAAAAAACATTAAAAGTAAATTTTAGTTAAAATAAGCGCGAGCGAAAAGAATACAGCTCGAAAAACGTAATCATAACCACCCGAAAGCAAAATAATTAATCCCTATATCAATAAAAAACATTAAAAGTAAATTTTAGTTAAAATAAGCGCGAGCGAAAAAAATACAGCTCGAAAAACGTAATCATAACCACCCGAAAGCAAAATAATTAATCCAAATATCAATAAAAAACATTAAAATTTAATGCGAGTTGAAATACGCATGAGCGATAAAAAATACAGCTCGAAAAACCTTATGATAACCACCCGAAAGCAAAATAATTAATCCCTATATAAATAAAAAACATTAAAAGTAAATTCGAGTTAAAATGCGCGGGAGCGATAAATAAATAAAACTAAAAAAACATAATTATAGGACCCGAAAACACAATTTTCAACACCTATATCAATATGAAACATAAAAAATAAATTTTAGTTAAAATAAGCGAGAGCGATAAAAAATACAGCTCGAAAAACTTAATCATAAGCACCCGAAAGAACATTAAGTAATCCCTATATCAATAAAAAATATTAAAAGTAAATATGAGTTGAAATACGCATGACCGATAAAAGATACAGCTCAAAAAACGTAATCATAACCACCCGAAAGCACATTAATTAATCCCTATATCAATAAAACACATAAAAAGTAAATTTTAGTTAAAATAAGCGCGAGCGAAAAAAATACAGCTCGAAAAACGTAATCATAACCACCCGAAAGCAAAATAATTAATCCCTATATCAATAAAAAACATTAAAAGTAAATGCGAGTTGAAATACGCATGAGCGATAAAAAATACAGCTCGAAAAACGTAATCATAACCACCCGAAAGCACATTAATTAATCCCTATATCAATAAAAAACATTAAAATTTAATGCGAGTTAAAATGCACGCGAGCGATCAAAAATACAGCTCGAAAAATTTAATTATAATACCCGAAAACACATAAAAAGTAAATTTTAGTTAAAATAAGCGCGAGCGAAAAAAATAAAGCTCGAAAAACGTAATCATAACCACCCGAAAGCAAAATAATTAATCCCTATATCAATAAAAAACATTAAAAGTAAATGCGAGTTGAAATACGCATGAGCGATAAAAAATACAGCTCGAAAAACGTAATAATAACCACCCGAAAGCACATTAATTAATCCCTATATCAATAAAAAACATTAAAATTTAATGCGAGTTAAAATGCACGCGAGCGATCAAAAATACAGCTTGAAAAATTTAATTATAATACCCGAAAACACATTAATTATTCCAAAAAACTACCCCTCCTATCTAAAAAATCAAAATCAACAATTATCTTAAAACTAAATAGACGATAATTAATTTTTTTAAATATTAGCTAGTAAAAAACAGAACTTGATATCAAATATCTAAGAGACCCAAAAAAAATATCATTTATTATATGCCAAAATTATTAAAAAAGTCATAATGTTAATTAAACTAATTATTTTTCAATAAATAAAACGGAATATTTAAGGCTAGAAGTGAAGGAAAAGGTGACATTTGACTTGGAAAAGGTAACATTTGAAATGGAAAAGGTGACATTTGACTTGGAAAAGGTGACATTTGAAATGGAAAGGGTTACATTTGACTTGGAAAAGGTTACATTTGACTTGGAAAAAGTTACATTTGACTTGGAAAAGGTTACAATTGACTTGGAAATGCTATACTTAATCGAGTCCTCTTTACCGCAGAGCAATGAGTGGATTATTTGAGACAATAATCTAATAGATTTTCTTATAAAAAAATATATGATTTTAGAAAAAAATATAATCTTATACACAAGCTTGTAAAAATAAATAAAGTGTGATGAAAAGTCGATAAAACTAACTGATTATTTTAGATAATAATACAATAGATTTCTAAATAAAACACACCTTTCTATAGAAATTCAATTTAATTAATTCTTTAATGGTTTCATTCATTTTTATCTCTAACTGTATTTGAAAAATCTTTAATCGATTTTAAAAACGGTGGTAAGTGAAAGTCGTGTGTTGCCCGCACCAGAATTTTTTTTACTGTTATAGAACCTGTTCATAACTAATAGAAAGTATGACTTTATACTCTTCCTTATTGTTAATCAAATTTATCATTGTTTCGTTTATTTTTCCTCAATAGTGATGAAATACTAGTTAAATAGGTTCTTCAAAAGCAGGAAATAATGATCTATAATTATAAATATTTGTGTTTTTCCGTTACTTTGACATAACCCTGAGTAAGCTGGAAGGATTACATTTTTTTTTTGTTTCCTTTTTTACTTTCTATCCTTAGTCTCACCAAGCTGCGGTTTTTAGATTCTCGTTAATGAGCTAAGCCCTAGTGGAAAATCATAGCGAATTTTGATATAATCCTTTGCATCGGGTATTTATATAATGCTCTAATGCGCGAAGATACGTTAATAATACTTTAATTTTGACTTAATTAATCTGAATATGATTTTTGATGATGGGTACCTCATGATCTCACTGAGCGGCAGAAAGACCCCATGTTTCAAAACATACCGTGCAAAAATTGAAAGAACTGGGCTACGAAGTTCTTCCGCACCCACCATATACTCCCGACTTGTCTCCAACAGATTACCACCTGTTCAGTAATTTAGGCAACTTCGTCAAAGGAAAACTTTTTGAAAATGATGATCAAGTGAAAAGTGCGTTTTCAGATTTTGTTTCACTTCAAAGCTCAGAGTTTTTCAGTTTGGGGATAAAAAAGTTGGTGTCACGTTGGGAAAAATGTGTAGAAAAAGAAGGTAAATACTTCGAATAAAATTATCTTGTTTTCATATCGTATTTTTTATAAACATCATTTACCTTGAAAACGGACATTTCATGTGACACAACCCAATAATTATATCTCAGGAATAATATTTTATGACAGTTGTATACAATTTATTTTTCCGTTTAAATAGAAGCTGAATTGCAATGTATTTTTCTTATTAACCTTTTAATTAAACCTTAAACCTCTTGTGGTTTTAGAAGGATTTAGCGGAAACCAAAATCGCGTTATCATTTTATATAGAGAGAGATCTATGTAACACACAAATATCCCGATTCTAATTTTTTTTTTCATGTAAATTAAAAAAATTACAGGAGCAAGTCTTTTAAAATCCACATTTTCTGTAAGTTGTCAATGGACCGATAGCAGGTATCAGTCTGAATATTTGAAAATATTACTTTTTTTTCTTCTTCCAATTCATGATTAAAATCTACGATATTTATTACTTAGAAATTATTAGTTGCTTGATTGTTTAAAATATTAACACAATAATAAAATCAATTTATATAGTTTTATGTTATACTAATGAGTAGTAACTTTATAGTAGTCAGCATTAGGGAGTATAATAAAATAAGGTTTTAATTACAAATCCAGAATTCTCAATTGTAATATAACATGTTGCATATAACATACTAACATTTAACGCTTGTTTAAATATGATTATGAAGTACTTGAGATGTGACATGCAACATAGATCAACAAGACACATTACTGGTGTGGCTCACCACAGTTCAACTTCTGTGCTATAGTATTTCATCAAACAATTTATTGTACCATGAGATCGATATTAAACTGGTTATACCTACCTACCTACTAATTTATGCATATATAACCCCAAAAAGTTAAAATAAAATAAAATGAATAATTTATAATTACGTTATTATTTACAAATAGTTAGGTGTATATAAAAACTAACTATTTCCTTTTGGTTTTCTAATCTAAAAAAAAAAATCGGTTTAAAGTGTCAGAGGTTTATTATGGGTTTGAATGAATTCATGATAATCAAGCTAAACATAGTTCTTCAGAAAGACAGTTCACAATAGTTCTTACACAATTTAAAGTAAAAAATAAAACGAAAATAATATATTGTAGTTTTAATACATCCTCTAAACATATATGTAAACGTAATATTTAGCTCAATGTTATATTAAAATTGTATATTTAAGAAACTTTATTATTATTTTTTAAACCATGATTGCTTTTCCAAACACATTTAGATATTAAAATTTGTCCTTATCTAAGTTCCATTTGTCTAAAACTCGAATTATTATTATTTTTTTTTTTTTTTACAATTTAGAAACAAATTCTCTTTTTCTTATCTATAAATAGGTTCACTCTATTTTCATTGAAAAATATCTTTATTGAAATTCACAACTGTATAGTATATACAGCTAGTAAATGTGAATAGAAAATAAAACAAAGGAATGATACACATGTAGAAAAACTACCCATTGGTAGCACTCTAAAAATGTCAGAAGGTTTCACGGCCATCTTCTTTTCAGACGCCTCGGAGGTTTATTAGGAATCGAGGAGGAAGCTAGCAAGGATTGAAGATATTTGGTTTGAGTGGGGATGGATTAATGAATTAGTAGCTCAACTCAGTCTTGTCTGCGAATTCCAAGTTTATCAACCAGGAGAGCTGAATAGTGGATCTGTCTGTTCAACCGGGACAAGGGTAGAGGTTATTTTGTGCTAATTGTTTGAATAAACGTTTTAAATCCCAATTTTTTCTTTATAAACTTTCGTACTTTCTATTGAAGTGTTTCGTCGGATGTTGTTTTTTTAACAACGTTATATTTAAGTGCTCTTCAAGTTTTGAGTCGTCACTCTCCTTGGTGGGCATTAATTCTTAATTTGCAACGATATTTCCCATTTGTTTTTATGATGTAAATAGGCTCCAAAGAAAGACATAATGTTTGAAAATCGAATGGTTTATATATATATATATATATATATATATATATATATATATATATATATATAAAATATTTATATTTTTCAAGCCCCTATAACAGAGATAGAATAAATATAAAATAATACTTATTGACATAGATTTTTTCTTGGATATGCCTCCTTCTGCTGAAGCACAACTTCATTTTAAGTATATTTAGTGGTTCACAATTTAAGGCTTTTTTGTTTTTACTTGTGATGTAATTAAATGCTGGGGCACACTTTTTGGCCGTTATCTGGAGATGAAAAAATACGACCTTAATCCTAAAAACATATGTCCATACCACAGTTGTGAGCTATTGATCGTAGGTTGTTCCAACTACTTCCTGCCATCTAACTAGAGCTGGTTTTAGAGTTTGGAAGAGGGGATTAGTTAAGTATTTTAGAGAGTCCAGAAATTGTATAATGAAATCTGTAATGATTGGGAGGTCGAGTAGTGTGTGTAAGTACATTAGCTTCTTTTTCTTGCAAGCTGCGGTCCTCACCATTTTGCTGAGCACCCTCAGGTAGATTGATGAATAGACTGTATGCGAATTAATGGGAGATTTTTAAGAGACCAGCATATTTATACGAAATACTTTTACTGTGATTCTAATTCGAAATATTTCTTTTAACAGTTATTCTAAAGTAGCTGTATAATTTAAAATGACAGTTAGGCCCATTCTGTTACCAAGACAGTTCATTGATACAGTTCCCTCGACTATCAGTTCCCGAACTAGAACTAGAACTAGAAAGTCCTTCCGGAGCGGGCTCGGTGATAGCCCAGCCTTGGGTGACAATGATGTCGATGGGAAGGAAGTGATTTGGCCCACCTCCATTATAGCGATTGGTCACTCCCATGTCAGTTTTTGACTGGCATCCATTGTACCGTGCGGGAAGCTGTAGTCTGCATTCCAAATAATCCTGTCAACCTAAACTAACGAAAAGCGTTATTTCCATTTTTACTGTGGTGAAGTTGATCTCGAAAAAAGTCAGGCTAAACAGAAAAAATATAAAATTATTCATTAAAGTAAAAAGTAGAATCACCCTAAGGAAGCGATGAAACCGCTCCGTCCATGTTATATTAAAACACTAAAACATTGTTGGTATTTATTGATTTATTAAAGAATGGACCAACAGATTTTTTTTTATTGCTTATGTTTCCAATAACAAAGGTTTTTTATTAAAAATTTGTTTATTTTTCTCTGTCTTCAATAATAAAATTAATAATAATCTCTGTCTTTAATTCTCTTAAAATTTGTGACTTCAATATATAGATAATGTTTTTTTTATTTATCGTATGTCTTTATAACTTATATATATATATATATATATATATATATATATATATATATATATATATATATATATATATATAAGTTATAAAGACTCGGGTAACTTAAATTAAAAAAATAAAAATAAATGAGAGAAAGAAGGTGCACAAATGACTCACACGGCAACTGTGTTGTAAAAGACTGGTTTTATTCTCTATTTATATATTATCGTCTTGTTTACATTATAAAACTTCATATTAAGCTGATACTAACTCGTCTTAGTATATATTTATATATATATATATATATATATATATATATATATATGTTTCAATTTTTCTCCTATTTTTTTTTTTTTTTATTTGTTGCGGTGTCCTAACACTAAAACACAATACTTTTTTTTTGTCTTGAAAAATAACTAAGTTATAAGTATTTATCGGTAAAATTTCGATTGTGTTTATTTTCTTTGTTACGCGGTTTCTTGGTTAAAAAAATAAATTTTTGGTCTATCATAAAAAATTACTGAAAAAATAGATAAAAAACCAATTTTTCTCTATTATTTCTTAGTTGCTTATCGAATTCGCTTAACTTGTATATGTAGACATTTTGCTCAATGCTAATAAAATGAAATGGTGATTTGTTAGGAATCTAGAAAATAGAGAAAGATTATTATTAAACATCGACATTTAAGCCCTGTCAGACTTTCAATCAGAATGAAACCTATGTGATCTTAAAGGAAGTTAAATTTTATATCCATACAGCGACTTTAATCAAAATCGTTAAAGCTGTTTTTCAGAAAATCGTAAAAAGATCCAATATGGATGGAATAAAGTGGCTCTTCTGGTTAGCTGATTTTAATTAAAATGTTGCTGTAACATCTCGGACACATAGTTGTCTTAAATATACAATTCCAGTTCATTACGACTATTCGTTTTCGTGCTAGACTTACCACACATGCACACAGACTTTGTCATTTGGACTCAGGGGACCCTAAAACGGTATTTTTGAAGAAAACTCGGATTCAAAGATTTTCACGATCCCAACAACATTTTCTTGCTATATTTTTCATAAATAGTAAAAGTAATAAAAGCTGTGGTTAAACCTTGTTTATATTTTCATGCACGTGCCTTATTTTTACATCAAGGGTTTGGCAAAAAAATAATTACATATTCAATCTAATTGGCCTGATCTATAGATAGGTAGTTAGATATAAAATATAGAGAAATGAGAGAATATTTTAGTAAAACAATACATAACATTGGTTACAGAAGACCTTCTATTCGGTAACAGTCCAGACCTGTATTTGTTCTGGCATGGACGATTGTCAAGAGCTCATTTTCTTACTTGTCAACAATTGGTAAGGAGATGCGATTGCAGGTCATTAGTTATCAGCTTGAAGAGGTGATATTTACATTCAGATTCGTAAAATTATCGATATTAAGGTAGTTGTCTGCAAGTCCTTTCTTGCATAATAAAAAGTATTATAGTCAATCCTGATAATATAACGAGGGGATTGGTTTTCGCATTGGATATGGATTTGATTTTACTTTCACTTGCTTATATATGAAATATATAGTAAGGGAAAGTATTGCGATTGTGAACATTTTCGAATTCCAGTTTTCAACGGAAATACACGTTTTAGGGTCCTTTAAGTCCCGAAAAAAGGTCTGTGTTTCCGAGTGTGCTAAGTCTAGCACAAAAATAAAAAGTTGCACGAAATTTCATACTAAGGACAACTATACGCCCAAGATGTTGCAACAACTTTTTCATCAAAATGAGCTAACCAGAAGAGCCGCTTAATACCATGAATTTAACACCTTTAAAGATTTTCTCAAAAACGGCTCTAACGATTTCGATTCAGCTCTTCAAATCGATGTGAAATTTGACAGGCTTCAATTTGATTTAGTGTTTCATTCTGATTGAAACAGTCTGACAAGTCTTAAATGGCTATATTTTAATATTTTTCCCTCTAATGTACATTAGTTTGTAGATTCTATAAAAATAAATATATTACTTTTTTAGCACTGATAAAAAACTGATAAATATATCATTTTAACAAATACGATAACCAACTAAAGGAGAAAACTGGAAACATATTTGTTAATGTAATTTTTGTATTTTTGAACATAATAATAGTATAGATCTATAACATAGATGTATAATATAATATTATAGATCTATAATATAGATGTATAATATACCGTTGGAAAGCTAAAGATTTTAGAAAAAATATTATCTAATACACAAATTTGTGAAAACTAATTGAGAGTGATGAAAAACTGATAAAAGTAACAGATTCTTTTAATATAATAGATCATTTAATAAAACACATTTTTTATATCGAAATTAAATTTAATTTATTCCTTCGACGTTTTAGGCTACTTCAACACTTACTAGACAAACCTCTTAACTACAAAAGGCTCATCCACATGACTATTATAAGACCAATCTGGACTTGTAGAGTAGAGCTATGGGGTCTACTAAACCATCAAATTCTCCCGTATCCAATCGTTAAAATCCAAAACCCTTCGTCAAATCCTCAACGCTCCTCACTTTGTCACAAATACACTCATCCATAAAGAACTTAATGTTTGTTCCCTATGTAACAGATTTGGAGCGGACCAGGTATCAATCCTTTCATGACAAACTCCATTCTCACTCTAACCCACTATTTTCAATCCTTTCTTCTTATTCAATTCCGGATAATCCTCCGAAGCGCCTGAAAAGGAGATGGCCCCGGGACCTTTTAGTTTAGAATATTTCTAGAGTCCTTCCAATTTGAAGCTTCTCTACATGTATATCCTATGTATTATTCCTTGATCTTTTTACTAGTTGGAAATCAAGAGTGATGAAAATCCGAAAAAACTAACTGATTGCTGTAGATAAAAGTTAGACGTGTAGATGGCAAATTGAGTATTATACTCTATCGAGAATCAAACTTGGTCATGAATATGATGAAAATATTGTCTGAAAAATAAACTTGAACTTTTTAAGAGATTTATTAGTTTAATATATAGTTATTTGAAATGTAATTAGGCCCCCTACAATTAATTAAAACCAAAATAAAATTGAAATCGGTGCAGTGTATTGGAATACATCTTAGTATATAATCCCTTAAAGAAATGCCAAGTGAGTAACTATTAGGTCGTTTAATTCGAAATGCCCGTTTTCATAGTTTGAAAAAAGTGGGATTAGTTGACTTCCAATGTTTACTACGTTTATATGTACACATTATTATGAAAATAATTAAAGGAGCATTGTGGTCTAGTGGGTAGAGCACTAGTCTGTCCCGGGTCGAACTTAGACTGTGGCAGAATTATTTATTCTGTTATTGGTCCATTCTAAGCAAAACGTACAATCAGGTGCGTCTTTCTTGAAAATTTCAATAGTTGAATTTTCGGTCCATCTTTTTTTTTTTTTGTGTTCCTATATATGAAATCTGATCTGATGTAGCACTCAGCAGAGCTTGATTCGGTGTAAATTTCAAAAGAATTAATTTCATTATTAATTAATTAATTAAAAATAATAATTATTCCAGAAATCAGAAAGTGAGCTAATGACGATCTAGTGGTGAGTCAATGATGAGTCGGTGAGCCAATGATCTTTGGAATGATCTTCCTAAGGTTTTTGAACGTCTAAAAGGGTTAAGACAGTCCTCGACTCTTTCACCTGTTAAATATTTTTAAAAATTCGCTTTTATATACGATCAGCACCCAATTGAGTACGATAAAGTGTGAACCAGAATATTTCTTCGTACCAGAGCAGTAGGTTCAAAGGGAAAAAAAACAACCGTTTCGTCATTGGCGCTCCTTCTGTGGGGTGCGCTAATGACGGGTGCGTCAATGACGAATCGAAGGTTTTCCAAAAAGTTTTCTTTCCAAAACAAAGTATCAAAACGAAGAAGTACATCAATCTACTCTGTAAGCTGAACCCTATAACGGAAAAATAGAAAATTAATTAAATAAAAATAACTATCAGAGGTAGAGTGGGTGCGATAATGACGGCCAATAAAAATACTCTCACTCACTAGAGTACGTCTTCCTTCCCTGCCACCGTGAAAGATACAGAAGGTGGTTATAAACCTCTTGGTCGGCTTGCCGAAGGTATAACGGCTTTTGCGAGCCTTTTCCCGCCTTTTTATGGCTTGAAGGGAGATCACGGCGCCAAAAACCGTTTGGGTGCACCATTGACGCAAAATCCCTTCGACATTTCAACGGATATAATATTAGATAGTATATTAGATATACCGTTTTCTAAACCTGCAATTCTGTATTGTAAAAACTATAGAGTGTATGTATGAACGCAATGGACCGAACCAGTAAAATCTTTCCAGAAACTAGACTAGGTACCACGTTGAAGTTGGTAAAGTCTGATTTAGACAGGGTGAGCCAATGATTTTTCGGACATTTATTCAAAATTTTCATGCAAGAATAATTCATTGATTTTAACTTATGAATGTGCACCAAGTAGAGCAGAAAAATTTCTACCAGAAAAGAAAACAAAGTTGGAAAATAACCAGTTTCAGTACGAGGGAAATCATTTGGACAGCGTTTGTACGTTTCGTTGAGAATGGCCCTATTACAACCATTGAGCGACCCTGGGTTATGGAGACCCTCCTGGGGGTATACCCAGCCTTTACAAAGTGGGTACTTAAAATATGGGGCAAAACCTGTCGACTGAGAGTGATCTAGGCCTTATCAACTCCTTGCATGGCCGTTGGCCGTGAAACAATACGAATTTATATAAGTTATAATGATAATGTTCACTTTAAGTCCATTTGATCGCACATTGCTTAGTATGCGATGTCATATGAACGTACAAACATGCGATTTACAAGTTTTAATCCGCTGAATTAACCATTCGGAACAGAATTGAAAACATTACTGCAAATATTTTCTGTTGATAATGGCTAAGAACAAAATTTTGTCAGAACATTTATTTATATTCAAAAGTATATAGGTATAAGTGAATTCTTGACTTTATTGTATTGATTCATTATTGTGTATATATTTTATTGTAATTTTATGCCGTGTAAATATTGTATGAATGTAGTATGTATGATATCTTTCAGCACTACTATTGATGTCCTAATTGGGACAGATTGTAATTTTACTCAATAAAAAATTGTTGATAATATATTCACCAAATTAAGAAATAGACTTTATTTAATAGTTCTCTAATGGATTTTAACAACAGAGGTGAATGAAAGTCGTGTGATGCGCGCACTAGATTTCTTTGATGTAAAGAGAGAATTTATGTATAGTTTTATTTGAAGTAAACTTTTTTTTTTTCTTTCTTTTTTTTAGCGGTATTTTTTAACAAAACAAAAACAATAAAGATGTTAATTAAATGAGATATTAATGAGTGATTCAATCCAGAACAAACAAAAAATAATGTCTTTTAAACACTGACGGTCTCAAGTCACCGCACCGACTTCATTGTTGATTAACTCATTCGACGAGGTTATGTTGTGGCCATACTGTAAAACAATCGGTCATTTGTGACGAACGATCTAGATGGCGAATAAGACGGCACCGAAATTCAGTAAGCTGAATAACCGAAAATAAGTATTGCTTGTCATAATGTTTGGTATTTTTTCTTAGATTCACAAGATGAACTGAGCTGAGATAATAGAACTTTACCCTTTATTAAACAATTTGCCTTAGTTATGAACTGAGATTTGTCAACATGCTTTTCAGGTAATATGAATTTCAAAAGGTAGTTTTATAATAAAATCTCCTTAAAATTCCTAATCAAACCCACAAGTTCCAAAATTTAAATTCCTCTTCCACTTTCAATAGAACCCCAAAGGTCTGAAAATAAAATCTAAATTAATGGATTTGGCCCCTACCAGGTATCACACGCCTACATGAAAAACTCCACTCCCACTCTAATCCATTAGTTTCAATCCTTGCTTCCTCTTTAATTCCTGATAATCCTCCGAGGCGTCTGAAAAGAAGATTAACCTTAAGAAAAGAGAAAAGAAGAAGAACCTTCTTGTTTAGACTCACTACCAAAGAGTGCAGCCAATGGGCAGTTTCTCTTCATGTTTATTTCATGTGTTATAACATTTCAGCATATTTACTTGATGTATTGTTTGTACAGTTGTAAATTTCAAAAATAATAAATTAATTGAATTATTATTTCGATTTGAACACCAACCAATGGGTAGTTTCCGTACTGTAATTTAGTAATATTTTTGATCTTTGCATATGAATTTTGCATGTACATATATTGTAGAGTTTAAATAATAAAAAATAAAGGTATGATATTAAAAAAAATTGATAATTTCACGTGTATATCTATCGTCCAAAACATGATATAAAACTATAAAATTTATACTGTTTTAACGAATTACAGAATTTTTTTTTTTTTTTTTTTTTTTTATGACACCTTATGTATTTTAGAAATCTTGAAATATCTGTAAAAATATTGAATACAAATTGTTTATATGTAATTCTTCTTCTAATTTAAATGAATCAGGAGTTAAACGATGCTAAAATAAAGATTTAATTATTACAATTTGTTTGACATAAAATAATCAATTGGATAATAAACATGAACATAGTCACCTAAAATAAAGAATTGTTTAACAGTCCTTTGATTAATACATTCAACTAACATAACAGAGATATAACCTCCCTTGATAAAATATTAACATATGATAATGAAATCAAGAATAATAAAATTCTTGATTTTACATATATATTAGCTTAAAAAATGACAATTCATAAAAATTTGGTTTTAGTTTGCCCTTAATGTAGGTTATAAGGTACTAAAATACCATGATACAATTTAATCAATCAAATGAGATAGATCGATCAATGTTATATCGATTTGAACATTAGAGGCCATATTCTTCAGCATTAATTTATTGAAATCCTAAAATATGTCCCATATTTTATAATTTGTCATTTCTTTGTTCCATTTTTTGTTGTGTTAAATTTCTCAGAATTTTTGCCTTTAAACAAATATTCCGGAGTAGAGCTTTGGGGCTCTACTAAACCATCAAATTCTTCCCGCATCCAATCCTTCGTATAATCCTCAACGCTCCTTACTTTGTCACGAACAAACTTATCCATAAAGACCTTAATGTTCCCAATGTTACTGATTTGGCCCGGACCAGATATCAAATATTTCATGACAAACTCCATTCTCACTCTAACCCACTAGTTTTAATTCTTTCTTCCTCTTCAATTCCGGATAATCCTCCGAGGCGCCTGAAAAAGAAATGGTCCCGGGATCTTCTAGTTTAGAATATAGAGTGCTGCCACTGGGTAGTGTCTCTACTTGTATTTGATGACAGTTTTATATATTACCATCACATTTACTAGATGTATTTTTATTTAATACAGTTGTAAATATCAATAAATATGTTTAAAAAAAATAAAATAAAAAAATATTCATTATAAATTGTGTATACGACGTAAATTCCTGAGTAAAACAACCTTTATAGAAGTGGATAGTAGGTCATTGCTTTCGATTTCCTATGTTCCTCTATAGAATAAATTGAAGAAATACAAACAAATGTATTAAATTAGTAACTTCAAAAAAAAATTTAAATATATAATGGGAATGATTTTTCACTCTTACTGATAAAGGACATCCCATTCTCATAAATAAAAGAATTTTTAATTTATCTTCATTAGATCAATAGTTATAGGCTCCTAATTGGTATTTTCCCCCAATGTGCAGCGATTCTAGTGTATGAAGAGAGCGCGTGGCCTGGTCCGGACTTCCTCCGAATCCGCTAACTCGTTGAGCGTTTTAAGACCGTCCACGGGGACACTAGTTTTTCTAACTTTGTGTTACCTGAAGAACATTTTGTAATCCAATGACGGATACTTCTTTCATTACGACTTCCTTTACTAAACGCATGATTAATATTCCTTGCTACCTGTTGTGCGTAACGACAGATTTTTTAATCAATAAAAAAAATCGTTCGAGTATCGCATGTTTCTAATCGCAATAAGAAAACAAATCTGGTGCGGGCATTACACGACTTTTACTTACCTCCATTTTTAAAATCAATGAAAGAATTTTCAAATACAGTTAGAGATATAAATAGGTGAAACTATCAAAGAATTAACTAAATCGAATTTCTATAGAAACATGTGTTTTATTAAAAAATCTATTATATTATTATCTAAAATTATCAGTTAGTTTTATCTTCTTTTCATCACTCTCTATTAACTTTTAAAAGCTTGAGTCTAAGATAATATTATTTCTAAAATCTTTAGCTTTCCAACGGTATATCATACATGTATATTACTGCTTTTATGTTCAAAAACAAAAAATTGCATTAAACAAATATTTTTTTCTATTTTTTCCTTTAGTTGGGTATCGAATTCATTCAATTATATATTAATCTGCTTTTTATTAATAATCACAAGACGATATGGTTATTTTTACAAAACCTACAAAATTAAAGGTACTTTGTAAGAAGAAATTTAAAATATCGGCATTTAAGCTCTGTCGAACAATTTTAATAAAAAAGAAACATGCATGATTATAAGCCAATTACATCGATAGGTATAGCGAGTTTAATTGAAATCGTTATAGCCGTTTTGGAGAAAATAGTCTTCTGGTTATCTGATTTTGATGAAAAAGTTGCTATAACATCTCGGGCGTATAGTTGTCTTAAATATGAAAATTCATTTTCGTACGAATCTTCGTTTTTGTGCTATACTTACAACACACAGACCTTTTTGCGGGACTTGGTTATTTGGACTCAGGGGACCCTAAAATGTGTATTTCCGTTGAAAACAGGAATTTGAAAATTTTCACGATCGCAATACTTTCCCTTACTATATATAGTAAGTGAAAGTAAAAACAAACATAGTTTGGAAAAAGAGGATCAAAATGGATAGTGTGATTTTCACATTGTTACATACGGGACAACATTTTTTTTTTTTCAAATGCATAGTCAAATAAAAACAATAAGCAAGTTATGTAATATTATAAATATTAGTTAATATGTCTACAATAAATTACTATTATATCAATATATTCTAAAAAACGGAAGATCTCGTATAATTATTAAGGTAAATATCTGACAGTTGAAGACAAAGATCTGAGCAATACTCTTGCTCAGATCTGATGTTTTTACATATTTACTACATTTTTACTAATTTTCCTATTTAATTTGTGTATTAGTGAAAATGCTGGAAGTTCAAAATATATAACCAGACTTCTGAAGATGGGAGAAGATCCCGAAACGTCATTTTGATGTAATAAAAAATTTGAGTCTTTATGGAAGAAGTTATTCAACCCGAATATCTACCTTAATAATCTAAATTACTATTTATTATTTAATATATTTTAAAAAAAACTTAAGGTCAAAGATTAGGGAAGAAAATGCCATATCTCAAAAGGAGAATAAACATACGAAAGTCAACCTCATAATTTTATATAAACGTGAGTAGGTAATTCTTCTAAAAACTTATAAAATATAAGAGAGAAAAAAATTCCACAAATCATCATTAACAATAGCGCCCTTATACCTCGCTGCTTCATCTCCTAAGCTCGACTCAAGCAATCCATTCTCAAAGTCAGATTTATTAAAGACCTCTTTCCTAATAGCCTTGTACTTCATTGTATGTTGAATCCTAATGCTAATTAGTGAAATATTACAACAGGTGTTACTATGGTTCTTACATATCCTATAAGGTACGGACTATATAATATATCCATATTGTACATTACATCATACATTGTTGCAAGGTTAAACGTCTTTAATAATTATAAGTGGGAGCATTTCGAAAAATCGATTTAGAAATTAACTTAACAACTTTTAAATAAAGTTAGAGATGAAAAAGATTACGGAATTATATTGAATTTTGTTTTTTATCACACAAATCCTCCAAAGTATTCAAATTATTAATACAATGTTAAAATATGGACGAAATCCGCGGTGAAGAAAAAATTACTGAATTATTAAATTCAAATTACTTAACGCTATAGACATGTTCTCAAAGACAGCCACTCATTCTGATATTTATCCTGTATACAAGTATATGTATTCTTTATTGCCTTTTGATTTTGTCAATCACTGTTTATTACTGTGTACTGTTTTACAGTTTCTTATAATTTTTTTTTTTTTGTATTATTTAGTTATTATATAATTCAATTAAGTATTCACATGCACCACCAAGCCATCAAATTCCTTCCGCATCCAATTCTTGCAATACAAAATCCTCCGAAAGGTCCTAAATGCTCCTTATTTCATCACTAATAAAACTATCCATAAACACCTAAATATTCCGTTAGTTGCAGACCTAGCCAGAACTATACCTCCACCTACCTATATACCTCCTATCATTCCAAACTACCATCCCACTCAAACCCGCTTGTCCGTATCCTTTCATCTCCATATATTCCTGATAATCCTCGAAAGCGCCTGAAAAGACGGTGGCCTCGAGACCTGCTAATGACATATACATTGAAGTGCTACCGCTGGGTAGCTTCTTCACAAGAGTTTATCAAGCCAATTGTTACTTTTTTTTTCAAATTTACATGTATTTTTTTCTATACAGTTGTAAATATCAACTAATAAATAAATAAATAAAGTATTTACATGCCATAATTTTATACCTTTTATATATGTTTATGTATTCCTTATAGATTTTTAGCTTAGTCAATTACTGCTTCTTACTAAGTACTGCGTTACTGTTTCTTTACAATTGTATTTTTATATTCTTAAAGTATTATATTATTTCTTACTGTGTAGTGTGGTGTGTGTTACTGTTTCTTTACAAAAAATTGTGTTATATGTGGTAAAATTATTTAAGTATTGTATTGTATCTTACGTTGTACTGTGTTACTGTTTGTTGTTGTACTTTTATTGAACTGCCGTAAGTGAACTGCTTTCTCACACACGGGCTCGCGTTAGTGGGATAGTGACTTCTACTTGCACTGTAAAATGTCTGTATTTTGATTTAAATAAAGAAGTTTAAAAAAACAAAACATGCGTTTCATTAAATTATCTATTATATAATATTTAAAAGAATAACTTTGTTTAAAGAGCTTCTCGTTACCTTTCCCCATTCCCATTCCCCATTACCTTTTACGATTTTGTGTTAAGATAATAATTTTTTTCTTAAACCTTTTGTTTTCCAATGGTATATTATACATCAATATTATCATTTTTCAGTTTAAACTGAAAAAATACATTAAAAAAAAGTTTCTGCTCTTTCCTAAGGGATGAAATGTTAGCAAATTTGTCCAACATTTCCATTTAGCCATTTTTTCTCAATGTCAACAAAATTATATGGTTAAATTTTTAAAATCTAGAAAATCAAAGGTACTTAAGAGAAAGAAATTTCGAAAATTCGGCATTTAAGCTCTGTCAGATTATTTGAATAAGAATGAAACCTACATGAATTAAATACCATTAAATTTCCCATCGCTTTAGCGTGTTAAATCGAAATGGTTCGAGCCGTTTTTGAGAAAATCGCAAAAAGGTTTAAAAAAAAGTGTATTGTATAAAGTTCTGGCTCGCCGATTTTGATGAAAAAGTTAGTTTCAAACATTTCAGGCATATATATATATATATATATTATATATATATATATATATATATATATATGAGTGTGTGTGTACGCTCCTAAACTCAGGGGATCCTAATACGCGTATATCTGGTAAAAACTCAAATTCGAATTTTTTTACGATCGCAATATTTTCCCTTACTATATATTTCATATATAGGTAATTTAATATAAGTTAGCTGAAAACAGAAAAAAAGAAAGCAGTTTTAGAAGGAATTTATAACAGGCATTCATGATTTTTTATGCGGAACAAGAGATGCGATAACAGAAAAAAAAAGTGACATACCAATAAAAAGAATGACGTGACGAATAGCCACGCTATTAGATGCCTAATAGACTAATCACTATTTTGATTAATGACCCTTAAGTAAGAAATTCAAGGCTTTTGTTATTAAGTCATCATTTGGAAAAATAATTTATTATAACTATGTCCCTCCATTGTATATTCATTGACAAACTAAAATATACTAAACTAATATATTTAACTGCTAACCGTATTTTCATTAATAAAAAACTACCACCTTTATCCCCAATATAATTATTACAATAACATCAATAAATTTATCGTCTTCGGTCATTCTGAAATTTCATATATGGGACGTAACATTTCGATTTCTTAAAAGATGTGAGACCATAATAAAGATTTAAATAATAAAAAATATTTTTCCAAGTGAACAGTTTTTTCTATTTCAAATTCATTATATAATGAATGCGTTCAAGAAAACAACAAACACACACACAGGGCTTTCATTCACCTTTAAAAAAAAAAAAAAAAGTTTGTTAATGAAAATAAAAAAATAATAAATATTTTAAGGTGAATTATAATGAGAAAAGGCATTGGAATTTATTTATTTTCACTAGGCTCATTGACAAAGAAATTCATTTTCTTTTCTATTAAAATTAAACAATAATATACACTTCAAAGAAAATTTTCATATATAAATTATTTGCTTTAATTAATTAATTAATTTGTAATTATTAATTTAAATTTTAAATCAAATAAGATCAAAAATAATTATTTTATCTAAAATTTAAATGTAAAAAAACTTTAATTTGTTAAGTAACTTTAAATATTTTAATTTATTCGATCCTTTTTTGTATAATTTTTATTTATTTATTTTAAAACTTTTAAAACCGTTTATGTAATTTACGTGTTTATAATAATGTTTAAAAATCTCAAAAGTTAATTTTAATTACCAAGTCAATCTGAAAATTAAAATCAAACTAGTTACAAGATAACGAAAGTTCAAAATATAAACATAATTCAAATTAACTACACTTGTATAAATTTACGATTGTTCTGTTTATTGTAACGAAATCAATTATGCTCCAGTTAATTATGTTCATTTTCAAAACCCATATTATATCGCCTTCCAGATTGTACCTATTAAAAAGCTTTTTGTTATCATCTGCCACATCCCTTGTCATTGGAGGTTGTGTTGCCTAATTTTAATACCATTCTTCCTTTTCTTGGCAATTGAAGTTTAGCTCGGATGGATTCGCAATTGAAGATCTTACTATTCTAAAATATTTGTCCAGACTTTGAACCAACATTACTATAACCTTCCTTTACTAAAGTAATATCTCACACATAATAAAATACTATAACATACAGGATTTCTCATACGAGTTTTATGGCTAGGTCTTTTAGGTCTTCAAGGAGTGTTAGGTAGTTTTAGATAAGTGAATTACATTTTATTCTTAGAGGAATTTCTACAGAATTAATATCGCCCAGCTACTCACCTCTTTATGCAGTTCTTCTATCCAAAAAGTACTACATCTGTAGCACGTTCTTGGGGGAAAGTTGACTTAAGGTGTCGAGTTAGGTGTAAGAAAAAACATACTTTCATTTAATGAGGCCGGACGCCAATGGAAATACTAAAGTAGAAAAAATTGATTGTCACATGATTAAAAAGGAATTGGTATAAATAATAAATTATACCACGAAGTGTGCTTTAAAAACACAACAACTTCCCTACTGGTGATAAATAATTTGGATGAATAAGTAATACAATAAAATAAAACAAAGCATAATAGCTTTCTGGGCTCAAGATCATGGATTCGAACATGGCAGATCGCCCGAGGAATTTTCGAAAGGAGTAGATTTTTTATAATCGTTCGGATTTTACCTACCTTGAGGGGTCACCCATAGCGTAGCAGCTTTCTATGCCAAAGGTCGCAGGTTCAAAACCGCGGGTGGCCCTAGTATTTTTTAATGGGAGTAAAAAATCCTTAGTTACGCCGTCCTTCGGAGGGAACGTTAAAAGGTGGTCCGAGCCTGTGCGATGTCAGGTACTCGTTAAAGATCCCTATCCTAATAAAACCTGGATTGGCAAAATTTAGGACTCCCACCGTAGCATCGTCCGATTAGCCATAGATGCATAAAAGTGACGTTAAACGAATAAACAAACAATGTTCCTATCTTGAAACGTAAGAAATCAATTTTTAGGGTAAGTTAGGGGTTTTATGATGGTATAATAGAATAATTATTAATAAAAACAAACATAATTGAAAGAAGGGAAGTTCCATTTATCGAAATTATAAAGAGTTATTCATAATGAGATGATTTCTGAGATGACCAAAAAAAAACTTACATATTCTTGTAGATTAAAAATATGCTAATAAAACCATTGAAAGTGAAATAACTTCAGAACAGGATAAAGTTTTCTCCGAATAAAATGCGTTTAGAACTTTGGACCGGTTAATAAAAATCGACCGACCCACACTGTTCAGAATAGATTGGTTACCTTTGGGGTAATCAAACCCTAAGGCTATTTATGGACACGGAAGGACCTAAAAACCAGAAAAAAAATTCTTAAGCTACATTTACTTCTTAATCTTCAGCAAGTAGGGTATTTTTTTGATGCGTTAAAAATAATTGAAAATAACAGAAGTAACCTCAGCATTAACAAAAGTTATAAATTAGAAAATTACTACTGTCAATAACCTGAACGTTTTTACGTCCCATCCGTATTTTTACGGATTTCCGGTAATGAAGAAGTTCCGGCTATTATACACACGACCTCATTTCTCAATATCTGTAATTAGCCGACTAGCATTCGGTTCGATGCCTGGCCTCCCACTCTCGGTATGGATGCATCGGAGACCAAAGATGACGAGGAAGATAGGAGTCTTGAAGAGGACCCTGGTGCTCTGGAAGAACACTTCCTCATGGCTGTGTAGTTCCTATGCAGGTGAAGACACTGAGGTTGAGCGGTTGTCACGTCCCAATGCCACGCCACGTCCCTGCACCTGGTCACTGTGCCTCGTCTCTGTGTACAGTCGAAGCGGCAACAACCTTCCTCTGCTTGTTTCTTCAATTCACACCCTGGTGCTACAATGCGGTAGTGTTATGTTTTACATTCATACAACAACCAAAACAATGGGTTGGTAAACAAATCTGAAGGTTTGAGTTACACAAATCTTTGAATAGAAACAAAAAATTACTTTCCTAATTCACTTAGACTTTAAATGTTTACTTTTGAGTAGCCAAGGAAATTCAATGTTTTTCTAAGGAAACATATGAAGAAATAATCATCAAAGATTGTCTTTCTTTTTTTAATATATTTTTTTATATTTACAACTGTATAATACATCTAGTGAATATGGTACAAGATTATACGGTCATGATTCACATGTAGAGATACTACCCATTGGCAGATCTCCAAAAACTATGATAAACCAGAAGGTCTCGGAGCCATCTTATTTTCAGATGCCTCGGAGGATTATCAGGAATTGTAGATGTAGCAAGGTTCGAAACTAGTGGATTAGAGTGGGAATGGAGATTGTCATGAAAGGAGTGGTACCAGGTTCAAGCCAAGTCAGCAACATAGGGAACATTTAGGTATTTATGGATGAGTTGATTCGTGACAAAATAAGGTGCATTAAGGATTTTTTTGAAGGATTTTGGATTGTAAAGATTAGAGACAGGAAGAATTTGTTGGTTTAGTAGAGCCCTAAAGCTCAACTCCTAATGATTGTCATTCAGCGATGAAACCATATGTCTGTATAAGACAAAGGCAAAAGACTTAATTACTCAATATTCACATTGAACAAAAAAAAAATCTATATAGAGTATTGAGTTAAGTAAATAATGAAATAAGTATATCCTTATCCTACGACCAACAATTTCGGGTACCAACTTTATAGAGGCTGGGTGTGCCCAAGGAAGGTCGTCATACCCCAGGTTCAATCTACAGCTGAAATAAATAATTATTCTGCAGCAGTTTTGATTCGAATCAGGGACTCGTAGAACAGATTTAGGTCATCAATCGAACAACGAAATATTTTTTGGCTATGCAGAAGTATAGTGAGCTTAACGAAAATTAAAATTAAAGTACATAAACATTCCTCAAAAATTATTCATTTAAACATTTTTTTTTTTTTAATCAAGGTCTCGATTAGGATTAACATTTTCTTCAACCTCATGCTTGTATTGTAGGTTTCTGTTCAATAGGTAATTTTGTTTATTGGCTATTTATTTAACCTCCCTTTATGCTGGTGTGGCTTATCGGAAAATGCTACAATGGTAATTCTAATTTTTTCCTGTCCAGGTTTAATTAGGATAGGGATCTTTAACGAGTACCTTACCGACATCGCACAGGCTCGGGATTACCTTTTACGTCTCCTCCGAAAAACGGCATAACTAAGGATTTTTCACTCCCATTAAAAAAATCCTAGGGCCACCTGTGGGTTTGAGTCCGGAACCTTGGGCATAGGAGGCTGTTATGCTAACCTCCATGCTACAGGTAACCCTAATGGGGAATTTTCAAAGACATTTAACATACTTTTATTTTAAATTTTCCCACCACCCCAATTTGACTTAAAATGATAACTAACTACCATTTAAAATTATTTTCAAGTGTATGACGATGAGTGACCGTACTACTAGTGCTCTATCAGCTAGACCACGTCGCTCCCCATATATACAATTAAATCAAGAAAAATTACTGTAAGGCCAAAAAGGAAAAACAAATATGATAAAAAGGCACAATTTGACATGATAAACGCTTGCATAATTATATACAATATTTACAATTACCTAAGGACACCAAATTTACTCCACCACTTTGATATAAAAGTAAAAAATATTAATAACAACATCTTGAATTTATGAATTTTTTTTATTTCTAACTCTCCATTTACCTTACAACTACAATGGTTATCTAATATTTTTTTTAATCTCAAGCTATTATATTATATATCATATTGATGATATATGTTAATTACTGCTATTATTTTCAAAATTGTGTTTACATTTATACATTTTTATTACAAAATCAAGAAGGAACGCTGAATCCTTTCAAACAAGACCATATAAAAAGGCTCTTAAGAGCAAAAGTAAATAAGATTTAATTAAGTAAAAAAGAAAGATAAAATATTTTCATATTTATAGATCATCTGATTTAATATCATTACTGACATATTTCAACGCCGACAATTTTACAGAAACAATAAAATACTAGTTTTTATGTTATATTACACTTGTTGATTTACACCTTGCTTAGGGAAAAACCTAATAAAAATGTTTATAAAATAAGTGCAAAACTAAACCTGTGCTAGATATGGCAATATCTGTAAATTTTTAAATAATACCCTTTAATTTATATTGTATATTATATTTTTATCAAGAGAATATCCAATCCAAATGGCATTGGTTATGCAAATAATGTTATATTATTTAAGGAGCAGGAAACCTTGAGGTAGGATTTCGATATTACTACCAAGTCGCCGAGAATTTAAGGAAGTCACGAAACTGTCACCGACCCATTGTACAGTAAATTAATATCCTCAAAACTTTAAACGAAAGCAAATTATCAAAACCACCCAGCTTCATTATTCATTCATCAGATGGTCTTAATTACTTCTCAATGGGCGTTGCCTTATAGGAACTGTTGCATTGATTTGATTTATTTATTGAAACTAATTATAACATTTTGTAAGTCGATAGTTGACCGTATGGTGATTAAAGGAGATAAGTGATAAGTCCACGTCACTAAAATCAATCAAGGAATGAATCATTAAACAAATTTGGAGTATCATACAATTACTACTGGCCCTTAAGTGTGGTGTGAAATAATAAACAATGAATCAAAGCTAATATTTTGAATTTTTTTTTAAATATGTTTTGGTTTATAGGCGTTCAACCAGGAGTTTAAATTGTTTTTAATTTACACTATCGTGACAAATTTAAGTTTATGCCTGGGATATTAAAGCAACCTTTTGTATTTTCTCGTAATTAGCTCAAAAACGGCTCTTTGTATATGTAAAATTAAATGTGCTTTAGTTTCATGTAGGTTTTACCCTCTTTTAAAAACTCTGAGAGGTCTTAAACCATCAATTCGTCAACTGACTAAGGTTTTACAGAAACGTCATAAATTAATATCAATAGAAATATCTCTTATTTTTGTTTAATTAATAATAATTATTACAACATTTATTCCTACAATTCGAGGCCAGGCCTCATGTTCTGTGCCCAATTCCCTAATAAAACACTAATTAAATTATATTAATCAATTTTGTTTGTTGAATTTCGTCAATTTTTATTTTCTTTTTACATGAATTATATTACTTTCACATCAGTTAATAATTAAGAATTAATAAAGTAAAACAAGAGATAATTCTTATTTATTTATTTTATCGGTACAGGCAATTCACAACAAAGGTGGTGTTTGCCGACGTACAATAATGCTATTTTAAAATTATAACTAATAACAGTTCATAGAAGCCTATAATATATGAAGTAGGCTGATGAATGCAAGGACAAACAAATTTAATTTTGATGTGTAAAGAAAAAAATATTATTTAAAATAATTATAATAATATGAATACGAGAGAAATTCCCAATTGGATCGGCTGCTCAAATTTGCTGAGTTGCTTATTAACACAAAGCATACTAACCAATCTTGAAGACAATCTTTTGCAACTAAAAAGAAGGGAGGGTTAAATTTTCAATTTAGCCATTGCAGGTGGTGAGCTTACCATTTTATTGCCGAAAAACTTTTAGTTCTTCTCTCTTTTTTCAATTTTTCATCTATAACTCAAAAATGGTGGCTCCTACAGAAAATATTTTTCTTTCCAAAATTAATTTAAATTGAATCTTCTTTTCAAAAGTCACCTTAGTCATTGAATTTTACTCAGCGATATTGCCGCAATCGTCATAATTAGGCAATTTTTTTTATCTTGTTAAAAAATCCAGTTTGGTCACAAAGAGACAGCCTTTAAAACAACTACCCAATTAAATTATCCATATCCATGTTAGTCATTGTTTTATTTAGAATAGTCTATTGTTATGCTGAGTGAAAGGTAAAAAATTCTATTGATTGATTAATACAATTGTTTTTATTATTTATTTTTTATACAGTTTATTGATATTTACAACTGTACATATAATGTACAAGTAAATGGGCTAATTTACACTTATGGGCGTGATAATGTCTTGTGAAGAAACTAGTCAGTGGTAACACTTCAATGTCAAATTAATTAATGTAGGTATCGAGGCCATCGTCTTTTCAATCGCCTCGGAGAATTCTCAGGAATAGATGGGAATGATAAGTTGCGTATAAGAGGATTCGTGTGGGTTGGGAGTTTGGAATTGAAAGAGGAACATCTGTTTCGGGCAAGTTCTGTGATAAATGGGATATTTAGGTCATTATGGATGATTTTATTCCTAACAAAAACAGGAGCATTTAGGAATTTGCTAAGGATTTTGGATTGTAAGGATTGGATGCGAAAGGAATTAGATGGTTTAGTAGAGCCCCACAGCTCGATTCCATATGTCCAGATGGGTCTAATGATGGTAACATAAATGAGCTTTTTGTAATAAATTGTAAGTTTTGAACGTTTGTCGAGTAAATGTTGTAGTAATCTGTATCTACGGGCAGTTTCTTGTCGTTTAAGTCTCGTATGGGGATCCCATGTAAGACGTTTGTCAAGATGGAGTCCTAGGTATCGGATTTGTTCAACAGGTATGAGTGGGGTATTATTAAAGGATGCAGTGGGGCAGGAAGTCATCGGTTCGCGACGAAGGGTAAAGGTAATTTGGTGGGATTTGTTAGGATTTATTTTAACCCTCCAGTTCTGACACCATTCCTCAATGATTAATACAAATTAAACTTAGAAATAAAATTAGAACGTCTAAAGATAAATATTTAAAAAAATAAAATAAAGGTGTTAATAAATCTCCCTGAAAGAAAAATGATACTAAATAATCCTAAAGTAGAAAACAAGATTAATCATAAAAAATTCTCGAGGTTTGATTCGGTGATCCCAGGGGCAGTTTGTAAATATTGTAAACAGGTATGAATGTTATTACTCATAAATATTGTTATTATTATTTTCTTTATAAATATTCATTTAATTTCGTGTATATGTGTTTTTTTTCTTTCTTCTTTGTTTAATCTTTATTAATTATTTATTTTATTTTATTTCCAATGTACATATGGAATGAATCATTTCTTATATCTGTAATACTCAGTTGCCCCAGAAAGTGGCAGATTGTATTATCTCTTAATAAAATATTTAAAAAAAAAAAAAAGTTTGCCAGGAGTATTTTATTTCGTATCTTCCTGTCTAGAACTGACCTCCAATGTGGGTCGCAAACGTTGGTATTATTAAATATGGCCACCCACACCATCCCTTTCTCGAATTATAATGTAAACGTGAAATATACTTTTAGGGCTAAAAATACCCGAAACAAATAATGTGGTTTGTGTATTCAGATGGTACGAAAATGTCATTTTAATACCGTACTCTTCCTGAAGGTAAAAATAAACTTTTTTAAAATGAAATTTATTTCAAAAGGTATATTCGGAATTCCATTGGGCAGAGAGGAAAGGATTCAGCCTCGAGAGCTTTGCCTCAATACACCTTCCCGCCTTATCGACTTAGCTCGTAGGCCTGCATCCCTTTGAGCCGATGTCATTAGGGGTCCCCCATCTCTTTCAAATTGTATTTATTAGTCCCCGCCAAATAAACCACTTGAAATAAACCATTCCGACCTTTAAACCTCTGCTAAAGTAGGTTATCTGAATAAACTCTTCTAAGCATCAATGTATTGGGTTGTACGGAAAATAATGCAGAGTTGCGGTTTTAAAGATATACAAGATTATACCTGTTTTCATAAATCAACTTTACCAAACTCTCTAAATACAATTTTGAATCCTTTAAATTTAAAAATTCATAAATCCAGTTTTCTAAAGTTCTTTAATTAATATATCAAGTTAGGATATTAGTTATAATGGAGGGAAAACTGAAAAAAGGATTAGGACTGAGGGATAGGATATAACAATTTTTCGTCCAGCAGTCTATTTTAGATAGAAATAAAATACATATGAAAATAACATAAATATGTCTAAATATTTAGCACGGAAGTTGGGTTCCACACACATTAAACGACCCCCAAAAACACAAGCTAAAGTAAATGCAACAATTACTTGCGGAAACAAAAACGAACCTTTTCTGTCCAGGATTGTTATGAGTACTTAACGATGTCATTAGACGTCTTGGACAGTTTCTCGACTAAGGAGAAGCAGCATAACAATCTCCAAACTCCCAAATTAAAACAAAATGATAATTAGTGTTTAGAGGACTTTATTTGGTTCGATACACTACAGATTTCTAAATACCGGAGAAACCATCAATATCGAGTCGTATTGTTACTAAATTAATGTAATTCATGAAAAAAATTGGTCGTCTTTGTCAATCAGAAAGACCCATTTTGTTGTATGACAACGCCCGGTCTCATATCTCACGTGTAACGTCACAAAAACCGTTGGAGCTTGCATATGATAATCTGCAACATCCGTCCTACTCTTCGGACCTCTCGTCTACGGTATCACTTTTTTAGACAACTAGACTTTTACTTACGTGAATAGTTGCCAACACGTTGGCAGAAATATATGAATTGTAGTTAGAGAATATTTTGATAAAATAAAACAGTTGTAAATCTTCCTCTTTTTTTATTTATTTTATTTTAAACCGAAATACTGGATAATTTTGCAGGCTACCCAATGTAATTTTTTTCGTAATTTGAAAAATCCAATTAATATTTTTCTATTTTATTACAATAACTCGCAACAATCTGTATAGTAATAGAAATATTGGCCCTAGACAGATCATTATTAACAAACGATTCATTTCTACTGAAACCGTTAAAATTAAAAACTTCATTAATTAGATTTCATTGTCATTTTTATACGCAAGGATTCACTTCAAAGTATTTTGAATAACCATTAAATACAGACCGGAAGTTTTCATAAATCTGGGTTGTACGGAAAATAATGCAGAGTTGCGGTTTTAAAGATATACAAGATTATACCTGTTTTCATAAATCAACTTTACCAAACTCTCTAAATACAATTTTGAATCCTTTAAATTTAAAAATTCATAAATCCAGTTTTCTAAAGTTCTTTAATTAATATATCAAGTTAGGATATTAGTTATAATGGAGGGAAAACTGAAAAAAGGATTAGGACTGAGGGATAGGATATAACAATTTTTCGTCCAGCAGTCTATTTTAGATAGAAATAAAATACATATGAAAATAACATAAATATGTCTAAATAAATACGAAAAAAAAAATAAATAAATAAACATTCAATGGTAGTAGAAAGAAAAAATAAATCAAATAAAAATAATTTAAAGAACTAGTAAATGAAAAAAAAAAAAAAAACTGAATGTGGCACGGAGAAGATATCTTAGTTTCACTAATATGATAATGGTAACTGATAAAATATAATGATATGTAGAAATGAGATTAAGTCAAGATAAAAATATATATCAATAATACAAATAAAGCATCTTCGATGTAAGAAAATAAAGTGTTTTCCATTTTCTTTTCAAAACATATTATTTATATCTACAACTGTATCTAAAAAAAAAATACATCAAGTAAATGTGATGATTATAGCATTTCCAAGTCAAATTCAACCTTTTCCAAGTCAAATTCAACCTTTTCCAAGTCAAATTCAACCTTTTCCAAGTCAAATTCAACCTTTTCCAAGTCAAATTCAACCTTTTCCATTTCAAATTCAACCTTTTTCGATTTCAATAAAATAATAAAAATCGAATTAACATGATTTTATGTTTTAATGGTTATTTTAATTACACCTTGTGTTTTTAACCCTTGTGGCTTGTTAAATGTTCCCAGGGGCCTTTCTACATATAATTAGTCACGAATATAATAGTATAAGTATAACCGATACTTTAATTTTAATACATTTGCGATACAAGGTCTGGTAGTCGGATTAGCGGGATTCGTTTTATTTTAGTTTTATAATCGCGGGCGAAAATATTATCAATAGAGGTTTATTTTAACTTTTTCGTATTTATTGGATAGTAGGCTCAGCAGATGCGTTCCCAAAGGTTCGTTACCGATTATACTATTAATTTTAATCGCGCTCGCTCAAATATGGGTTTATTATAACTTTTTCGTATTTATTGGATACAAGGCTCAGTAGCTGCGTTCCCAATGGTTCGTTACCGACTACACTATTAATTTCAATAGCGCTCGCTCAAATATGGGTTTATTATAACTTTTTCGTATTTATTGGATCCAAGGCTCAGTAGCTGCGTTCCCAAAGGTTCGTTACCGACTACACTATTAATTTTAATCGCGCTCGCTCAAATATGGGTTTATTATTACTTTTTCGTATTTATTGGATACTAGGCACAGTAGCTGCGTTACGGGGGGTTCTTTCCCGACCAGTCTATTAATTATTCGTGCGCTCACTCAAATATGGGTTTATTATAACTTTTTCGTATTTATTGGATACTAGGCTCAGTTGCTGCGTTACAGGGGGTTCTTTCCCGACCATTCTATTAATTATTCGTACGCTCTCTCAAATATGGGTTTATTATAACTTTTTCGTATTTATTCACTATTAGGCTCAGTTGATGCGTTGCGGGGGTTGCTATCCCAATTATTGAATTTATTTTAAGTGCTCTCGCTCAAGAAGAGGTTTATTTTAACTTGTTTGTATTTACTGCATACTAGGCTCAGTCGCTGCGTAACCAAGGACTCGTTACAGAATATAGTATTAATTTTAATTGCGCTAACTCAAGTAGAGGTTTATCAAATAAGAATGTACTTATAAAATCGTTCTGTTTAGCTGATTATTATCAAACTCCAAAATATTAACCAAAAAGATAACTTACTATCCTGAAAAAAAGGATAAGCGGTAACCCAATACATAAAAAGTTACAAAAAACACAAAATAAACATAAATTAGACCAACTGACTAAAAATACATTAACACATTCACTAACAAAACTCCCGAAACACAAATACAGAAATTAGCATAGAAAAGAAACACGAATTTATAATAAACCCATAATTGAGCGAACGCGATAACAATTAATAGTGTAATCGGTAACGAACCTTGGGAAAGGCAGCTACTGAGCCTAGTATCCAATAAATACGAAAAAGTTATAATAAACCCATATTTGAGCGAGTGCACGAATAATTAATAGAATGGTCGGGAAAGAACCCCCCGTGACGCAGCAACTGAGCCTAGTATCCAATAAATACGAAAAAGTTATAATAAACCCATATTTGAGTGAGCGCACGAATAATTAATAGACTGGTGGGAAAGAACCCCCCGTAACGCAGCTACTGTGCCTAGTATCCAATAAATACGAAAAAGTAATAATAAACCCATATTTGAGCGAGCGCGATTAAAATTAATGGTGTAATCAGTAACGAACCTTTGGGAACGCAGCTACTGAGCCTAGTATCCAATAAATACGAAAAAGTCATAATAAAACCATATTTGAGCGAGCGCGATTAAAATTAATAGTGTAGTCGGTAACGAACCTTGGGAACGCAGCTACTGAGCCTTGTATCCAATAAATACGAAAAAGTCATAATAAAACCATATTTGAGCGAGCGCGATTAAAATTAATAGTGTAGTCGGTAACGAACCTTTGGGAACGCAGCTACTGAGCCTTGTATCCAATAAATACGAAAAAGTTATAATAAACCCATATTTGAGCGAGCGCCATTAAAATAAATAGTATAATCGGTAACGAACCTTTGGGAACGCATCTCTGATCTACTATCCAATAAATACGAAAAAGTTAAAATAAACCTCTATTGATAATATTTTCGCCCGATTATAAAACTAAAATAAAACGAATCCCGCTAATCCGACTACCAGACCTTGTGTCGCAAATGTCTTAAAATTAAAGTATCGGTTATACTTATTATTATATTCGTGACTACTTATATGTAGAAAGGCCACTGGGAACATTTAACAAGCCACAAGGGTTAAAAACACAAGGTGTAATTAAAATAACCATTAAAACATAAAATCATGTTAATTTGATTTTTATTATTTTATTGAAATCGAAAAAGGTTGAATTTGAAATGGAAAAGGTTGAATTTGACTTGGAAAAGGTTGAATTTGACTTGGAAAAGGTTGAATTTGACTTGGAAAAGGTTGAATTTGACTTGGAAAAGGTTGAATTTGACTTGGAAAAGGTTAAATTTGACTTGGAAAAGGTTGAATTTGACTTGGAAAAGGTTGAATTTGACTTGGAAATGCTATATATAGAAAACTATCGTGAAATACTACCCAGTGGCAGTAAATATATAAATGGCAGCACTCTAAAAATATTCTAAACTAGAAGGTCTCGTGGCCATCTTATTTTCAGACGCCTCGGAGGATTATAGGGATCAATGAGGAAGCAAGGATTGAAACTAATGGACTGTCGTGGGGATGGAGTTTGTCATGGAAGGAACGGTACCTGGTTCGGGCTAAGTCAGAGACATGTTTCCATTTTTAAAATGAAAATGGAGTTTCTCAAAAAAAAAAAAAATATATTTATAAATGGAAAACTATAGCATATAAAAGAGGACGATCCTCAAGATCGAAATTTTTACAGCAAGTAAGTATATGGCTAAGCTATGCAAGAAAAAATAATAACAGGTAAGTCGCTAAAAGTCTCGTTTTTTATTCATTGTTAATCATTTTTAACCAATTTATTCACCATGTAGGTTAAAAAAAAATTTAAATAAATTGTTAGTTTTTTTTTTTTTTTTTTTTTTTTTTTTTTGATTTGATATCTACAAAATTACCAGCATTAGAGGGCTTCCACCAACTCATGTGTTTAGCAGCGATATAAACTTAAAATGATGCGACGATAAAAGTATTCGCTTACAAAAATATTTTATTAACAGTTTTATATTTAGAGAAAGATAGAGAATGACTTGTACAGAAGTCGTGAAAATCAAAAATGTGGAGCGACAAAATAAATACAAATTGGACGATTTTTAATGGATTGGCCCGTGCCATGATGATCTGTTTGTTAATCCAACCAACGCTCTACTTCGACACATATAGCCAATACCCACATCGAAGGCATCGGTTCGACGATAACGAAGACATTCGCAAACCCCCCACCTGGCTACTTAATGAGCCGCGGGGAGACTACCCGGCATGAATGATAACGGTGAAGACGCTTCCTAGGAAGTCGAAGCAGAAGGACAAGAGGACACCCCCGCGAGAGGACCCAGTAATCTATTTACATAAGCTGGTGGGGGTTGGAAGGTTAAGGGCTCCGAGTGAAAGTGTTGCCGTACTCAGTTGGTTGGCGATACCTCGCGGGCTACCATGTTGTTGCTACTCCTCATGCCGGTCGTCGTCGGAGCACGTAAGTAACAAACAACAATTTTATCATTTTTATATTGTGAAAAAAGTTATGCTAGACTTCTGGACTAACGGAAAAAAATAAGCAGATAAGGCAAAAAAAAAAAAAAGTGACCAATAACCGAAAGAAAATATTGTTTATAAAGTCGTTTTTTTTTTTTTTTTTTTTTTTTTTTTTTTGTGTGATCATTTAATAACGAGAAAAAAAAGTGATAACTTATTTTTAAACTTAGGATTTCGGTTTATCATTTTCTATAATGAACCTTTGTAATAGGCCAAGAAAAATAAAATAAAATAAAATAATAATCGTCTCTCAAAATCCGAGGTCTCTGGTTTACAAACACGTAGGAACCAAATACCAAATAATAAGAAATCTATTTGTCCGCAGTTCGACTTCATTAATACTAAATAATCGTTATTGCAGATCAATAAAAAAATTGAATTCCCTTCCCTCCCAAAAAAAAATATATAATAATAAAAATCATTGAAATCTGTTAAGAAAAGAACTTGGTTTAAACTTGGCAGTCGGGATTAGCGATTTTTATTTAATATAAATTGACTGTACAGCTAGTTCGTCTTCCTTAATGATTTTATTAAATGGCATAGAATACATATAAGTTAATTTCCTACACAATATACTACAATGAAAAATAATATAATAGAAGGATACAATACTCAGGACTTCTTTTAATGTCAGGACAATATTGCTATTGAGTGATGATTTGCAACGTTTTTTTTTTTTAAATTTATTTTGTTTCAGATATATGTTGTAGTTGTGTTCATAATCGGTTTGATTCAAAAACAAAAAATCTATTGTTTTCCCATCTTATACAGTTCTGGATATCTTCTTATCTCAGGAAAATCAGAGAAAGCTTATAAAATTGTATTTTTTTTTTCTAATTGATAAATTCTTATCAGTGATGGATCTAAGAATGATTTTTTGCATAAAAGCTTTTGTGAAAAGTTTTTTCGTCGTTAATAGTAAGTAATAGAAATGATGTGTACAACTCAGGTTTTAAGGCTTGATATTTGTGACTATAAAAAGACTAAAACGTTATACACATAAACGTACAAAACACATATTTAATAATTAACTGTGGAATGTAAAAATGTATTAATATAGTATAAAAAAAAAAAAAAATCAATAGTTTATTTTTATGTTAATTGTGTGCCTTATTTACATTATGTTAATTAATATTTATTTTATTTTGCTATTTACATTAAGTTTTTTACTGTGTAGGTTTTTTTAGATTTTTCCTACTGTTTTAAAAGTAACTTAGGCTATAATAACCATTAACCCCTACTGAAAATATCACTAAAGTGTCATGTAATTGGAGTAATGCCACAACGTTTAAATTCTGATTCTTGTGGCCACATGTAAAAGTATTGAGAAAAAGATGTCTTCAGAAGGAATTATCAGTCGGTAGCACATTATTGTATAGGCATATAATGCCTCATTATATTAGCAGATCATAAGGCCATCTTCTTTTCACTCGCCTCCAAAGATTACTCGGAATATATGGGACATCTTACAAATAATTAGCTTAGTGTCGGTACAACGTTTGTAATTACAAGAGGCACTTTTATTTCGAACTGTCTAATATGATTCTATATGACATGGGTGATTTTTTTAGTGATAAAATAACAAAAAGAAATAAACTCAAGTTACGATTTTCTACACAAATAGTGAAAATAGCCAATTTTGGAAAATTGTTTTTTTTTTTAATTAATATTATTAAACTAATAAAAACATAACAAAATCGCTGGTTATTTTGTGATGATATTCGTCCTTGCTATGTGCTTATTCCTTTCAAAATTACCTTTAATTTAAATGTCACATTCCTGAATATTTTCAGATATAATTATGGGAGATAAGAAGTTATTATACTCAAGCAAGCCATACAATTATTCCGATAATACATCTCTGCATTGAATGCTGTTAAATTCAACGTGATTTCCGCATTTATCAACTATTCCGCAAAAAAATACAGTAACATAAAATAAGTAATACAGAGATTAGAGTAATAAGTAAAATAGAGATTATGGATTCTGTTATATACATAAGTAGAAAAAAAAGCAAAACAAGGAGTTGAATGTCAATTACAAAGCGTGACATTCTAATTATGACGCCGCTGACATTTTAAATGAACTGTCGCTTTTCTTGTTTTGAGATTTGATTTCTTATTTAACGCTTAGTTAAAAAAATAAACTGTGTAATAATAATAAAAAAATCCATGCCCTATGTATACGATGATTATTATCACTTTGTCTCCTTACCATTCAGGAAGAGTTATTCTTAATTTAATATGAATAATTAACAATTAGTGCTATTTATTTTGTACTAAGAAAATTTTTTTTTCCCCAAGCTTTCTAAGATTTTCCTGAGCTCGTAATTAATTCACACATATTATTGTCATTTACTTTTTTTCATTGTGACGTACTGTAGTATTTTTATTTCATACAAAAATGGACTTAGGTATGTGTGATAAATTATACACTTATTTTGAGGATGATATACGAATTTTTTTTTCCCTGGAATCAAACTGCTAAAAATATTTTTTAAATTATATATATATATGTCTTCTTAATTTTGTTTATGAAGCTTGGAGTTCCCAGCCCCTGAAGTTGGCCTGATTGGTGAGCCATTGCTAAATAATTATTTGTTTTCAAAAGGATCCCATGTATCTACTAGGTCGAAATGTCAATAAACAAAATTAAGAAGGAGAAATAATTTCTTAAGGACCTAAGACCGATATATATATATATATATATATATATATATATATATATATATATATATATATTTTTTTTTTTTATTTTTTTTTTTTTCCCCTCTCTGTCTAAAACCAACATTGTTCTTACATATTATTCAATATACACGATTTTTTTTTTTTTTTACTGCAAGTCAGACGTAGACGAAATAAACAAAAAAACGTCATGGTTTGAAATATAGGATTGACGTGTGAAGGTGCCTGATACATAAGAAAAACAATAACAATAGTGTCATTCACAAAGAACCTGCCATACAAATTTGGTTTATTTTCTATCCTAAATAAAACAATACGAAATAACTTTAATAATATAATAATAATAATTTGCGAACCACATAGCATATCATCACAACTGTAAACTGTTTGCCAAAGAACACGGGTTCAAATCTACAAGTGGTCCTAGAAATTTTTTAAAGGGAGGAAAAATCCTTAGTTATCCCGTCCTTCGGATGGGACGTAAAAAGGTGTTCCTGAGCCTGTGCGATGTCAGGTTCTCGTTATAGATCCCTTTGATAATTAAACCTGGATAGGCAAAATTTAGGACTCCCACTATAGCAACGTTTGATTAGCCATAGCAGCATAAAGTGACGTTAAATAAACAAACAATAATATAATAAGCAGTTGACAATGCGAAGATAGTGTTTAATTCTCCAAACCGGGTACTGGATTTCTTAGAGTGAGATATTGGATCGTTCGGAAAATATATAATTTTTTTAATTTTCTTTAAAATAATCTATCATATAAAAAACTCTTTACGTTTAGTAGATAATTCTTCATTATTAAAAAAACTAATTTGCTACTATTAAAATGAAAACTCCACTAAATAAGAGTAATTGTCATTATTAATCCTCTATCTAAGATAAAGTTTCTTCACGTTAATAGTATTTAACTGCTTAGAAATAATTCAGATTCTACTAAGATGTGAACGGTAATAATTTTGTTTTACGAGTTTATATTCGGTCGGAACGAATCGAGCAGATACATGGTGTTGATCAAATGATTTAGAAAGGAAGACTTCAGCCATGAAGAGAGGACTTCCTCTCTTAATGACCATGATCTGTGGGCTTTGGTGGAGAAAAACCTCAGGCAAACTGTTCAAGAACTTGAAGAGAACTTTAACCTTAGCAAATTGACCGTCGATAACCACTACAAGGCAATAAGAAATGTAAAACAGCACGGAAGTTGGGTTCCACACACATTAAACGACCCCCAAAAACACAAGCTAAAGTAAATGCAACAATTACTTGCGGAAACAAAAACGAACCTTTTCTGTCCAGGATTGTTATGAGTACTTAACGATGTCATTAGACGTCTTGGACAGTTTCTCGACTAAGGAGAAGCAGCATAACAATCTCCAAACTCCCAAATTAAAACAAAATGATGATTAGTGTTTAGAGGACTTTATTTGGTTCGATACACTACAGATTTCTAAATACCGGAGAAACCATCAATATCGAGTCGTATTGTTACTAAATTAATGTAATTCATGAAAAAAATTGGTCGTCTTTGTCAATCAGAAAGACCCATTTTGTTGTATGACAACGCCCGGTCTCATATCTCACGTGTAACGTCACAAAAACCGTTGGAGCTTGCATATGATAATCTGCAACATCCGTCCCACTCTTCGGACCTCTCGTCTACGGTATCACTTTTTTAGACAACTAGACTTTTACTTACGTGAATAGTTGCCAACACGTTGGCAGAAATATATGAATTGTAGTTAGAGAATATTTTGATAAAATAAAACAGTTGTAAATCTTCCTCTTTTTTTATTTATTTTATTTTAAACCGAAATACTGGATAATTTTGCAGGCTACCCAATGTAATTTTTTTCGTAATTTGAAAAATCCAATTAATATTTTTCTATTTAATTACAATAACTCGCAACAATCTGTATAGTAATAGAAATATTGGCCCTAGACAGATCATTGTTAACAAACGATTCATTTCTACTGAAACCGTTAAAATTAAAAACTTCATTAATTAGATTTCATTGTCATTTTTATACGCAAGGATTCACTTCAAAGTATTTTGAATAACCATTAAATACAGACCGGAAGTTTTCATAAATCTAACGACACCTGTATTGACTGATTAATAAAGGGATAAAACTAATAATTTCTTCGAATTGTGCTGATTTAGTTTAAACCATTCCAAATATTGCATAACACCTATTATACAATATCAATTATTTCCTTTACGGAATTATTGTTTGATAGAGTAGAAGGAATTGGCTTGTCTTCACAGTTACAGCTGAGGACTTGAAATAATGTCAGGACAATATTACCGATTTTTGGCTCTGTGACTTGAATAATAAACAATATTCGCGACAAGGTGACTTACTAAAGTGTGGAGAAATATTCGATTTAAAGTTATTATAGTATCCGTATAGATGTAAAATGACACACACAATTAAATATATAAATCAGTGAAAAACTTAATATTCTTATAAGACGAATCCATAATATGTTAAGAAACTACTGATACTTGAAAACGTGAAATGAACATTATTTAGATTTATCCCTTTTTATAATTGATACATTTATTTTTAAAATGTACTTTATTTATTATAAAAATATTCTTAGATCTGCCATTCATTATTATTTATTAAAATTAATAATAATGATAATACAATGGCTTAAAGATTATAACATTATAAATTTTACCGGTTTATTAAATGTCTTTGAGGCATATATAAAGTAATGATTTTTAAGTGCCTAATTATTTTTGTGTCTGCTCATAGTTTTCGCTATTAATATTTATATATTCTTTCGTTTTATTTACTTTTTTTTAATATTTATATTTTTATTATTATTTTATTTTACAAAAAACAAATTATCTTTTGAAATTTATTTAATTGTACTAATCGTTGCTAAAATTATATAGCTTTAATTTACATGTATTCTTTAATTCAGATATTTTTTTCCATATAGTATACACAGGAAACACAAAATCAATTTTTATCCTATCATATGATCTTTTTTTTGGTAAATTTAATGCCTATTCAAAAACAATATTCGTAATCACTGAACATATTGAACTAAAACATATTGAAATAAAATATTGCACGGGTACTTAAAATTTGTTATACAATAAATAAAAAAGCATGATGAGATGAAATATGAACGGTAAATGCTGATAAGATGATATGGTTAAATTTTTAGGATGTAAAAATTAAAGGTACATTGGAGGAAGAAAATACAAATGTACACCATTTGAGCTCTGTCAGACTATTTCAATCAGACTGAAACTTAGATCATATTAAAGCCCATTAAATTTTACATCGATATAGGGAGTTTAATCAAAGCCGTTTTTGAGTAAATTGCAAAACAGTGCAAAATGTATGGTATAAATAAAGCACCATTAACGGTCAGCTGATTTGGATGAAAAAGTTGCTGTAACATCTCAGAAGTATAGTTGTCTTAAATATGAAATTTTAGTTTCGTACGACTTAGGCTAGATCTATTATCTATTATGATCTATCTATTGGACGTTTTTGTGCTAGATCTATCACCCACACACACACCTTTTTTTGGGACCTGGGTTATTTGGACTTAGAGGACCCTTATAAGTGTATTTCCGTTGAAAACTGGATTTCGAATATTATCCCTTACTGTATATTTCATATATATAGGTAAGTAAAAGAACAGCAGCGGGATGGCTGGGTGGGTTAGCGCGCATTGCCTAGATACCACAGAGACCAAAAACCTGAAAAAAAAAATTACGAGTTCGCGTCTCGGTATAGGACGACTTTGATCTCGGCATTGATCTCCCGCCATCTCTTCCTGGCCCGAGGAACCCCCGAATTGCTTCATTTTCACACCTTAGGGGTGTACAAAAGAGAAAAAAAATGAAAAGTAAGTGAAAGTAATAAAGACTGACTTATCTTCATTGAACATGTAAAAAGTTAATATTGAACACATTATTTTCAAGTACGTTTTCATCGCATGAAAGATACACCCACGTAAACTATAAAAATTAAAGATGATTGTTTCTAGAAATGTTTGAAACTTATGAAGCACCCCATTCAGATTTAAAAGGTGGTATTTTTTGTACAATTATGCTTTGCTGTTTGTTTATTTAACGTCACTTACTATCGATAATTGGAAAATGCTACAGTGGGAGTCCTAAATTTTGCCTATCCAAGTTTAATTAGGATAGGGATCATTAAAAAGTACCAAACATCGCACAAGCTCTGGAACATCATGTCACGTCCCTTCCAAACGACAGCATAACCACGGAATTTTTACTCCCATTAAAACCTCCAAGTGCTATCTGTCGGCTTAACTCGCGACCTTTGGTATAGAAATGCGTTATGCTAGCCACTACGCCACTGAGATTAATCTGGTGTAGAATTATGTTAGATATCGATGCAGTATTTACAATAGACATGCTAAATTACAATTAAATCTTATAAACCTCAAATGATCATAATATATGTGTTAGCAAGTTTATGTATACTATAAATAAATCACCTTCTTACGCTCACATTAGAGATTAAGTCAGTCAAGTTCATCTTAAAGATGTTCTTTTGGATTTATATTTCTGCTTAAAGCTGACCAATAACAAAACCTTGTAACCCATTCAGCTTTGAACAGGAAGTTCGAAATCATTCTGTAATTCCGCTACGGAATAAAAGTATTTCTTCTCCTCTAGAATGAATAGAATGAATGTAGAATCTGCGTACATCAAAATTACAGAGCACTTAAGTTAGCTACTATTAAATGAATTGACAAACCTAATATTTCATTAATTTACTTAAAAAGTAGGGAGGACTTTAAAAAGTATTATTATTAGGGGAGCCCATGGCTGAGAGGCTAGCGCGCTAGTCTCTCATGCTACAGGTTTTGAGATTAAATCCAAGTCCCAGTTATATAAGCATATAATAAAATCGAGATTCACTCACAGCCCCTCCCCCGGGAATGTGATATCCGTCAGCCTACTGGTGGCCACTCACAAAAATAGGTGTAGGGAGTGATGACCCTACCTTATAAAATTTCATAGAGAAACGTATATTCTCCTAGGAGATTACTCCATGCGGCCAAGGGCCTACACAACCTGTCGAGCCAGAAGAAAAAAAATAGGACTATTAGGTACGTCATTAAGTAAGCAGCGAGAGAGTCACAAGTTAGGCCAGAACAAAAATATTCGTGGTTTACATCAGATTACAAAAATTACTCAGCCAAAAAATTCAACAAACGCGCACTATAAGCGATGAGAACTCACACATTGCTATTCGAACGTAAATATAGTCCGATTTCAAGAGATCGAAAAAAAGAATATCAGGCACTCTATAATGACTTATCAGTCAAATAAAATCATCATTTATGATTTTTCTTTATATTTTTACTTTCACTTAACCTATATTTGAAATATGGTATATAGTAAGGAATTGTCTCAGTGTGTGTCTGGTAGCTCCTGTGGTCAAAATGTCAAACTCAAAAAGTATAAGTTTGATAAAACTGAAATATCACATTTTAGTATCGTATATGCATAAGATGTTGCAACAACTTTTTCAACAAAATCAGCGAATCATAAAAGCTATTTTATACCTTGTGTTACGATTTTTTTAAAAAACGGCTCCAACGATTTTAATTAAACTAGCTATATCGAAGTAAAATTTAATGGGTTTAATATCATATATTCGAGAAACTATTTTTTTTGTTGTTAAAGGTTGAAGAATTTTTTTCCAAATACTTAGAGGACGAATTTCCCAAACAAAAACCCAGCAATACGACATGCCTGGAGGATAAGGAAAATCTGCTGATAACGGGGAAACTTGATATAATTCAACAAACTGTTTACATATCTAACTTTATTTAATAGATCTTAAACTGATTTTAACAACCAAGACAAGTAAAAGTCATATGTTTTTCGCACCGGATTTTTAAAAAGCAATAAGAATTGCATATGAATCTATAGAAATTTTTACATGAAACATATATAAGAAACACGGTATGTTTAAAAATATTTTTCATAACTTTTTTTTCTCTTTGATGATACTGGTCAGATCTAGGTGATTTTGCGTTCATGTGATTAGATATCTGATTATCTTCAAATGAGTGCTTTAATTTTTCAATAGATCTGTAGTTTTTGAAGAATTAATAAAAAAATTTTTTTTAAAGGTTTCAGACATTTTTTCTCTATTCCTTGGAGAACTAATTTTCTCCGACCTAGCATTCTCGTTCATCAAGACGGAAACATCTATTAAAATTTCAGACTTATAGACATTGTCATATTTGAGATGCTGTAATGACTACATAAGTGACTCAATGGGAACTTACTTTTATAAATATAGATTTAGTATACATATATGTTAGCCATTAAAAACTTAAAATTAAACTTTATTTACCACTGTATATGATATTGCAGGATAGATAAGTGGGATAATTGGGTTTTTCGGTTGTCGAGATTTCTTTAAGTGGTTTACTAGAGGACTACTACTGTTAGATAAGCTGACTCATTGATCCATAACGTACTATCTAGTTGGTTAGCTTGCGGTCTGCGATCGGAGACGATTGAGTACGACACCTGGTGAAGTTGATGCCGCATCATTCCGCGCTCAAGTCAACACTTTCTCCGGCCTCTGGGGACAGCCTTTGTCGTGGACGACGGTTACAGGATTTAATATCTACATTTTATTTCTGACTTTAACCTGCAACTTGATATTGGTTTACGAAGATGACAATGTGTAAGAAGCTGACATTTGAATGGACGCTTCCTTTGCCGTCTAGAATAGCATTAAGGCTGTGTTGGAGAAAATTAGTTCCCTATAGGGTAGAGAAAAATGTCTAAAATCTTTATAAAAAATTGTATAAATAACCCAAAAAGTATAGATCTCATGAAAAACTATAGTCCTCAATTGAAAGATAATCAAATATCTAACCACATGAAATTAAAATGATTTTTATCTGACCAGTATAACTAAAGATGAAACATTTAAAATATATTTAAGCATATTGTGATTCGTATCCATGTTTTGGGTAAATATTTCCATGGATTAGTTGTTAAAACTAACTTAAGAATTACGTCAAAGTAAGAATCAAAAGTTTAAAGAATTACGTTAAGTTTCGGTGAAAACGTTTGTTTTAGATTTAATGATATAACAAAATAAAATTGTTATATCTAATAATAGTATGCCCTATTCATTACTTGACATTACCTTCCGCAACTTTGCATATAAAATGATGTTTTTTCTCAAAACTTTAGCCTTAGTACGGTATATTATAGATCTATATTACTGTTTTTATGTTCCGAAAAAAATACCGAAAAAATATATTTGCTCTTTTCACCTTTAGTTTTTTATAAATTCATTCAATTTGTATATTTAGCAGTATTTTTTTAGCAAGATTTTATTAATATAAAATCTTGCTAAAAAAATACTTATATATAGCATATAGCTTATAATAGCATTAGCTAGTAAGATTATATGGTTAATTTTATTTTTAATCTACAAAATAAAAGGCACTTTAGAGGATGAAAATCTAAAAAAAGGTATTTAATTCCTGTTTGATTATTTGATTCAGAATGAAACCTACATGAAATTAAAGGCCAATATATTTTACATTGATATAGCGAGTTTCGTTAGAGTCGTTTTTGAGAAAATCGTGAAAAGATGCAAAATACATGTATAAAGTGGCACTTCTGGAAGAGGTAGGTTGAATTCAGGTGTATTGGTGACATTTTAATTTCGTAAGACTTTTCATTTTAGTGTTAGAGTTGCCACACACGCAAATGCGGAAATGCATTCCTTTTATCCTTGGTTATTTGGACCTAAAGGACCCAAAAACACGTATTTCCGTTGAAAACGGTGTCTCGAAACTTTTCACGATCGCAATTCTACCCCATACGCAATTCTTATATAGGCAAGTGGCAGTAAAAGGATGGCGAGGTAGATAAGTTTTTTAGACACTGCGCACAATTATCCGTGAGTGACCTATGGTGCAGTAACAGCATTCTGTGCCCAAGGTCGCGGGTTCAAACTAAGATAATTTTCAATGAATTTTTAAAAGGAATAAAATTCGGAGGGGACATAAAATTGTGGTCACATCTTTGTCCATGTCAGGTACTCGTTAAAGATCGTTTACCTAGTTAAACCTAGATAGGCATAATTCCACACTCCGCAGTATCGCAGAATCCGCTTCGTATGATTAGCCACAGTAGAATCAAGTAGAAAGAATAAACAATGAAATTAAAATATTATTGCCAATATATATTTATTATATATATATATATATATATATATATATATATATATATATAAATAAATAGATATAACAGAAGTTTCTAGATTCGAGAAAAAAAATACACATCTGAAGATTAATAATAGCAGTTACCTATTTCTTGTGTGAAAAAAATATGTTTGACAAACGATAACTATTAATACAACTTTTTCAAGAGGAAATGCATTGTTTTATTCGTTCGTGCTTTAGTTGTGTAAGTCATGCCGATCACGTTCGAAAACAAATCATAATAGATAATTTGTTCGGCATAACACTTTCGACGATTTATTTAGAATTATTGGTTTATTTTGTTACATTTATTATAAAAACTTTAGGTTCAAATTATGTTTATACATTATATACGTCTAAAGAAAAACTGTGATCCATTCTTGCTATTGTTCAGCTTTGTCATTGAGATCAACGGTCACTGTTTCGAAGCAGTGGAGAACTCCGTGAAAACAGCGAAACCTCAAGTGCTTTCGAACAGAAAGACAAACATTAATGTTTCACAAGCAGGAGGGTTGGTTGTCCCTTTTTTTTTTCTTCTTACCAGGTCAAACAGGAATGACTTCTAATAAAAATCGAATGTGTCCTTCTCTTGCCTTTCTCAGCCAACATTACTTTGTAACGTGTGGTCAAATATCATTTTTTGGAACATGTACTGAAAACTAAACAAACACATAAAATCTGAACAACATAGTTTATTGTCACGTTGTCTTTAAAAAAATATAGGAAACTAGAGAAAAAAATATGTTTATCTAACATTTAAACCGGATAAATTGTGAAATATAGGTGAATATAGGTCCTTATTTCATTACTCTTCATAACCTCCAAATTTTCTTGTAATGCTATTTATTTTTCAAACCGCTCTTTATTTTGATTTTCTTATACCTGAAGATGGCCTAAAACGTAACACGAAACGTCAGCATAAAGTAAAGTGAGTATATTTCTTACTCATGACCAAACCACCTAATCCCAAAGTTCAGGGTTCACCTGTAGCATATTGGTTAGCATAACAGCCTTCTATGCCCAAGGTTCCGGGTTCGAAGCCGCATATCCGGAGGAGGTAGGGGAAGAGGTTCAAAATTGGGGTTTTAATGGGAGTAAAAAATCTTTAGCTATTCCGTCCGAAGGATACTCTACAGCTGATATTTATTTAATAATTGTACAACTTAATTTACAAATTATACAGTTATTATTTTTATAATTCTTTGAATCAAAGCATGAAGTTGAGAACTTTCCAGATGTAGAGATTTCTCCATTTAGAGGTAAAATTTTGTTTAATAAACTCAATTTAATTAGTATAATTACAGTTACATATATCTACTAAGTAGTATATGGAGTTTAGGTACGATTTAGTTATCAGGCGACAAAATAAACGTATTTCATTGCACCTTTCTCTGAAACTGCAGGTCTGTTTTCACTTCGGCTGTACATCTCCAAACCATTACTGAACAACTTCCGATCTCCACACTTTCGACGACATTACAATGCGATTACCACTATTCGCAGTTATACACCACTCCAACACATACTGTGTGTACAGGGCGTTGACTCATGAATGAGCCAAATCATCCTTTACTCCTAAGATCTTCTCGTTTAAGTGAACTGCATACATACAGAGTATGTTCGAGTAAACGACAATCAATAATCAGGTATGTTCTCTTATTTGACAATGTGCTAATCAAATTCTAATGGACATACGTGATAGAGCTATAGGGCTCTGCCAAAACCTCCAACATCCAATGAAGTCTTTCCAATCCAAAAGCTCACGAAAAATCGTGGATGTACTATTTTATGTGTCAAACGAATTACTTCACAAGGACTTGGACTAACTCATAGTTCGTGGTACTGCCACAGAATATTATAAATAATTTTACGACTGATTGATTGACTTACAACATAAACCCATCGGCCCAAACACTTAACTCCATCGTGAATTCGCCCAACCCACCCCGACGACTTTTGAGGCGATAGCCTAAGAGATGCTATGAATTAACAATTGATTCGGAAGTTAACATATTTGCTTATTGCAAATAGTTTTTTTTTTTTTTTTTTTTTGCAGGCGGCAAATAACAATCTAGGCGAAACAATTCATTTTTAATAAATAAAAAAATTCACATTTTTATTAATAAGGTAAGTACACATACTTCTTATTTTATAACTGAATACATAAACTGGTCATAAGGTCCACAAAATTCAAGGCAATTCAATTAATAATTTTTTTATTTAATCTTTAAAATAAATTTGATAATAAGTAAGGCATGCTCATGTTTGAATTTTTTTCCCATATAAGAACAGAAAAAAGTATCTTAAATTAAGGGACTTTACAAGTTTAATCCTAATATCATTCACAGTATTTAAAGAGACTAAGGGTTGTCAAAGTTCCTCCATCTGTCCAAAATAAAGTTCCAAACTCCGAAACTTATTATATTATAATAAGGTTTAAGTCAATTATAACATACATATTCTGGATATAAAACATCAACAAGTACTTACTATATAAGCTTGTAAACCAGACCCTAACCACCATCCAATAAAACGAGACCGCAATATTATGAAAAAAAAATCAATATTGCAATGATATTATGCACATAGCTGACAATATCACCATAGAAAATCGGTTAGGATGAGGTACATCCAATCTTCAGGATAAAGTTACTAAATTACTATAAAATAAGGTAAATCAGGTAGTTCTTAACACGGTGCTCAGTGAACTTTAAATCTAACAGGTTTCGTTTTCTATATAAACTATTTTTTATTTTAAAGAATTGGTGATATATTGAATATACTAAACTAATCTAAAATTGTAAACATCTTAATAGAAATCTTTATAAACAAAAAAAATCAAAAATCTTTATAAACAATTATAAAAATGTGGCTTTGGCTGTATGTAAAATAATGAGTTTAAAGTTTTATTTAAAGTTGATTGTTTAAAGTTGTATTTCTTTTTTAGATAGATTATGATATTTGTAAGTTATATATATATTTTTTTTTAATTTAATTTTTTTGTTTCATTATATAAATTAAGCTGGTATGTAGTACATTACTATTTAGTTTGAACTTCAATTATTATTATTTCAATCATTGTATTGTAATTTTTTTTTTTTGTATGATTTACCACCTGTAATTGGACCTAGGCCTGTTTGTGGATGATGTAAAATAAAATAAAATGAGTTTATGAAAGTCGTTTATTGTTTTTTCAAAAATGCATTGCTTATTTTAATGAGTTGTTTAAAATAGAATAAAACACTTTTTCTTAATTAGCCTTGAAGAAAAAAAAATTGATATTTGTTTGGCCTATGGAACTGATATCAAAATTATCCAATTATTTTAATCTAAATTACTGAGAAAAATTGTAATTACCCCTTTTTATGTATCTAATGTGTCACTACATACTGACCTTGGCATTCCGTCATCATTGTACCCGCTACATATCGTTACAATAATTTTCACGATAAACTGACCCTAAATTTAAACCAGCTTAGTCAGAACCTATCCACTCACACAAATCCAAAACCTAGAAGACTATGGAGGCGTTGGCCCAGAGACTTGCTACACTGATAGCCATTTGTATTTAAAATATATTTAACGATTGTATTTTCATTTATTTGTAATTGTAATTGCACAAGCATCATTGTTTTTAAAACACCTATAAATTAATATTTGTTAACACATTTGCTTAAAGCGTTGATGTTCATTAGACAGGCATGATCAAAGTTAAAAGATTTGTAACACTTATATAGTATAATAATTGTTAAAATTATGGTATATTAGATAAGTATTCATGGTATATGTAGAAAAAGCATAATATGCAGTTGGGGTCACCTGTGGTGTACTGGCTAGCATAACAGCCTTCTATACTCAAGGTCGCTGCTTCAAATCCGGCAAATGGTCTAGGACTTTTTAAGTACTAATAAATGCTTGGTTATTTCGTGCTTTAGAGGAAAAGTAAAATGGTAGTTCCGAGCCACTGCGATTCCGTGAGATCGACCGTAAGATCGTTATCCTAATTAAACCTTGATATGCAAAATTTAGGACCCCCACTATAGCATCGTCCGATTACCCGCCGTATCATAAAGACTTTAAATTAAAAAGCAAACAATCATAGCATTCAGTCAATGATACAGGAGCTGATAAAAGTAACAAATTACAAAACGAATAAAAAAAAAAATAGAAATTACCACAAAGGAATTATTTAATACAATGGCTTTTAATAAAATAACTTAAGGTTTTACTTTCGTAGGTTTTACTTTCATTGGTATGAACCTGAAAGACGTGTTTACATTTCGTGGTTGAGTTACGAGGAGAAGAATGGAGAAATGTGAGTTTGAATAAGTAATAACTTTCGAATTAAAGAGCGTGTCGTGACACATATTTCTTCTGCTATTTAAAAAAGTTATTGTCCCAAGATGTTTTAGTGAATCGGTTTCACAGATTCATTGATAATTATTCGGTTTGAATGAATGGAATAGGTGAAAACATGGGTGGATTTCATTAGTTTCTTCAGATGGGGTCGTAAATATTATTATTAATTAATAGAAATATTCAATTTTCGAAATCAATAATAATCATAAGTATTCGTAACATCCTTGACAGTGTTTCCTACCTTCATCCAATTTACGGTATAAATAAAAGTACGGTATAATAATGTACACTATATTATGATATCGATCACAATCATTATAGAAAATTTTAATTATTCACTAATAATAGTCTAAGCATTTTGCGTTTGTTTTGGTTAATTATTTCAATATTGAACCTATGTGATCGACCAAAAATTTTTCCTTCCCCTCAAAATTAGAGGTCTTACGTTTCAAGTTACGTATAACCCGAATAAGGAATGCAAAAATCCATTGCCGTACAAATTAATAAATATGCTGGATAATAGCGAATTAAATTTCCTGCAAAACAGAAAAGGTATCATTGAAATCGATTAAGAAATGGAGGAAATGTAGTTGATGTTGGTTTGGGTTTTGAGGCGTAAAACCCAATGGTCATCAACGTCTTTATTTCGTTTGTTTATTTTATTTAACTTCTAAATAAACTCAAAAAATAACACTAAAATAAATAAAAAATAAAATAAAAATTTGGTTTGTCCCACTCGATTATTTTATTATTTTTGTGTGCAGTATCCCTATATTTTATTTAGCAGCTGCTGGACTTTAAGAAAGATTAGCAATAATTTAATAGATGTTATTATTTTATTAATAATTTCATTGGCGGAGATGTACTGTTTTGAAATTACCAGTGCTACTTGTCATTTTATTAAATATAAATTAACAATGTTGAGTAATTTATTGATAATTTAAATTAAATAGCTATGTAAATATTAATACTATAATAGAAATATTCGGAAATAATAAAACCATTGTGTAATACTTTGTGACGCTTTTAATTTTAATAGACTTTACTATTTTATGAAAACATAATTATTACACTGCATTATTTGCTAATTCCGATTGTATTAATAAATTAGTCGTCGGTCCCAAAATTTCGGACAAGATTTCACTGATTACCTCAGAATTATACTCCTTCAACAATAACAAAAACACAGAGCAAGTAGTAATCCTAAAAATAAGAAGTATAAAACCACAAAATCAGTATATTATTGGTTGGGTTTAAAAAAAAAGAAAGAAAAAAAATAGCGATCCAATTGAAATAATGACATTTGTTTCAAAAATAAATAATATAATTATTGTTAAAGTTAGATTATATATTTATTTATTTAGTAATATTACATTATGCCCGATAACGCATAATAGCAATTTTGATAAGTTACTTTATTCACAGAATGCTCGCAAAAGAAATACTACAGCGAAAAGAAAGAAAAAATATTCTTTAAAACGCTGCCAATGGGCGTTAAAAGTTCCCTCAAATTTATTAGAAGTTTTTACCATAATATAGTAAATCCAACTTCGATAAATTGTTTATTGTTTATTCATTTATTCAATAAACACGATTTTACAATGGGAGTCCTAAATATTGTCGAACCAGTTTCAATAAGGATACCTTCAACTAGTACCTAACATCGCAATGGTTCGGGAGCAGTATTTCATGTCTCTTAGAAGTACGGCATAAACAAGTATTTCTTACTTTATTCTAAAGCCATCTGCCTCAATAAACCTATTTCTTTAAATAATTGAACACCCAGTATGCGTGTGTAAAATATAAATTATTAATTAAATAAAATAAAAATAGTTTTGCTGATTAATATTAGATGTATTTATATAAATAAAGGCAGATTTTCTGGTAGTTAGCTGGGTAATGCTAAGGGATCCAGACATAAGGTGAAAACCTGAGGGCTTAGTAATGAAACTCTTTTCAACATCTAATTGAATTCTGTTCTTTGAACACAAGGAGCTATTGATCGTGTACCTTATCGGGGAAGGAATTCCAGGTAAAAGTTTTTATTTAAATCACGTCTAAATTGTATTTTTATTTCCTCAACAGCTTAAGAATAAGGTCGAGAAAAAAAAATCTTACATTGAAAGTTCACATAAATCCCTTAAAAATAAAATATTATTCGGGTCATCTCACTTTCTTAAATACATGTATAGTTTTAGTGAAACTTAATATGTAGATATACACTGTTTTTTTTTTTGTTTTTTAAGTCGGATTTAACAAAAATATAAAAAACGTAATTCTTGTTGTAAATACTGATTGTCGAATGTGAATTAACTGTGTAAAGAAAGCATGAGTAAATTAAAACAGAGTTAAGTAGGTTAAATTTAAAATTATTTAGCTAGGGTTCTCGTTTAGTTTTTATACATAAAATTACGTTTTTCCTTCTGCGTAGAGGGACAGAATTTTTTTTTTCTGATTTTAGCGTAGTAAAGCTTTTAGCTGGACTTCTATCAAATCAAAGTGCATATTACTTTCACTCTTTTACTGTGCATATTATCTCACTTTTTTTTTTTTTACAATTATTTTTTTATTTTTTGTTGAGGAGTATCACAATCTGTCTAAGTCCAGGACAATGGTAATAGAGCTCATTTACACATTATTATAGGAAATGTAGGGTATTTTTGGTTGCATAGTACTCACTGAATATTGTTAAAGGAATTTTCACTATATATTATATTGTATACGCTGGGCTATCCGTGAAAGAATAGTACTTCCAAGTGACAACTCAAAATTGAGGGTGGTTCTATTGAAATAAATTAGTGGACTGTATAGATTTAAAATAAATAAAAATAATGAAAGCAAACGACGAATCACAATACATTTAATAGACTAAAATACATATAAAAAAGATAAGAAACAAATTAACCTAATAAATTTATATAAAGATAAATAATTAGCCTAATTATAATAAAACAGCTGTAAGAAAATGTAGGAAACAAAATAAACCTAATTAAAATATTGGAAAAATAGAAGAAACAAACTTAACTTAATTAATGCTTAAAGATGTAAAAAAAATAGTTATCAAATTAAACAGTTTCTTGAATAAGAATTAAGAAATTAAATGTTCCATTAATGGATAAAGATAGGTTATATTCACGTAAAGATTTCCAGTTGAGTGTTGAAGAAAACGACCGCAGGGCGGCTTGGACGAAGTTCTCTTGGGTGTTGAAAATGACCGCAAGGCGGCTCTTCCAAGTTCCAAGGAGAACGATGAGAAGATGAAGAAATTCGTTTCCAAACGTTCAAACGTTAAGAGGAATCTTGGGTCTATATACGGCATATCTTCACCGCACAGAGGCTAGATTAAGACTCGACTGGCACGAGGCAGTCAACAAACAATTGAAGTACGATCGTCTTCTGTCTTTCTCTTCTACTGCTCTCGTTTAAAAACTTTTAATTATAAATAAAATAACTATTTTAAAAAGAAATTAAAAAATAAAGATTTAAACAAAAAAATGATCTTATTATAAATATCATAAAAATTATGAACTTATCATTTTTCGATTGAAAAACTATAAAAACCTTATCAGGCCGTAACATATGGCGTGAAAAAAAAAAAAAAAAAAATATATATATATATATATATATATATATATATATATATATATATATATATATATATATATGTATGTATATATATATGTATGTATATATATATACATATATATATATATATATAATATATATATATATATATATATATATAGCATTTCCAAGTCAAATTCAACCTTTTCCAAGTCAAATTCAACCTTTTCCAAGTCAAATTCAACCTTTTCCAAGTCAAATTCAACCTTTTCCAAGTCAAATTCAACCTTTTCCATTTCAAATTCAACCTTTTTCGATTTCAATAAAATAATAAAAATCAAATTAACATGATTTTATGTTTTAATGGTTATTTTAATTACACCTTGTGTTTTTACCCTTTGTGGCTTGTTAAATGTTCCCAGGGGCCTTTTTACATATAATTAGTCACGAATATAATAATAAGTATAACCGATACTTTAATTTTAAGACATTTGCCATACAAGGTCTGGTAGTCGGATTAGCGGGATTCGTTTTATTTTAGGTTTATAACCCGGGCGAAAATATTATCAATAGAGGTTTATTTTAACTTTTTCGTATTTATTGGATAGTAGGCTCAGCAGATGCGTTCCCAAAGGTTCGTTACCGATTATACTATTAATTTTAATCGCGCTCGCTCAAATATGGTTTTAATGTAACTTTTTAGTATTTATTGGATACAAGGCTAAGTAGCTGCGTTCCCAAAGGTTCGTTACCGATTACACTATTAATTTTAATCGCGCTCGCTCAAATATGGGTTTATTATTACTTTTTCGTATTTATTGGATACTAGGCACAGTAGCTGCGTTACGGGGGTTCTTTCCCGACCAGTCTATTAATTATTCGTGCACTCGCTCAAGTATGGGTATATTATAACTTTTTCGTATTTATTGGATACTAGGCTCAGTTGCTGCGTTACGGGGGGTTCTTTCCCGACCATTCTATTAATTATTCGTGCACTCGCTCAAGTATGGGTATATTATAACTTTTTCGTATTTATTGGATACTAGGCTCAGTTGCTGCGTTACGGGGGGTTCTTTCCCGACCATTCTATTAATTTTAATCGTGCTCGCTCAAATATGGGTTTATTATAACTTTTTCGTATTTATTGGATACTAGGCTCAGTTGATGCGTTACGGGGGGTTCTTTCCCGACCATTCTATTAATTATTCGTGCGCTCGCTCAAATATGGGTTTATTATAACTTTTTCGTATTTATTGGATACTAGGCTCAGTTGCTGCGTTACGGGGGGTTCTTTCCCGACCATTCTATTAATTATTCGTGCGCTCGCTCAAATATGGGTTTATTATAACTTTTTCGTATTTATTGGATACTAGGCTCAGTTGCTGCGTTACGGGGGGTTCTTTCCCGACCATTCTATTAATTATTCGTGCACTCGCTCAAGTATGGGTATATTATAACTTTTTCGTATTTATTGGATACTAGGCTCAGTTGCTGCGTTACGGGGGGTTCTTTCCCGACCATTCTATTAATTTTAATCGTGCTCGCTCAAATATGGGTTTATTATAACTTTTTCGTATTTATTGGATACTAGGCTCAGTTGATGCGTTACGGGGGTTCTTTCCCGACCATTCTATTAATTATTCGTGCGCTCGCTCAAATATGGGTTTATTATAACTTTTTCGTATTTATTGGATACTAGGCTCAGTTGCTGCGTTACGGGGGTTCTTTCCCGACCATTCTATTAATTATTCGTGCGCTCGCTCAAATATGGGTTTATTATAACTTTTTCGTATTTATTCGCTATTAGGCTCAGTTGATGCGTTGCGGGGGTTGCTATCCCAATTATTCAATTTATTTTAAGTGCTCTCGCTAAGAAGAGGTTTATTATAACTTGTTCGTATTTACTACATACTAGGCTCAGTCGCTGCGTAACCAAGGACTCGTTACAGATTATACTATTAATTTTAATTGCGCTAACTCATGTAGAGGTTTATCAAATAAGAATGTACTTATAAAATCGTTCTGTTTAGCTGATTATTATTAAACTCCTAAATATTAACCAAAAAGATAACTTACTATCCTGAAAAAAAGGATAAGCGGTAACCCAATACCTGAAAAGTTACAAAAAACACGAAATAAACATACATTAGACCAACTGACTGAAAAAACATTAACACATTCACTAACAAAACTCCCGAAACACAAATATAGAAATTAGCATAGAAAAGAAACACGAATTCATAATAAACCCATAATTGAGCGAGCGCGATAACAATTAAAAGTGTAATCGGTAACGAACCTTTGGAAACGCAGCTACTGAGCCTAGTATCCAATAAATACGAAAAAGTTATAATAAACCCATATTTGAGTGAGCGCACGAATAATTAATAGACTGGGCGGGAAAGAACCCCTCGTAACGCAGCAACTGAGCCTAGTATCCAATAAATACGAAAAAGTTATAATAAACCCATATTTGAGTGAGCGCACGAATAATTAATAGAATGGTCGGGAAAGAACCCCCCGTAACGCAGCTACTGTGCCTAGTATCCAATAAATACGAAAAAGTCATAATAAAACCATATTTGAGCGAGCGCGATTAAAATTAATAGTGTAATCGGTAACGAACCTTTGGGAACGCAGCTACTGAGCCTTGTATCCAATAAATACGAAAAAGTTATAATAAAACCATATTTGAGCGAGCGCTATTGAAATTAATAGTGTAGTCGGTAACGATCCTTTGGGAACGCAGCTACTGAGCCTTGTATCCAATAAATACGAAAAAGTTATAATAAAACCATATTTGAGCGAGCGCTATTGAAATTAATAGTGTAGTCGGTAACGAACCTTTGGGAACGCAGCTACTGAGCCTTGTATCCAATAAATACGAAAAAGTTATAATAAACCCATATTTGAGCGAGCGCTATTGAAATTAATAGTGTAGTCGGTAACGAACCTTTGGGAACGCAGCTACTGAGCCTTGTATCCAATAAATACGAAAAAGTTATAATAAAACCATATTTGAGCGAGCGCTATTGAAATTAATAGTGTAGTCGGTAACGAACCTTTGGGAACGCAGCTACTGAGCCTTGTATCCAATAAATACGAAAAAGTTATAATAAAACCATATTTGAGCGAGCGCTATTGAAATTAATAGTGTAGTCGGTAACGAACCTTTGGGAACGCAGCTACTGAGCCTTGTATCCAATAAATACGAAAAAGTTATAATAAAACCATATTTGAGCGAGCGCTATTGAAATTAATAGTGTAGTCGGTAACGAACCTTTGGGAACGCAGCTACTGAGCCTTGTATCCAATAAATACGAAAAAGTTATAATAAACCCATATTTGAGCGAGCGCTATTGAAATTAATAGTGTAGTCGGTAACGAACCTTTGGGAACGCAGCTACTGAGCCTTGTATCCAATAAATACGAAAAAGTTATAATAAAACCATATTTGAGCGAGCGCTATTGAAATTAATAGTGTAGTCGGTAACGAACCTTTGGGAACGCAGCTACTGAGCCTTGTATCCAATAAATACGAAAAAGTTATAATAAAAACATATTTGAGCGAGCGCTATTGAAATTAATAGTGTAGTCGGTAACGAACCTTTGGGAACGCAGCTACTGAGCCTTGTATCCAATAAATACGAAAAAGTTATAATAAAACCATATTTGAGCGAGCGCTATTGAAGTTAATAGTGTAGTCGGTAACGAACCTTTGGGAACGCAGCTACTGAGCCTTGTATCCAATAAATACGAAAAAGTTATAATAAAACCATATTTGAGCGAGCGCTATTGAAATTAATAGTGTAGTCGGTAACGAACCTTTGGGAACGCAGCTACTGAGCCTTGTATCCAATAAATACGAAAAAGTTATAATAAAACCATATTTGAGCGAGCGCTATTGAAATTAATAGTGTAGTCGGTAACGAACCTTTGGGAACGCAGCTACTGAGCCTTGTATCCAATAAATACGAAAAAGTTATAATAAAACCATATTTGAGCGAGCGCTATTGAAATTAATAGTGTAGTCGGTAACGAACCTTTGGGAACGCAGCTACTGAGCCTTGTATCCAATAAATACGAAAAAGTTATAATAAAACCATATTTGAGCGAGCGCTATTGAAATTAATAGTGTAGTCGGTAACGAACCTTTGGGAACGCAGCTACTGAGCCTTGTATCCAATAAATACGAAAAAGTTATAATAAAACCATATTTGAGCGAGCGCTATTGAAATTAATAGTGTAGTCGGTAACGAACCTTTGGGAACGCAGCTACTGAGCCTTGTATCCAATAAATACGAAAAAGTTATAATAAACCCATATTTGAGGGAGCGCTATTGAAATTAATAGTGTAGTCGGTAACGAACCTTTGGGAACGCAGCTACTGAGCCTTGTATCCAATAAATACGAAAAAGTTATAATAAAACCATATTTGAGCGAGCGCTATTGAAATTAATAGTGTAGTCGGTAACGAACCTTTGGGAACGCAGCTACTGAGCCTTGTATCCAATAAATACGAAAAAGTTATAATAAAACCATATTTGAGCGAGCGCTATTGAAATTAATAGTGTAGTCGGTAACAAACCTTTGGGAACGCAGCTACTGAGCCTTGTATCCAATAAATACGAAAAAGTTATAATAAACCCATATTTGAGCGAGCGCTATTGAAATTAATAGTGTAGTCGGTAACGAACCTTTGGGAACGCAGCTACTGAGCCTTGTATCCAATAAATACGAAAAAGTTATAATAAAACCATATTTGAGCGAGCGCTATTGAAATTAATAGTGTAGTCGGTAACGAACCTTTGGGAACGCAGCTACTGAGCCTTGTATCCAATAAATACGAAAAAGTTATATAAAACCATATTTGAGCGAGCGCGATTAAAATTAATGGTGTAATTGGTAATGAACCTTTGGGAACGCATCTGCTGAGCCTACTATCCAATAAATACGAAAAAGTTAAAATAAACCTCTATTGATAATATTTTCGCCCGCGTTTATAAAACTAAAATAAAACGAATCCCGCTAATCCGACTACCAGACCTTGTATCGCAAATGTCTTAAAATTAAAGTATCGGTGATACTTATTATTATATTTCTGACTAATCATATGTAAAAAGGCCCCTGGGAACATTTAACAAGCCACAAAGGTTAAAAACACAAGGTGTAATTAAAATAACCATTAAAACATAAAATCATGTTAATTTGATTTTTATTATTTTATTGAAATCGAAAAAGGTTGAATTTGAAATGGAAAAGGTTGAATTTGACTTGGAAAAGGTTGAATTTGACTTGGAAAAGGTTGAATTTGACTTGGAAAAGGTTGAATTTGACTTGGAAATGCTATATATATATATATATATATATATAATTTTTATTCACATAATCAGAAAATCCTTTCCATTTCTCCACCAAAAGTCAAATATTTTGCTGTCTATTCATTTAATGTCACTTTATGTTACTGTGGACAAGCGGACGATGTCACAGTGGGAGTATTTATGTATTTATACATGTATTTATGTGAGTATACATGTATTTATTATATATATATATATATATATATATATATATATATGCTACTTGTAGTTATATAAAAACAGTAATATAGACGTATAAATATACCGTTAGAAAGAGAAAGATTTTAGAAAAACAATTATTTGATACAAAAAGTTCTAAAAGGTAATATAAAGTGACGAATAGGGAATAAACTTATTGCTGATTAACAATTTTATATAGATACATTATTTAATCTAAATCATATGTTTCCAACGAAAATGAATACATGGTTTATTAAAATCAACTTAAATTTTTTTTAACAGTCGTGGTAAGTGAATGTCGTGTGTTGCGCTCACCAGATTTTTAACCTGGATTAAAAATAGAGTATAGATACAGAGGATACAATATCATTGCATCTTTGGTTTTGAGGGAAGGTCGTTTTCAAGGATGAAGTATCTTTCTTCAGATTACGGATGTCATAAGCCGGTGGTACATCTAAGGAGCGGTGAAGGTAACTATCAACTCACCTGTGGTGTGGGCTTAGAAAGGTGACGAAAACACTTTAAAGAAGTGAATTTTTTGGTTTTTTTTTTTTGGGGGGGGGGGAAATATTAGATGTAAAAAAATGGTTTATCACTTCCAAAAAAAAATCATATCATAATACATCATAATATATAACAATTTATATAGCTGCGGCGGTGATTAATCTAAGAGCTTAAGAAAGACGAACTAGCAATACTGTCAATTTATGTACAAGGAAAATATATATATATATATATATATATATATATAATAAGAGAGAGAGAGAGAGAGAGAGAGAGAGAGAGAGATAGAGAGAAAGAGAGAGAGAGAGAGAGAGAGAGAGAGGGAGAGAGTTCATATATTCAAAAACAAAAAATTGCATTAAAAAAATATTCTTTCAGTTTTATCCTTTCGTTGTATATCAAATTCCCTCCACTTGCATATGTAGCTCTTATTTATCTATGCTAATAAGATGATGTGCCTTTTTTTTTTTAAATCTACGTAATTAAAGGTACTTTAGAGGAAAAAAATTTTGAAATATCGGCACCCTATCAGACTATTTCAACAGACTGAAACCTACATGATATTAAAGCACATTAACTTTACATCGATACAGCAAGTTTAATCAAAATCGTTAGAGGCGTTTTGAGAAAAGCGTAACAACGTGCAAAATACATGGTATAAAGAAGATCTTCCTGTCAGCTTATTTTGATGAAAAAGATTATGTAACATCACGGGCGTATAGTTGTCTTAAATATGAAATTTCAGTTTCATCGGACTTACCGTTTCGCCCGGGAGTCACCACACACACATACACAGACCTTTTTGTGGGACTTGGTTATTTGGACTCAGGGGACCTTAAAACGTGTATTTCCGTTGAAAACTGTAATTCGAAAATTTTCACGATCGCAATACTTTCCCTTACCATATATTTCATATAGGTAAGTGAAAGTAAAAATTAAGTAAATAACTGTTAACGAACCATGCATTGCCTTATACTGTAGTTAATCTATAAAGTTTTAAGATATTACTCTGAAATATTCGCAAGCGAAGCCGCAGGTTGACATTATTTTTCAGATGAGATATCACAGCTCACCAAATGTATTTTTATGTTAACCATATTTACTGACGAAACGAATGAAGACTTTGATGTGAGTTACTTATGCACTTTTAGGGTACCCAATGAATCCTAGGACATATCTTCTGTCTTTTCGAATGACATTGTTTCACTTCTTCCTTACATGATGCGTTATGCAGATTGGATTTCCTCATTATCTCATCCTATCAAGCCTCAGGTGACCTTTGGAAGAGAGGTTTACATTCGCGTCACTTTCCATCTCAGGACAGACTGAGCCTTTGTTGGGGGTCGTAGTACACGCTAGCGGCTTCCAACTGGAAACACGAATCCTTTCTCTTGAAATTTTAAGATTTCTCCGCGATGAGGTAGCATTATTTTTCACACGTTTCAAAGACATAGACGTTGCGAAATAATCCTTATTTTTTAAAACTTCTTCCATAAATAAATGCCTGAAGTCTAATCACTGATATTATTTGATGTCAGTAAAATTGATAGCCATAATTAATATCATTGGGGGGAGTAAATGTATTCGTAATATCAATGTTGCTTAAAGATAATTGATAGGTTGTATACATCAAGAATGTCTATTTTTGCTCATTTTTAGCAGATTTCAATCGTTCTCTTTATTTTTATATTATTTATCTTTTTTTTTCTCATCTTCGGAAAAGCGGCGTTTTCTAGAGGATAGAACACAAATCTACTGTTCTTCGGGTCCTGCGTTCGAATCCCGGTGGGTTTTTTTTATTCTGTTAATTCAGCCAGCGGAGGGGGGCGACCCTACGGTATGGAGACCCTCCTGAGGAAGACCCAGCTTCTTTAAAGTGGGTACCCTAATTGTTGAAGAAGCTGGCTGCTGAGCGTAATCAAGGCATAATCACCTCATAGCACGGCCGTTGGTTTAGGAACAGTACGAATCTATACGTACTGAGTCAAAGTCTCTTCATGGATTCTGTTGGTACAGTTCAGGTTGACTAACACTCATATGTTTTGGTTCTATGGAAAGGTCTATAGAAGTCGCACAGAGAATGCGATTCACAGAATAAATTTCATCATATTTTTTTCTTCCTGATTTGCAGTCTTATTTTCTATATTATTCTGAAAACTTGTTTAGAACAATAAATTACGTTTCAATTTTTTTAACCATTGACAATAATCAAGCCTTCAGACAGTAGCGTTACCGTGAGGTCAGGAAAGTTCATTGAGATATTCTCGGAAATTCAATTCATATATCAATTAACAAAATGACTTCAAAATTAACATTCATTTGTTATTTTAAATAGTACTTAGTAATTTACTTCCGAAGATAAAATTGGCTGTCGAAGATGAGTTTGAGGAAAGGGCAATCCGTCCGCCAGGCATCAAAAAGAATCAAATTAGGGGAAAGGTCAAAATTTCCATTTCTCAACAAGAAGTCAAGAGGCGGTAAGGAAAGGTACGTTTGGTAAGGAGCACTAACCTTCGGTGTGTCCTTGAGGTCGGTTAGCACTGCTATGTCCATTAAACTGTTTAACAATATGACAAAATAAAACCTTGTAAGCATATTCGTCTTATATGTAAACAATGGTTTAGGGTTATATCAACTCTTTAAGGCAGTTTAGTAGGTCAAGAGGTTTGAAAAGTGATTTGCTCCTATTTATAAACCATAATAAAGACATCCTTGAGCAACAAGTCATGTTTAAGAATGCTAAATATTGATTTTTACTTTCACTTACCTATATATGGAACTTATAGTAAAGGAAAGTAAGTAAGGGATCGTGAAAATTTTCGAATTCCAGTTTTCAATGGAAATTCACATTTTAGTGTCCCCTCAGTCCAGATGACCGAGTCCCGCAAAAAGGCCTGTGCGTCTGTCTGTCCGTATGTGTGTGTGTGTGTGTGTCGTAAGTCCAGCGCGAAAACTAAAAGCCCTATGAAACTGAAATTTCATATTTAAGGCAACTATAAGCCCGAGATGTTACAGCAACTTTTTCACATAAATCGGCTAACCAGAACAGCCACTTTAAACCATGCATTTGCACGTATTTACCTAGTTCGAGGCATGTGGCTAATTGTAAAATATTGAAAAATAAAATTCTTAATCTAATCTCTATTCAAAATAAAAAATGCTGTGCTTAAAAATACGATAAATTGCATCTGGGGACACACATTATCTGTAATAATAATTCATAATTTGAAACCCATGTTTTCGTCGACACTACGTAATTTTTCAACCTTCTTTCATGTATAATTTAACTTAAAAGTTCTTAAACTGATTTCACTGACGGATGTAACAGAAAGCCGTGTTGCGCGGAACAAATTTTTACATGTAGCATTAATTTCTCTACTTGTTCTATCATCTATCTATCAGTATGGTAACATGTTAGGCCTTGTAATAAAAATATAAACTGGGATCACTTGTAGCTGGGTGGTTAGCATAACAGCCTCCTATGCCAAAGGTCCCAGGTGGTCCTAGGATTTTTTAATGGGAGTAAAAAATCCTTAGTTATGCCGTCCTTCGTAGGGGACGTTAAAAGGTGGTCCCGAGCCTGTGCGATGTCAGGCACTCGTACAATATAATATATACAATATACAAGACAATCAAATAATATACAAAATACAAGATCCCTATCCTAATAAAACCTGGATAGGCAAAATTTAGGACTCCCACTGTACCATCGTCCGATTAGCCATAGCAGCATAAAGTGAAACATTTTTCATCAATATCAGCTTAACTGAAGAGCCACTTTATACCATGCAAGTACGATCGTTTTCTACTATCTTTATTTTCTACTGTTTTTCACTTTCGTGGCAAAAATATTTTAATTTTATTTAAAATAACTATTTTTAAAAACATATGGCGTGAACAACCTTCCATGGTTCCTGCAGATAAATTATGGTTACGAAGTCTACCATGCTTAAATATATCTTTTATATATGAAGCATCATTGCTAATTCTGGTCATAACAGGATAATGTTGCTTTCATGTAGTTACAAATTTTGGGGAGCGCGTGGCTGAGTGGCTAGCGCGCTAGTCTCTCCTGCTACAGGTTCTGAGTTCGAATACCTTTCCCGGCGGGGCTTTTATAAGAATGTAAAAAAAATGGGTATTCACTCACAGCCTCTCCCCCGGGTATGTGAGACCCGTCAGCCAAAGGGTGGCAACTCACAAAATTAGTCGTAGGGAGTGATGACCCCACACTAAACATTGCATCGTGAAACGTGCCCGAGGCCTACGAGGCCCACTGCCTACACGGCCTTCCGCGCCACTGGAAGAAGTTACAAATTTTATTATCTTTCAAAATAGTAATTATAAAAATTCAATATTTATAATTACAAAGGAAATATATAGTTTTTGAAATATTCAAAAAATATTTGTTTTAAGATTTCTAAAATCTTTTGTTTCCCAACCACTTATAGGATTTTTTTTTAGAACCCACCTATGACGGTAAGAGAAACCTCTATTGAAAATTTTAGCCTCATAACCATTGCCAGTTTTTAGATACATAAGTGAGCGAATAGTAACTTACTTTTATAGACAGAGGTGTACCACGTTTCCTGCTCTTGATAACTTCCTTGATAATGAACTATTAACCTTAGTCTTACCGTGTAAACAATGAGTGAAAGTTGTATAACATAAGAAAGTGAGATAGTTAGGTTAAACCTCCCTACCACTGTCAGTATAGTCTTTTCCACAACTATATCCCTTAAGACATATGTCATTATTTCTTACATAACATTTGTATGCAGCTAGCTATATATAGCAACAGTACCATATATATATATACTATGTTTTACTTTCACTTACCTATGTTTGTAATATATTAAGGGAAAGTATTGCGATCGTCAAAATTTTCAGTTTTCACCGGAAATACACATATTAAGGTCTCCGGCCCCAAATGTCTATGTCCCGCAAAAAGGTCTGTGTGTGTGTGTGTATGATAAGTCAAGCACGAAAACGAAAAGTCGTATGAAACTGATATCATACATCCGAGGTGTTACAGCAACGTTTTCACCAAAATCAGCTAACCAGAAGAGCCACTTTATTCCTTGCATTTTAAACCTGTTAAAGATTTTCTAAAAAAGAACTCTAGCTTGCCATATCGATGTTAAATTTATGCTCGAATATCATGTAGATTTTATTCTGATTGAAACACCCTGACAGTGCTTAAATGTCGATATTTTAAATTGTCTTTGTCCAAAGTACCTTTAATTTTATAAATTCAGCTGAATTAACCATATCATCTTATTAGAATCGGTGAAAAGCGGCTAAATATAAAAGTTGAACGAATCTGATAACCAAATAAAGAATAAATGAGCAAAAATATTATTTAATGTAATTTTTGGTTTTTGAACATACGAATAGCAATATAGATGTATAATATATTTTTGGAAAGCTAAATATTTTAGAAAAAAAATATTATCTTTTGTACAAAAATGTTTAAGATAATGTAAAGTGACAAATTAAAAATCAAACTATGTTTTATTCATGATGTCTCTTTAATAGTACTGCTTTTTTATTTTTTTTTAATTTATTGAAATTTACAACTGTATTAGTAAATTCATCAAGTCAATTGGCTCATAATATAGATAATATACATGAAAAGACATGAAGTGAATATGCCCATTGGCAACACTCCACTAGGTAATCTAAACTAGAAGGTCTCGAGGCCTTCTTTTCAGGCGCCTCGGAGGTTTGTCAGGAATGGGAGAGAAAGCAAGGATTGAAACTAGTGGGTTAATGTGGAAGTCGAGTTTGTCATGGAAGGAATGATACCTCGTTTAAGGTCTTTATGGATGAGTTTGTTGGTGACCAAGTAAGGAGCATTAAGGATACTGCTTTTAATGTGTGTTAACTAGTGATTTGTAAATATTTTAAGTTTACTTTTAAAAAGAAAATTAAGTTATGATGTACAAGCGTATTTTCCATAAAGAACAATTATTCCCGATTCCAGTTGGGCTGTTAGATTTGAAAATAAATTGACTTCACTGATTATTCTTTAATATTGTCATCATAAAGAGTAATCACTTGTTACACTAATATATAGTTAAGGATAAATACACCTTAAACATTCCCTAAAAGGATAAGACAAAGGGTTCTGATAACCTCTGTTTTCTTCGATAAGCGTGATGCGTGGCAATCCATCAGGGTTTTTTTTTTTCTGATGCCACTGAAGAACTTTCCCCATGCCACAACAATCTAACATAATTTTATTATCATTATAATCCGTTTGGTTTTATTACACTGAATGAGTCCAGATGTTCGAGTTATTGAGTTACTGTAAACACAGAAAGTTTTAACAGTTGACCCAGTGATGACTGTTTGTCCTTTTTATACAAACAGATCATATAAATATAAGGAAATGTTATCCACAGATTGTTATACGGAAAATCTAACCCTAGAAAATACAATTTCAACTTAATCAAAACAATTTATTGTTGCCTAATAAGTGATTGTTACACATGACGGTGGAAAAGGTAAAAGAAAAAATAGAAAAACTGTAAAACGTTTTTATTCCTTTGTATATGTACTTATATATGTAGGAAATATAGAGTAATGGAAAGTAATGCAATATTTAATTTTTGTGATTCGAATTTTCATCCGAGATTCAGGTTTTAAGGAGTCCTGAGTCAAAATGACCAAGCCCCGCAAAAAGATCGGTGTGTGTGATAAGCCTATCTCGAAAACGATTAATACAACTTGAATTTTATATTTTAAGAGTGTATAGTCCTGAAATGTAACAGGAACTTTCTCAAAAAAATCGCCGAAGCCAATTTATATGCATTTTGCACCTTTTTCTGATTTTCTCAAAGGCAGCTCTGACGATTTTGGTCGGACTCGCAATATTTCAATGTAAACATTAATAAGCTTTAATAGACATGTAGGTTTCATTCTAATCGAAATAGTTTTGACAGGGCTTAAATACGGAAATTTAAATTTCCATTTTTTAAAGAACCTTTCATTCTGTAAATTCTAATAAATCCACCATGTTAGGTTGCATTGATATAGCACGAGTAAAGAAAAAGCACAAAAGAGAAAACTTAAAAATTAGGTAATTTTTTTTCAGAACTTAAGAATAGTAATATAAATGTATAATATACATCACTTTATTCAAATAAAATATAGTAATTTATTCAAAATAAATATTAGTTTGATATATTAGCATATAACCCAAATATTGTTATTTTGTACTGTTGTTTTTAGATAGTTTTGTTTTGTGCTATAATTTGTTTTGTTTTGACTTTAATTTTTTATTTTTATTATTGTGTAGGTTTTTGTTTTAGATTTTTCCTACTGTTCTAAACGTAACTTAGGCTATAATAAACATTAATCCTGGTAAATATCATATAGAAGTAACATGAAATTGGTGCAATTACCACAACATGTATGAAGTTTGAGGCATGTGGCCACTTGTAAAATATTGAAAAATTAAAATCTTAATCTAATCTATATTCAAAATAAAAAATGCTGTGCTTAAAAATACGATAAATTGCATCGGCATACATTATCTTATATAATACATAATCTGAGACCCATATTTTCGTCGACAATATGTAATTTTTCAATCTTCTTTCATGTATAATTTAACTTAAAAGTTCTTTAAACTGATTTCACTAACGGATGTAAAAGCAAGCCGTGTTTCGCACACCAGATTTTTACATGTAGCATTAATTTCTCCACATGTTCAACCATCTATCTATCAGTATGGTAAGATGTTAGGCCTTGTTATAAGTAAAATGATATAAACTGATCACCTAATTAGGTTAATAACACAATGAAAATTGATAATGAAAATATTACAGTATAATACTAGAAGAATACATTCATAATATTATCTTTTTATTATTTATTTTGTTCATCCCCTTCCTCTTAGACTATAAAGCGTTTTCTCGGGACAGAGAGTGAGTACGAAGGATTAATGCCAAATCTAAAAGCCCGCCACCGAGACGTGAACTCATTATTGTCTCATCTTATAAACTTCGGTTATCAAGCTGCCGGGCAACGCGCGTTAACCTGCTGAGCGCCCCAAACCCTTTGACATTCCTAACTTTGAATTTAATGATTAAAAATACAAGGTTTTATTAGCTGATGGTAAGTTTTATACAGCAGTCCTAATGCATTTTTGTCCGCAAATTAGTCATTTAAAGTAAATTAAATAAACATTAAAATTTACATATTTAATAAAACACCATAAAACTATATTTATTTAGTTAAATACAAGTAACTGGATGTTTAAACCAATTTATTTTGACGAGCTATCCTGCGTACAAGGTAGGCCTCTATGAAGGAAAGTATATCGAATCGATCTTGTAAACTTTTAATTCCAGGCTCCTGAGAGCCAAGAAAAAAGAATTCGTCAAGTTTACTTTAACTGTTGTGTTGGATTTAACATTAAACTTTAGCTATAACTAATTCTTAGAAAATTTCAATGGAAACTAAATGTAAACGTTTAAAATTTATCTTAAATAGTTTGGTGTAAAACAGTAAGTAGTAATTAAGTTCCAAATATTAAGTCGAAATTTAATGATGTGAAATCTCAATTCTCTTGACACTAAAATATTGATATTTGTAAATATTAATAAAACATTACATGCATGAAAATATTTAAGAATACGAAATAAAACCATGATTGTCTCATAGTCAGTATTTAAATTGTAGTAAAACGAATGGAAGAGAGGGTTTTTTTTATTATTTTTCTCAGTCGATTACAACTGTTCACTATAATTTATAATAAACCAAAAGCATTTATACTAGACTTCTTAAAAAAAAAATATATATAGAAAAATATATATATATATATATATATATATATATATATATATATATATATATATATATATATACTTGTTTTCTTTTAAGTTTGTTTGAAATAATTCAAATAACAATTCCTAATTCCAGAGCCCATTTAATTTTTCCTTCATCTTCAATAATAACCGAGTTTTAGAGGAGTAACATCTGTTAATGTTTTTTTTTGTTTTTTTCTTCTTTGTACGTTTTATGCGGTGTCTTGATCCCGAAAATTTTTTTAATCTTTTTTTCAAGCATATATATATATATATATATATATATATATATTATATATCTAAACTATATTATTATTAGTAAAACGAATGGAAGAGAGGGTTTTTTTATTATTTTTTCTCAGTCGATTACAAAGGTTCACTATAACTTATAATAAACCAAAAGCATTTATACTAGACTTCTTAAAAAAAAAAAAATAATATATATATATATATATATATATATATATATATATATATATATATATATATATATATATATATATATATACTTGTTTTCTTTTAAGTTTGTTTAAAATAATTCAAATAACAATTCCTAATTCCAGAGCCCATTTAATTTTTCCTCCATCTTCAATAATAAGCGAGTTTTAGAGGAGTAACATCTGTTAATGTTTTTTTTTTTTTTCTTCTTTGTAAGTTTTATGCGGTGTCTTGATCCCGAAAAAATTTTTTAATCTTTTTTTCAAGCATATATATATTTTTTTTTTCTAAACTATATTATTCACGGTTTACTAATCCCATAACCCAATACTTTTTTCTCTTTCTTCAGATATAACTGAGCTATTAAATACAAATATTTTCATAGGGCCCTATTTTGAAAATTATCAGGTGATATCAATGTCGAAGTATTTGGATCATCGTTGGATGCTCTGTTATTTTTGTGCATAATTTCGAAAAAAAAATCGGTACAGTTGTTTAATCCAAGAGTATTATCATCCAGAAGCAACTTATGCTTTTCAAATTCCCGTTGATTATTATATACATTTGTTATCAATGTTATCATTCGTTCGTAGCGATGTTGAAGAAAGTCGGTTTAAAAAACTTAAATGATAGATTATTTAGGTATTGCAACACGTCGCAGCGGAGGGCCGTTTTTCTTTTTGACGAAAAAGAAAAAGCAGATGGATTTACTGGGGCTCGCAGTAACGCTATTTCTCTAACACGCACTGGTTCCACTAAGCCTGAAATTCATAAATATAGAAAGACTTTCACGGAAGATATTTATTCTTAATGTGATTTGTACACCCTGTTCCCCCAAAACGGAAAAATACCTATCTTTACGACGTCGAAACCAGGATCGTCTGAGGCGTAAAATACATTAGGTGTCACTTTAACGACGCAGGAGGCTCATGAAGCGGTCCTTGGCCTCCAAAGTGTTCTCTCATGGTAGCGCGCCTCAAGCAGATTCCACGCTTCCCAAATAAACTAACAATAAGGGAAAGAATGGGAAATATACAGCGAATCAAGTTCCACCTCTATTTTCAATAATAAACCTTTGTAATTGACCAAAAAATTACCCCCTTCCCTCAAAATTTGAGGGCTTACGTTTCAAGATGCGTAGAAACCGAATAACGAATACAAAAAAATCCCTTTGTCCACCGTACGCCCTCCGCGATATATCTGCGAAACTACTGGAGCAATTTTTTTTAATTCCCCACAAAAATACTAGTCTATGCAACGATGATCCAAACACCTAGGCGTTGATATCAGCTGGTTATTTTTAAAATAGTGGCCTATTAAATGTGATTTAATCAATAACTAAATTATTTTTGAAGATAGAGAAAAGTATTTGTAGAGTTTTAGGACCTGGAACGAAAAACAAAACAAAAAAACAAACAAACGGAAAAACAATTGAAGCATCGCCTATATATATGCTAAGAGCCGTTTCTTCTAATTAATAAAAATATAATAAAAAAAAAAAAAAAAAAAAAAGTTGATAGAGAATAAAATTGGCTACAATATGAAAAAAAAATCAGGGAACCATAGCAGACATATGGCGTTTTTAAATCAGCCATTATCCTTTGAATTATTGCTTTTCATATTACTTAATTGCCTATCAACAGCTATATTAACAGTTATACCTTAATATTGTTATTTGGAAATAGTAACCCATTGTCTAATAATTTGCAGCGCTTTTTCATTTAATGCAATAATATAGAAAATGTGTGGTACGTGATTTTAAAATCATATAACAATATTTATTTAATTTTATGTAAATAAAGTAATTTTAAAATATGCTTATATATATATATATATTTACTGCTGTCCTTCTTACTTTTACTTTCCTATAAATGAAATAAATAGCAAGGGAAAGTATTGCGATCGTAAAAAATTTCTAATTCTAGTTTACACCGGCTCTACATATTTTAGGATCTCCGAATGACGAGCAAAAATATGGCGGTCTTTATAGTAAGACTTGTTAAAATACGGTAAGGAGCAAAAATCTGGAATTTCATATTTTAGAAGCGGGTATACCTGAAATGTTGCAGAATCATTTTCATTGTAACGTGTCAACCAGAGAATTTTGCACTTGTTATAAACAGCTCTAATGATTTTGATTAAATTCAATTTATTGATAAAATTGAATGAAACTTAATATCATTTAGGTTCTTCTGATTCTGATTTAGATAGTCTGACAGGGCTTAAATGCCTTTTTTTTTCTTTCTATAACGTACATTTAATGTTGTAAATTTCAAAAAATTAACCGTGTCATTTTATTAGCATTGATATAAAACGACTAGTTGAATGAACTTATATGAGAAAGGAGTAAATTTAATTTTTGGGGGGGTTTGAACAATAAAAATAGTAATATAGATGTTTAATATACCGTTAGAAAGCTAAATATTCCTGAAAAATATTAAGTTATATATATATATAATATATAAATCTGTGGGAGGTTAATTAAACTTACTCCCCACTTTATAGGGTCTGCCCCAGGTGGGTCTTCATACCCTAGGGTCGCCCCCCGACTGAAATAACAGAATAAATAATATCCCGTCGGAGTCGGGATTCGAACCCAGGACCCGGAGCACTGTTGACTAGTGCTCTATCCAATAGACCACGCCGCTCCTTGTTTATTTATTTAACGTCACTTTATGCTACTATGGCTAATCGGACGATGCTACAGTGGGAGTCCTACATTTTGCCTATCCAGGTTTTATTAGGATAGGGATCTTTAACGAGTACCTGACATCGCACAGGCTCGGGACCACCTTTTAACGTCCCCTCCGAAGGACGGCGTAACTAAGGATTTTTTACTCCCATTAAAAAATCCTAGGACCGCCTGCGGGTTTGAACCCGTGACCTTTGGCATGGGAGGCTTTTACGCTAGCCACCCAGCTACAAGTGATTCCCCACGCCGCTCCTTAAATTGATAAATAGGACATAAAATTAAGAGATTATTTTGGAGAGAGGGGGCATGGAAATCTCAAGTCCAAGCAAAAGTAGTTGTGATTTGTTTTGAGTATTTGTTAACATGTTTTCACAAAGCTTGCGGCATTTCATGGTAATTTTAATTAACCATAAGATTAAAGTACCGGTCAGATCTATGATTAACTTAATTTTATTGATTTAGGCTTTTCAATTAGCCTATCTTTTTTTCACGCTCTTCTACCTTTGTTATTAAATATATACCTATATACCTATATATATATATATATATATATATATATATATATAGGTATATATATTAAATATATATAATTTACAACTGAATTAAAACAAGTAATGTAAAACTGAAATTTCATATTATATTACATGCCTAAGATTTTACAACTTTTTTCAGAAACAAACCTGAAGAACCACTTTATACTATACATTTAGCACCTTTTTACGATTTTCTCAAAAAAGGCTTTTGATTAAACTTGCTAAATCGATGAAAAATTTAATGAACATTAATATGATATAGGTTCTATTCTGATCAAAACAGCCAGGCAGTGCTTAAATACTTTTTTTTTTTTTTTAATTTTCTTCTTCCACAGTAACTTTAATTTTGAAGGTTCAAAAAAATTAACCTTATTACTTTCACTTGCCTATATACGAAATATATATTTTAAAGGAAAGTATTGTTAAAATTTTTTAATACAGTTTTCAACGGAAATACACGTTTTAGGGTCCACTGAGTACAAATAACCAAGTCCCGAAAAAAGGGATGTGAGCGTGTGTGTGTGTGTGTGTGTGTATGTGGTAAGTCTAGCGCGAAAACTAAAAGAAGTACACAACTGATGTGCTACTTTATACAATTGCATTATGCACCTTTTTAAAATTTTCTTATCAATTTTTTTTATATGGTTGTAAAATTTAATGGACTTTAATATGATGTAAGTTTTATTCTGATTAAAATAGTCTGACAGGTCTTAAATGTTTTGAGTTTTTTTTCAATAAATTTTATAATAAAAATAACCGTATTATCTAGTTACCACTGATGGAAAAAAAGTAAATATATAAGTTGAACGAATTTGATAACAAGCTAAAAGAGAAAAGTGCAAACATATTTTTGATGCAATTTTTGTGTTTTTGAAATTAAGAACAGTAATATACATGTATAATATACCGTTGGAAAGCTAAAGATTTTAGAAAAAATATTATTCTACACACTAGCTTGTAAAGGTTAGTAGAGAGTGGTGAATAGCCGATAAAACTACCTTATTGTTTTAGATAATAATATAATCGATTTTTTGATAAAACACGCGTTTCTATAGAAATCCAATTTAATTAATTCTTTATCAGGTTCACTCATCTCTGACTATATTTAAAAATTCTTATATTGATTTGAACAACGGAGGTAAGTGAAAGTCGTGTGTTGCGTGCACCATATTTTTTTTTATTCTAAAACGGGTTAATATATAAGATAGACGAATTTAATAACCAAATAAAGGAGAAATAAGCAAAATGTTTGAAGTTTTGTTTTTCTTTAACAGTAATTTAGATTTATACAATTTTAGAAAAAATACTTTATTATAAAGAAAGTTGTATAAAGTAATGGAGAGGGATGAAAAAAGGGTAAAATTTTGTGGACAATAATATAATAGTTTATTTAATGAAGCGCATGTTTTTATTGAAACTCGGCCTTTTTTAATTTTTTAACCTTTTTCATCTTTGATTTAATTTAAAAGTTTTTATATTGATTTTATCAACGGGGGTAAGTGAAAATCGTGTGTTGCGCGCACTAGATTTTTACTTACAATCGCCGCCGACACAAATATTTATTTTCTCGTGCTTTTACGTTCTCATGACCCCAGGGAGCATAAATAAACGTAAGTGAGGTCAGTAAATTCCGCCCATGAGGAAGTGGAGCGCACGCGAGGAGTTACAGCATAGTATCATCTCGCTTATTTATATCCTGGATAATCCATCAGTAGAAGAGTAAGCCAAGAGGCTGGTGTTGGTGGTAAATAAGGCGATAAGCAAGGGGCGGATTAGTGAGATTTACCGTTGAGGGTTCTAAGTCAGGGGGTGGCTCAGTACCGGCCTTTTCTATCCCATCCTTCCTTCCGACTCCTTCGCTCTCAGTCAACTCAGTCTCCGCTACCGTTTTTCTCACATCTACGTATTGCTTTTAAAATATTCTACTTTTTTTTCTTCTTTATCATCTTTGTTTCTTTTTTTATCAAATGTAACCCTGAAGTCATCAACGTGTATAACTTCATTTAACTTATATATATTTTTTTTTTTGTATTTATTAAGATATATTACAATTTGTTTCTAAATGAACATTAGTAATAGTGATATGAGACCACATTCACAAAATATATAAAGAAAACAATAATAAAATCAAATTACATAAAATATAATATGTATACAAAAAAACAACAACCTATAATTATGATCAATACAAATAAATGAAATAAAGAAGTAATAAATACATTATCATCATACACACAATCATAACTATATACAAAATTTACAATTTGCTAAAGTAACCCCAGACTGGGCCTTTTCCTCTAATTGTAGAGGGAAAAGCGGAGTCCAAGAGATCCCAGCGCCTCGCTCTCAGCCGCGTCACTAGTGTGAGCCAGTGAAGGCGAACTTATATTAATGAACGAACGAATGAATGAAAAATAGTTTTTATTCTGAGAAATTTCGTCCCCTAAGAATAATTAACAGTGAACTGCAGATGTCCAAATTGTCTGGCTTTATTTGATATATTGTATAATGATCTAGTCAAATAAATTATATAAGGTTAATGTGAATAAAAGACACGCTGCAATTTATTACACAATGGTTTATTATATAGCTGTTGATAGGCAATTAAGTAATATGAAAAGAAATAATTTAAAAAATAATATCATATCACTACTAATAGTTTCAAAAGGCTATATCTCAGCTGGTTGTTAAGCAATTTCGATTATTCTTTTTTCATTTTGTCGAAAATTTAATTCTCTATCAAATTGCACTAAAAGCAAAAATTTTAATTTTTGGTTTTATTTATTTACTAATTAGGAGAAACGGATTTTGTTAATAAACAAATAATGACTGAGTTATGGGCGGGCGTATATATGCGTTTTTTTTCTCTTTTTTATGATTATTCATGGTTTTTTGGAGTAAGAACTCTCATTTTTTTCTATATCTTCGAAAATAACGTAATTACAAGCGTATATGTAGGCAAGATTTTTTTCTAATTCTAAAACTCTATACATATTTTTCTCTATCGTCAAAAATAACAGAGTTATGAGCGTATTTATGTGTAAAATTTCAATTCTTTTCTTTTCTTTTTTATATAATTATTCGCGTTTTTTTGGTTGTAAAACACTGATAAAGTTTTTCTCTATCTTCAAAAAATTGAATTAAATCACGTTTAATCGACCGCCATTTTAAAATAACCAGATGATATCAACGTCTAGGTGTTATGACCATCGTTGCATGGACTAGTATTTTTGAAGCAAATTTAAAAAAAGAAATTGGAACAGTGGTTTCGGAGAAATGCCGAGGACGGCGCACGGTGGACAAACGGATTTTTTTTCGTTATTCGTTATTCGGATGCTACGCATCTTGAAACGTAAGCCCTAAAATTTTGAGGGAGGGGGATAATTTTTTCGGTTGATTGAAAATAATAAACCAATACAAAAAAAAAACAGATAAGAACATCAAATGTGTTTAGTTAAGTTTCTTGCAACCTTGAGTAAGCTCAATCAGGTGTATAGGTTTGGAAATAATAGTTTAAATACGAAATAAAGGAGTCAGCATGTCTTATTTATAATTAACGAAATTATATCGCAAGTGAGTCATACAAATTTAAAATGATCTGGCAGACTACCTTATTATCAAAGAGGATGTCCAATATCTCCACTTTTGATCAATTTGAATAAATATGAACGATAATTCATGAGGATGGGTGTATTGAGAGAATATTAGTGATGTAAAAGCAATATCAATGAAATAAAATATAACGAAGACAATATGTAAAGCCTCTTTGAGAAGAAATATATCGCTTAGAGCTCTGGATTGTAAAGTTAAAGCTCAATCAACAAAAAAATAAAATAAATTGAGAACGACAGAATTTTAATAACTAGATGAATAGTTAGGAATAAATAGAAACTCATGCAAAGGTTACCAATAAAGACAAATTAAGAGTTTTAAACAACAGGGAAAATAAACTCCATTGTTTAAGGGAATAAAGCTTAATTCAAAAAGTCTCTAAGGATAAAAATTATTTTCTAATTTAATAATAAAATTCTCTGTAAAATAGAAGCGAAATATTACTGACTTTGAAAATGGACTCTTGAGATGATGTAGCTAATCAATGATTCATAATCCCTTTAAATATGAAGTGAGAATACTTCCAACAAGAGAAGACCATTATCTCGAGGAAAAAAAATCTGGAACTGTGTCAGATGCACAAAGTGAAAAAATATATAGTTCATCACAGTACCAAAACTGCCCAGTTCCATTGACAAAGTTGTTTTCATTATTTACATAACGTGTAAAAAATAAATATATATATATATATAAATTTAGGGAAGCCGGTGGCTGAGTGGCTAGCGCGCTAGTCTCCCACGCCAGAGTTGTGAGTTCGAGTCCCAGTCCCAGCGAGACTTTTATAAGAATATAATTAAATGGGGACTCACTCACAGCCTCTCTTCCGGGTATGCGAGACCCGTCAGCCTACTGGTGGCAACTCGCAAAAATAGGCGTAAGGAGTAATGACCTTACCCTCAACATTTCATCGAGAAACGTGAGTATATTCTCCCAGGAGTCTATACCACGCGGCCAAGGGCCTACACGGCCTGTCGCGCCAGAGAAATATATAAATTTATATATAGTTGTGTGTGTATCTATAAAATGTTAAGAGTTTTACCATTTATTTTAAGCTAATGTATTTTAAATATACGTCTCCTCGAAAAAGAGAGGTCTGGAAAAAAATATCTTTAAACTACTATTTGGACTTAAGGAACTTAGAAAGTGTAAATTAATTAAAATGTAAACAAAAAATCTATAAACCCGAACATAAAAATCTGGTGAGCGCAACACACGACTTTCACTTACCTCCGTTATTCGCATCAATTAAGGATTTTTTAAACAATTTTAGAAAGGAAAATAAATCGCTAAAGAATTATTTACATTGGATTTTAATAGATACATGTGTTTTATTAAATAACCTATTATATTATTATCTATGACAATCACTTTCCGTTAACTTTTACCATAGTATGTATAAAAAATATTTTTTCTAAAATCTTTAGCATTCCAATGGTATTTTATACATGTATATTACTGTTCTTAAGAGCAAAAACAAAAAATTTCATTTATAATTTTTTTTGAAGCTATATCGTTTAGTAGGATATCGAATTCGTTCAACTTATATATTTACCGGTTTTTTAGCAATGTCAATTTAATAATAAATACAAAATTAAAGGTACTTTAGCAGAAGAAATTTTGAAATACCGGCATTTAAGCCCTGTCACACTTTTTCCATCAGAATGAAATTTAGATGATATCAAAGCCCATTCAATTTTATATCCATACAGCGAGTTTAATCCAAATCGTTTGAGCCGTTTTTGAGAAAATCGAAAAATGGTGGAAAATGCATGGTATAAAGTGTCTCTTCTGGTTAGCTGATTTTGATGGAAAAGGTACTGTAACTTCCCGGAAGTATAGTTGTCTTAAATATTAAATTTCAGTTGCGTACTATTTTTTGTGCTTGACACCACACTTACAGACATTTTCGCAGGACTCAGAGGACCCTAAAACGTATTCGGATTTGAAAATTTCCACGATCGCAATACTTTGCCTTACTATATATTTTATATATAGGTGAGTGAAAGTAAAAAGGAACATTGAAAAATAGATGAAATTTAAATATTGGGTGATTTAGGACTTAAGTGCAAGACTAAAAAGAAATTTGAAGAAATTTATTGGGTTTTTAACCTCTGCCTTACAGGAAGCAGGTATACTTCTACGGCGCACTTGAACCAGTGTAACACGCTAACTTCATATATCAAGGTTGAAGAATGAGGCTCACTTCTGGCCTTTTAGACTCCCGACATAACGTTTGTTCTCCCCGGTCTTTCTGGATTACTCCTAGGGCTCTTGAACCAGACCTAGGATACCTTTTACGTAAACCGAAAATAACTACATATGTAATGACGTAAGAGGAGGATCGCAGTGAGGAGGAAAGGAAAAGTGTGAAAGCAGCAATAATGTCTCCAGGTCGACGATTCCCATGGTCGTGGCGTCATGGACATGTGATAGAGAAAACGTTTCCTCATCAATAGCAATAGCGTATTCCTTACCGCTATACTTGGTCTGTATAATCGAAACTTGTGAACAAATTTAAATGAAAAAAAAAATTGATACAGTATCTTCTTGTTACACTGAACATGAAGAGACCAGAGTATCCGTAGTTCGTCGTTATTGGAAATTTTAAAATAATTTGTTGTTTTGATTAATCTTTTACCCCCACTTTTATTCTTCTGTGGCTAATCAAATAATGATAAAATCCATTCTAACATATTTTAATATATGTGGTATATATTTAGTATCTTTGCTAATACTGGTCATTTCTGGATCATTTTTTTTATGTAATTATTATTTATAATCTTTCAAATAAGTACTTTTAATTTTTCAGTAGTTGTATAGTTTTTGAGTTATTCGAAAAATAATTTCATTTAAGGGTTCAGAAAAAAACTTCAGTCTTAGTTCAAATTTAGTCAGAGAAACTTCTATTAAAAATGTCAGCCTCGCAGCCATTGCCATTTTTGAGATACATAAATGAGCGAATGCTAATTTTTTTATTCATTTAACCAGACTTTATGCTAATGTGGTTAATCGGACGATGCTACAGTAAATAAAACTGCAAATTAGGAAGACAAATATGATGAAATTTCTTCTATGACTCGCATTATCTGAGCGACATCTATAGCCCTTTCGATAGAAACAAAAATATGAGTGTTTGTCTATAGTAATTTTTGTTTGTTTATTTATTTAACGTCCCTTTATACTGCTCTGGCAATCGGACGATGCTAAAGTGAGAGTCCTAAATTTTGCCTACCCAGGCCTAATTAGGATAGGGATATTTCCGAGTACATAGTACATAGCACAGGCTCGGGACCGCCTTTTAACGTCCCTTCCCAAGGACGGCATAACTAAGGATTTTTTACTCCTATGAGTTTGAACCCATGATCTTGGGCATAGAAGGCTGTTCTAGCTACTAGTCTACATGTGACCCCTCGTTACAATTGTTATACATCGAAAATTATGGTCTAATAAAAAAAAAAAAAAAAAAAAAAAAAAAAAAAAGCATGAAGAGGCTTGGGCTCAGTACGTATAGAAATTCGTACTTTTTCTAGGCCAACGTCCGAGCAATGAGGTGATTAGGCTGAGATCACGCTCAGCCGCCAGGTTGTTTCCCCAATTTGGGGTAACCACTTTAAAGAGGCTGGGTTTGCACAAGGAGGCTCTCCATACTTTAGGGTCGCCCCTCCCCCTTCTCGGGCCAAGAGGGAGGGTGTGGGAAAGGGATTAATTCCAGATTTAATTGTCAACGGCTTCAAGGCGCGAGCTCGAAATAATTTTATCTTTAAATTCGCTTATCTGGTTAATGGGCAGTGCGCAAACGGTTAACACAGCGTTAACCCGCTCAGTTACCGGGTACCTGCCGTATTATCGAACGCTATTTGACCCATAACTGTTGGATATTCACTTTCTGGTTTATCTGAAAGTCTATCTAGAAATTTAGTAATCAGTTGGTGAGAGATCCGGATAATCCGATAGACAGAATAGGATGGTTATTTTGGCAAAGAATTGATGCTCTAATTTCAAAACGCCGACTTTTTTGGTTATCATTAACTGAATTGGGAACACAGGTTAGGAATTTTGCACCTTTTTAATCGTCTTTAAATGGTCATCGACGTTAGATTTCCTTACATCCAGTTTCCCTGCAAGATCTTGAACAGTTACTCGAGGATTTTCTTCCTCCAGAACACCTTAATAGAACAGCTAGCAGATCATCATTATCAACTTTAACCAGACTCGCAGAACTTTGACAACAAGGGGAGCCTATTTACAAGATAGATATTCCTGGCTCAAGTCTCTCTTTTTCTCTCTGAATTTTTGAACCACTATTGAACGATGCTCTCACTCTAAAACTTGGTTCGGCCCACACTTCATTGATGTTCTTGTTCGTTCGGATTCCGTTTCGGCCGATTCTGACTTATAAAATAAAATAATACGAAAATAATTGCTTTGGTCTTCAGATTTAAGTAAATACTGAATTATTTCCAATCAGCGAAATGCTCCCGAGGTAAACAAACATTTTCTTTTATTTTGTTGTCCAGAAAGTTCGTAGAGAAATACGGAAAAAAACTGGAACGAAAAAGATGGAAATCCGAAGGAGCAATGTCAGGAGAGTACGGTAAAACTTAATAAGCTTAATAACTTTTGCTGAGTCCTTAAAGACACAAGAGGCTTACCGTTGTCTTGGTGGAATAGCACTCCTTTTCGATTTGCTAACTCTGGCCCTTTCTCTTCAATTGCTGCCTTCAATCGATCTAACTGAGTGCAGTAAAAGTCCGTATTTATAGTTTGGTTTTGTGGAAGGAGCTCAAAATGTAGGGTTCTCTTCCAATCCTATCAATTACTGAGCATCACCTTTCTTGGATGTATGCCCGGCCTTTGGTGTGAAAAGAACTGAATCGTCACTCATGTTGGTTTGCGATAAACCACACTACTGAGCCTTAATTAAGACGAATTCAGTGTGTAAACACAGTTAATTCCATGAGGATTAAAGACATATAAATAAACATTAGGTTTGTGATTAATATTTAGTAGAAAGGTAAATTATATTTTCAAAATCTCTACGAACTTTTCAGACAACCCAATATAAAAGGATTAATATTGTTGGAACTCATAGAAATAATTAGTCCAGAAAACGTTAACAGTTTATTTACAGGGAAGAATTGAAAAAAAAAAATCAAAAAAGTTTTTCAGAAAACCCAATGCAGTAACCTAAGCAAAGAAAACATAATAATGATTGTAGTGATACAGACTATTTTTTAAGATCTAAGATAACTCCTATGAATAGACTCACATCACAATCCATGAGAAGTATCTTGGGTTCAATAGGGTCCGTATTGTTTTGTTTTTTTACCTGGTATTACCAAGTTTCACACGTTCAGGCTGGATTAGTATTGGCTTATGAATTTTAGTTCGCTAAAGATTTAAAATGTCAAGTACACTCGGCCATTACGGTCTAAAATATTAATGATATATCGCTTGCTGAATGAGGTATGAATTAGAAATTCAGATAACTTCATTTTCGTTACTCATTATTAATAGACATTTATATTCGTTGTAACTTGTTTCATTTTTTTCATAAAATAAAATTTTGAACGACAAAGAATAACTCTCCTGCAGAGAAACCGAAGAAGCACATAAAAATTCTATTGCCTACAATAGTAGACTTGCAATGAAAAACCTACTAGGGAATAGATTCCTTTGTAGCGTCCCTAGACCAACCATTGCGAATGGGTCTATTGATATTTCTTGCGTGAACTAATGGAGTAATGTGGAGAAGATAGAGCTGTCCAAAACTTTCTCTAACAGTCTAAGGGTTTCTTCCCTGTTCGAAAATTCGAAATATCTGTGACAAATTTTTGAATTTTCAAAAGATAAAAATAAGGTATTTATAAAGAAAACGGTTTAGTATAACTAATACTTTTTATCGGTGGAAGAAATATAGTTATAATAATTAGACCATCCATTTATCTATATCCATTTATTATTACCATTATTTGTGCTTTTGCCGACAAAAAAGCATTGCTAAAATTCCACCAAAACACACTTATGGCATATTTTTTTATGCAAAACTCCGTTAGTCCTACCAGAGACATCATGGTAGGACTACAAGATGAAAAGCTGGACACAAAAAGTGTGCTTACTGACATTAAACATGGTACGTGGTCACGAATTTATTCCAATGATATAACTATACCTATACAACTATAACTATACCTTGTTTCCTATATCTATTATATCTACTATATCTATTATATATACTTCTTTCCTCTATTATCTTCCTAAGCTTTGACTACGGCTGACTGGTGTACCGGAGATTATTTATTTATTTATTTGTAACATAAAGGCTTTTCAACCATAGAGGTTAAAAACCGTACCGGAGATTAACTGATGAACTTGAAATACGATTAAAACGACTTATGAATATAGGATTTCTTATCGGAGCTCGTAGACGTGACCCTATTTCAGACTATTAAACTAACTTTTTTTTTGTTTTATTTGAACATATTTATTGATATTTACAACTGTATTATGACATACAACAAGTAAATGTGATGGACATAGTAAACTGACATGAAATACATGAAGAGACGCCACCCATTGGCAGCACTCAAAAAATATTTTAAACTAGAAGATCTCGGGGCCATCTTCTTTTTAGACGCCTAGGAGGATTATCAGGAATCGAAGAGGATGATAGGATAGAAACTAGTTTTGAGTGGAAATGGAGTTTCTCTTGGAATGATTGATATCTGGTGCGGGCAAATTCAGTAACATATGGGAGCGTTAAGGATTTTATGAAGGATTTTGGATTGTAAGGATTGGATACGAGAAGAATTTGATGGTTTAGTAGAGCCCCATAGCTCTATTATACTAACTTAAAATGGCTATATCCATCTGTACGACTACAATATTTCCTTGGTTCTTACCTATTCCAAACATTACAAAAAATAGAAAACCTTCTTACATAACTGAGCTCCTCACCCTCCGCTCTGATATCCATTCGTTAAATACTAGAACCCAATCAATCAATATTTATACCCCCATCACATAAAACTGCACCCTTTCACAAATCGTTTTTCGTTCATTCCTCATCCTTCTGGAATTCGCTGCCCATCTCTATTCGTGAAGCCACCTCTCTCTCTTCCTTTAAACATCAACTCTTCCACTACCTACTTGCATCTCAATCTTCCGTTCCAATGTAAAGTATAGGTTTATATAGTATGAATTTGCAAATATCTATAGATATAATGAATATTTTGTCTTTCATATATATATATATATATATATATATATATATATATATATATATATATATATTCTTCAAGTAACCAGATTACATTCTTTAAGTAACCAGGCCATAAGGATTTATTTTTGTTCATTGTTCGTGTTTCTAAGGAGACTTGATCCCAGAATATATTTTTATTTTTTTTTGTTTCATTTCATTTTATACCTACTTTAAAGGAAGTAGGCTATTTAAGACTTCTTTCAAACAAAAGACTGACATGGAACACCAACATTGGGCCTAAGAGAAAACAACTTAACAAACAATCCATGTTACTCACTAAAAATTAGCCTCCAATGAAAAAATTATTACATACAAAGTTAACCTATTATGGCCATAAGGGATAGAGGTATAGGACTTTGCCGAAAAACGTCGTTTATGCAGCAATGTGAATAATGAATCACTCCACAAGAACTTTGACTTTCTCACACTTTCGGATACTGCAATTAATTATTATAAAAATTTCCTCGATAGACAGACTCACAACTTTGGCAGAGGCACTTAAAACCACTACGAATCCAAATAACCTTCCCAAACAACCTTTGAGGCTGTTCCCTATTAATTTCCTGATATAACAAACAGTTTGTTTTTACAGATGGAAAATTACAGTATTATCATAACTTTACAATATTTAATCAATAAATAATATTTAATATTTAAGAAAAAAACAAAACAACCTGTACCTTGAAAACAACCCCTTTATGGGTACATATTCTATTCTGTTTCAAAGCCAACGACCGTACAATGAGGTGATTACGGGATGATATCACCATTTTTTTCGCATTTTTAGGGTATCTACTTTATAGAGGCTGGGTCTGCCCCACGAGGGTCTCCATACCCTGGGGTCGCCCCACGGCTGAAATAAATAATATAATAGAATAATAGAATAAATAATATTCTCTCACCGCCTAATCATTATCATCAGGCCTAATCACTACCTTACGCGGCCGTTGGCCCAAAAACAGTAAGAGTGTCTATTTATACTAAACCCAAGACCCTACGAAGGTTGTAGAGGTGGAGGTTTAATTTAGAAAAATTTTATTAATTTTATTATCTAGTTTTCTTTACTTATTAGATAGTTTGTAATAAAGTATTAAAGAAACGATGAAATATTACTTTTATATCTCTATTCTTTAAGCTATCATGATGAATAAACATTCTTTATTTACCTAAGGAAGAAAAGGTCACCGTTTCATCAGTAGTAATATAAATAATCACAACCACAATGTTGACATTCAATACGGCTAAAAGGGTACTATCGTTATGCTAAATTGGATAATGTTCAAGTCTTACGATTGTTCCTTTCGATTTGCAATCAGAAGAACATGGAAAGCAGTTTGACCCATTCTCAAAGACCTCCCTCCTGATTAGTATTTTGTCATTTCCCGGAATAATGGGCTATTATTACTATTATTTTGATGCGGGTGTGTTCTGGAAACTTCCTCCTGGCTTTCACTAACCATTTTTTCGTCCAATGCTGCTGGCTTTATGTAATTCAATAGGGAGAATGATTGGGACAAGTTATAAACAGTTACAAAGAAACGATAGAAGAAAATAGGAACGAGACTTCAGTTGTTATTACTTCTTATAAATGATTCGAAACATAATTACACCAGTGATTCCCAACTAGTTTTCCGCGGATCCCTGAGGGCCTGCAGACGTTGTCCAGATGGTTCGCGGGATGTCATTGGGAAATAATTTTAAAATACTTAGGCGTAAAATATTTGTGGATCCTTGGCTTTGGATCAGACATGTTCAAAACAGAATTAAACATTTTAAGTGATATAATTGCTTGTAATTTCTGACGAGTGGCTGCTTCTACAAAATCACAATCTTAAATATTTTTAAATTAGGCTCTTAAGGAACAGATGTAACTTCGCCTAAGATAATGAGCAACATTTGATTTATTAATTAGTATTTGATAAAATATCTATCTTGGTTTAGTTTTAAATTTTAGTAATTTAATGTTTCGCGGATTGAAGTAAACCCCTATAGTCTGGTTTATTTATTATTTTTTTTTTTTTTTACCCTAGACAATTTCTGGTATACCAAGTTTCCGTAGCAGTGGTATTTCACATAAAATGTGTCTGATAAGGTATACTGGACTAGAAATCTAAATAAATGTTCATCTAACATTTAGGATTTTGTTTTTATTTTAGCCCTTTTGGCTTGGCTTGACCGGTGAACATTGGACGAGTCTGTGCAGGCGAAGTTTTGGTGTATCGGCATCGAACCTTCGGGTTCGGTAAACTATTATTATTTATTATTATCTTTAGCCCTTTTACTTGTTGTATATATTGTATAGACAGTTATAAAAATCAATAAAAATATATTTTAAATAAAAAGAATTTAGATTTCTAGAATTTTGGGTTCTTGCCTGTAAATTCTACAGTTCTTGACTGTATGAAGGATTCCGCAAATTTGTTAGTTGGGAACCACTGAATTACGCTATGGAGATTGATACTGAATGATAAAGAAAATTCTAATAGAATATTATAATATTATATTATAATAGGATTCTATTCCCAAATAAGGAATATCAAAATTTATTTTTAAATGGACTTTTTTTTCCAAGTTTTTAAGTGCCCCTATCTACTCCAACATGACGGATTCTAACCATAGAAATTTTAAGAATTTCATGGTTATTTTGATGTACAGTTATCAAAACTGAATGGCTTTAGAAATAGTTAAAATCCGGAAGCCTGATAATTATGGAAGGAATGGCAAACCGTAATAAACGGTCAGGAATTGATTCCCATTTGTTTTATGTATGATTTCGGTGATTCCTAAAGTAAATGAGTAGAATGCAATTTTTATGGTTTCTCTTATGTACACTGTACAATGTACACTGTCTTGCTATAGTTTAACTCTTAAATATAAATATAGCGAATTTCACTTTATTGCAAACCTATAAATTTTACATCAGAAATCACTCCTCCCATAGCTATTGGGTTGTCCGGAAAATAATTTTATTTTAGATTGCAGAATTCTAGATTTTACATTCCCCTTCCCCCATTAAATAAAATATTCATATATCCTTAATTTTTTATTTATATGAATGACTGCTTGGAAATAATTCAGTCTTTCAAAAATTTCAAAGTGGTTTACATATAATTTTATTTTACTAGTTAAACTCCACCGGAACGGGGCCCAAAGATACCAGGAAGATTGATGACAGATGTATCAGTGAAACCACCGTTCAACAGTGGTTAAATAATACAACCTGCTAGAGCTTCTTTCTTAGATGGAAATGTTCTGCGAGCTTTGGCGAATAATAAAAACCCAGAACAATTGTTCGAACACTTGCAGGGAAACTCTATATTAGCAAATCAACTGCCAATCACCGCCTCAATGCGATTTCTCATGTGAAAAAACTTGAAAGTATAGTTCGCCAATGATAGACGACCTTCAAAGAATCAACGCTAGGAACTTTGTTTATTACTTCTTTGCCGAAACAACAAGATCCACTTCTGTCCACTCGTTGTTGTTTGTTTAACGTCACTTTATGTTGCTACAGTGGGAATCCTAAATCTTGTCTATCCAGGTTTTATTAGGATAGGGATCTTTAAGGAGTGGCTGTCATAGAACAGGCTCGGGACCACCTTTTTACGTCCCCTCTGAAGGACGGCATAACTAAGAATAAACTAATAGAGATTGTTTTGATGGATAAAAACAGGTATCTATATATTTTTTTACATTATCTAAAAACCGATATCCTGAATTATTTTCCCGTCTATGTAATTAAGTATAAACAAAGCTAAGTTACCAGGACCTTTCCTAGATTAGAAACCATCCGTTTGTATTGTAAACTATACTGTAAGATAGTTGCATTCTGGATTTGAATCTAGATAATAGCTTAGTGAAGGTTAGAAAGGAAACGGAAACACAGCGGACAAAAGCAAATGCTGCGAAGAGGAATGGACTTAACAAGCTGCCCTTGTAGCACACCACACGCGGAGGCAGTGGCACTGAGTGAGCCGCCTTTGTTATGCCGGCTCTCTCGCGGACCCTGATTAAGAGCAGATTACATGCCCATCCATCATCCCACACCCCCTCACTCTTAGAATGTCCTCATCTCAACTTCGCGGACGTTTCGCCTTTTCTCATCTTCACTTTTGCCGATAGCTTTCTATCGCAATCCTCTACTTACACATAGCCTTGTCACCTACTTATTTCCTGCCAAAAGAAAATATTTTATATGTCTGGCTGAGAAAGCAAAAAATAATTAATTAAAGAATTTTGAAAAAATATAGAATGTAGACCAACAAAAAGGAAACAAAAATATCCCCTAAAAAATATAGTAGTTTTGATGATAATTAAACACTAAACTAAAAGAAATAAATTAATCCACAAAGCTAAAATTTGAATTTGGAGAATACGAATAGGTAGATAAGATGATAAGATTGTTCCAGGGCGGACAAGAAAGGTTATATGATAAGTAAAAAAAATGAAGATTTCAATTCAAAGATTCAATTAAAAAAAGACCTAAGATACATAATGAAAATTTAATGCCATCTAACAGTTACAAGAATGTCCATATTATTTGCCACAGATCAACCAAATAGAACTCATCCCAGATATATCGCTAATCCTAGGAAATAATGAGGATTCAATTAAATTACTTTATGAATTTCTTAAGAAAAAATCTTTAATGACGGAATTATAAAATTTAGCTTATTCTTATTTGTATATTATTTTTTTTATTGTATTAAATTTTATTATTATTATTTTATTCTTTATTATTATTATTATTATTCCCTGGCGGCTGAGCGTGATTAAGGCCTAATCACCTCATTCCACTGCCGTTGGCCTAGAAACAGTACGAATCTCTATATGTACTGAGCCCAAGACCCTTCATGGGTTGTAGTGGTACAGGTTTTTTTTTTATTTATTTTTTTTTATTTTATTCTTTATTTTTTCTATTATTATTTTTTTTTTATTTTATTTTATTATTATTTTTTTTTACTTTTGCTCTATTATTGTTGTTTTGTTCCTTTTAAACGCTTTTCATATATATTTCCTACTCTGTTTCTGTTCCTTTTACAATTCTTGTAAATTTATCTCTTTATATATATACTTAATAATACTGATAATAAATAAATTCTTTATTAATTTGAGACATGTTCCTTTAAAATAAAATATACAGAATGTACAAAAAGGGCTTTAGAGTCTTGGAGTCAATTAAATACATATAAATAAGTTAATAATCACTGGTTTAAAATATACGTATTAAAATGAGAAGAAAACAAAAAGTAAATAAAAAGCTTATTTATAATTTTATTGAGCCTGGATAAGTGATTAAATATGCGGGATTTGAAGGTAGAAAGAGAATTGGAGTGACGCATGGAAGGAGGGATAGAATTCCATAGGATGGAGGATCGGATAAGAAAGGATCTGTCGAAATGTGCAGTTCGATGGGCCTGGAGCGTGTACAACGGGGATGGACAGAGGATTTCAATTGTAGGTCAAAAATGTATGATAGACGGCGGGCTTGGATAACTTGGTAAAGGAATGACGCAAGGAAAAAAACTTAGTGTTTGCTTTTATTATTATTATTTCTTCAATAGATAAAATGTAGAGAGAAAAAAAAATGGCCATTATTAAACCAAATAAGTTTTTTTTTTTTAACTTGACAATATTATGAGATGTTTTTATTAATTGACTAAAAAATTCTGAAGATGAGGCATTATTAGCCCCGAAACGACAATTATGAAGTATGAAAAATAAACGAATGTTAATTAAAAGAAGAGATTGTTCCAAAATAACCTAACTATAACAGTTAAAATGGTTCACTTATATTTTAAGTATTACTTTTTCAAAAGCTTGCGCTGAAATATTTTGAGACTTTGAGTAAGTGTCAAAGTCAAGGTATTTAATGAGCAATAGAAAGTACTATTAAGTTGTCGTACAATTAACAACTAATACGTGTTAATCAGGATGAAGTTTTATTACAGATTGCAAGTCTAGTACTTATGAAATCGACCTTTGTATTTAATATTATGGGTATGAAATAACATATCTGAAATGGCTTAACACGTTCTCTTTCCATCCAATAAGTTTTAGATTGAAGAAATATTTAAGTTGAATATACTATTAATTTTCTTTGGTTTTTTACTCTCATAGATGTGTCCCCAAGCTCAAGTAAACCAATTTTAATCGAGCGCTAATGACCTAGATGTTTTGCGCCTTAAACATAAAAACAAACAAACAAACCAATTTCAAGACAAGTAACTAGGTGTGAGCTTCGGAGGATCGTTTAGAGTGGAAGCGAGTAGTCTAGGAGGCCAAGGTCCTTCGTGTACTATACTACCACAGAAGAACAAATCTTACACAAACATTTTATGGTCAAAACTTGAGAATTCCGTATTAATACCAAATTGATCACCGATATCAAGACCTTTAATTTTAACAGGTAACTGACACTTCACATAACTGGGTCTTTAGGATCCAACCGGTTAAGTAATAACTATTGACTGTGACGACACGTGTCACAGTTGGTTGTAACTTCCCACCGGTAAGAATATCCGAGGAAGTAATAGTTTATAGCGGAATTAGGAACCAGCAGACTGTGTTAGTGTGATAGCGAACTCTGTGTGTTATGTCAGCAGCAACGAATGCTAGGGAAATATCTACCATGGTAATCCATTTTTTTTTTTTTTTTTTAATATGGGTTTAGTGAATTATTATTTATCGAAATAATATCTTAATTATCGATTATCAGGAATCGAAAAGGATAGCAAGGAATGATATATTATTTTTTATTTTAATAATATATATATGGGTCAATCCATTCGAAATCGTCCAGTCTTTGCTGCTAGCTATTCTTGATTTTCGTGATTTTTTTACCACTATCCTATCTATCCTTTCGTAAATATAAAACCATAGATAAATAAAAAATTCTGGCCAATACTTTTAGTGTTGCAGCCGTTTTAAGCTTCACGGGAGAAAACAAGTTAAGGGAAAATCTTTCTAATTCCTGTAATTTTTTAGATATCAATACAACAACTAACAATAAGATAAGGACATGCTTTGTATTTTTGTCAGCAAAACTCATTACCTAAATAGTGAAGAAAGTTGTAGTCGAAAATGAATAAAAAACGAGATTTTTAACGAGATAAAAGTACATAAAATACTCACTTTTAATTATTCTTTCTTGTATAGCTTAGTCTTAGTCCTACTTGCTGCGTGAAAAAATATGAAACTAATACAGATTACCTATCTATAAGATGTGTTTAAGTGGTATAAATTTGGCCTTTGAGAGAAAGCTGGTTTCGGAGTTGTAAAATTCTCATAATACTTGAAAGAACGTTTTCTTTAAAAAATATTAATTTATGGTAATTTTTCATGTTTAAGAACTAAACAAAAACTAGAATGATGATGGGAGTATTTTAAATAATTTTGGTCCTTACAACATATTACCTAAGCAGGCAAGAAAGTGATTTTAAAAAATTACGAAAAATTACATCAACTGAAACCTTTGGCACGGTATGACAAGGGAGGTTAGAAATGATTTTTAAGCCTTTTTTTTTTTTTTTTTTTTTTTTTTTTTTTTTTTTTTTTTTTGTGAAATAGCCTTATCATTGCACTACTTGTTTTAGAAATTTTGATCGTGTAAGCTATATCATTTTTTCAAAGAAGGATTATTCAGTAATATTTATAGTAAAATACCTAAAAAAGGAATGAGTGAAAAATGATGAAACTCATACAGATTATATCTCTTATATAATAAGTACAATACGATAAAATTTAGTTGCTGAGATCCAGTTTGTTTTTTAAATATAATACATCAAATATTACTAGAATTGTCAGAGTGGCCCTCATCTCATTAACCGACTATATGAAAAACCAAACTAATAACACCAGAACTAGTAGAGTCTTAGCCACTAAATTTTATCCTATATACAGAGACTCAACTGGTTCTAGTGTTATTAATTTGGTTTGTCATATAAATTGGTTTGTCACATAAGTAGTATTTGATGTATTATATTTCAAAAACAAACTGGGTCTCAGCCACTAAATTTTATTCTTTCGTACAAGTACAAGTGGCTACAAGCCTCACAATTTAAAAATGCTGTGCTATTACACCAATTACATGTTACTCTTAAGAAATATAAACTAATAATGGATTAGAGAGGGAACGGAGTTTTTCATGAAAATAATAGTATTGTACCTGGTTTGGGCGAAATCAGCAACATACAGATCATTAAGATCACGGTGGGTAAGTTTCTTCCTGAGAAAGTAAGGAGCATTAAGAATTTTACGAAGGATTTTGGATTGTAAAGATTGAATACGAGAATTCGATGGTTTAGTAGAGTACCAAAGCTCAAATCCATAAGAATATGTAGAAAATAATATAAATGTTTTAGGTTGTAAAAAAATAATGTGCTTCTGTGAAAAGATCTTCTCATTTATAAAACACATCATCTCTCCTAAAACTCCATCCGAGCCTTATATTAGTCAAGTAAATGTGTCTTTCGTAATTAAATAGATGATTAGAGCGTTAGTCTAGTAGGTTTTGAAGTAGCCTAAATCGGCGAACGGAAAATTAAAAATAATTTTTAAATTTTAAAGTTCAATAAAATTAAATTCCTACAAGACTTTTTTTCAGAGAGCCTGGAACCCAATACTGCTTAGCAAACATTACCAAATCCTCTACCGTACTTATTTCCTACCTTATTTCAACAACCTACAAAGTTAATCTTAATCATTCCTACTCATCCGTAGTTTCTCTGTCTCAGACCCAGTGCCTTTGGGAAGTACAAATATATTAGGTCCCATCGCCTAGATGGTTTACGCATTTGATATTCCAACCCATGCTAGCTAGAACTATCTCCACAATTTACGCAGATGTTACGTGCTGTTCTAGAATAATGAACCCACACCTACTTGACATCATTCATAATCCTATTTGAATAATATCTATTTGAAGGTGCGAGACTGAGGTTGGAGAACCTAATAAATTATCAAAAACTTCTCGTATGTAATCCGAATTAAATTTTGATAAATACATTTTTCAAAATGTTACCTATATAATCAATTAATTACATTATATTTATTTTAAGGATCAATCCATTGCGCGATTTCAAGTCCAATTTTAGTTGAATTTGGCGATCAACATTTTAGATTTTCGTGATTTTTTTATCACTAATTTAAAAAATAAAAATAAAAATAATACAAAAAAATATTTTTAAAAAGTATTCATTTTTTGCAGTTCCAAATTAAAAATTGTAATATTAAAAATAAAATTCCATAAGGAAAAATAAGTACGCTGTATAAGAAACCGAATTAAGTTGGGAAACAAAGTATCTCTCTCTCAAATCAAAACCATGGATAAAACATTTTTCTGGTTAATACTTTTAGTTTTGCAATTATTCCATATTAGTTTCGCGGTTGGAATAATTTTTTGGCAAATCTCTCTAACTCAGATATTTTTTTCAGACAAAAATTCATAAGAAAAACTAAGAATAAGATAAGAATGAGCTTCACCTTTTTCTCCTCAAAACACATCACCTAATTAGGGAAAAAGTTGCTAAAAAAATATAAAATTGACAAATAAAGAGACATTTAGCGAAGTGAAAGTTTATAAAAAAAAAAAATCTGGAGCGGGCAACACACGACTTTTACTTAGCTCCGTTTCAGAATCGATTAAAGAAGAATAGATAAAAATGAGTGAAACCATTAAAGAATTAGTTAAATGGAATTTCTATAGAAACATGTGTTTTATTAAAAAATTTATTATAATATTATCTAAAATAATCACTTAGTTTTATCGGCTTTTATTACTATCTATTAACTTTTAAAAGCTTGTTTATGAGATAATATTTTTTCTAAAATCTTTAGCTTTCCAACGGTATATTATACATGTATATTACTGTTCTTAAGTTAAAAAACAAAAATTTGCATTAAAAAAATATTTTTTCAGTTTTTTCCTTTAGATGGGTATCGAATTCATTCAATTTATATATTTACCTGTTTCTCATCAGTGGCAACAAGATAATATAGTTTTTTTTTTAGAATCAACAAAAATAAAGGCACTTTAGAAGAAGAAAATATAAAATATCGGCATTTAAGCCCTGTCAGACCATTTTAATCCGAATGAAATCTACATGATATTAAAACCTATTGAATTTTACATCGATATGGCTAGGATATTTTATCAAAATCGTCGGAACCATTTTGAGAAAATCATAAAAAGGTGCGATATGCATGGTATAAAGTGGCTCTTCTTGTAAGCCGATTTTGATGACGAAGTTTTGGTAACATCTCGGACGTATGGTTGTCTTAAATATGAAATTTCAGTTACAGAGGAGTTTTCGTTTCAACCCGGGAGTTACCACACACTTACACAGATGGAACGCCTCATCTTCTGGAAGATGGACCTACCGCCTCATTCCCGATATATCGACATGGATATCCCGAAAACACGGAACTGTAGATTATTATCTCACTCAACTACTTACTGGGCATGGTTGCTTCAGGGCCTAATTAGCCCGATTCAAAATAGAGGATATCTCATCGTGCCCATCCTGTGATCCCCTGGAACAAACAGTGGGACATACATTCTCCTCTTGTTCAGGATTCATTCGAGAAAAGTCCGAGCTAGACACTAAATTAGGAACGTAATTGTCACCAGAAAATGTAGTCGCTTCGATGATGACCAGCCAGGAGAGTTGGAGCGCTGTAGCTGATTGTGCAGCACAAATTGGCAAAAGACTCAGAGAACAGAAGCACGAAAGGAGAGGCAGGGCATTGGCCTAGCCCAAATAGGATGTCCAGGAAAGAAACAGGCATTTAGCCCTTCTGCCCCCGCAAAAAAAAAAAACAGACCTTTTTGCGGGACTTGGTTATTTGGTCTCAGGGAACCCTAAAACGCGCATTTCCTTCGAAAACTGGAATTCGAATATTTTCACGATCGCAATATTTTTCCTTACTATCTATATATAGTAAGTGAAAGTAAAAAGAGGCTCAAATTTATTGTTTCTTATATAGCTTAGTCTTATATATATATATATATATATATATATATATATATATATATATATATATATATATATATATATATACACCTATATATGCATGCTTAGACTTGGAAATAAATAAATAAAAATCTAATGTTGAAATTAAAAACTCTAAATAATCTTGTGCGTGTTAAGATGATCCTTGAAGCTAAAAAACGTGGGAAGGTGAGAAACTGTTATCGCGGAAATGGCTTTAAAACAGGTTTGAGTAGGCCTTCCTCCTGCTTATAATGAAAGTCCAAGGTTAAATCCTTATAAATTTCAGTATCTGAAGAACCTTAAACCGTATACTCAGCACCAGGAAATATATGCAAGTTGGGAACTTGTATTATTACTTCGTTTACTTTAAAACTCAACTGTAACCAAACTATAAATTAATTGTAACATACGTAATAACACACTGAAAAATATATCTAGCGTGTACGTACTTTAAACTATTGGATAGACCAAACTCAAATGCTTTATCACTTTCCATTCAGGAAGTTAGAAATGTAGAAGAAAAAAAAAGTTTTCTGAAACTAAGGATCCTAAGAAAAAAATTACATTTCATATTATTTATCGCTATTATATTTAACTAAGACACAAGGGAAATAAAAAATAAAAATAAATTAATACTTTAAAAAATCAGTATATATGTACGTGGAACAAAAAAAGTGTTTGAACTTTTAGTGACAATATAATTAAATAAAATCTAAAGCTAATGATTTAAAAAAAAATTAAAAAAAAAAAAAAGAGAATTGTAAACAAGAAAGTAGAAATAACATATAAATGCAAGTGAAAAAGTAAAACTATTAATTACAATCTAATTAAAACGTAAGAGTTAATATTTTTATTGTCAGGGAGCACTATTTGGGGAAGTGAAGAGGTACTGAAAAAGATGATATTTAAATAAAGAAAGAGAGGGAGCATGGCGGATGTTTGATGAAAGGGAATCCCGAAATTCCGAAATAACGGGAAAGAAGTGAGCGCTAATATTTTTTGGTATGAACGTTGGAAATAAGGGTATAAAGAGTGGAAAGTAATGAATGAAGGTTAAAACGATAGGGATTGTAGATATAGAGAGAGTGCTGTTAGTTGATGTTATGGTATAGGAAAGATCTGCAAATAATAATTGAGACGTTCGTTTCCAAAAGGACATTTTTTACGAAATTTATTTCTTTATGTATTTGTATTCTTGTCATTTAGTTTTATCTAAACATTTTATTTTTGCCTTTATCTAATGGACGTCTATTACCGTGATCTAAGACGTGATTTTGAAATACAATTATTTTCTAAAGGTACTAAATTACACCTTTGGTTTTGTTCGAAATCATACTAAAACACTTCATTTCATTACTTTAATATAATGTTAATAATATAGTAAAAAAACAATTCTAGATTTTAATAAAGAGTACTGCCAATGGGCAGTTTCTTTTCATGTTTATTTCATGTGTCATAACATTTCAGCATATTTACTTGATGTATTTTTTGTACAGTTGTAAATTTCAATAAAAAATGTAAAAAAAAAAAAAAAAGATTTTAATACGAAAAGATTTAAATTAGCTAGTTTATTAATAATAATAATAATAATAATAGGCTTAGCGAACCCGAAGGTTCGATGCCGATACCACCAAATTCTGCCTACACAGACTCGTCCAATGTTCACCAATCAAGCCCAAGCTCCCGAGATCAGCCTTAACGCAATCCTCCCATCTACGCTTCGGCCTACCTTTCGGACGCCTACCAGTCGGATCAGCAAATACCAACTTTCTCGGAATCCGCTCGTCATCGAGCCCAACAACTTTACTCGCCCATTTGAGTCTCCGCGATGCAATCAGCTCAATTATATTCACAGGATACAAGTTCCACAATTCCGCGTTGTGCAACCTTCTAAACTCCCCAGTGGCCTCATCTCTCTTCGGACCAAATATTTTACGCAATACCTTATTTTCGAAGACCTTAAGCCGTTGTTCATCCTTCAAAGTAAGCGGCCACGTTTCACATCCGTAAAGAACCGTTGGAAGAATAATAGTTTTTTAAATTCTAATTAAATTCTAATCTTTAAGTTTTTAGATAGAAGCCGCGAACTAAGTAACTCAGCAACTGAATAATAACATGCATTTCCCACCTTTAACCGGGACTTTATTTCTTCCTGGATTTCATTTTTTCTACTTATAATTGAAACCTAAATACTTGAATTTCTCTACGTGTTCAAAAGTATGCCCTTATACATCAATATCACCAAAAATGCCACCGTTTCTGCTACTAATCATATATTTCATCTTATCGGTATTTAATTCGAGTCCTATTTCTTTACCGGTTTTTATTAACACACTTGTATTTAGTTGTATGGTTTCCGTGTCTTCACCTAGCAGTACCAGATCATCGGCATATCCCAAAACCGGAATCTTGTCACCCGTATTTAAGCCTTTCTCGGTACACATCACCTTTTCTATGACATATTCTAAAGCTATATTAAATAACACAGGTGAAAGGGAGTCACCCTGTTTCAAACCCGATCGCACCTCAAATCTCTCGGAGTAATTATGACCGATTCTAACTTTATGGAATGTTTCCGACAAACACATCTCTACTAGGTTTACTAACTTTCTAGGTATTCCCTGTTCAATCATGATGTTATATAGCTTCTGAAGGTCTATTGAATCATAAGCCTTTTTAAAATCGATATAAAGTTGAAGTTTATTAATATAGTAATGCAATATTTTCACACTTCCAGTAAAATTTCCTAGGGTGGATATTCATATTATAGATCCATTCATCCATTATTTTATAGATATGGGCATAGATAGGTACTTTTGGAAATCAACGTCTCAATTGGTTGAATTAATATATAATAACATTCTCTCTGAGAAAATAACATGGTTACCATTCAATAATGATCCTATTAAATAACTTATACTGAACAATACAGTACAAGAGCTTTACTAATTTTCGGTAAAGTATTTAATTACATTGATTAATTATAAAACTATAAAGTTTTGTTTTAAAGTATAAACGACTGTTACATTTTTCTTTGTCTTTTAGCATATTTACTGGTTGTGTTATGTAATGCAGTTGTAAATTTCAATAAAGAATGAATAAAATAAAGTATAAACAACTCATTATACATCTTAGTAAAGACGTATCAGAACATGAACATTTTATTGATAATAGTAAAGGGAAATATCTTCATAAATATCACAAAAATGCAACAAACATATAGAATAATCATGTTTTCAGTTCTTCATGTCTCTCTAAGGAGAACTGAAACGGAACAACCTATCCAGATCGTCAGCTAGATTTCAAGCACCCATGAGCTGTAAAAATGCAAATGAAATGTGACAGTTACGACATGACGCTGATAAATAGTCTCATAATTGCCAGGTGGTCCATCATTCTTCAATGTATTATGGGGCAAGAGACAAATGAACAGGCACACCTCTGGGATAAGGTACGAAGAAGGAACAACCGGTTTTGACCTTGGACTGAAAAGGAATAAAATGAGTATCAGAACAAGAAGTGTTCATTCAGAAAATCAGAAAATTGCTCTGGTTGTCCCTCTTGAATTCACACCTTAAGGAATAGCCGAATTGGAGATAAGTTTTAGGTTGAAAATGTTAAGGCGTTTTCCTCAGCGGCACTAATATCATCTACGGAACGGATCCCCAATAACATAGAAGCAACGATGAATCTAAACCAAAATCCATTGAGCAGATAAAAAAAACACTTTACGATGTCTAGACACTTTTTTTCAGCAGACAATGATATTTACTATGGTCACGTGGTGTGGTCATGACTCCTTATGCTGCTCTTTAACATTATCCGAATCAATCAAACTTAATACAGGTGATAAAAGAGACTAATTGACCTTATCAACTGATGAATGTTAACTAACGAAGTATGAAATGATGATTAATGATTTTTCCTTAAAAAAAATATATGAAAGGACAACAATAACCAATAATACCAATATGATTGGATGCATAAGGTTATGTTTGTTCCTTCCTGTTATATAATCCACGGGAACTGCAGATCTCTGAAATTGATACGAAAGTCAATGTAAACTTTCCTGAGTGTTTGACCCTAACAAACACCCTCACCACGATAACACAATAGCGAGAACTAATTCATGGTATCCAATAGTACATTCATTACTGTTGATCCAATCAATGTAGTTTGTACTTTGGTACACTACGAACTAACTATGATCTCTGTTGGCAGTCGCTCTTGAGTTAATACAACAAAAACAAGCAGATGTTAAGAAAAAATAATTCCCTTGGATTGTTTTTACTTTCACTTACCTATATATGAAATATATAGTAAGGAAAAGTATTGCGATCGTGAAAATTTTCGAATTCCAGTTTTCAACGTAAATACACGTTTTAGGGTCTCCTGAGTCCAAATGACTAAGTCCCGTAAAAAGGTCTGCGTGTATGTCCTTGTGTGTGTGTGTGAGGTAAGTCTAGCGCACAAACGATAAGTCGCACGAAACAGAAGTTTCATATTTAAGACAACTATACGCCCCAGATGTTACAGCAACTTTTTCGTCAAAATCGGACTAACTAGAAGAGCCACTAAAAAAAATATACAATGATAAAATAAAACAATTCTTGAATAATATTGTGTTGAACAAAATTAAAAAATAACAGCGTTTAAATAAAGACAATGAACAAATATTACTTTACTTTCAAAGTTATCACAGTTTTTTGGGATAATAAAATGTATTGGAAAAGTTCGGATTTGAATGAGGAGAGAGAAGCAGCATGGCGGATATGAGTAGGTAGAGAATTTCAGAAAGTAGTGGAACGGACAAGGAAGGAACGATCAAAAGTTTTGGTTCTATGGGTAGGAAAGTAAAGGTCGGAATGGCGCGATCTTGTTTCAAGTGAGTGGACTGAGGATTTAAATTGTAGGAGACAGTGAATGTATGGAGGGTGCTGGGATCTAATGATTTGGTAAAGGTATGATCCTAGGAAATATTGTCTGCGGATCGGAGGAAGGAGCCACTTTAACTCACCGTAAAAATGGGTTACATGAGACCTCTTCGGAGTACTGAGGACAAATCTTAACAATATTTTAATGATTCGTTTTAGCCTGTCCTTAAGTACCGTAGGGAGGCCACCATATACTAAGCAGCAACAGTCAAATTGGTGGAAAATAAGTGCTTATACGAGGAGATTACGGATGGATAGTGGAAGAAGTTGGCGGGAGCGATGGAAATATTTGAGAGTACTTATTGTTCTTCGGGAAATTTGGGCAATATGAGGTTTCCAGGAAAGGGTTTGGTCAATAGTAATACCCAGGTTTTTGACAAAGGAAGTGAAGGTGATTAGGTTATCATTTAAGGTGAGACTCCGGAATGTGGTATGGGATCTGAGGAGGGGATTGGAACCAATTAGGATGGCCTGAGTTTCATAGGATTTATCAATAGTTTATTCAAGGTTGCCCAGGCACAGATTCCATCCAGGTCTTCCTGAATATTGGAAATGCTACTAGTGAATCGGAAGAAGAGGACAGGTAGATCTGGAAATCGTCAGCGTATAGGTGGTGGGAACAGTGATGGATAGAGTTGTGAAGGTCATTGGTATAACAATTAAAAAGAAGAGGAGAGATGCTTGAGCCCTGGGCCACACCCGCCGCGAGGATTCGAAAGGAACATAGAGGATGGTTAGGAATAGTTGACAGCTTGAGTTCTGTCAGAAAGGAATGATTGAAACCACTTGATAGTGCTGTTGGAAAAGGATAGGGACTTTAGTTTGGAGAAAAGGATGGAGTGATCCAGGGAGTCAAATGCTTTCGAGAAGTCCAGAGGTTTTAACACGGTCAGTTTCGTTTCGTCCATAGCAGTGTGTATGTCGTTAGTGATTTTAAGGAGAGCAGATTGTGTGGAAAAGCCGGGTCGGAAGCCAGTTTTATATATAGTAATATATAATATATTATCTGATACACCAAGTTGTAAAAGGTAATATAAAGTGAAGAATGGGTAATAAACTTATTACTGATTAACAACTTAATATAGTTATATTATTTAATCTAAATCATATGTTTCCAACGAAAATGAATACACGTTTTATTAAAATCAACTTCAAATATTTTTCTAATTGAAGTATATTTAATAGTTTTTAAATTGATTTTAACAGTCGAGGTAAGTAAAAGTCGTGTGTTGCCCGCACCAGATTATTTTTATATAGAAAGATTATTCCTTTAAAATCTTCATTAATTAAGTACCACTGCATGTCTACCCTTAAGCCCTTTTTAGGTACATAAGCAATAATTTCTCTATTAAATATTTTGATCCACCCACCCAAAAAAAAAAAGATGTTCTGAAAACATGATGTACCTAAAGTCATTCTATTCCCTACATCAGCGGCTCCCATCAAGTGGTCCACGAAACCCCGGTGGTCCATTAAATGTCATTGGGATATATTTTTAAATTACCTTAACGTTAAATATTTGTGGACCCTTTCTTTCTTTCTTAAGACAAACTGAAATACATCATAAAATAGTGAAATTAAAAGGATAAAAGTCGAAATCAAACTTACTGATTTATAGGAATATAAGGAGGAAATATTGTAAAAAAAGGGCCCATGAATGGAAGCAGAAATATTTTTATTACCTTCGCCTCGGAAAATGTCACAATCCAAGAGAATATCTCATGCATAAGCCCTCTTATGGATGTTGAGAAATTATTCTGGGGACAGAGATTTGAATACTATAAGCCTTCTCTTATAGATGCGGGATTCAGGGGTTAAATCCCTTATCGGAAAAGTATCAGTGATTCTGCTGGTTGTCTTCCTCCTCAGTGTAGTCCGCAGGAAACGTAATTTGTTTTAGTATGAAATCATGTTAGGTCATAAGTAATTTAAAAAAATCATGTATATAATGAATTGTCCGGAAAAAATATAGGATTTTAGTTTAAAGAAAAAAAGAAAGATTTCAGTTATTTTATTCAATCAAAATAGTCTCCTCTACTATCAATACATTTCTGCACAAAAGTGGCAACTTTTCTACTCAATATGCTATAATAAAATATTTATTAAAGTATATTACACTTGGTATTTATCTATTGGTTTTGTGAGTAGGTTTCCAAAAAAACAAACAAAAAAATTTTTGTTGTTTTGGTTATTCATTAAACGACATTTTTATGCTACTTTGGCTAATCAAACAATGCTATAAGCCATGGTTAGGAGTTCTAACATGTTTTATATATTTAGTATCTTTGCTAATACTGGTCATTTCTGGATCATTTTTTTTTTTTTTTTTTGTAATTAAAAATTTTATCATTCTTCAAATAAGTACTTATACTTTCTCAGGAGTTGTATAGTTATTGAGTAATTCGAAAAAAAAATTGTTCTAAGGGTTCAGAAATATTTTTTTCCCAACCAGTTAGAGGACCAGTCTTTCAAACCCAGCCTTAGTTCACTTTTTGGCATACACACCTCTATTCAAAATGTTAGCCTCATAAGCATTGCAATTTTTGAGATACATAAATAAATGAATAGTAACTCATATTTTTTTTTAATTCATTTAAAATCACTTTAAGCTACTGTGGCTAATCAGACGATACTGTAGTAGGAGTCTTAAATTTTGCCTATCCATGTTTGATCAGGATATTATCTTTAACGAGTACCTGACATCGCAGAGGCACGGTACCCCCGTGAGCCATCCGGGTTCGAACTGGCGTCCTTGGACATGGTATTATGTTAACAAATATACCACAGATGACCCCTTTAAATTGATTGCAAGCCACTAAAAAGACGTTGCGTCAGTAGAAAGTTGAATAAATTTATTACTAAAAAAAAAATTTATGTGAAAAAGTTTATCTATCACCATCATCATTCACATTAATTTTCCAAACGAGCTATACAAAAATTATACTTAAAAGTTAAAACATATTAAGAAATTATGAGAACGCCTAATTCTACTAGTGTGCTGTTTTAAATTATGGTTAAAATTAAGATTGAGATTGTTGAATTAGTAACTGGTTATGTCTAGTCTATTAGTCTATAGCGAAACTATATGTATGGTCGTAACACATAACATTAACTGGTTATGCCTCCCTTCGGATGGGAGGGAAAATGAAAATGATCCTGAGTCTGTGCAATGTTAGGTACACGTTAAAGACCCCTATTCTAATACATTATACCTGGAGAGGCAAAATTTAGGAATCTCACTATAGCATCGTCCAAATGGCCATAGCATAAAGTGGCGTTAAGTAAATAACATACCATAAACGTATATATATGTTAATCAACAAAAATGTTAAAACGTCCCGTCCATTCTAAAAAGTTAAGCCTTCCTCCCACAAAAAACTATCGAGCTCAAAAAAAAAAATAAATAAAAAAAGCGGGATCAATAACTGTTTCATACATTCATTTACGAAGAGCCTGTCGCACAATAGTGATGTACTGATAACTGCGTGCTGGTATTATAGCATCCTTACTTTCTACCCACATTAAATCATCCCACATAATTACAGTCAACCATCCGTAATCTATTCGCCCAACATTATGACATAGCGATATCCATTTCGATACATAACATCAAAATAAATTAAAAGTCAGTCAATGACTTATGTTAATAGGTTCCTTAAAGATAAATATAACATTTTTTCCAGGAAAATTATTTTAAAATAAGAATGCCTCGTGTATTTTAATTTGGAGTATCAATAGCTATTGTTTTTTGTTTTTTTCACTTTCAACGAGTAATGTATTACTTTCACTTATCTATATATAAAATATTTTGTGAGGGAAAGTATTGCGATCGAAAAATTGTTGAATTCCAGTTTCCAATGGAAATGCATTTTTCAGGGTCCCCTGAGTCCAAATAACCAAGTCCCACAAAAAGGTCTGTGTTTGTGTGTCCGTGTGTGGTAACTCTCGGGCGGAAACGAAAAGTCCTATGAACCTGAAATTTCATATTTAAGACAACTATACGCTCGAAACGTTACAAAACCTTTTTCATCAAAATGAGCTTACCAGAAGACCCACTTTATACTATGCATTTTGCACCTTTTTTTCGATTTTCTCGACAACGGTTCCGACGATTTTGATTAAACCCGCTATATTGATGTCAAATTTAATGGACTTTAATATCATGTAGGTTTTATTCTGATAAAAATATCAACAAAAAAATATAATAAAATTTCTTCTTGTAAAGTACCTTTAATTTTGTATATTTTATAAAAATAACCACATTATCAAGTTAGCATTGATAAATAACAGCTAAAGTTGAGCAAATTTGAAAAGCAACTAAAGGATGAAACTGAAAACTTCAGTTTTATTACAGTAATATACATGTGCAATATGCCGTTGGAAAGCTAAAGATTTTAAAAAAATAAAAATATTATCTAATACACAAAGCTTTGCAAGTTAATAGGGAGTGATGAAAAGCCGATAAAACTAACTGATTATTTTAGATAATAATATAATAGATTTTTTAAAGGATCACTTGTAGCTGGGTGGCTAGAGTAACAGCCTCCCATGCTAAAGGTCACGGGTTCAAAACCGCAGGTGGTCCTAGGATTTTTTAATGGGAGTAAAAAATCCTTAGTTACGCCGTCCTTCGGAGGGGACGTTAAAAGGTGGTCCCGAGCCTGTGCGATGTCAGGTACCCGTTAAAGATCCCTATCCTAATAAAACCTGGATAGGCAAAATTTAGGACTCTCACTGTAGCATCGTCCGATTAGCCATAGTAGTATAATGTGACGTTAAACAAATAAAATAAACAATATATTTTTTAATAAAACACATGTTTCTATAGAAATTCTATTTAAATAATTCTTTAATGGTTTCACTCATGTTTATCTCTTTCTGTATTTGAAAATTCTTTAATCGTTTCTAAAAACGGAGGTAAGTGAAAGTCGTTTGTTGCTCGCACCAGATTTTTATTATTATTATTAAGTGTTTTCTTCGATGAATAATTTGAGGCTAGTCAACGATTTAAAAAATATGGCATAATGAGGTTTTCTACGGTTAATAAATATCACACAGTAAATAAACTTTAACCAACAAATTTCGTCTATTGATTTTATTAATTTCACGTTAGTTGAAGAACTCACAACTATAAAAATTAGATTAATACTTTAAAAAACATGATCTTTTTCTGCATTTTTAAAATTTTTAATCATCTATGTACATTAGTAACTTTCTATTTAAACCAATATAGCTCCTAAACGATAAGTCCTCACAACAAATGTCATTTAACAAAAAATAATTTTCAATAAATCTCTGGTCATAAAGCTTTTGGTAAAAGTTCGATTCCGGTAATATCAACAGAGTGTGTCACTAAATTACATTTTTGAGGGTGAAAACAAGTTATTTAAAAAACACATAAAGACCCCAAACCAATAGATATCCATGTTAAGATAAAAAAATCTGGTGCGGGCAACACACGACTTTCACTTACCTTCGTTTTGAAAATCGATTAAAGAATTTTCAAATACAGTTAGAGATAAAAATTAGTGAAATCATTAAAGAATTAATTCAATGGAATTTCTATAGGAACATGTGTTTTATTAAAAAATCTATTATATTATTATCTAAAACAATCACTTAGTTTTATCGACTTTTTATCACTCTCTATTAACTTTTAAAATCTTGTGTATGAGATAATATTTTTTCTAAAATCTTTAGCTTTCCAACGGTATATCATACATGTATATTACAGTTCTTATGTTCAAAAACGAAAAATTGCATTAAAAAAATATTTTTTCTGTTTCCTCCTTTAGTTGGGTATCGAATTTATTCAATTTATATATTTACCTGTTTTTCATCAGTGGTAACAAGATAATATAGTTATTTTTTTAGAATTATAATTAAAGGTACTTTAGAGAAAGAAAATATAAAATATCGGCATTTAAGCCCTGTCAGACCATTTTAATCAGAATGAAACCTGCATGATATTAAAGCACCATTAAATTTTACATCGATATAGCGAGTTTAATCAAAATCGTCGGAACCGTTTTCGAGAAAATCGAAATAAGGTGCAAAATGCATGGTATAAAGTGGCTCTTCTGGTATGCTCATTTTGATGAAAAAGGTTTTGTAACGTCTCGGGCGTATATTTGTCTGAAATATGAAATTTCAGTATTATAGGACTTACCGTTTCCACCCGGGAGTTACCACACACACATACACACATCTTTTTGCAGGACTTGGTTATTTGGACTCAGGGGACCCTAAAATGTGTATTTCCGTTGAAAACTAGAATTCGAAAATTTTCACGATCGCAATACTTTCCCTTACTATACATAGTAAGTGAAAGTAAAAAGTTATAAGTATTTCTAAATTCTAATTCTATAAGAAATAATAGAGATAAGAAAAAAATCCATGTTTTTATTAAAAGATTGGTAAGCAAACTAAAAATCAGTAAGAGACTCCATTGACTAGGAAGCTAATAGCAGAACCATGGTCAGCTGATCCTGGAAGTTATAGGTCAGTAACCTTACGTCACGGAACTCTACGTCACTCTCGGTCAAGGCTCAATTCGGTTCTGACGTCAGAGCTCGGGGCGAGGTGAATCAAGTTTAACAGGCTGGCTCAAATAATTAGCATTTTCCCAAAATAGCACCGTCAAATGGCCATTTTTTTTTTTTTTTTTATTTAAAAACCTCCAACTGGGAAAAATGGTCATTTTATATCCATTTATGATGAACAATCCTGTCAACACACTTACCGAATGTTTGAAATAAAGAAAACTATGTATAATGTTTTTTTTGCTCTCAATTAATAATAAAAAGTCTGTTGCGCGTAGTACACAGTTTTTACTTACTTCATTCGTTATAATCAATTTTAAAACTATTCAATAAAAAAAAAAAATTGAGTTTCGATGGAAATTTAGAAAAAGAAAAAATTAAATAATATAAAAATAGAAATTATTTTACACAACTATCACTTAATTTGTTTCCTAATAAACTTAAAGCCACTTTATGCTTCTGTGGCTAATTCTACAGTGGAACTCTTAAATTTGGGTATCTTTAAAGAGTACCTGACACACAGACTCGGGACCACCATTTCACATCCCAAGTTCAAAGCAACCAAGGACTTTTTACTTGTGCATAGAAGGCTGTTATGTTAGCTAGCCACTACACAACAGGTGATCCCAATCACTTAATTTTACACGTTTTTTTGTCAACTTTCATAACATTCCACAACTTTATATGTAAAAGAACTTTTTTTTCTAAAATGTTAAACTATTGTATCTATATTACAAATATTATTTACGGAAAAATTAACCTAAGAAAAATATGTCAGATTTTCTTGTATATTTCGTTGATGGTCAAATCCTTTAATCTATACTCATTTTTTAACAATACTTGACAATTGAGACGTTGATTTCCAAAAGGTACTATATCCATTCAAGGAAATTTTACAGGAAGCGCGAAAATCTCTCATTACTATATAATTAAACTAGCTAATTCGGGTCTTAATTCCTTAAAATTTAGAATTATTTTTTTACTATAATAATAACATCATATTAAAGTTATGAAATGAATTTTTTTTAGAATGATTTGGAACGAAAATAAATGCGTAATTAGTATTTTTAGAAAAAGGCCGCATTTCTAAATCGCGTTTTTTAAGGACTTGAGAATTCATTAGATAACATTAAATATCGGTGAAAGAGGACGGTGAAAGAGGACTTGGTGAGACAGAGAAAAGTGAAAAGGGATTTTTCTACGCGCCACCTCGGATGGAATGAAAACGACAGTCATCGCGTCTACGTGAGCGAGGCAATGACAGCCACCAACAGGCACTTATACTGGCTGGCCAGGCAGAAAAAGGTTTCCGCCAATATTAAGTATGTGTGGTTTAGTGGGGGCCGGGTCAGGTGCCGGAAGTCAGATGGTTGCCCAGCGGTGATTATAAACAAACCCTCAGACTTGGATGAGTTTATCTGAAAATTCTTTTCAAGTTTCCAATATTTTGAAAGACTTTTATTTTATTCACTTAAGAAAGAATTATTATTTGTGTTTATTTTTTTTCGTTATTTAAAAGGCATATATTTTAATTTGTTAATTTGGCCATTTTATATCTTTAATCTTCCTATCTTTGTAATATATATACTCCATTTTTTTCTTCTAATCGAATTACATACGTGTTATAAGTCTGCATTTTATTTTTTTTTAAATAACGTTTATTCTAAATTCAGATTTTCTCATCTAAATTATCATTTTTTTATTACTATGCATATGTGTGCTTACGTATATGTGTGTATGTGTAAGCATATATGTGTATATATTTTTATAATTGTAAATATTTTACTTTTTTATTTTGAATTCTTAGTATTTGTTTATTTTCTAATCAGTATAATTAATAACAATGTAGGTATCTATTTTTTTTTTAAATAGAAGAATGTCATTTTATTTTTTAATATTATTTTTCATTATTTAAGAAATTCTATTTAAAAATGGAAAATATTTTATTCTTTTCGATGGAAGATATTTTATTTATTTACTTTATATTGAAGATATATCTGTATATCTGGACCAATTCTCATTTTCATCTATTATTATATTTTATCAGTGGTTATTATCATTTAAAAGAAACTATGATATTTTTGTTAATATCCAATATTTTTCTCTTCTTACTGTTTCTTTTAATTGTTTTTATTTTATGTTTTCTTTTTTTATTATTATTTTTTGATTATTTGAGAAACTTTACTTTTAAATTAGAAAATACTATATTATTATTATTTTTTTTGGATGGAAGATATTTTATTTATTTACTTTATTTTGAAGATATATCTGTATATCTGGACCAAATTTCATTTCTATCTATTATTATGCTTCATCAGTGGTTATTCTCATTTAATAGAAACTGAGATATGTTTGTTAAATATCCAGTATTTTTTTTCTTCTCACTGTTTCTTTTAATGGTTTTTATTTATTTATTTTTTCCTTTATTATATTATTTTTTATTGTTTGAGAAATTTTATTTTAAAATGGAAAATACTTTATTTTTTTGGATAGAAGATCTTTTATTTATTTACTTTATTTTGAAGATATATCTGTATATCTGGACCAAATTTCATTTTTATCTATTATTATGCTTCATCAGTGGTTATTCTCATTTTATAGAAACTGGGATATGTTTGTTAAATATCCAGTATTTTTTTTCTTCTCACTGTTTCTTTTAATGGTTTTTATTTATTTATTTTTTCCTTTATTATATTATTTTTTATTGTTTGAGAAATTTTATTTTAAAGTGGAATATACTTTATTTTTTTGGATAGAAGATCTTTTATTTATTTACTTTATTTTGAAGATATATCTGTATATCTGGATCAAATTTCATTTTTATCTATTATTATGCTTCATCAGTGGTTATTCTCATTTAATAGAAACTGGGATATGTTTGTTAAATATCCAGTATTTTTTTTTTCTCCTCACTGTTTCTTTTAATGGTTTTTATTTATTTATTTTTTCCTTTATTATATTATTTTTTATTGTTTGAGAAATTTTATTTTAAAATGGAAAATACTTTATTTTTTTTGGATAGAAATTACTCCACTTCCAAATTACTCCTTTCTCAGACATGACCGATCTGATCGCAGGGGAGGTGGAGTCGGCCTGTATATTCATGATAGCCTGAAAGCCAAAATCCTATTAATATCTCCTCATAATCCCTTACCTCACATAGAATATATGTTTGTTGAAATTTCAACCATCTCCTCACCCTTGCTATACGCCGTTATCTACCGACCTCCCCGTGTTCCATTTGATGACCTCTTCCAATCCTCCCTTGTCCAACTGGTCTCAGCATATAACAATATAATTATTTCTGGTGACTTCAATACTAATATGTTATCTGAGTCCAGTGACAAATCCTTCCTTACAGATCTAATATACTCCCTCAATCTTTATCTTGTTCCTTACTATCCTACCCACCACACACAACACTCAGATACCTGGTTAGACCTCCATATTTCTGATTCTCCTACAAAAATTATTTCCTCCTCACAGCACCCCGTTCCGTTTCTTTCATCACACGACCTTATCCATATCGCATATAACCTACCTGTCAAATCCTTTACACCAAAAATTATATCATATCGTAATTTGGACCTTCTTTCCCATGAATCCCTTCAACCTGATCTTGACTCCATCCACTGGGACTATCTATACTCCTACAACTCCATTGATCTTAAGGTCTCCTTTCTCACCTCAAACCTACGATCCATATTAGACACCCATGCTCCGTTAAAAACCAGAACCTTACGCCGTCCTACTGCGCCTTGGCTGACCCCAGAAATAAAGACAATGATGAAAAGAAGAGAAGCGGCAAGACGCAAATTTCGACGTACTCGTCAGCAAGATGATTATGCGTCTTTCAAGAGACTTCGAAACGAAACCCAATCCGCAGTACGACGTGCTAAATCTCTCCATATCTATTCTGTCCTTTCCGAAGCTCCCGATTCTAGATCTAAATGGAAAATTCTTCGTAAATTGTCCTTCCCTGAATCCAATAACCTTAGTTCTTTCCAAATCACGCCTGACGAACTCAATAATCATTACATCTCCTCAGCTTCTAATTCCTCAATAGCTCCTGACATTACTTACCGAAGGTTTAATCCTGACAGTTTCTTTTTTTCTCATGTTTCATACGACGAGCTGCTTGCTACAATCTCAAAATCCCATACCAATGACTATGGACCTGACAATATCCCTGTAAAATTAATAAATTCCAGCCTCCCATCCCTCATACCCATACTCTATCATATATATATAATTTCTCTCTACAAAATTCAATTTTTCCTTCTTCCTGGAAAACTGCCCTCGTCCGACCACTAAATAAAGTTCCAAATCCTACCTCACCGCAAGATTTCCGTCCTATTTCTCTTCTCTCCAATCTTTCAAAACCGCTCGAACGCCTTGTTCAAACCCAACTCTCAAATTTCCTAGAAGAAAACTCCCTTCTTAGTCCTCTCCAATCCGGTTTTCGATATGGTTATTCTACCCAATCCGCTCTCCTTAAAATAACGCAAGACCTCCAAACTGCCATTGATCGCCAACAAATAACAATTCTTATCCTTCTCGATTTCTCAAAGGCGTTTGACACCGTTGACCATAGCATCCTTCTTACCAAACTCCAAAATCTTCCAGTATCCAACAGTGCTTTGCGCTGGTTTCAATCCTTTCTCTCCGATCGTTCTCAGTACGTAGTAGTGCCAGACCAGCCCCCATCCTCAACCTTGCCCCTTTCCTGCGGTGTCCCACAGGGGTCGTCTCTATCTCCTACCCTATTTGCTATTTATATTAATGACCTGCCTCTCCATATTAATCACGCTAAATACCACCTCTATGCAGACGATTTTCAAATTTACCTTTCCTTCCCACCTCCCGACCTATTACCAGCAACAAAAAGACTACAAGAGGACTTAGATCGAATAAGTCACTGGGCTGTAGTCAACAAACTAAAACTAAATATTGAAAAAAACAAAGGCCATTGTAATAGGATCCCATCACTTCTTGAAAACTGTTCCACATATCCCAACCCTCTTCCTAAATGGTAACCCTATAAAGTTTTATCCGACCGTCAGGAATCTGGGAGTAACCTTTGATCAAACCCTCTCTTTCAAGAACCATATTTCCGAAATTTCCCGCCGCACCTTTTATACCTTAAAGCGACTGAATTCCCTTCGTCACCTATTCCCGTATGAAACCTGGAAGCTCCTCGTTACCTCTCTAATATTCCCCCACTTCGACTACTGCTGTACCGTATACGGTTGTGTTTCTGGGGATCTCGAAGTAAAAATAAAACGCCTAATTAATTGCTTTGTTCGATTTATCTTCGGGGTCCCGAGATACACCTCCGTCTCCGAATTTTATAGCGAGTTGAAGTGGCTTTATCCTTCCAATCGTCGGAAGTATTTCCTTGCATCATTCCTATACCAAGTTATTCAATCCCGGCGTCCATCATACATTTTCAACCTTTTACAATTCAACTCCTCTGTCCATTCCCGCTGTACACGCTCTAGGCCTTCAGATTTATACACAACGGCCCACCAATCTGCACATTTTGACAGATCGTTCCTTATCCGATCCTCAATCCTATGGAATTCTATTCCTCTTTCTATCCGTCACTCCAACTCTCTTCCTGTATTCAAATCCCGCTTATTCATTCATCTCATGACCATCCAGTCAGAACAAAATTGTAATTGACTCTATTTTATTCTATTTTCAACATATTTGCATATGTCTGTTTTCTGTTAGTTCTAGTCAAATTGTTTATAAATAATTAATTTCTCTAAGACTCTTAAGTCCAATTTACATGTTATGTAGATGTTATTCTAAAGGGACTTGTCCCAGAATAATAAAGAATTTATTTATTTATTTAAATAGAATATTTAGATAAAACTAAATAATGAGAATACAAATATGACAAAAAATCAATTTCGTAAAAAATGTCCTTTAGTACCTTTTGGAAATCAACGTCTCAATTGTAAATTACTTTAAATTAATGGTATATTAGATGAAGGAATTTTAAAAAATGGATTTAAGCCATGTCAGACTATTTCAATGCGGATGATATTAAATACAATACCTACATAGTATTAAATCCCTTTTTCATTTTAAATTAATATAGCTAAAATAAAATGGTTAGGGTCGATTTGAAAAATCGAGCAAAAAGATGTGAAAAAAATATTCAGTAACATTCCTGACGTATACTCGTACTTGTCTCAAATTTGGAATTTCCTTTTCGTACGACTTTTCATCTTCCATCAAGACTTTAAACCCAGATCTTTTTGCGGGACTTGGTCATTTGGACTCAAGAGACCCTAAAATGTGCATTTCTGCTGAAAATCCGAATTAAAAACATGTCCACAATCGGAAGTTTCCTTACTATAAATTCCATACATTAGGAAGGAAAGTATTATTATAATAAGGGATTTGTTTACTAAATAGTAAAGCCACGAAACCGCTATCACACCAGAGATATTTTTATTATTTTGTTTTCTTTTAGGTATTCTTTCTAAGTAGTATTTAATAGTATTTATTAGTTCTACAAAAACACTGTGCCTCGGTCGTTTTTTACCATATCTGACCACCAATATTGTATGAAAACTAAAATGTTTATATCAGAGCGTATTGAAATCACAGTTAGGTTCGTTATTCAAATAATAATAATAAAATTAAATAAAAATATTTACCAATAAAATCAGTAATAAACCTTCATAAAATCATTTTTCCAAAGGAATCAGCATTTCTAATCATTTAAATTTGTATGATTGGGTGTTTGATATTCAGCAATTCGAGAAATTTATTATTTCATTTTTTATCATTACTTTCTTTTACAGGAAATATACATTTTTAAATAATATATAACATACTCCAAAATATTTTCGCTTAGCTAGTAGTCAATTAAGAAAGTTACATATTTTCAAGGATGATAGTTTTTCATATTAAAATATATAATGAAACATTTTTTTTTTTTTTTTTCAGAAAACTATTCCATAAACGCCCCTGAAGAACATGAACTATATCTCGGACAAACCAACAATGTTTGGGGACCTTCTGTCAGTCTAAAACCGACAGATAAAACAAGGTAAATCAGATTTGATTTGATTTTGAGCGTTGGTATAATTATTATAAATATGAAAATATGACTTATCGCACTTTTATCCAATCATATATATTTACAAGATGTTTCTTCTTTTAACGTATAATTAAGACTGTAATTGTATCCCGTTATGCACCAGTAACGATGGTCACACAGAACTTTTCTTAAACCTTTTCATTGCTTCATTTAAGAGTTATTTATCTCCAATAAATGTTATATCGTCTTTTCTTCTTTAATTCTATTGCTTATAAAAATAAGTGCATAAAGTGAGAAGCAGTTGCGCTTGGCCACGAGGCTATAAGATATCTTGAACTAATAATCGAAATGGTAAAAAAAAGTTGCAAATTATTACATTATAGTTTATTACTTCCAAATAACTATATTTTGGTTATAACTATACTAAAGGTTATAACTGTTTATGCACCTATTAATGGGCAATAAAGTAACATGAAAAGCAATAAATAATTCAAAGGAAAATAGCACAGCAGATCACCAATGCTAATTTCAAAACGTTATATCTCTGCTAGTTCAGAACCAGTTTCAATGATTCATTTTACATTTGGTATTTATTTATTTATAATTTATTTTTTCAATTCGTTATTCGAGTTCTATATATCTTGAAACGTAAGCTATCAAATTCTGAGAAGAGTATTTTTTTTTATTTTTTTTTTTGTTATCGATCACAAACGTTTATTATTATTGTTTTGTTTTTTTTTTTAAACATATTTATTGATATCTACAACTGTATTTAAAAAAAATAACATCAAGTAAATGTGATGGTTATATAGAAAATGGTCATGAAATACATGTAGAGCCACTACCCAGTGGCAGCACTCTAAAAATATTCTAAACTAGAAGGTCTCGTGGCCATCATCTTTTCAGACGCCTCGGAGGATTATCAGGGATCGATAAGGAAGCAAGGATTGAAACTAAAGGATTGTAGTGGGAATGGAGTTTGTCATGGAAGGAACGGTACCTGGTTCGGGCTAAGTCAGCGACATATGGAATATTAAGGTCTTTATGGATGAGTTTATTTGTGACGAAATAAGGAGCATTGAGGATTTTACGAAGGATTTTGGATTGTAAGGATTGGATACGAGATGAGTTCGATGGTTTAGTAGAGCCCCATAGCTCTACTCCGTAAGTCCATATCGGTCTGATGATGGTCATATATATAAGTCTTTTATAATTAAGAGAAAGGTTGGAGCGTTTGTCCAGTAAGTGTTAAAGTAGTCGAAAACGTCGGGCAGTTTCTTGTCGTTTCAGTCCTGTATGGGGATTCCAAGTTAAACGTTTATCAAGGTGGAGTCCTAGGTATCGAATCTGTTCAACAGGGGCTAGCGGAGTGTCATTAAAGGATACTGTAGGGCAGGATGTCATTGGTTTACGACGAAGGGTAAAGGTTATCTGGTGGGACTTGTTAGAATTAATTTTAATCCTCCATTTCTGGCACCATACTTCAAGGTCTCGGATGTGGGATTGAAGAGTGTGGGAGGCTGTAACAGGATCATTATCTACTGAAAGCACACACGTGTCATCAGCATAGGTAGAAAGGAAAGTGTTTATTATTAAAAATAATAAACCAAAAGCATATATACTAGGCGTAACTATTTATTATAATATGCGTAACTATTTTCATTTCTTTTCTTTCGATTTTTATTCTAATAATTTCCTGATTCCAATACACCTTACATTTTTTATCTGTCATCGATTAATGACCAAATTATCAGAGAATCACATCTCCAATACACCTTACATTTTTTTCTCTACCATCAATAATAACCAAATTATCAGAGAATAACATCTTTTTTTTTCTCTCTCTCTTTGTTCATCGTGGTGTCTTAATCTCGAAAATCTTTTTGATTTTTCTCTATCCTCAATAATAACCATGTTTTGGTGAAATTACATCTATTATAATTTGTGAATTAAATATATAGATCAACTTTTTTTTATTATAATTTTTTTTTTGTTTATTGTGCTTTACATATTCTAAAACTCTACAAATATTTTCTTTATCTTAAAAAATAACAGTTATGAGTAAAATTTCAATTTTTTGTTCTCCCTTTTTTACAATTATTGGTGTTTTTTTTAGATAAAAACACTAATAAATTCTTTCTCTGTCTTCGAAAATAACAAAATAACGTATTTTCAAGCAACGTATATGAATAGGCAAGATTTTAATTTTTTTTTTTTTTTTATAGCGCTTTAATGATTCTAAAACTATGAACATATTTTTCTCTATCTTCAAAAAAAAAGCGTTATTGGCTTAATTAAGGGTAAAATTTCAATTTTTTTCTTTGCTTTTTTCTCTTTTTTATAATTATTCGCGGTTCTTTAGTTAAAAATTATTAATTATTTTGTCTCTATCTTCAAAAATATTGAATAAATCCCTTTTATATCTTAGGCGAAATAAAATGTTACACTATGCGCGGTATGCGCTTGAGGAGAGGGGTGGCTTTGTGCCTTTATTTAAGTAAAATGGAGAGGGACCATTTAACTATGCGAAAATATTCTAAAAATAAATATAAATTTTTTCTACATTCATTTTGTGAGAATAAATAATTTCGTGATAATTTGCATAACTAGATGAAATATTTTGGAAAACTGAAATAAATTTTAACCACTTAGGGCTCCAACAGTTCTTGATCTTTTCTTCTCAGTCTATTCTGATTGAAAATTTATATTATACTGAATTTATATTTATAATTGATTTAATTAAAAAAAACTAGGGTTGTGAAAAAAGGTTATAATGAACTGTTATTTCTGTTTATTAGTGAATACTTTTATAAAAATATGGTGCGGGCGAAATAGGAACTTTACTTATGCCAGTTGTTGAAATCAATTTAAGAACTATTACATAAAGCAGGGTTGAAAAACATTTAGAGGATTATATTCTGTTTTCTATTCCTAACTGATGTCTATTGGCTGATCTTGAGCTGGTCAACCAATAGACATCAAATAGGACGAATAGCAGTAAGCTAGATAAGTAATAAAATGTGTGTGTTAAAAAAAAAAAAAAGTCTTGATAATGGGGACAGAACCCCGAAACGTCACACAATGTCATAGATAGTGAAGAAAAATAAATTTATAAGAAAACGAAGTTAATTAGTGCTTTTTTGAGACTCGTTATTTATATATATATATCCATGAAAAAAAAATGTTTTGAATCTGATTGACAATAGCTTGCGAAGACCTCTTCAAACCACTACAAAGAAAATAAACTAAAAATTATACCATAAATAAATACAATTTCGAAGAGGTCAAGCAGAAATGCGTTTTACTGTTCTATCAATCTGGTTCTTGTGAGACATAAATCATATTTAGCTACTCATTTCATCACTGATTCAAACAGTTTAATTAACTGGACGAATATATCTATATATTTGTATAAATAACAGTTATGTAGGAGTGTTTTTTTTTCATCATCGGGTTTGTTTTCTCAAGCAGCTGATAACTTTGTAAAGAAATCACATATGGCTTTACACAGAGTTCGGGAAATTCTTTTAAGATCAAGATCAAACTCACTTGATACTAAGTTAAAATTGCTAAATTCCATTGTGAATTTTGTTCTTTTAAACTCTCAGGGAGGTCAGGGCTCCATTGCATTGTCAACAATTAGCGCAGGTTGTTTTAAGTCATTTTTAAACAATATATCATTAGCTACCTAACGCACCTAACCACTATGTTCGTAAAGAAACAAGTCTTGAATCAATCGAAACAAATGTTCTAAAAAGTATTATACACTGGTAAAGAAAGGCAGACTTAATGCAAGATGTTATGAGGTTACCGAAAATATCTTTAAACATTTTAAAGAAATATTCCTTGAACCAGAAAATCAATGCAAAGACTATTGTTAATTATAGACTCGGCTGATTTTCTAAATATCAAAAGTAAAGTCTTATTTGGAAGGGAATTCAATAACGCTAATGAAATTAGTATCTTAAATATGGGATAATATTATTTGAAAATAAAGTAACAAATAAGAAAACATAGATCAACTAAGCTATACCAACTTAACAAACTAAAAATGATCTCTAATGAATTCTAATACTTATAGCACTCATTCCGAATTTTTGACTATTTATTCTGATGAATCCACTTCCCTTTTTATTCCCTTTTATTGCAGTGACCGCCCTCTTCAGACCGTATATAAATTGCTTGAACCGCGAGAAATTTTCTTCGCCCAGTGGACGAGAAAACTCTCCCTCAGCGAGGACGCAGCTGCCCACGGTTCTCATAATCTTGGCCTTTAATGCTTGAAATGCGATGCAGGTCGTGATCACATGCAGTCTCCGGAACGCCGCGCTCTGGACACAGCGGATCAACGAACATCACAACAAAGTGCCTTGTTTGCCGCGCATGTATTCTATATTAGATATAGTCAACAGTGTATATCATTAATACCATTATCATAATTATTCTACCCGACATTTACAATATTGTTTGAGAAATCACATATGGGTCAATCCATTCTACATCATCGTCCGCGTCCCTTCATCCAATTATTTCAATGGCAAGGACCCTCTAAATCTAAAGTATTTTATTTCAGTTTAGATTTTTAGTGGACTACATCGTACCACATAAATTTCAGAGGAAAAAATAATACCAAGACTCAGTATGAAATGGCTTAGTAGGGTAATTGAAATGAAGTAATAGAATAGAATAGTAATAGAAACAAGGAATAACTAATATTTATTGCTGAACCCGACAAATGTGCCTTCCTTCGGAGGGGCCATAAAATGGAGGTCGCGGGCCTATGCGATGTCATGTACTCCTTAAAGATCCATATCCTAATAAACCTGAATAGGAAAAACTTAGGACTCCCACTCTAGCATCATCCAATTAGCAAATTAGCAACAGCATAGAAATCTGGTGCGCGCAGAACACGACTTTCACTTACCTCCGTTGTTAAAATCAATTATAGAATTTTAAAGTATAATTAGGAATGAAAAGAGTTTAAAGAATTAAATAAATTGAATTTCAATAGAAACATGTGTTTCATTAAATAATCTATTATATTTTTATCTACAACAATCAGTTAGTTTTATCGGCTTTTCATCACTCTCCATTATTTTTTATAATTCCATGTATTGGATATTATTTTTTCTAAAATCATTAGCTATCCAACGGTATATTATACATCTTTATTACTTTTCTTGTGTTAAATAACACAAAAAATATGTTTGCTCATTTCTCCTTTAATTTTTTTCAAATTCGCTCAACTTGCATGTTTAGCCGTTACTTATCATTACGAAGAAGGCGATGTGCCTCTTTTTTAATTGAAATATGCAAAATTAAAACTACTTTAGAGGAAGAAAATTAAAAATATCGGCATTTAAGCCCTGTCAGACAATTTCAATCAGAATGAAACCTACATCACATTAAATTTTACATCCATATAGCGAGTTTAATCAAAATTGTTTTAGCCGTTTTTGAAAAATGCCTGGTATAATGTAAAATAAGCTGATTTTCATGAAAAAGTTGCTGTAGTGGGGTGTATAGTTGTCTTAAATATAAAATTTCAAATTCGTACGGCTTTTATATTTTGGGCTAGACTTACCAAACAATACACACACACACCTTTTTGCGGAACTTGGTAGTTTCGACTCTAGGGACTTTTCGACGAAAACGAGTATTTTCGAGTTCGCAATACTTCCCTTACTATATTATTTCATATATATGTAAGTGAAGGTAAAATGACGTGAAATGAATAAAAATAAACTTTGATATTTATTAAAATACTCATAAATAAATCAAGTAGTGTTCATTATCTTATGCGAAGATAAATCTGTCCTGGAATTCGAACTCAGAACCTGTAGCATGAGAGACTAGCGCGCTAGCCGGCTCCCCAAAACTACTTAATGATAATCGAGGTATTATAAGGAGCTCGGATAAGCGACGACCTTTTTTTCATATTATAGACTGGAATTGTGACACATCGTCTCTCACATCATTCGATCACCCGATTATGACGATCATTCGATTATGCCCACCCCTAATATATATATATATATATATATATATATATATATATATATATATATATACATATTATATATATATATATACATATATATATATATATATATATATATATATATATATATATATTTATTTATTTATTTATTTATTTATTTATTTATTTATTTATTTATTTATTTATCGATATTTACAACTGTATTTTAAAATACATTCAGTAAATGTGATATATCAATTGTAATATTGAATTGATGAGTAGAGCGTGTAATTCTTATTAAAAGCCAAGGTGACATTTATGTTTAACGTTTAGTTCATTTAATGTCATTTCCCTTTGACCCGAACATAGTCTACGGACCCCCAGGGTTGTACGGACCACTTGAAACCACTGGTCCATAATATGCCCCTAAACATTTTCAATTTATTTATTTTTTATCAGTTATTTTCTATCCTTTCCTGGATACAGAACCGTGGATAAAACATTTTTATATCTAATACTTTTAGTTTGCCGCCATTTTAAGTAAGCTGAAAACGTTTTGAAAAAAATCTCTGTTATTTTGCATTTGTGTAAACAAAACAAACTATATGGTAAGGATGTACTTAAAATTAATTGTCATTACAACACATTACCTAAATAGTGAAGAAAATGATAAAAAAAAATTCTCAAAAACTAATTTAAAAAAATACTTTTGCGAGTTAATATTTCATAAAGGTCAAGAGACTCCACCTTTGATCATGTTTCTATAATAATAATTTATCTAGATCAAAGTTTAGTGGCTGAAACTCTACTGGTTCTCTTGTTATTTACTTGGTTTAGCTTCAAGTAGGTTGATATTATGAGGACAACTCTTAGTTGTCAGCAATGTTTAATGTAATATATTTTTAAAAGAAATTGTGTTTCAGTAATTAAATTTTACCCTACAGTACGTACCAGATATAGATATAATGTGTATAATTTTCATCATTTTACTCAGTTCCTTTTGAGATATTCTGACATAAACATCAAGAACGTGACAATATTTCATCTTTTAAAATTTAATTGAAAAAAAAACATAAACAATTATTGTTCACAAGAGTTAAGAGATTTTTTAAACACGTTTTTATCCACGAAGCTTCCTTAAAATGCATTGAACCATGTTTTAAATTTAGACTGGTATTGGTAATTTTCACAATCACAATACCTACTCTTTCTATACGTAAGTAAACAAAAAATTAGTATATTTTTTAATAGACTATCTTTATCTACCACTTTTATTATTTCCATGTCCTCGGTATAATTTTGTTAACTACCAAAAACATTCGGAAACATACGAAAATCCTCATCCAAACACTGTCTAATCTTAACTCAAATAAATTTGTATCTATTTCACAGTTCCAAAAGGCATTTTCCGAATGCCATATAAAAAAAAGTAAATCATAACTTATTATGGTCATATGTATTTTCTAAATTGCTCTTTTGCTGACATTTAATAATCAAAAACAAGCAGGTTTTACGTACCTGCCACTACAAAAGTATGATATTTACCTATACTCATGTTTAGCCTCACAAATAAAAAAAAAAAAAAAAAAAAAAAAAAAGAAAGTTAAAGGTCATAGAACCATGACCAACCACCCAATATTTAGCGATTTTCAGTGACTGCTGAAATAATTGTTAAATGGCTCCTTTCGCGATGCTTATGCAACTTGAATCTATTCTTTCTTCTCACATTTTTTTTTTAATGAAGAATAGGTGAATATTCATTATGTTTATAGCAAACTTTGTCTAGTGTGAACATAGGTGCTTTTGTCTGGAATGCTTATGCGGTTAACAGCATGTAGTATCGAAAGAAATACCAAATGAAAAAACCTTCTATTGAACAGCTAAATTTAAAATTAGTTGATTTATTAATATCCGAAAATTGGCCTACTTTATCCATCCATCAAGATACTTTAAACGAAGAATTTTTAAAATATCGGTACTTAAGTCCTTTTAGACTATTTCAACCAGAATGAAATCTACATGATATTAAAGCTCATTAAATTTAACGAGTTTAATTAAAATCGCCTTAGTCATTTTTGAGAAAATAGTAAGAAAGTGCCTCTTCTGGTTCGCGGATTTTTTTCAAAAGGTTTCTGTTACATTTCAGCAACTTTATTCAGAATAGATGAATATTCATTATGCTTGAAGCAAAATTTGTCTAGTGTGAACATAAGTGCTTTAGTCTGGAATGCTTATGCGATTAACATCACGTATCATCGAAAGAAATACAAAATAAAAAACCTTCTATTGAACACTAAAATTTAAAATTAGTTGATTTATTAATATCCAAAAATTGCCTACTTTCTCCATCTATGAGGTGGGAAGAGAGAAAATTCAAAATAAAGAGATTTGAAACAGGTTGAAGATATCTTGACATTTCGAATCCTTTATTCTTTATCCTCAAACGCATCCTTAATTTTGTCCACGAAAATAAACTTAGTTATAAAGACCTTAATGTTCCCTATGTTACTAATTTTGCCCAGACCAGATATCAATCCTTTCTAACCCACTAGTTTCAATCCTTTCTTCCTACTCGTATTCCGGATAATCCTCCGAGGCGCATGAAAATAAAATGACCCCGGGACCTTCTAGTTTAGAATATTTTTAGAGTTCTTCCAATGAGAAGCTTCTCTGCATGTATACCATGTCATTGTATTATATAACTATCACATTTGCTTGATGTATTTTTTTTTTTTTTTTTGTTAATACAGTTGCAAATACTAATAAAATGCTTTTAAAGAAAATAAATAAAAAATTTTCATTTAATCATTAATATCCATAAGCCGGATTATTGTATTCATATATTAAAATTCATGTACGTTTTCTCATAAATAAAAGTTACCATCATTTTGATAGTTTAGCCCAAAAAAAAGTCATCTAACTAAAGATATTTCAACTTGCCTAAATAATTTTGGAGAGAAAAAAAATCTGGTTTTCACACTTTCACATAAATCGGTTGCTAAAATCACTTTTTGAACATTTAAATAAATCACTTAAGTTTATGTTGTTTTCCTCAAATTGCATAACGTTCCACAACTTTGTATATAAGATACATTTTTTCTAAAATCTTTAGCTTTTTTTTTTTTTAACTTAATATTTTTTATTTGCACCTGTATATGTTACAATCAGCAAATGAGTTATATATGATAAACATAGTATGGGTTGGCATGAGGGAGATAGTACCCAGTGGGGCATCCTCCTGATTTAGCTTTTGAACGGTAAATTATACATCTGTTTTTAAGTTCGGAAAAAAAATTATGTAAGCAAATATGTTTGCTCTTTTTTTCCTTTGGTTGGTTATCCAATTTGTTCAACTTGTATATCTAGCCATTATTTATCACTTCAAACAAGATAATACTATTAATTTTTTCAATTCTACAAAATTAAAGATACTTTAGAGGAAGAATTTTTAAAATATCGGCACTTAATAAGCCCTTTCAGACTACTTCAATCAGAATAAAATCTAGGTGATATTACAGCCCATTAAATTTGGCGAGTTTAATTAAAATCGTCATTTTTAAGAAATTCGTAAGAAGATGCACAATGCATTTAAGTGGCTCTTCTGGTTCGTCGATTCTTTTCAAAAAGTTGCTGTTACATTTCAGGCATATATGCTCCTAAAATATGAAATTTCACATATATACAACTTATCGTTCTTGAGATAGACTGACTGCATGCTAACAAAGACCGCGTTGACTTGGTCATTTAAACTCAAGGGACCCTAAAATGTGTATTTGCGATGAAAACTCGAATTCGTAAATATTTAAGATCGCTATACTTTCTCTTACTATTTAATTCACATATAAGTAAGCAAAAGTAAAACATTGTTTAAATACACGAGATATTTTAAAATGTGTCCCGCCCTATATTCATCATTAATAAAATAAAAGGACTTGTTTTGGATGGATAATTAAACATATCCTAATAAATCATATATCCAAGGAAGTACTGCAATAAAAAAAAAATTTTTTGGAAGTTAATTCTTTTTTTTTTAAATGTTACTGATTTTAAATAAATATTAAATTCTGAATTTGAAAGAGACACGAAACTAGGGTCAAATTATATATATATATATATATATATATATATATATATATATTGTGGATATAATTAGTTGACCGTTGAGAATTACTAAAAGGAATTAATCCCGGTGGCGGTCGGTGAATGAAACAATTGAGTAGTTTCAACAGTTGATTTTTTGCCAACGTTTCGACCCCCATTGTGGATCATCATCAGGGCTAAAAAGATACAAAAAAAAAAAAATTTAAAATATGATTAAATATACTATTTAAAAAAAATAACTATTGCGCTAGAGAGTATTGACATTATCTAGCGCAATAGTTTTTTTGTTTTTTTTTTAATGTATATTTAATCATATTTTAAATGTATTTTTTTTTGTATCTTTTTAGCCCTGATGATGACCCACAATGGGGGTCGAAATGTTGGCAAAAATTCAACTGTTGAAACTAATCAATTGTTTCATTCACCGACCGCCACCTGAACTAATTCCTTTTAGTAATGAATATATATAATATTTCATAATAGTTATATAAATCAATATAATATAAACATAAAGGTTAGAATTTATAAAACTATTATTCTTCCGACGGTTCTTTACTGATGTGAAACGTGGCCGCTTACTTTGAGGGACGAACAGTCTTAAGGTATTCGAAAATTAGATGCTGAGTTAAATATTTGGCCCTAAGAGATATGAGGCCACTGGAGAATTTGGAAGGTTGCACAACGCGGAATTGAGGAGCTTGTTCCCTGCTAATATAATTAAGATGATAGCATCGCGGAGATTCAAATGGGTGTATAAAGTTGTTGGGCTCAGTGAGGAACGGATTCCAAGAAAGTTGGAATTCCCTGAACCGACTGGTAGGCGTCTGAACGGTAGGCCGAAGCGTCATAGGAGGTTTGAGGATCAGCCTTAATCTCGGGGCTTGGGCTTGAACGGTGATCATTGGGAAAACCTTTGTAAGGCAGTAGGTATCGGTAAGCCTATTATTATTATATTTTATTAAATGTTATTGTGGCCTACTCAGAGGAAATTTTATTAAATCCTGTCAAATCCCGAAACCAAATATTGATCAACATTTTTAAATTAGAATTTGGCTGAAGGAGATTACATGAAGCCACCTCCTCGATTTTTTTTAATTAATTAGTTTGAAAAATAATATTCACAAATATAACAGCAAAAATACAACAATACACAAAATCTAAAACAATACATGCAAATAAAACAAAACACTCAAAATTAACATGAAAACTTGGCATGCACTCTGTAAGTTATTAATGCTAAGTCTAAAGTAGCGTACACAGATCTAAATTAATCACTACTTTCTACTTCATCATTCTAATAATCTCATATTTTATTATATATTTATCCAGCAAATTTATTTATTGTCATATTCATGTCAGAGATAATTAAAAATGTAAAAAAAAAAAAAAAAAAAAATGTAATCTCTTCTGGGTCCATCTTCATCTTTTGTAATTAATATTTATAATTCCTTTATACCTTGACACGATCTACTAGGATTCATCAGGCCGAATCCTTGATACTATCAATAGATGAAGATGATTCACAAAAGTATTTTATAATTCTGTGTAATAGATACGCGAATGATAATTACCGCTCTAGGCTTCTTAAATATTTGACTAAGAAAGCAAATCTAGGACTGTTTTCGAAATATTATTGAATTCAACTACAGCTGAAACTTTGAAATGCATTTTTTTTAAAATAATGACTTCCATAAAACTATTTACTTTATATTAATTCCTAAAAATCCTTAAAATTATGTAAACTTTATTAAATCAGATAAACTAGACCTTACCTTGGTAAGCATCTCAGCGAAACCATCAGCCAGATCTGAAACATAAATTTAAAATTAATTATTTATCATATTTACCATTAATAATTGAATAAATATATATAAGAAATTTAAGATAAAAAAAAGTGAAGCAGCAGAGCTCCGTCGCAAAGGAACGTTAACTAACGTAACTAGTTATGGAAGAAAAACGTTGAAAAAAAAGAAGATATTTTTACTCTCACTTACCTATATATGAAATATAAATTAAGGGAAAGTATTGCGATCGTGAACATTTATGAATTCGAGATTTAACGGATATACACGTTTTAGAGTCCTCTTAGTCCAAATTACCAAGTCCCCCAAAAAGTTCTGTGTTTGCGTGTTTGGTAAGTCCAGCATGAAAACGATAAGTCGTACGACACTGAAATTTTATATTTAAAACAACTATAAGCCCGAGATAATACTGAAACTTATTAATCAATAGTGGCTAACCAGAAGAGCCACTTTAAACAATACTCCTTTTTACGATTTTCTCAAAAACGCTTCGAAGTAATTTTTATAAAACTCACTATATTGATGTAAAATTTAATGGGCTTTTATTCTAAGTAGGTTTCATTCCGATTGAAATAGTCTGACAGGGCTTAAATGCCGATATTTTACATTTTCTTCCCCTAAAATACCTTTATTTTTGTAGATTCAAAACAATGATTGATATCATCTTGGAAGCATTGATAAATAACGGGTAAATATAAATTTGAACAAACTCGGTATCAAACTAAAGGAGAAAAGAGAAAAAATATTTTTTAATGCAATTTTGAACATAAAAATATTAATATAGATATAATATAATATACTAATATTATAATATATATAATATTAATATAGATAGATATAATATACCGTTAGAAAGCTAAAGGTTTTAGAAAAAGAAAATTTCTTATAAATAAAATTATAAAAGTAGACGGAAAATTGGTAAGAAGCCGATAAAACTGATTTTCGTAGATAATAATATAATTGATTATTTAACATAACACACATTTCTATTGAAACTCAATGTAATTACTTCTTTAACAATTTAGTTTCACCTCTAACTGTATTTTGAAATTCTTTAATTGATTTTAACAAAGGAGGTAAGTGAAAGTTGTGTGTTGCGCGCACTAGATATTTTTAACACCTATTCAAACAAAGAATTTCAAACTTTTTTTCTATAATTTAAGTAACTCTACGGACATATAAAAAAGGCAAAAATACGAGTAAGCATGGCGAAATTTTTAATGAAATTAATCCTGGCAAGAAATAACCATGCATAGCGAATATGAACTCACTGAATCCAAGTAACACAATGTAAAGGGGAATATCTACATATCTGAATATTCAAAACTGACTTGACGGATGGCAACCAATAGATTGCATTTAAATTTTTCTTTTTTCGGGGTAAATAAGGCTACAAAAAAAAAATCATTCCAGAGTATGATCAAGTTTATCAACGTTAACACAACATTATCCGCAAAATACTATATCACTAAATGTTTTGTGACATACTCGATAGAATGGGTACGTGTGATGAGACCGTTGGTTGGCCTGTAGAGAGATGGATTAAACGCTGTTTGATCAAAAGGAATAAGCCTTAAGCAATCTCCATTGGGGCAGGCAAATGCTAGCTAGCCATTTCGGCACGCAAACATGGCAGGTCACACGGCAAACTACCTCCTGTTTATCATTTGAAATTGTTTCGACACATGTAACCTACCGCTCGATCTAGCCGCTACCGACCGACCTACACATACCCCTTTTACTATACATGGAAGCTGTCTCTGTGTTAGTAGCAAGAGATGCCTTAGTCCACTTCTGGCAAATATTTATCTGTAATCAAGATCGCCTAATCATTAGACAATTTTTTCGCTAGATGACTTCCTGCCCTACAGTATCCTTTAATAACACAACTAGTTCCTGTTGAACAGATCAGATATCTAAGAATCCTTCTTGACTAACGTCTAACTTGGAATCCTCATACAAAACTAAAACGACAAGAAACAACTCGCAGTTTCGGCTACGTCAAAACTTACTTATCAAACGGTCAAACCTTCATCTTAACTACAAAAGGCTCATCTATTTGACTATTATAAGATCAATCTGGACATATGGAGTAGAACTATGGGGCTCTACTAAACCATAGAATTCTTCTCATATCCAATCCTTACAATCCAAAATCCTTAATGCTCCTTACTTTGTCACGAATAAACTCATTGATAAAGATCTTGATGTTCCCTTGTTACTGATTTGGCCCAGACCAGGTATCAATCCTTCCATAAAAAACTCCATTCTCACTGTAACCCACTAGGTTATATCCTCTTTGATTCCTGATAATTCTTCGAGGCGTCTGAGAAGAAGATGACCGAGGGACCTTCTGATTTAGAATTCCTATTAGAGTACCGCCAATGGGCAATGTCTCGTTATTTATTTGATGTTATTGTACTATATACTATCACATTTACTTGATATATTTTCTAATACAGTAGTAAATATCAATAAATATGTTTAAAAAAAAAGGGTACCATATATTTACTCATCCCTTAACCCGTGACCTCGTACTTTTAAAGTTTCACTTTCTTCATTTTATATAACTCATAGCTATTGAATATTAATATTATAGCTCGATATTTTCGCAGTGACTTATTGACTTATCTCTAAATCTTCTTCGCTCATAGATACTACATCATATATTCATTTCCGACCCTATCTCGCCTTTCAGCTCCTGGCTTAGTGGTGACCACCTTTTCACTGTGGTCTTCATGCTACGGATCTCCTTCGAGCTCCAAGGTTTTGGTGGGCTAGGTCCACCGCCGTCTTCCAACCATAAACTCTTTCAACCATGAAAAGTTCTACTCCATCAACCGAGGAGTTTTCTCAGTTGGTCCGCGAAGAAAACTAATATCCCAATTGGTTTCATCATTTTTATCCCTAATGCTTCGCATCCAGTGCAGGTCATTACCACATCCTCAACAGTCTCCTCGTCAGAAATGGTACATTGGACATTAACATCCAGACCAAAGTTATAAACACAGCTTGGTAAAACTAATACCGTGAGAGCAATAGTAGTACTCAATAAACCGGAAGGACTTCTTTTTGCAAATACCCGAGATTACATGGTAAAGACTAACATTCTTTGGTCATGAATAATAAATTGGTGATCAGTGTTTAGTCCAATAAAATAAGGCTTGTGGAAATTAATTCGGACAAAGCTGGAAATTGTTATAATACCTTTAATACCTAATGGTCCTTAATAAAAGTAATTTGAGTTTGCACCATCGCAGGTGGTGAGCTTAACTTTTTGGAGCCGAAAACCCATTTTTTCAGTTTTTCACCTATAATTCGAAATCGGTGCTTTCTACAGAAAATATCTTTCATTCCGAAATCATATAACGTTACATTTTCTTCCCAAAACTTAACTTAGTTATTGAATTTGGTTAAGTGATATGGCCGCAATCGTTCGTCAACAATAGGCCAATTTTGCCTCTTTTTTTTTTTTTAAAACCCAATTTGGTCACTAAGAGACGCCTGTAACTTTGAAACAACTTTCTAAAGCAATAAAATTTAATATAAATAAACGAAAATGTACTTTGGAGAAGTGATTTAGTACACATCAGTTGAAAAGCATTTACTTCTCTTGGCGGGGTGATTAAAGGAACGAGGGGATATTTATTTCCTGGGACGGTCCGGGTTCTTTACAGAATGAAGGTTCTTGTATAGGATAAAGTATAGCGGTTAGCAGTGGCATTTTATTCATCTGCCTGTCTACTTCACCTGCATCGTCATCACAGCATCATCGTCAGCCCCACCTCAGGTGCACAACACAGTATCATATAAGTGTACCAAGGGATGCATTGGTAGATACAGCAGTATTCAATGTAGCTTGAATATATGTAAATGTATTTCTTTTCGTATAACTACCAATACATTGGAGTAGCTATTAAGAATGTATCCATTAGATGAAACGTTTGTTATCCTCTTCATATACCTATATTCACTTCTCCTAAGGCATCAGTAACTACAGAATATCGGACATATCAAGCAAATATTTCTCCCAAGCCCTAGGAAACACTTAGAGGAAAATCGAAAAAACAAACATTTTTTGAAGGTTCGTATCAACCGAACTTCAAATTTAGAGATGCTTTTAAACTTGAACTTTAATTATCTACAACTTTCATTCTATGATTTTTTTCGATTTGAATAGTTGTTTCAAAGTTACATGAGTCTCTTAGTGAGATTGGGTTTTAAAAAAAAAGAAGGAAAAATTGGCCTATTTTTGACGAACGATTGCGGCCATATCACTAAACCAAATTCAATAACTAACGTAATTTTTGGAAAGGAATTTTAATTTAACGTTCTTTAATTCTGGAATGAAAGATATTTTCTGTAGAAAGCACCGTTTTTAATTATAGGTGAAAAATTCGAGGTTTTTAGGCTCCAAAAAGTTAAGCTCACCACCTGCGATGGTGCAAACTCAGATTACTTTTATTTAGAACCATTAAGAGATATTAAAACGATTTCCAGCTTTTCCCTTATTAATTCCCACAAATATCCTTATTTTAAAGGGCTAGTTGTATAGTAATCCTTGGTGTTTGGGATATCGGCTGCATTAAAACAAGCTCCGTCAAGCAAAAATATAAGAATGTTTGGGAAAATGTCTGGAGTAGAAAATGATTAGAAGAAGGGGTTGGCGAAGTTCGTTATATCATTCACGGTAGCCGAACGCATTAATAGCCTTTTTGAACATTTAAATTAAATTAGTTTTATAAGAAAATATGTTTTAAACGAATACAAATGTTCTGAAGAGTAATAATGAAATCTTCAACTAACAAATTAATGATTTTTTTTTTTTTCCAGGTCAAAGCGAAGTGTGGTACAGCTTTACAACATGATCACTTGCGCTACCAGATGTAATCCTCTGGACTACAAAGGTTACGGCTGCTACTGCGGCTTCCTTGGATCAGGATATCCTACCGATCCAATCGACAGGTAGCTTTATATCATTACAGGTGTATGATTACTGGTCATAAGTCACTAAACTATAGGGGTTACTCACTACGTTTGCTATAGCATGCTATTTGTGCTATTGTGCTAAAAAGGAAATAACTGTAGAAACTCGACGGGTTTAGCAAAATAACACAAATAGCATGCTATAGCAAACGTAGTGAGTACCCCTAATATTATGATAAACAGATAACCAGTGCTATTAAAGAAATCTGGTGCGCATAACTCACAACTTTGACTTACCTCCGTTGTTAAAATCAATTTAAGAAATTTCAAATACAATGATGAAAAAATCTGATGCGGGCAACATACGGCTTTCACTTACCTCCGTTGTTAAAATCGATTAAAGAATTTTCAAATACAGTTAGAGATTAAAATGAGTGAAACTAATTAAGAATTAATTATATTTAATTTCTATAGAAACATACGTTTTATTAAAAAATCTATTATATTATTATCTAAAACAATCAGTTGTTTTATCGGCTTCTCATCACTCTCCTTATATATTTTACAATTGGGACGTTGATTTCCAAAAGGTACTAAAGGACATTTTTTACGAAATTAAATTTTTTGACATATTTATATTCTCCTCATTGAGTTTTATCTAAATCTTAAATTTGATTGTATTTAATGAACACTCATGTCCTTTAATAATGTTATTTAGAAATGCTATTAATTTCTTAAGATACTTATTACACATTTATTTTCATTCCAAATCATAACAGAACATTTTATTTCATAACTATAATATGGTTTTATTAATATAGTAAAGAAATAATTCTAGACTTTAATGCGAAAATAATCAAATTAGCTGGTTTAATAATATATTAATGAGAGATTTTCGCGCTTCCTGTAAAATTCCCCAGAATGGATATAGTACCTTTTGGAAATCAACGTCTCAATTGTGTGTATAAGACAATATTTTTTTTCTAAAATATCTAACTTTCCAACGGTATATTATATACCTATAATACTATTTTAATGTTCAAAAACGAAATTGCATTAAAAAATATTTATGCTCTTTTATCCTTTAGTTCGATATTCTTCAACTTATATATTTATCCGTTTTTTATCAATACTAAAAAGATTATATGGTTATTTTTATATAATATACAAAATTAAAGGTAGTTTAGAGGAAGACAATTCAAAATATCGGCATTTAAGCCCTTTTAGAGTATTTCAAACAGAATGAACCTAGATGATATTAAAGTCCGTTAAATTTTATATTGATGTAGCGAGTTTAATCAAAATCGTTTGAGCCGTTTTATAGAAAAACGTTAAATACATGGGGTAAAAATAGCACTTTCGTTGAGCCGATTTAAGTGAAAACAGTTGCTGTAACATCTAGGGCGTATAGTTGTCTTACATATGAAATTTCAGTTTCATACGACTTTTCGTTTACGTGCTAAACTTACCACACACACGGACACCCCACACATACACAAACACAGACCGTTTTTTCGGGACTTGGTTATTTAGAATCAGGACACGTGTATTTCCATTGAAAACTGGAATCCGAAAATTTTCACGATTGCAATACTTATGTATTTGATAGATAGGTAAGTGCATGTAAAAATAGAATCTTCATTGTTAAAAACAGGACGTTCAGTCCCTCCTTCTTCGCCAGCAATCTTCCTCTCAAGTAATCATATGCACCGATTCCCTCTCCACTCTCTCCTCTATCCGTAACATATATTCCTCTGACTACCTCATCCAAAGTATTCATACCACACTTGCATCCTTTTCCTCCCGGGTCAACATTGTTTTCTTCTGGGTTCCAGGACATTGTGGGATCTTGGGGAACGATCGGGCTGATTTAGCGGCACGTCATGCGGTTTCCGAGGGCCTTGAACTTCAAGGTGTGAGCCTGCCTGACCTTGTCACTTCAATTCGATCGAGCATATTGGGTTGCTGGCAGCGGGAGTAAGCGGCCCTCGGGAACAACAAGCTTCGCCTTATTCGGCCCCTTGTTGGCCCTTGGGGGTCCTCCTGCCGGCCGTCTCGACGCGAAGAGGTTGTGCTCGCGTGACTTCGTATAGGACACTCTCGGTTGACCCACGGTTATGTCATGGCCCGTGGACATCCGCCTCTCTGTCGATCATGTCAGGTTCCTCTCTCAATACTCCACATCCTCACAGAATGCCGACAATATACCGTTTCACGTATTCTTTTCAACCTCCGCACTGATCTGTCGGTTCTCCTCATATAACTAACATCATTCGCTTCCTAAAGTCACACCATCTTTACTCTCAGATCTAAACTATACTCTCACTCTATTCCTATAATCATGTAACCTGTGTCTAACGGTGTAAAGGCGAACATGACCCTGGTGGTTGTCGCCTCGAAAAAAAAACAAAAAAAAACAGGACGTTAAAAATACAATACATAAAATAAATTACATATATGTAGAGTCGCAAAAAGATTTTATAAAAGAAGCTGGTAAAAGCATAGAACACTTTAAAGACATTTTATAAGAATTAATACATCTTCTAATGAACTATAGGGATAAAAAGTCAAACAGAAATTTATTATTTCATCTAATATTAAGCAATAAAGTTTTTCGAATAGTTAGTTATATTTCTCCCTGATTACTGTAAAATGGAGACTGAACTTGAATAAAGACTGCCCCCGCAACTCAAGAAGGGTCAGGCTTTCAATTCTCTCATTCGTTAGCAGAATGTGTATGTGGTGAGCTATACATCTCAACAACACTAGGTCTCTTCTTGATCCAGTCAGCAGCCTTTCAATGCCGATCTCTTGTAATGGCAGAGTTTCAAAGAGTAAAAAAAGTAGCCTATTTTTTTATCACTAATAAACAATATCAAAATATTAGGGAGCAACTAAAATCCACAGAAGCTGAAATTCTGGAAGAAAAAATCTTATCTTTCGCTTATCTTTTGAGAGAGCGTAGAAACCAGAAATCGGCACCTTACGTAAAACGGTTGTTTCGTAAAACTCAATAGATCATGGATGATACTTCGCACTGTAAGTAGTGTACCATATAGTACCATATAATAATCCAGTGTAACAGAACAAAAAAATATATATATTAACAAACATTCATAATGAGTTTTCAATTTTTTTCTCGGCAGTATTTAAACAATATATATTGTTAAGAGTAAGGTTGGCCAACCTGTACGATATTCTGCTCTTCCTGTCCTAGGAGCTATGTCCGGCTGTCTCGTACATATTTATATCATCAAGTGTTAGAATAATATTAACATTGACAGACTTATAATCATTCACCGGAACCAAACGCACCGACAAAAGATTGGCAACTATCCAGCGGACTGTTTTGCTATTAGTCACCACAGAGCGAAGGTTTGGGTCATGGTAATGCCACTGGGACATCTTCCTACTAGAAGATAAATTTCAATACGTACTAGAAAGAAAGCTCAGAAGTTTGTAGACAAATCTTAAGGTACCAAATGACGAGGATGGAAAACAACACAGAGTACAACTCAAGAACAGTGGATCGGTCTGGAGGTGACATTCTCCAAATGGGTAAATTGAAGGAATATCTTATTCCCCAATGTCAGTCACTTTTGGAAATGAAATGGGTTAGCATAGGCTGATGGGTCCTTTAATTTTTCCGCAATAGGGCTTTTCAACCAAGTTTCAGCAACATAGGGAAGGACATCGACCCCTATAATACAAAATAGTTTTAAAGACCAACACCTGAGAGTCCATTGTTTAAGGAGGTCAGGAGCAGTCAGAGAACACTGAAAAATGAAGGTCAAAAAAGGATCCTGTCCATAAGATAAACCTTTATTTCTTGTCTACATTCCTAGAAGGAATTAGACCAGATGGTGGTCGATGAATGAAACGATTAGGTTGTTTCAACCATTTATTTTCTGTCAACATTTCGACCCAAATTGTGGGTCATCATCAGGTCGTATTGTAGGCAGTAGAAACTGCCGTCAGTTTCCAGTAATTCTCAATGGTCAACTAATTATATCCAATTTGTGTACATTACACATTTAGATTTAATCGCTTCGATATACTATAACTTATTTTCTTCCATATTTATGTAAAGTGAATAGAAAGTATATAAATAAAAATTAGCCCTAAGGATTATTAGCAAAGGGCATATTCAGCATAATTATACAGACTTAAGCCAAAACCATTTTGGCAATGAGATCACTTGTAGCTGGGTGGTTAGCATAACAGCCTCCTATGACAAAGGTAACGGGTTCAAACCCGCAGGTGGTCCAGGATTTTTTAATGGGAGTCAAAAATCCTTAGTTATGCCGTCCTTGGAGGGGACTTCAAAAGGTGGTCCGAGCCTGTGCTATGTCAGGTACTCGTTAAAGATCCATATCCTAATAAAACCTGGATAGGCAAAATTTAGGACTCCCACTGTAGCATGTCCAATTAGCCATAGTAGCAAAAAGTGACGTTAAATAAATAAACATTTTGGCAACAAGTATGGTAATGTTTGATCATCACATTAAACTTGAAAAGGTTGTTAACATGTGGGGTGAACCTTCCCTCCATTAGTTAGAATTCATTAAAACAATAAATTGAAGAAATAATACTAGCTCAAGGGCAATCATTTCATTTTATAGATACAGTAAAGCAGGTTTTGTGATTACATTCATTACTATGTTTATTATGTTGATTGATTAGATCTAATAACAAACTAATTTGAGACATAAATTAAATGAAAAGGTGAATTATTCAAAATAATTAATGTTTTTTTAACTGTTACAGATGCTGTATGAAACATGATTGGTGCTACAATAATGCAAATTGTCCCTTATTTTTGGAATACTTTGTGCCATACGTATGGACATGCCACAGGAGAAGGCCACTTTGTGGTAAAATAAATTTCATCAGAAACATATGAAAACATTCAGCCGTCTTTAAAAATGTTTATCTAAAAAATTATTTTAAAATACGACTGTTAAATTTGTTACATATGATATGATAATAAGTACTTGATAACAACTAATGGACTGTTCTTGGCAAGGCTATGTTATTTTCAGGATCCAAGATTTTGGAATATATTGCAGGTTTAAATAGTATAAATTTATGACAAAGAAGTATCTCAATGTTGCCTGACAGGTCCACGAATAAAATTATTTATATTAGGAATATTGTGTAATAATTTATAATATGCACAACTGACAATTTCTGCAATTAATGATTCAATAAAAGATATTCAATAAAATTTCAAGTATAAAATTACAATGTTCAGAATTAATTTATACGAGTCTGGGCAAAATATTAACATAAGAAACTTTGTCAATTGAGACTTTGATTTACAAAAGGTACTATATCAACTCTGGGAAATCTTACAGGAAGTGTGAAAATCTCTCATTACTATATTATTAAACTAGGTAATTTGATTCTTTTCGCATCTAAGTCTATCTAATTTCATAGATATTTTCGCATCTAATTTGGAACAAAATTAATTAGGCTACTTAGTACCTTTAGAAAATAATTTCATTCCAATATAACGTTTTTAAAGGACTTGAGAGTTTATTTGATAAAATCAAATAGGAGATTTGGAAAAACTAAATGAGAGAATACAAATATTTAAGAAAATAAATTTTGTAAAAAATGTTCTTTGGTACCTTTTGAAAATCAACGTCCCGATTATCTACTAGCAATATTATTACAGAAATACATAGGGTTTCATCAATGTAATATTTTAATATAAAAGTATGTGAAGAATTAATCTTATTAAAATGAAAAAACAGGAAAAGAGAAACTGAGATGGACTAAAAATCACATAAGAATGTCACGGAATGACATGGCGGAAGCATTTATATAAAAAATAATATGTAAATTACTAGATTGAGATCTTGTATTTAGATGGTAAATAGAGGAATGTACAGAGAGAAGATATCGGATGTAGGGAGATTTTTTTGTTCTAAAGACTATGAAAAGGAAATATCAAGAGATATTTTAAAATACTCAATAATAAACAAATAATTACTGCAGAGAATTTGGCAGGAGAATTAATAACTATTTACCTATGAACAAAATATTTGATAAATTGGAATTCAGACGTTCCATTTTATCAGAAACCATTATCTGTAACTATGGTCTAAAATATAGTGGAATATGGCCAGATCACAGTTTTTATCAGGTCCTAATCCTTCCAAGCAGTGTTTTATTATAAGATAACCATGACAATAGAGTTGCAAATTTAGAATTACTGTTATAAAAATTCTATTTACTAAATATTTTAATTTTATTCAAAGGTATTGGCCACTCCTGCGGACAAAGGCTTTGTGAATGTGACAGAAAGTTTGCTGAATGTTTAGCTAGGTACCGATGCCCACGGTCAAAATCGGTTTGTACCTCTTCACCATGGCGGCTCTTGCAGAATTTGATAATGCTTTAGTGTTTCAGTTTATTTAGTGACCTAAAAATGCAAACTATGTGCCAAGGTAAGTATAGTGTTTTAGTAAAAGTGTAAATCTACTTGCAGAGAAAAAAAAAATTCCCAATGTTGATATACAATACATGATATAATTTCTTAACTCTAGTCTTAATAAGGATTAAGAATCATCAGGCTCTAGAAATGATAATCATTAGATGCAATATTATATGTATCTACATAATATTGTGCTCACAACACATAAAGTGAAATAAAGTAAAATGTAAGACTGATTTTCTTCTTCAAGTTAGCGATAAAACTTAAGGAAAACATAACAAAGCAGATGTTCTGTTAACAATATTTAATATTTTCTGCTGTTGGAAACCTTACCTTTCTTCAAATATTTTAAAGTAATAGCATCTTTATATATTTTCAGATTGAATTATTGGTAAAATTGTATCCCAAAAAAATCCCTCATTTTCTTCCTTAACAGTGCCAAATTAGATCTATTAAAGATGAAATTGTGTTAATATTACACTGAGAAAACAGCACTCAAAGCCATCTAATCTGCTGCTGATTGTTATTTTTTTAGTTTTCAAATTGCAATAATCATTTTGCACTGTTTTGAGTTCCCTCGCAGATTTATTCTGAACTCCTGATATAAACGGCCAAAGATAAAAAAAATGTTCAATGTCTAACTCAAAGACAATGATATATATTAGTTCCTTCCCATATACCTGTGTTTTAAAATTAGAAATAATTGACAAAAATTTATGTTTTGCAGTATTTTTTGTTTTCACCGGTAACAATATAATAACGTTTAATATCTGCAGCTGTCAAATTCACCATAGGTAAAGCAAAACTGGTGAGGTAAATTAAGTATTGATTATTAAATAGATGACCCTGTGATAATATGAAGGAAGAGATGGTTTGGGTTTTATTAGTTTGGGAAGTAAAATAATATTTTAAAATATTGAAAATAAATAAATAGTTTTTAGTAAATACAACTATTAGTATAACTAAATTAGTTTTTAATGAATATCATAATAGTTATTACTTGCATTGAATACACATTTTGGGTCCCCTAAGTTCAAATGACCAAGTCCTGCAAAAAGATGCGTGTGTGGTAAGTCTAGGGCAAAAATAAAAAGTCATATGAAAATGAAATTTCATATTTAAGACAACTATATGCCCGAGATGTTACAGCAACTTTTACATCAAACACAGTAAACCAGAAGAGCCATTTGTACCATGCATTTTGGATCTTTTTACAAATTTCTTAAAAAGGCTTGAACGATTTTGATTAAACTTCCTAAATGGATGTAAAGTTTAATGAGCTTTAATATAATGTAGGTTTCATTCTGATTGAAATAGTTTGACAGGGCTTAACTGTCGATATTTTAAATTTTCTTCTTTAAAGTGCCTTTAATTTTGTAGATTCTATAAAAATAATGATATCATCTTTCTAGTATTGATAAAAAGTGGATAAATATATCAGTTGGACGAATTCGATATCCAGCTAAAGGAGAAAAGAGCAAAAATATTTTTTTATGCAATTTATGGGCTTTTTGAACATAAAAAACAGTAATATAGATGTATAAATATACCGTTGGAAAGCTAGAGATTTTAGAAACAAATATTATCTATGCACAAAATTGTAAAAAGTATTATGGAGAGTGATGAGAAGCCGATAAAACTAAGTGATTGTTGTAGATGATAATATAGTAATTATTGAATAAAACACATGTTTCTATCATTTTTAAGTGTATTTAAAAACTCTTAAATAGATTTTAACAAAGGAGATTAGTGGAATTTTTGTGTTGCACTACTATTTTTAGTTAATATAGTTAATTAGTATAAATAAATATTTTTTCAATATTTTCTAATTTCTTTCAACCACTATCTGAATCGTCTCATCCTTCAAAAATTAAGTATTATGCATTAGGATTGTTAAAAATCTATATTTAATTCAGGAATCAAAGAGGATCTGTATCTTTAACTTAACTTAATCTACAAGCTGATATTTTATATCACTCATACTATTTCTTATATATATTTTTTTTTATATGGATAAAATTTTCCTGATGGTGTAATTTTTTCCAAGTTAATTTATCATCACTGATACTTTCCAAATTACTCACCCTTGTTTTTTAATGAATTTACATTTAGAAAACTGTATATCAAACAAAGTGAGAAAATGTTGAAGGGTTTTTTTTAATCATAAAAATATCTAATACTTATAGTTCATAAATGATAATAACCTTCCTTTGTGATTCATTTTAGATTTTGGATCAGTTGATGAGCAGTCTATGCTTGGTCAGGTAATTTCATCAGATCAAATATATATACATCTCTAAATAAAAGATATAATATTTTAACACATTTTCTTTATTTTAAAGAGGCTATGATTATTGCTATGGACTGAAGATAAGACTGATATAAATTCCATTCACGAGGTATGTATATGCATTTAATTTTAAAACACAAAATCTCTCAATTACATTAAATTTATACTCATCAATAAAATGACATTTGTAAACAGAAAGAACCAGGATATTTTATCATCTTTATTGAAGAATTATCTTCTCAAGGTAGCATTAGTCACTTGACAGATCTACCTATGACCATGAAAAAATTCCATTAGTAGCCTTATCCCATTAAAAGCTTATAAAATGATTAAAAAGAAAATACCTCAGAGCTTAAGTTCTTATTGTGTTCAGAATAGGTATTAATTTTTTAAGAAAAAAATTAAGATATACGCAAAGAGACATGACTGCTCTAAGTGGCATTCATTCCTTCTCGCATTATTGACAATAAAAAAATCCAAAAACAAAAATCTGTACCACTACAAACCATAAAGGATCTTGGGCTCAGTACATGTAGAGATCCATACTGTTTCTAGGCCCACGGCAGTACAATGAGGTGATTAGGCCTTGATCACACTCAGCCGCCAGGTTTTCCCCCAATTTTTTGGGTACCCACTTTAAAGAGGCTAGGTCTGCCCCAGGAGGGTCTCCATACCCTAGGGTCGCACACCAACTGAATTAACAGACTAAATAATATTCTGCCATAGCCGGGATTCGAAACCAGGACCCGGAGAACAGTAGACGAGTGATTGACTATAAATATAAGTAAAAACTTAATGAAAGTAAAAAAATGAAGGGATAGAACTAGAGGATGGAATTTTAAAAGCATGCAGAGAGATTATCACCAAAATGTATCCATAATTTGCAGAAAATGATAAATAGTCCTATTTTATTGTGCATGGGCTGAAGGACCTGAAATTAAATTGAAGCTTTTTATTTAACAAAATGAAAAAATCATTAATTTTGGCTAGAGCAATGTGCAATCACAATTTTTTTATTATTGAACTAGCCTAATATTTCATTCACCTAAATATTTCAAATTTCTAAGGTGAGATAGAGATAGAGATCACAATTAAATTATGACCCAATTCATTCAAGATATAAATGATTATCGCTTTAGTGTATTTTTTAATTTAGTGTTATTGTGAAAGGAAAAAAGAATCTTCATAAAAAGAAACTCTGTATCTCCACCATTTAAATGGGCAGAAATTCATAACTAATACTTGAAATGCCAATATTACCTAACTATATTTCTTTGTATTGTTTCAGAATGTCATTAGCTACAGCTAATTGCAGTAGTTGATACTTCTAATCAACCAAGTCATGTGAAGTTACCATCTTAAAATATTTATTTTTAGAAAGTCTAGTTTAGAGAATAGATAAGGCTCGCCGAGCCCTTTTATGTGATCAATTTAGAGTATACTAGTAATTGTTTCACACAAAATAAGTTTCATTGCAATTTCTGTGTGTACATATATATAAATAATTTTAATGAGTATAAACTTAATATTAAGATCATAATATGTATAAAGCGACAGGAAAACAAAGATTCCAATGAAGAGTTAAACTAGTGATTAAATAAGCTATTCTCGTTTTAAGCTCTTATTTAAGGTATAAAATTTATGCCTTGAAGCCATTTTGGGGAAAACAAAATCTTCCAAAAGGAAGGATAAAGATCACCCCAAAAAAAATCAGATCAGACAGCATTTACAAACTTTAAGGTATTATTTCAATATTTTATAAACAAAACTATTATTTATGTTAATGTTTATAAAGAAAATATCATATTAATTATTAAAATACTTACATGAATATGTTCTCCATTCATAGGACAGGTATTACAGGAAAGATACATATAGGACAAAACCACATTACAATCTTCCTTACAGTGTTACCACACCATTAAAGATTTTATTATTATTTTTTTAATGATATATTTTTTGCATAGAACATATTAACTAAAATGATATACTCAAAAGCTACATCTTTTTAAGTCGTGAAAAAAAAAATTAAATAAAAGATTCAAGTTGCTTGAAGCCAATTAATTTCTTATTTTCAAAATTTAAAATTTTTGATACAAGCTCGTAGCACAAGTTTTTGCGTCATTAACTAACAGCATTAATATTATAATTGCTTAGTTTTTTTTTCTTGTTTTTTTTTTGTAGAGATATGACAGATCAAACAAGAGGAGTAGGAAGACATGCGCATTACATTTTGTTTTTTGTTCTTATCGGGAGTTATGGGGAAAAAACGTACTGCGCATGACTCCCTACTCCTTAAGCAACGAGGAAATAGACCTTTAAATCCACCTCCTTCACTACAAGCCAAAATCCTTAAACTTATGTGCGATTAACGTTCTGGAGAATTCAGAAAAAACTTATTCCACGTTATCAAAATATGTTTTCAGAAATGTTTCAGATCTCAGTTTCGTGGGATGTACAATGTTATCAACATTATTATTTGATCAGCTTTTTATTCTTTTAAGTTTACTTTTGCTGTATTTATCAATCTTACATGTATGTATACATGTATGAAGCAAAAGATTAAGAATCGTTAAGAGCTTTGTATTAGTTATATATTAATTAGTTAAAACCACTTTAGCTAAAGTATCTTCAATTGTCTATGATCATTTAATAGTGATTAATTAAAATATAGTGATTAATTAAAATATAGTGATTACATAATGTATATAATTAGCATGTTTACTTATTAAATATAGATTCTTTTATTTATAAGTTTACTAAATAATCTATTATCAGTATTAAAAGTGAATAAGTTATTTATATTACCATAAATTCACAAGAACTTAAAAACTATTTTGCTAGTCTATATTTAATAAAACTATACCAAACAATTAGAAGTATTTTCTTCGTGATTTTATGAATAGAATCTGTTATGAATACATAAATAATTAGGCATTGATGTATAATTATTTCTGTACTACCTCTTGTGAAAATATAAATCAAAAATATATTTTTTTCATTATATTGGTTTTTTTTTTATTTACCCAAACCTAAGGAAGTGTGATCGAACGACTTTTCTTATTATTCTATTACGTTTCTCACGAAAAATATTTTATACCATTATTTACTAGAAGAGTTTGGATGTAAAAAAAAAATATATAGTAAGGTTTAGTGTTTATGAAATGGCATTCCAAATGAATAATGTTTCAAAGTAAAATTATTGTAAGCAATTCAAATCCTCAATCCATTCCCAGAAAACAAGATCCCGACATCTCTACATCTTCCCAGAAACAAAATATATGAAGGCCCGATCCACTGTCTTCCGGAATAATCTTCTTTGAAACATCCTCTATATTCTTTCTCTATCCTCATTCAAATTGCTTGTCGAGCAAATTTAACTGATTTAAAGTGAAGTGTACAGTATTCTCTCTTTTAAACATGAATTGTAGTAAAGTTATATATTTTTTTTTTCCTTGTTATTATATATTTTTTCTATAAAGCTAATTAATGACCTTAAAGCTGTCATTTTCCTTTTCTTTTTCCCCTATTAATTACTTTAAACATGATTATATACTTTTAAATGGTTCTTTAAATAAATTGAGAGTTTATGCCTTTAGAGATAAGTCCTTTCGTGGCCTATGACTAAGTGGGATCTAATATCCAATTGAGTATCAAGTGCTTAAAAGCCTTGGTAGTAATGCTGATAGTTTATGCCTCTTGAGCTTTGCAGTAATCTTAGTAAAAACTTCGTGCATTATAGTCATAATAGGCGACAATGATGAGATCTAAGGTATCTAATGTCACTTGATTAGTTTTATTTGACTGAATGTTTAGATAAGACTTTTAATAAGACTTAGCATATCATATGCTCAATAAAAATCAATAGGGTCTGATGAAAACTTGTCGCTAAAAGTAGTCACAAGCCAATGAATTTCCAAGGTTTGCCAGTTTGACTGACTCTTCAGTAAGGTCCTTTCCACAAGGAATTCCTAAATGAGCAATCATATGAATTTTTGAAAGAGTATCAACAGATTGTGGACTACTATTCCAAAGAGTGCGGTAGTGATGGAAAGCGATGGATGGAAAAAGATGGAGTGTGAAACTGCTATTACTGTTGTGAAGAAGCAAAACTTCCGATATGCAACCTCTACTGTTTTTCGGCCTCATAAAAAAAAATTAGATATTTTTAAAATTTCGGAATCATTTCTAGATTTCAGGCCTATAGTAATTCGAAAATAGCAACATATTTTAAGAACTGAAGCATATTGAACTTTACCTTTTTTCAAAATGGCATGAACTAAACATTATAGAATAAAGAAACCAACAAGCTAAAACTTTTGTATGGCCTAGAAATAAATTAGCGATTTGACCCGAAAGTATTAACCAATATAACATATTGAATCATTCATTAAATATCACATATAATAAATTATACAAAAGGTTTGTTGAAATTAAAATATCAGGACAGAATTTTAAGTACAAATACTAAGAAAACATACGAACTGAAACCGTTTGAAACAGTTCTGTATGTATGTATATAATAATCAGAAAAATGCGTAGGGAAGTGAGGAGTGTTATTAACGACCTACAATATATTTGCATGTTATTTATATTACAGAAAAACAAATCACTGCTTAAAAAGTAGAGATCTTCAGAAAATTGAATTATAAAAATAAATAAATTAATAATAATAAATTATAAGGTAGTCAGTAATTCTACCATTCTGGTGACTCTTTTGAGTGAAACAAAAAGAAGGACTATAAATACAACGAATGAAGGCAATCAGTTGACACATAAAGATAACTAGCAATGCCAAAGAGGTAACTTTATTTCTAACCCTGTTTGAATAGAATACGATTATTACCTCTCTGTTTTTTATCAAGAAAGGTTATCAAAACCTTCTCTTTTGTTTTTGTGATGATTGAGTCCTGAAATTTATTTTTACTCACGTTATGACAACTATCTTATCCTATTTTTTTTCAATGATTCCTATAATAAATACGATCACATTTATTTATAACCTTTGAAGTATTTTATTTCAATAATAAATTGTATTAAATTATTTTCTGCAAGTTTGTGTCAAGGATGGGTTCTGAGCAAAGTACAGAAGCTGCTCCTCAAAAAAGTAAGGGTTCTAGAATAGGACAATTAAAAAGAGGGAAATCAGTACCTGAACAAAACAGGCAAGAGCAAGAAGTAGAAACTTCTAGACCTGGAAGCTGTTCTCCAGGATTGAGTGTTTGTTCGGATTCAGAACTTCCTTATATATCCTACACTGTTAATCGTCCTATTGGTGGTAATTGGATGATATGATGATGTGCTTCACTTTTTCTTTTTTTTTTTTTTGTCCTCATGCCGCATGATGTCTGCCATTGCCTGCGCTTTTTCTTATTAAATTAGTATATTTTTAAGTAGTGTTGGTTTCATTCATTTTGTTGTATTTACTTTTGTAAGTATTCTTGTCTGTTGAGCTTTTATTTGTTATGGTTCATGCATTTACACCCTTTGGTTTTTGATTTTATTTATTTTTATTTTATTTATTTTTTTTTTTTTTAGAGGATAATAGTATTTTTACTATTATTTCTTTATTCTTGACTTTTATTATCTACTTTGTGTTTCATTGACTTGTTTAATTAATTTTATTTTGTCATACATGTTTATGTGTTTGGTTAGCAATGTCTGAGATTTCAGACCATTGGTGTCGCAACAGGATAACTTATAGGATGATTTTTTTTTGTTAATTTTTCTTCAATATTTTGCATAGATTTTGTCTATTTTTTTCCAAACACTATTCAGGTATCCGCATTAAATTATCTTTTAAACCATTTTTTATCTTTTAAACTATCGTGTTAAAACTTTTTTCGCTAAAATTGTTCGGTTGTTTTCCTCCATCGTCATGTTATGTAGTACATACACAGATACATGAGTATTATTATAGTGCTTTGTTTCATTTTTATGATGTATCTTCACACAAGTTCAGTCCATAGTTGTTTATTTTCTAATTTAAAATTGATTAATGCAGTGAGAATGTTATGCTTTTAAGTTCTGTTTTCTAAGTAATAGCTGCTTTACTTTTAGAAAATTTTATCCTTTTTTTTTTATTTTATTTATTTTTTGTTGTTTTTTTTTGCGTATTTTAGATATTCTTTTTACATTTTTACCTATTTTTTTCTAATTGTTTTTAAGGCTTTTCATTAATGAATTTGCATTTGACGTATTTTTAGATTAATGTTTCAATTCTTATTTGTTGTCCATTTCTAGTTTTATTTGTTTTCGTTTTTTACAAAGATTTGAAAATATTATGAAGTATTGTAATTGGTTTACTTGGACCTTAAGCATAAATATAACAACAGTTATTTTATTAATTATTTTTAAATATGACAACACAGAACCCTGTTTATAGAAAAATTCAAAATAATTGCTATAATAGATTTCAACCCTTCTCTTTCATCCGTTCATTCATAGTAATCGAAAGTTTATCATATTGGGAAATATATTCCATAAGAATGTCTGATCCTGTACATCATTATCTTGTGCTAGGAAGTTAGTTTGGGATGTGGTCAGTAAATAAAAGAACCTGCACCTCTACAATCCATTAAGGACCTGGGGTTCAGTGCTAATAGAGATTTATACTGTTTTGGGGCTTAACGGCCACAAAAATAAGTAGACTTATTATTTAAAATATAATTCCAACTGTTGATGTTTCGGCTCATCTTAGTATGATGGTTGGGTACAATCTTTTTCAATTAATGATATTCACTAGTGTCTCTTTCGACAGGGATAATTGATGACTCATGGGCTGAGAAGTAGAAATATAGGTACCATGGAAAATAAAATTTACTACTTTCAAAAAGTTGTAGATTAGGAATTTTAAATGAAACATGATACACTTGGAAATAATTCCTGCAGCTTTAGCATCATACAAAAAAACAAAAACTTATGAGATTAATATCAAATAAGTCTGCTTATTTTTCTTCATGGACCGCAATCTTAACTAATTTCTCCTATAATTAATTCTAAAATCAAACAACCACAATGATTACCTCATTTGTAAATTGTATTCCTTCTTTTAAGTTTGTGCAGCTACATGATGAAACATAACTCATAATATGGTCTTGTCATTATTTAATTATTATTTCATTAAATCATACTATTAACAGTATTAATATGTTTGTTGACATTAAGGTTTTGTTTTTTACAATTTTTTGTTCTTGGATTATGAAGTATTTTATTCATACTCAAACTGTTACATATTAATAATTAATTTCATCTTTTGACTTAATTTCACTCTCATCAAAATATCTTATTATTTAAGGAATGAATAAGACTTGATAATTGAAGAGAAAATACATGAAATTATTTCATAATTTACTGATCCTAATTAGTATACCTTATTGTTATAAAATTATTTATTTATTTTACAATCTATAATACTTTGTTTATTATTGCTTTATTTAATTATTAAACATCACCAAATGTTAGTAAAGATTATGATTAGAACGTTTTAACAAAAATATGGACTGATAACTAGAAACATTTTTTTGCTTTTCTTTTATAGATTCACCTAAGCATCCTGCAAAGCAAGGTCATTTATTACGAGGGAAGTCACTGGGAGCTAATGTTTCTCCGACAAGAAAAAGTACATTGCGAAAAACTCCACTTTCAAGAGTACATAATGTTGTTGTTGTTAAACCTGCTGCCAAGGAAGAACCTACTGAAAAAGATCCTGAGATACTTAAACTTCAGGTATATTTTTGTTTTTTGGCTAAATATAATTATTTTTAAAATTCTTATTCTCTTTTTGTATATGCAGTATATTTAAAAGACAAGGTATGCCTTCATGATTAATGTTTAACTCAGATATTTGATAGCTGATCTTTGATTTTTCTTAATAACCCACCAAAGGACAATTATCTGGTAGATCCTCAATATGATCTTAAGTCATACTTTTATTTAGTTGTCTTGTACTTGTTTTTTTTCTATATTCTAGAACATTTATTTTTGAAGTTATTTAATGAATCTTAGTGTTAATATTAATAATTTTCTGTTTTATCGGAAAGGAATACTGGCATTTTGATTTTTTAAGCTTAGTGTTTACTGATGTTATAAAGATTTCCTCTTACACAGCCGAGCATTGCGACACACTATATCTCTCTATTTCTTCCATATTTAATCCATTAATGAAATCATAATGACCTTAATGTTACTGATTTGGTTTGAACTGGATACCTATCCTTTCAAACTAACTCCTTACCTACTCTATCCCACTTGTTCCAAACATTTCTTTCTCTTTAATTCCTGATTTTTTTTCGCGGGTGTTGATGTAGAGAATCCATTTTTCGTCACCAGTAACAACTCGTTTAAAAAAAGGATCCTCCACATTTTTTTTCAGCAGCAAATCCTAACATGAAATCCTTTCAATAAGGTTCCTTTCATTGAGCTCCTAGGGAACCCAAACGTCGTAACGACAGATGTACCCGGCCTTCTTTAGATGATCAAAAACGGTCGATTTGCAGGCTCTTGACTCCACAGCTATCCCACGCACAGTAATTTGTGGATTGTTTGCGATGACCGTTATAATATCCTAGATGTCAAGAGTTGGACACTGGTCAGCCCGGGGTTGGTCTTCCAAATTGAAATCTCCTGATCTAAACTGCAAAAACTACTTCAGTCTATGCTATCAGCAATTGAATCGCTGCCATACATGGCATAAATCTTTCTTGCTGTTCTTGTTGTTGTAAATCTTTTTTGAGCTGCGTTTTTCTTTTTTTTTTTAAAGAACAGCATAATATGCCGAAAATGAACTGAATCGTCACTCATGTTGGTTTGCAATAAACTACACTACTGAGCCTTAATAAAGATTAATTCAATGTGTAAACATAGTTCATTCCATAAGGATTAAAGGCATATAAATAAACATTAGCTTTGTGATTCATTTATATTAGAAAAAATAAAAGGTAAATTTTATTTTTAAAATCTCTATGAACTTTTCGGACAACCCAATATGTAGTATTTTGAGCTTATAATGAACGTATTGGTCTCAGTTTTATAAGTTATTTTCTTTCTTTCTTTTTTTTTTTTTTTTTTCAGAAAATACCTATGTTTCTGCCGATAATGAGGAGTACCCTCAATGTACCAGCAGCTAGAGATCCTGAAATCTTGGAACGGTTCGATCCTCGTGCCTTGCATCGACTGTGTCTTAGGTGTCAGAGGCATATGACTGAATCTGCTCTTTCTATAGCCAATGAGCAAGATAGACTGGGATCAAGACTGAAAGAGGTATTTTTAGACATTGAATTATTTTCATGACTTTTAGAATTTTTAAGTTATTAGAACATAATATTCTTGTCTTGTTATATTCCTAGACATATATTACAATTATAGCTACATATATTCCATGATTTTTTGCAGATTAATGCTGAACTTGCTCAGACATTAGCAGCACACGTTGAAAGACAGAAAAAGTATTCTAAACATGCTGAAACTCTGTCGAAAGTTAGTGAGCTCACTGCGCAAATTGCTAAATGTCACTTTGTTCTTAACAAGACCTTAGAATCTGTTGAAAAACTAAATAATCTGCTGCCACCTGATGAAAGACTTGAACCTTTTGTATGGACTACTGGATAGTATTAATTAGATATTATTTTTTTTATTATTTATTTCCTTAACTTATTATTCAATTTAAATTTTATTTATTTATTATAAATAAGAGTTGTAAATAATTTTATTTAGTTATTTATATGTGATATTCAGAATTCCTTAGAATAAGTTCACAAGCTGATTACGTTTATATATTTCTTGTAAATACTTTATTCTCTGATTGTTACTATCATTAAATGTTATTATATGTTACAATGTTACTCTGAAAGATTTTTCAGGAATGGTGCGTATAAATAATTTTAGAAAATAATGTGGAAACTAAAGATTTTTTTTTTTTTAAAGAATGCTAATAGATAGAATGCTTATCACTGTTTTAGATTTCTATTGTATATAAATATTTATCAAAGCTCAATATAATATCTTGGCTAATTAGTTTAGTTTATATCGAACATTCAGTCAATAATTGCCAAGTTAATATTTATGTTCTGTGTTAATTGATTGATTTCTCAAAACTGTGTTCCTCAGCTATGTTTCTAACATTTGAGTATACTCCAACCTACTATCTTAAAATTAAGCTACTACTACTAAGAAATTCTTCAACAATATTAAGAGTTATATATTTTATGATATGACAATTTGAATTAAAAAATGTAAGCTTTAAGCTATAGAATACATTAATTAATGGTGTCTTATCGATTCATCCACTTTATATATTTGGTTTAATTGTCATTGTTTTCAACATTATTTTATTTAGAAACTAATTATTATTAATGTACACTGATTTACTCAATATTGGCAGTAACTGCATTTGTAGTTTGCCAGCAGGCATATGAACCTGCATATGATAGATATAATACAACCTTTATTTTTGAAAAAATTATGAGTGTACTTCTAAGTCATGAAAGAAGTAATAAATGGGCTTTGAAATAACCCTAATTTTCTTTTCCTTCAGCATTTTGTAATTAAATATAAAAATTAATATTTTCATTTGCACAATTATTTTGTGTAACATTTGGCACACTGAAGTTTTTTTGTTTGAAAATAATAACTACAGCAGAGGAGTAAGTCATGGTGATAATAGTTTTTACCATGAGGAACATTTACCCAGTGCTGTCAAAGTATATATATTAAGCAGTTGTAGGCTAGCAAAAAATATGCTTGAATGCTGAGATATTCACTTTATCTGGTCTAACAGTCTTGACATGATATACTACAAAAAAATGTTATCAATAACAACCTGTATAATTGAATAAACTAGTCTATTTAAAAAAAAAAAAAACATAAGAGTTAATACAATGTCAGGTGCTCTTTAAAGATCCATATCCTAATTATACCTGGATAAAATAATTTAGGACTCCCACTTTAGCATCTTTCGATTAGCCTCAGCATAAAAAAAAAAAAAAAAAAAAAAGTGATGTTGCATGAGATAACAACATATCTAGCTAGTGTGGTTCCTGACATTTCATCTAGAGTTGTTAAATAACTTCTTTTTTTTTTTCTCTTTATATCTATATTCACGCCTGTCAGAATGTATCTGACAATCAGCAAATGTGCTGTACAAATTGAGATCAGACATGGTAGGCATGAAGAAGGAAAATGCCCAGCAGCACCCCTTCCATGGCTTTTTATTTTATCTGAGGAGGTCCCTCATCCAGCCTCTCTTTAGCCTTCTTCTGACTGGCATTTCAGCTATTGACATGTCGTTAATCAGTCTATTGTCGTGTCTGTTAAGTTTACTGTGAAAACGAATGTATAGTGCTCGTATATGTTGGTCAACTGTTGGTTGTTGTAAGTCCGTATGTAGGGTTCTGTTGTTTACGTACCAAGGAGCTGTCGTTATCAGTCTTAAAATTTTGGGTTGAAATGATTGCAGTTTTTGTATGTGAGTCTTTTTTGCTGAACCAAAAATCTGTGAAGCGTAAGTCCATATTGGCTTAAGAAGGTATGTGTATGTATTCAGTTTCTGTCTAATTTTTAATTTTGAAGATTTAGATAAAAGTGAGTATAGTACTTTCAGTCGGTGGTTAAGAGTCTGTCTTTTCATCTTGACATGTGGGCCCCAAGTCATCCTTCGTCCCTTCCTTTATATGAAATTTTTCTCTTTGTTAAAAAAATATTCAAGCTTTTGTGGATAGTTTCATTAATATTTATGAGAGATATTAACAGATATTAAAAATTGAAAAAGAGGAAACATGACGCGAATGTAATGAAATACTTAAAATCAAAAATTATTTACCAAGTTTAGAAGGCATTCATGGCTAATCAAATAATTCATAAGTATATTTTAAGGAAGGGTTATCAGATGAAATATTAGAAAAAAGATTTGAATTTAGTATGTCATACAAACATTGATCATAATTATGTGAAAACCAAAAAAAATGTTTTGATTATAAAAAAAAAATTAGGGCTCAATTGAAAGATATCTGAAAATGATGATACAAAGCTTTATGATTAGGAGGAGATTTAATCTAAGAAATCAAATGGCATAACGGATGAATAAAATGTATATTTGGTTCACTTGAGAGGGCAATTGAATGCAGTTAAAAAGTGCAGGAGAGGATTGAAAGTGTTATGCAGGTATTGCAAATTCAACTTCGACGTTGAAAGATACTGATTAATTTGTTTATGTGCCTCTCATTTCTCGGCATAAAGAAAGATTTTACCTAGTTTTTAGCCCTTAATTGGTAATAGGTCATTTGGATGTTAAGTTATGTTAGATGTAATAGCCATTTAGAATTGATATCTTTCTGGTAAACCCGTAAGTCATACCAAAAGTTAATAAGTCAAAAATGGCCTCAGAGATATTAATCTTCACACATGGTTAAAATATGATTTTTTTTTTTCACTCACGATTTCTATTTCATAAGAAGCATACAACTAGAACTTACAGATTTTAAAATTAATAAACATTTGGTATCCTTACCTAAATTCTGATAAACTATGTCTTCATTTATTTTTTTTTTTAATTGTAAAATATTTGTTGATTAAAAACGATTGAATCAAAAGTTAATGCACATTCTACTGCTACAGCTCTTTCTTAGTTGTTGAGATAATTAGAGAAGGAATTAATGATATCTTTAATAAATTAATAGTGAAAAATTCATATTTATTCGTCTCGGATCTATTTTAATATAATAACTGTACAGTTAATATACAATATACCTAATTATTTACAAAAATTAGTTAATAAGACAGCGATGCTATCACTCTGAAAATCATGACATGGTTCACTTCTTGAATCTTTCTCCCAAAAAAATATATCTGTGCAGAATAAAATAACAATTGTATGACTAATGAAAGTGTAGAATATGTACAAAACTGGATAAGCAATACATAATAAAGTGAAAGCAAAAGTGAATTTATACAATATACTATTAAAGAAACATGCCCACAGTTTAAATAAAAGCTTGATTGAATTGAAGTTCAAGAACAGCAACAATGACAAAAAATAAAGATCTCATTAAAAACATAATAAAAAAGAACTGTATGTAAGTCATAATTCTTAGATGGGGCACGAGAAATTATTAATCACATTTTAAATAAAAGTATAACTGCTACTTTAGATGTTTAAAAAATAAATCTTCTCTTTAAAAAAAAACTTAACAAATAAAATTTAAAAATATTTCGAGGAACAATATGAAATATTAAGAAGATGAAAGTACAGATGTCGTCTCTGGACTGAGGCAAAGCTGAAACGGATCCCAAACTTCGACGGGATGAGCAAGAGTAATCCCAGATGGAGCCTGGTAGACTTTAAAGTAACCATCAGGTCTGGCGTCAATTATCTGACCAAGTTCCGATAATGTTGCAGGGGAACAATCTGCCGATAAGACTTCTCCCTAAAGCATCAATATATTTTTTTTTAATTTCATAAATTTATGTTAATAAAAAAACAAAGTTTTGATAAATACTAAGATCAAATATTTATATTAGATTGAACTAAAAGTATACAAAAAGAAAAATATTTAAGAACCTTGATGGCACGTTTGAGTGTACTCGCATCTATAATGAATTCACCACCAGAAAAGAATTTATTATCACCGGTAGAAGCTTCATACTCTAAAAAATAAAAATAAACATGATTTGTAAAAATAACTAAGTAAAACCGAAAGTTCGTATAGTTCTGGTAATCAGAAAGTAGGCTACCTGAAATATCGAGGGTTTCAGGTAAAAATATGTCTGTCTCTATGACTTTTTCAATAGCATCTCTGATGGCATCTGAGTCTTCCTCAGCGATGGTTCTAGTAGACTTTTTCGGATACTAAAAATACAGAAAAAAATTACATGAAAATAGGTCTTATTTTGATTAACTAGCCTTATCTCTCTGTTATATACAAAAAGTGTTTATTTTATTTTTTATTTATTTATTTATTATTATTTTTTTTTTGAGTAGTACTTTTAGAAGAGAATGTAGCAGTAAGCTACAAAAAATAATATGTATCAATAAAAAAGGTAATTTATAGTTAATTGTATAATATAAATTTTTTATTTAATTAAGGACTTTATGAAAATTGGTATATATAGATATAGAAAAAATTAATAAATGTAATTAAAATCAATATGTTTTAAAACCTTTTTAGTCTTGATAATGGGGACAAAGCCTGGAAAAGTTTACTGAAATTGATGAATTATAATAATAAAGACGATGGAAGAAAATTGTGCTTTTTTAATATTGATAAAAAAGTGTTTAGTGACCATGTAATATTTTATTAAAGACAACTATGCATTGCGGGTTATGTATGTGCAGTACAAAATACACTCAAGAGACTTTAGTCTATGTTGAATTTCGCACAATGAATCTATCATTCAATTGAAAATTAAAAAGGAACATGAAAGATAGAAATAGTTAAAGAAGCGAATACTTAAAACCATAATGAGCAGTTGGATAATTTTTACAATGGAGGTTGATCTACTGTTCGGGGGTGTACCCTGTTTTTCAAAAAACATACATTTAACAATAAAAAACGAAATTACGACTTTTTTGTTACAAAATAAAGATTGTTGTGACACTCTCCTTCAAATGCCCTGAAGAAGGCAGAAACGTCGGCACCAGTTAATTAAGTTAATCTTAATTGTGTGTTCTTTTGACGGCACCCAAAACTAACTTCTCCCACTTAAAATAAATCTTATCTATCCAAATATTGAAAATATAACCTAAATCAGTCTTATCTATTTAATTAATAACAAGTTTGAAATTTTATATTTTTGATCCAATACATAAAAGGAACAATGTTGAAAGAAATGTTTAGCCAAGAACTAAGAAGTAAGATATGCTGAAATTCCTCTATTGTAGTTAATAAAATCATAAAAAAAAATTACTTTTAACATGTTAAATGTCCCACAAGTTTAAATAAATCATGATCTTTTAAAAATTTAGAATCTTATTCATTATAATTTATTATCAATTTAATAATTATTATCTTACTTGTAGAGACTTAGGAAGTTGATTCAGATGATTTTTTCTTTGATGTTGAAGAAGTTTGGCTTTTGAAGCATACTGTTTGTGGCACCAATCACAGCTCTAAACAAATAATAAAATCTTCTAAGGGCTTGTTTGAAAACAAATCATGTTAAAATGATTTACCAAAAACAATATAAAAATAATTTATATAAATATAATTAAGAATATGACATCTAATGATGAAATCCAAAATTAATAAGTAAACAAAAATTACCTGAGGATGAGTAGTGACACTTCCAACAGTTTGAGATAATGTTCCATTTTCAACTCCTTTCTTTGAAGGTGACTGGAAAAAACACATTGTCAAAGTCAAATTATTGGCTTAAAGAGATGATATACTCAGAGATGTTCAGAGGTATGTTTTTAAAGAGGTAAATATTCTGAGATTTTTTTTTTCACCAATCCATTAAGGGTAGCGCGCTAGCATCTCACGCTAAAGGTTGTGAGTTCGAATCCCAGTCACGGAGGGGCTTTTTCAAGCATTTAATAAATGTGGATTCAACTCACAGCCTCTCCCCCAGGCATGTGAGACCCGTCAGCCAAATGCTGGTCACTCACAAAATTAGGCGTAGGGAGTGATGACCCCATCCTATAAAATACATCGAGAAATGTGAGTGTAACTCCCAGTAGGTTACCCGCGAGGCCAAGGGCCTGGCCTACATGGCCTGTAAAAAATAACAGCTATATTTCTTATAAATTTATTAATTGTCTTATAAAACCTGATAAAAGTAGGCTTTTCTTTTGCACTATATCTTGGTAAATGTTATAAAAGGTGCGGGAATACATTTTAAATCCATCCCTCTCCCATGCCAAAGGTCACAGGTTCAAACACGCAGGTGGTCCTAGGATTTTTTAATGGGAATAAAAAATCCTTAGTTACGCCGTCCTTCGGAGGAGACGTTAAAAGGTGGTCCTGAGCCTGTGCGATGTCAGGTACTCGTTAAAGATCCCTATCCTAATAAAACCTGGATAGGCAAAATTTAGGACTCCCACTGTAGCATCGTCCGATTAGCCAGAGTAGCATAAAGTGACGTTAAATAAATAAATCCATCCCATAATAGATAGTATGGTTTAATACTTGAAATTTTCTCCTGTCAAACTAGAATTCATATTATTTAATTTACAGATTTACCAGATTTAATTTAACAGAGATTTAAATTAAAATATTTAAGCTCAACCAAGCATGGGGCTTTTAAGTCTCTTCATAGTTTATTTTTATTTTTGCAATGAGAGATTTTAAGCAGTTCTTTAATATAATAAAAGATAACTTATTTAGTAAGGCAGTTATTAAAAAACAATCAAATAGGCTTAAATATTTTTGAGCCCAATAGCAGGGCTGAATCAGGGTACCTTAAGTTACAACAGCAGGAAAGAGACTCCTTTACTTATTAACCCTTTGCACTCAAAGTCTTTTTAGTTACACGCGAACCAGCAATTGAGAAGGATGAGCCATTCTTGCTTATTTCATGATTTTTTTTTTCACTTAACTTAAAATGATTTCAGACACAATATAATACTTTAAGCTGATATATTTAACCATTTTACTTACAGTGACAGTCAAAAGTATTCACATTTTTTTTTTCATTTAGTAATAGTATTTTTTTATTTTATTTTTTCATTTAGTATAGTAGCATAGAAAAGTGTATAAAATAAACAATTAATAAAGTAAAAGCACAAAATTATTCAGTGTCTAAATCATATCCTGCACTATTACTGGTTTCAAATGTTCATATTCTCACTAATCCTAAAATTTAAAGATCAGGCAACAGCTTGTTGTCGCATCACATTCAGTAGTGCCAGAGTGGTACCACTCGAGAGCAAATGGTCAACATACAGTATGGGGAGAAGATAATACAAAAAATAAAACTATAAATATTTATTTAATAAATATATAAACTAAAAATATTATTTAATCATAAATAAATTAAAACTTAAAGAATTATCCTGTAATGAAAAATATTTAAGTAATTTGCAAAACGTACATAAACTTTAAATAATTAAAAACTCACAATTTGTGCATTGCTGGGAGGTAATTTCTTCCCTGGATGATTCTTCAAAATATGTGCTTTTCTTTTTGAACTACTTTTATAAATCTAGAGGAAGAAAAAAGACAAATAAAAAGACACATTAGGATAATCCATTTAATAACTTACATAATATAAGCATTAAGAATGGTGGTTACCAAATATTATACTAATGAAATCAACAATATGAATAAAATTTAAGATAATATCACATGTTAAAATAAGGTTTAAGGCTTAATTAATTAGACAATTTCTGAGAAACTTAAGAGTAATTACCTTCTCACAATATTGGCAATAATAATCACGATTAGCTTTCAGAATCGGCAGATTCAATTCTGGTACCGAATCAGGAGTTACTTCTGGATGCCGATTTGCTAAGTGGTTTACCAACATACCTCTCCTTTTAAATCCAAGCATACATATATGACACTTGTAAATATAATCAGAATAATCAGTCCCACTCACCTAAAATATACATCATTATTTAATGTTTTTATTTTATTCTTTAACCAATCATAAAAAAATATCAACGTAAATAGTGGTCACAAAATTATCTTGTATCTTCAGTGATAAAAAACACTGAACATTTACTGATAATGTGTTTTTTATAATTTATCTTATTTAATAATGAATTAATTTAGCATCTAAAAGAGTATGTAATATAATAAATTGAATTTTATTTTATTTTCATTTTATCCCCATGGAATATTATTTCAAGTTATATCCATTAATTAGAGTATAAATTTTAAATCTAATCAGTATAAATAAGTTTGTTTTTCTAAATACTTACAATCTTCTGAGGTGACGAAGTTTTATCATTTACAGACGTTTCTGTATTTTCAGCCTCTGATTTGAGAGAAAGGTGAATCCTCCTCATATGAAGACTTAATTTATCTTTCCTTTTAAATTGTTTTCCACAGGTTGCACAAGTGAATTCTCGATGATCAGAATGACTGAAATGTTACAATAATAACAACTATTTATTTATATTTAAAAATATTCAGTACAGGTAAGATTTGGTGACTTATGATGTATTATTGGATCGGATTTAAACATTAAACTTGTATTTTACAAAAAAAATTAAAAGTTCAAGTGGAATATGAAAACAAAATGTTATTAATAAAAGAATATTGTATTTATTTAAAAATACAATTTTTCTAAAATAGCTATGAAACAACTTTATAAGAGTAGTGCTCGAAAAAACTCGACAGTTTATGTTTGATTTCTAATAGAGAGCATGGACTATTTTATAACAGACCTTGCAAAAATCAACTTCTCACCCTAAAAATAACTGCAGCTTTTACAGATATTAAAGTAACGTAAATTTACATGTTATTTTATGAACAAAACAAATAAATGAGTGAAATGTATTTTACTGAATACCCTTGATTAAAAATAGTCTGGTTACAGGGCTAAGCCATAAACATATCTGGCAAATAAATAATTGTATAATAATAATTATGTAGAGAGCGGCGTGGTTTAGTGGATAGAGAACTAGACTACTGTTCTCCGGGTCCTGGGTTCGAATCCCGGCTGTGACAGAATATTATTTACTCAGTTGGTGGGCGACCCTAGGATATGAAGACCCTCCTGGGGCAGACACAGCCTCTCTAAAGTGGGTGCCCAAAAATTGGGGGAAAACCTGGTGGATGAGCGTGATCAAGGCCTAATCACCTCATTGCACGGGTGTTGGTCTAGAAACAGTATGAATCTATATATTTACTGGGCCCAAGACCCTTCATGGGTTGTAGAGGTACAGGTTTTTTTTGTTTAATAATTAATTATAATTTATACATTTAAAATATTCCTCACAAAATCATTACCTTAACATGTGCAATTTGAGTTTATCTAATGTAGAAAAACGTTTGAGCATTGCAAACAACCATAATTCTTTTCACAATGGAATCTTCTGATATGATTTCTTATATGGCGGTATTCATGATATTCCTAGAAAAAGAAAAAACATTTAATAACATAAAAACGACTTTATTGTAATAGGAATAAACAAAATCGTTAAATACCTTAGAACAGAAAGGACAAGAGAAATTTCCATTAACAGCATGACTCTTTATATGTTGCTTTAAATGCAACACCTTATAAAATATTTCTTTACAGATAGGACAGTCATAAGTATGTACGCCTAGAATGAAATATTGTATTATTAAAGTTGAAAAATAGAGCCAATCTCATTACAAAAATAATAATAAGTAAAGAAAAAACTAATACTGCTTTGTAACTTACTTGCATGGCTTTTTACATGGCAAGCTAAGGCAGAATTACTTAAAAAACTTTTTTTGCATTTAAAGCATGATAACGGGTTTTTGTTTCTTTTATCACAGACAGATACTGAGTCCTATAAATTAGAAATGAAATAAATATGAATAAAAGAGATCCCAGTAGCACATATATAGATATGATATAGGAAAGTTTATTTAAAATATAATAAAAATATTGAATATTCAATTACCAGCGAAGCAGAAGATTGATCATGATTATTATTATTGTGATTTTCTTTTGTTTCTAAATTATCAGCTGCATGAGTCAAAACATGAAGATTGAAAGGAGTTGCACTTCGGAATACTTTGTTACAATGGGAACACCTCCATTTACTAAAATAAATCAATTTTTAAATTTATAAATTTACTTATTGTTATACATTTTTCTAAAGATAATACTAGAAGGTAAATGCATACTTGGTTTGTGAATTTGATTTAAGTTGGGATTTAAACTAATTGTTAACTACTACATTAGTTGATTAATAATTATAATAAAATTTATGGTTAGAAAATAAAACTTTTAAGAATAATACCTAGTTTAATACCTTCTTGATAAGAAAATCTATTTTCTTAAAAAAAATAATTAAAAAAGTATTCCTTTATTAAAGAATCCGTGTGGCTTTCGGCATCTCAGGCGCCATATTCATCTTATAATTATGTTAATCATTCAATTAATTATTTCACAAGCTTTAATAATAATTTGTAAAAACAAAAACAGACTGCCTTTGAGTAAATTATCTTACTCAAAGTATTGATATCAGTGTATTGATCGCATTGCATCAAAATTATATACTAAAGAAATACCTTTGATTTTATAAGAAACAAGGAACAGTTCAAGCTAGGTTATTTATTTTCTTTGTTTATATTCAACCCAGACGATAGTTTTATAACAATTGCTATATTAAATTGATTACCTCACTTCTGCATCCTTCGTAGCTTTTGTAGAAGAAACATTTTCTTTCTCTGATAAATGTGTATTACTTTTACTTCCTTTTTTGGATTTTCTATTTTTGGAAAAACTTAGTAATGGAAGGTTTCTTGATTTAGCATAAGCCATGCTATACCATACTTTCAATTCTTCATGAGGTGCTATCGTACTTAAAGCTCTGAAGTACAAATTTCTCCCAATCTGATGCAAACTTAAATTTTGTTCATCAGCTGACTCGGCCTGCCTCACATACTTCATCCAATTAGATATGTCTAGAATAATGAAATAAATAAGAAACAAAACTAACAAATGATAAGTATTTAAAGGAATCTAGAAACCACAAAAAGATAACTCTAATTTCAAATAATTACTGACGAAGTACATACTTTCATTTGAAACATCAAGCCACTCAACTTCGCCATTATTGTCTATTGTCAACTCAAGATGGTGTTTACTAATCGTAGGTGTCCGCTGAACTATACCTTCCATTGGTCCAAACTGTGCTCTTTTTGGTATTTCTTTTTTTGCAAAAACACCTTTACCTTAATAAAAACAGAGATTTAATTATTTATCTTTAACTTCTATTGAAAATAAAAGATTTTCTTTAACAAAATCATTAATCATATTTCAGTGATACCTTTACACTGCAGGGATATACATATTGTCAACATTTTAATAAAACGCTTAACTACCAAAGAATAACTAAAAAGCAATCACAAAAGTTTATTATGTAATGAATAATTAAATATGAAAAAATTAAATATACATACTTGGTCCCGTTTCTTTTCCGAAATACAGGAATTTAGCTGGTAGAGAAGCAACAGCTCTACAAATTACTGGTTTATCACTTATTATTTGAACAGCTTCTTCCTCTTCACTTGAACATTCTTCCCAGGCTAAAATTAAAATAATTTGAAAACCATTAAATTACTTGATGAATAACCATTTTAATTTTTGAAAGGCTTCAAAGAAGAAAGACTTTATTAGAAATGACTTAAATAACTTTAACTTGTTTTCTCTCTTTTAGAGTATATTAAATTTCTTTATTGAGACAGAAATAACATAAAGAATTTTTGGAAACTATGAGAGACTAATATAATTACTTTTCCCTTAAATAAAATATTTTACCCGATTCAGCTTTTTATTATGAAAACTAGTATTTCCAACAATCACAGAAACCATAATTGCATTCTGATATTTAACTAGGCCTCCAAAAAAAAAACACATTATTACAGATAGTTTTAAAATTTAAAGTAGAAAAACTCGTCAACCTAAAAGTGTCTCTTCACTCTTACAGATCATAGTGTATAAAAATTGCAAAAAAAAAAAATGTAAGAGATTATTGATAACAGCAATTACTTCTCATAAACCCAATTATAATAAATCAATTCAATTCCATTGAAAAGATTATTAACCCCACTGGATTGAATGGCGAAAAGAAGGTTCATTATCTTATGAAATCACTCCCAAAGTTGATTATTATAATTAGTGATAATTATCATTATCACTATTTATTATATAATAAATAGTGATTAAGAAGCAGTAAAATTATTTTTATTATTCTCTGTTATTTAAGTAAAGTTAAATAAAAAGAATAAATGATTTTATGATTCATTAGTGTATACATATACTTTCCAAAAGTAAATTACATCACTAACCATCAAGCTTTATCACTTCATTATCAGTTGCAGGGCAAATACTTTTTTGAGGTAGGATCTGAAATAAAAACAAGAATAAAAAAAAGGATAACTGTATGATAAAAATATAAGAAAATAACAAATAACAGTACCTCAGTTTCAGAAATGTTGGATTCTTTTTCATCTCTAGACATTACAGTACAAACTACTGATTTTGGAAAAGGAGCTACAACAAAATTGTTAGGAACTGAATTATCTGATAATGAGCTTTTAGGTGTTATTGTCATGTCCTCCTGACAATGATCATCATTTCTTAGCACCAACACTGAATCACAGTTGGATACTTGTTTATTAATAGGACTTGGCTGCGTATGTGCTGAAGTGTAAACAAGATACTATCTTAGACAAGAGAAAGTAAAATCTCAAAAATCCATAATAAAACTACACCTTACCTCCATAATACAACACATTTTTCATAACTGGCTGATTCAACTGTACCAATGAATAAGGTGTTTCTGCCTTCTGAGCAAAAGCTGGCTGTGTGACATCAACACATGACACACTAGCATCACTGATGCTCGGTTTGTTACTTTTGAATCCATTTTGAGGGTACTGAACCTTACAACAAAAACTCCACGTTACTTATGTACAATAAGGGGATAAAATAAAAAAAAAAGAAAGGTTATTAAAAAGAATTACAGTTAGCAAAAGTAGAGATGGATTCTGTACAACTTGAGTAGTGGTTTTTGTGACAGCATATTTGACAGCACCTGGAGGTCTTAATACGTTTTCATTGTTTAAAGATGTCACAATACTGTTAGACATCTGAGAAACTGAAGAAAAATATCACAAACCAAAAACCAATTGCATACATTTGTTTCTACTAAATATTGGTAACTAGCACATATTTAATAATAGTCATAGCTTAGGTTCTAAATACACAATATTTTGAGATTTACTATTTTTAAAAACATTAGGAAACCACTGCACAAATTCAAAGTCTAATCGAAAGTTTGACATTTGTAAATAACCTGTACTATAACTTCTCCAGTGGAGTCTTCAAAACCAGGGTTGCCATTGTTAGTATATTTTCGTAAATATTACCAACTTCTTCTATGGCAACGTAGTTAACAATGAAATACGATCTATGAATGGCAAAAGGTTGCTGTCATTGAAGGTTTACGGAAAATATTTTGTATTTTATTATAATGTTTTGGACAAATGGTAAGTTGTTTTTTTCATTCGTACATAATTTTGTTTCTGTAGTTGTGTAAAGTAGAATAATTTTATTTAGTAAATGACATTTATATATTTTGTCAAATGGTTGAACTAAAGATACTTATAGAAAGATCTAGTTATTTATGAAGATTCAATCTTTCAAACTTATTCTTTATTTTGATAACAGTGTTTTGTATATTCATTGTATAACCAAGCATAATCTGTCACTATTTATAGAAATAATTATTTATCTCCATATTCCATAAAAAGTATACTCATGTTTATAGGAGTAAATAGTAGGCCCATGATGTAACTTGCATAATACATTATTATCTTAATGAGTAGGTCAACCTCTTTTAAAATAACTAAGATGCTGTGAAAGTACGTTATTATAGTTTTAGGGCCCTTTTTGGATACATTAATCTTACTAGAACTAATTAGGTTGGTAAGATGTCCTATTATACCCATTGTAAAGCAAATAATACAATAGTTGCCTAATGAGTATAGTATAGTATTTTGGTATTAACTATTTTTTTCCTTAATTTTATGGTACAACATTTATTTAGCCAATAAGGATAACGAATGATCAATTTTTACTTTCACTTACTATATATAGTAAGGAAAGTATTGCGATCGTGAAAATTTTCGAATTCCAGTTTTCAACGGAAATACACGTTTTAGGGTCCCCTGAGTCCAAATAACCAAGTCCCGCAAAAAGGTCTGTGTGTGTGTGTCTGTGTGTGTGTGTGTCTGTGGTAACTCCCGGGCGGAAACGGTAAGTCCTATGAAACTGAAATTTCATATTTAAGACAACTATACGCCCGAGACGTGACAAAACTTTTTTCATCAAAATGAGCTTACCAGAAGAGGCACTTTATACCATGCATTTTGCACCTTTTTTCGATTTTCTCAAAAACGGTTCCGACGATTTTGATTAAACTCGCTATATCGATGTAAAATTAAATGGGCTTTAATATCACGTAGGTTTTATTTGGATACAAATGGTCTGACAGGGCTTAAATGCCGATATTTTAAATTTTCTTCCTCTAAAGTACCTTTAATTTTTTAGATTCAATAATAATAACTAGATTATCTTGTTAGCGCTGATGAAAAACAGGTAAATATATAAATTGAATAAAATTCGATACCCAACTAAAGGAGAAAACAGAAAAAATATATTTTTAATGAAATTTTTCGTTTTTGAACATAAGAGCAGTAATATACATGTATGATATACCGTTGGAAAGCTAAAGATTTTATAAAAAATATCATCTCATACACAAGCTTTTAGAAGTTAATAGAGAGTGATGAGAAGAAGATAAAACTAACTGATTATTTTAGATAATAATATAATAGATTTTTTAATAAAACACATGTTTATATATAAATTCAATTTGATTAATTCCTTAATAGTTTCACGTATTTTTATCTCTAACTGTATTTGAAAATTCTTTCATTGATTTTAAAAATCGAGGTAAGTGAAAGTCGTGTGTTGCCCGCACCAGATTTTTTACAGGGAAAATTAGTCACTTGCAAACAAGGTCGTACGCAGGATTTTCGTTAGGAGTGGTTAGTAGTTTGAAAATCTTTAAAGAGGAGAGAGGGAAGGGGGCTAATTAGCGAAAATAAAAGTTTTTATTACTGTAATTTTTAAATCCGGGTAGGCAACATTTAGTGAGCAAATTACCACTGTTGAATCGTCTAATTAGCCATAGTAGTATTAAAGTGATGTGAAGTTAAACGACGAAACAATATTATTGTAAATGTTTTGAAAATAATTTCTTTACGCATACTAGTTGAAAATGTGAAAATCAAATAAATTTGAGTTCGCGGCACGATTATGAAGGGCTTTTAACTCGGGATTAATCCCCCACCCTAATCACCTGTCCCAAGAAACCGTATAATCCACAAAGTTGAGGTAGCGGTGAATAATTTTTTTTTTTTTTTAATTAATCACTTACTGAAGTAAAAACAATATCTAACTAACTACACCCGTTATCCTAATAGTTCATTATGGTTTTGTATAATTTATTTTTTATTTGTCCCATCAATATTTAGAGCGAGGGAGGGCTTTTTCTCAACCCTTCCCCCTGCCTACTAAAAAAGTTCTTCAGGAATAATTTTTTTTCTGCTGTTCTAATATGGAGGATGTGAAAAGACATTATTTCAATAGTGCTTTTATCTAATTTAATAAGCTTTATTTATATTTGTTTTATGATATAAATTTCATTAACAAAATTTTCGGTTTAAGCACCTCATTACTGAAATGGTTCTTAATACAACAAGAAAATATATTCAAACCATAATACGCTAGCTCATTATAATTCCCACCGCCACATTACGAATGACACCCATCAGCCTACTGGAGTCAAATCACTCCGACCTATTTAAATAGTGACATTCCTACACTTTGTATTCTAATCGAGAATCCTGATGTGATTTCCCAATACGTTAAAATTATTTCTTGAGGTTCAGCCCAAGGACCTTCTGCCACGGAGAAATCTGCCCTAGTCTACCAGCTGACCCTGTACAACCAAAAACTGTGGACATTGAATTATGCCTGTGTCTGGTCCCATGTTTGAATGTGCGTAGGTGAGAAAGGGCCATTTATTTAGTTGTTGGTAGCCTGTTATTGCACCATGGAAACCATGGCTGACAGCAAAGTACGTGTGTTTGACCACCCTTATGTATTTAATAAAAAAAGAGGCGTTCAAATGTAATATATAAATTCACGTATTAATTTTTATTATAATTGCAATTTGTTTGAGTGAATAAATCTATTGCTAGGTTCTTTTTAAATAAAATGATCCATTTTAAATCAATAATTCTATATTTCTGTTTTCTTTCTCCCTACGTTTCGGCCTTTGCCATTTTCAAGGGTTCTTTAATCATTCTTTTATATTGCACTTATATAAAATATATTTTGTCACATTTAAAAAAATATATTACAGGCTGAACTAGCCTTGTCAGCTTGTTATTATCTACTCTTAATAATATCTAATAATAACAAGCTGACAAGGCTAGTTCAGCCTATAATAGATTTTTTTAAACGTGACAAAATATATTTTATACATGTGTTATATAAAAGAATCCTTGAAAATGGCAAAGGCCGAAACTTAATGAAAATAAAAAATAAATAAAGAAGTGTTGAGTGAAAATGGGTCATTTTATTTAATAATGACCTAGCAACACTTATTAATGTTTTCTTTTTATTTCCTATGTTTTAGAGGAAATGGAACATGGCAAGAACAAAAATACAAAATTCAAGTTGCAAAAAAACAAAATATTACTAACTGCTGATCGTAAATTAATTCTGTCAAGAAAATATTTTAATCTTTGGAAAGTAATAATTCAATATAAAAAGAGAAATAAATATTTAGTAGAGAAGGAAAAGTTATTTGAGGAAAAAATTATTTCTTTTATATCACATTTGAGGATAAGCACGCATGATATGATATACCCTCATAACGCCTTCAGTTCCTCTGAAAACTTACCTGAAACATGTAAATCCCTTAGTTCTTTAAAATTAAAAAAAATGTCAAGCACTGAAAGTTATCAAAATAGATTTCAGGCTCAGAAATCCATTATTGACAATCAAAAGGCACTGATAGCTGAGCAGAATGATATAATTAATAAACTGAAATCTACTGCTTCAACGGAAAATGAACTTCAGTTAACTATTCAATACAAGGAAGAATTCAACCATTCCTATGAGTCAGCCGAAAAAACTAAATCAATACCGAAACCTGTTGAGCACCCTCTTGTGAAAAGGATGAAAGAAAGAGAAGAAGGAAGAAAAAACCGTTGGTCCTTGATGGAATTACGGAAGAAAGAAAAAGAAAAGTTCTTAGCTGAAAAACTACGAGAGGAAGAAGAAGAAAGAAAGAGGCAAGAAGAAAGAAAACGGAAGCAGAAAATTCAAGAAAAACGAGAGAGAGAAAGAATGATTAAAGAAATGGAAATACAGAAGAAGAGGGAGCAAGAAATGTGTGCACTATTAACTACAAAAGCAAATTCCTTTTACAAGACTTTATTATGCCTAAAAACTTTCAAAATATGGAAAGGATATATGAATTATTTGAAATATATACAAATTAAATGCACCTTTATTTATGATCGGTCAATAATCAAAAATAGTTTACTGACTTGGAAATGTAAAGTAGATTCAAAGAAAAATTTATTACATGAGCTTGCTACAAAGTTAAATGAAACCTATATTCTTATGGTCGGCTGGCATCAATGGAAATGGGTAAGTTGTTTTAAATTTACTTATGTTCTTTTATGAATATAGGCTCATTATTATGTTCTATAATCTTTATAATAAGCATTTTTACTTTTACTTACCTATATATGAAATGTACACCAAGGGAATATATTGCGATCGCGAAAAATTTCTAATTCTAGTTTTCAACAGAAATATAAAATATATATTTCGGGTCCCCTGAGTCCAAATGACCAAGCCCCGCAAAAAGATCTGTGGGTCCGTGTATATGTAAGTGGTAAGTCTAGCGCGAAAACGGTAAGTTGTAGAAAACTACTGAAATTTCATATTTTAAGAGCGTCTATGCCTGAGATGTTACAGCAACTTTTTTATCAAAATCTGTTAACCAGAAGAGCAACTTTATACTTTGCATTTTGAAAGGTTTTACGATTTTCTCAAAAGCGGCTATAACGATCTTGATTAAACTCGCTACATCTATATGTAAAATTTAATAGGCCTTGTTATATTGTAGGTTTCATTCTGACTTAAATAGTCTGACAGGGCTTAAATGCCGATAGTTTAAATTTTCTTTATCTAAATTATTTTGTAGATTTGAAAACATTAACCATTTCATGTTGTTAGCACTGATAAAAAACGGTTATATGTACAAGTTAAACGAATTTGATAATCAAATAAAAGAGAAAAGGAATTTTTTTAATGTAATTTTTGTTTTTTTTAAGATAAGAACCATAATATATATGTATAATATACCGTTGGAATACTAACTATTTCAAAAAAAATATCTTCTACACAAAGTTGTAAAATGTAATGGAGAGTGATAAAAATAACTGATTGTTTTAGATAATAATATAACAGATTATTTAACAAAACATGTTTCTATCGAAAATCAATTTAATTAATTCTTTAAACTTATTTCATCTTTCACGGTATTTAAAAATTCTTAAATTGATTTTAACAACAGAGGTAAGTGAAAGTCGTGTGTTGCGCGCACCAGATTTTTAGTTTTTTTTTTTTTTTAATTTAACCACATTTTTAGATAAATTTTTAAATCGAGTTTCCACCGGAAATACAATAGAGTCCAAATTACCAGGTCTCACAAAAAAGGTCTGTGTGTGTAAGTGGTGTCTAGATCAAAAAACGGTAAATAGTACGAAACTGAAATTTCACATTGTAAGAAGCATGTAAGCCTGCAATGTTATAGCAACATTTTCACTAAAATCGTTGAATAACAAAAGCCACTTTATACCATGTATTTCGCACCTATTTACGATTTTCTCAAAAACAGCTTTAAGGATTTTGATTAAACTCGCAATATACATGTAAAAAATAATGAGCTACAATATCATGTAGGTTTCATTTCGATTGAAATTGGATTATTTTTTTTTTTCAAAGACAAGAATAGTAATTCTTATGTATTGTATAATATACCGCTGAAAAGCTAAATATTTGAAGGGAAAAAATATATCTCATATACAAATTTCTATAAGATAATTGATAGTGATCGAAACCGGATAAATGTCAGTAATCGTAGATAATAATTTCTTTTTTGGTTTATCTAATATAAAATATGTTTGTTTATTCATTGAACGCTTCTATGGCTAATCGTATGATGCTACAGTAGGAGTTCTAAATTTTGCCTATCAAGGTCTAATTAGAATAAGGGATCTTTAACGAGTGCCAGACATCGCACAGGCTCGAAACCACATTCTAACGTCCCCTCCGAAGGACGGCATAACTAAGGATTTTTTTCCCCATTAAAATATCTTAGGGCTATCTTCCAGGTTAATCTAAAATATATTATTCCATCGAAACTCAATGAAATTATTTTTGTTATCTTTAACTTCATTTAAAAGTTCTTAAATTGATTTTAACAGCGGAGGCAAGTGAAAGTAGTGTGTTGCGGGCACCAGATTTTTTTTATTCGATTTTCTTTTTTTTTTTTAATTTAGTATCTATAATCTATATAGTTAATACAGATTATTATTTAGTTAGACAGCTATGATTTTTTTTTTATTTACAGAATGCAATATAAGGAAAACGTCGGAAGAAAAAAAACACGCTAATTTCTAAAATTTTCTCTCGTCAGGTTGCAAAATTGCATTTCGATACTTCATAGTAAAGTAATACTAAAACTTTCATCGGCCATATATGGATTGTCATAATGTTTCTTTCTAAATGGGAACACACAATTTAATACTTAATACAACCACTTAAATTTCAGCAGGGTAGGTTGCAATCATTTTTCGTCCAAGTGAAGCAACGTAAAGTATTAACCTTAGTGATCTCATAGTGATGGTTCAAATCAGACTCTTGGGTTGAAAATTCGTTTCAACTGAATGAATCTCGATCTTCTTATTGAGGTTAGAATAGGATAGCCATGGGATGGAAATGAGCGCAAAAGAGAAAAGAAAAAATTCATTTTTACATTGAATTAACCCATCTATGTGAACAAATGTTGTTCGTGAAATCCCCTTTTAGTTCGGCTTGTGACAAATATATCAGAAGGATATCTTACAACCTACAGATTTATGAAAGCGCTTCATAGATTTTTTTCCAAAGCATGCACTAAAACATAAACTTGTAATAGTACATTTGTATTCACCCCTACCGATGTAGGGCGATAAAGGCGATCCTTTGTAGGGTATACGGGAGTTCCTGGGTTTAGGCTGGTTAAGGCGGGGGATTAATTCCGAGTTAAAAGCTCCTTGGCAGCGAGACGAGAACTCGTAATAATTTTAACATGTATGCCTCTGATGAGCACAACTAAATTCATTATTAACAAATATGATTATGCACATTATAATATTTGTATATGTTATTTCAGAAAATTAATGAAATCAGAAGACGGAGGAAAGAAATAACCATTTGGTATGACAAGGAAATTACTAGGAATACTTTTAAGAAATGGTTGAGCGCTACATACAAGAGTATAAACAAAAAAGAATTCTTACTCCAGTCCGTCGAAATCATTTATGACAGGTACATGAGTCATTTGAATGAAGTGAAATTATTTATACCAACCTTATGTATTGATATTTTATTGTTTAATTTTAATCTTGCTTATTTGTTTTCAGGTTATTATTGTTCAAAACTTTTGGTCTATGGAAAGAGCTCCCTAGAATAGTCTACATTGAAAGGGAAAAAGAAAAAAAGGCTGAGGGAATGGGAAAGCCGTGTCAAATCGATATTGCCGGACTACAACATGCAGTTAGTATAGCAATCGGCTTATACTGCATTAGTTCTATTTCAGTCCACTTATCTGAAAACCATCATCATACAAACTTTAGTTAGGAAACTATATTTGGGAAAAATTAGTATTTATTATATTATGTTAATATATTCTCTATGATATTCCTAGACTTGATTGGAGGTAACGTCAGGGAAAAAATACAGGAAAAATATGTATAAGATCTTGTAGAATAAAATTAGTTTATTTTTATATATCCCAACAAACGAATGTACCTACCATTGATGTTACCTGATTTATGACAAATGTATTTGTATTTATATAAACAATACATCAAGTTTGTAAATGTTGTTTATTTGGTATTATTATTAATGTATAACATTATTTATGATGAGGATTGCTGATGAATTATTACCCAAAATAAAAATGGGTACGTAATAAAATATCCTGCAAATACATTTTATATAATCTGAAAGCTATTGGTTGTTGATGATTTGGAACATACTTATATTTAACTGACAACATTAACTTATATTCATTATTTACCAGTATGCACTTTTCCGAACCCACATTTATAACAAAAATACTGCAAATTATTAGACAATGGTTTATTATTTCCAAATAACTGTATTAGTGTATAACTATTTATGTAGCTGTTAATCTTTTCGATTTTTCTCTATATTTAATAATAACCGAGTTTTGGTGGAATTACTCACTGGTTCTAAAACTACATATTTTTCTCTATTTTAAAAAATAACTGAGTCATGGGCGTATTTATGGGTAAAATTTCAATTTTTTTCTTCTTTTTTTAAATAATTATTCGCGGTTTTTGGTTAAAAACCACTTTCGACTCTCCAACCTGGCGCATAGTAAATCTTTTGACTCGGCTAGCACCACCTTCCGCCATATCTTACTTTCTGTGCAATCACATAATGTCGAGGCTTTCTGTAAAATTTAAGTTGTAAGCCATCGAAAATGGTCTAGTTTATACAAGGATATATCTTGCGTTTACATGGTTATTAGTTTAGACTTGCACGATCACACTTTTCTACATAACTCAATAGATTATGCCTACAGCTTGTGTCTAACCTAAAAAAAAAAAAAAAAAAAAAAAAACTATATACCTCTACAACCCTCAATACTCATGTTCGGGTTCAATATTTATAGATATTCGTACTGTTTGAAAGCCAACGACTGTGCAATAAGCTACTTAGGCCTAAATTACCTAATAAATAAAATAATAAAAAAAAAATAAAAAAAAACCTGTATGAGCACAAAACTGATCAATAAACTCATACCTAATGTAATGATGATTGAGGTAGTCCTAAAACTTGAACAACTAGATTGCTTGTTTCAAACTGCCTGATTTATCTCAGATGAGACTAACATAGTAAGGACTTAAGGAGAGGTTCATGGAACGTAGCAACCTAGCCTCTTTCATAGGCGTACTTTAGTACTTACAATGTGTCTTTAAATCGATGGTTCTATTTCATCATTAAGGACTAATGTAATTAAAGTGAGATGTATAAAATATGTCAATTTATTGGCTTAAAATTGTTTTAAATTACTTTATAGATATTTAAAAAAATTCATTTATGTTACCATTATCAGGCCCATCTAGTTATTTTGAGTCTAACTTCTGGGCTCTAATAAATCTTTCTAATTCCTCCCGCATCCAACTCTTACAATCCAAAATCCTAAATTTTCCTTACTTTGTCACAAATAAAATCATCCGCAGTGACCTTAACATCCCATTTGTCTCACTCCTTTCTTGAAATAGATATACCACCTTTAATTACTAACTCACAACCCACACAAATCCCTTTGTCCGCAGCCAATTAATCTTACATAAACCTGATTACTCTTCCGATGTGATTAAAAAGAAGCCTAATTATCTACTAATTTAAATAAATATCGCTATGTAATTTCTTCACAAGTCTTTTTCACGTTCATAACTATAATTCAGCAACTTTACTAGTTATATTTATTGTATATACAGTGATAAAAATCAAATATATATATATATATATTTTAATATATAGATATTAAAGAAGTAGCTTTTACCCTTATCAGGTACATTAAAATGTATTATCTGGTGGTGAATTGTATTTTTTTTGTGTGTAGATAGATTGTATGCCTCTAAAAGGCATATGGAATATAAATATATTGTAAATAAATGATGTCATTTTTAACTTCGAATAAAAGTTACGGATATATAAGTAATAAGTTATTTGAAACTCAGTTTTATACTGTAGTATCTATTTCTACACAGTGTTTTTTTTATTTTACAATCGATGACCACATACTTCAGAAGACTCAGCCGTGAAGGAATTTCTATTTCGTGACTAAATCATCATTGTACTATTTAGGGTTTTCCTTATATTAAATAAACTATAAACACTCAATAAATGTCAAAATCTGGTGGTGAAAGATGTTCTACAAATGGAAATAGTGTGCTAAGGTCATTTCCTTGTATTCCGTGTATTTCTAACAATAATCCGATGATTGGTTCATACAATGTTTAACATTCAAATAACATAACGCGAAATAGAATGACAAAAAAAATCTGATTTAAGGTAATTTACTGGAAGAAAATTTAAAATATTGGCATTTAAGACCTGTCTGACTATTTCAATTACAATAAAACCTACATGATATTAAAACCAATTAAATTTTATATCCAGTGTACTTCCAGTGTAAACTGGAATTCGAAAATTTTCACGATCGCAATACTTTCTTTTACTATATTTCATATATAGGTAAGTGAAAGTAAAATAGAATACCAATTTAGGATAATATAAATATCAATGAACTAAAATGTTTGGACTATAATCGGTAGATTATTTTAGTCCACCCACATCGTTTCAACATTACGAATAGTCATCTTGTAATATTATAAAGAATTTCGGATTCATAATATTATAAAAGATTTCGGGCTGATTGCTGAAGATTAAGTTTTTCTATCAAGATAAGATTTTACACACACAAAAAAAAAATGTATTTATATGATTTGTGGGTAAAACCGCAATATTATTATATGAATTACCATCACAACTGAATGCTAGTGAGAGATATAGCAGAATAATAAATGTTCAAATTATCATACCTTATTAGTTCTGTATGAGACATTAAGACAATTTAATTTATTATTATTTTAATCAAATTAAACGTTTAAAATGAACTCGATAAATCGATTCCATACACACTTGTTCCCAACGCATGGAGAACGTTTCAGAAATCGTGTAATAAATATTAATATGAAATTGGTGTCAGGTAATAAAACTAATAAATACCTTTCATTCACTACAAAGATCAATTTATTGATAAAATAATCCCCTACAATTCCAACGAAACTGAATAAAAATTTTTAACCTTATTTTCAATTAAAACTTTTTTCATGTTTTTTTAAATTTATTTTATCTACCGAGGTAAGTGAAAGTCGCGTGTGTATTCATTAATTTTTAATAATTAACAGCAAAGGAAATACTTAAATAAAATAATCTTCTCTTATTAAATTAATTTGATCTTTTGAACAAAAAAAAAAAAAAAAAAAAAATATATATATATATATATATATATATATATATATATATTTCCATGTTTTATTTAAATTCTACATTCCAAACTGGCCAATTTTAAAGGATTATTTATGACTAGAACAGCCATAAAAAATATTTCAGCTAAGAATTTTAAAATCCAAATAAACTGAGCCTACTACGTTTTCTTGTAATCTGAGTTTCACTTCCTTCAACGTGTCATTTTATCTCATGATTCAGCTCTAAGACCAAGGATTTGAAAAAATACTTCCTTAATCTTCTAATTCACCTTGGAATTCTTAAAATCGTTCCTTGCCTATTTTTCATAATATGTAAATATCATTTCTAAATTATTCGAGTCTATCGTATTATATCTTTTAAAATTAATATGTGGCCGAAAGACAAAAACAAATAATCATTGAGCTGATATTTGATTTTTTTAAATGATGTTCTACTGAACACAATGTATATAACTTATATTTTATTTTATGCATTTCGAGCACTGAGCATTGGAGAGTGCAGATGAGTGAGGGACTTGAATAGGAAGGAGTTTCAAATTGCATCTGTCTGTTTTCGGGCGAGCTTGTGAGTCTAAAATAGGTTGTAGCAAGTAACAATATTAAATTAATTTTGAAAAAAATAAAAAAGTTTAATGTAGAAATGTGCCTTTTTCATAAGTACATGTCTATATGAAATACGTAATTTTAGTGTCTTACAGCATTTAAAAGCCAACCCTATTGACATGAATATGTCTTTTGACTGGAGGTTAAACTAATAATTTTTTTTTTCTTTTTTTTATACGCTATTGCTCTTTGGTGTTGTTTGGTTCGAAAATGTCGCGATATTTCCCTCATCAGAAATTCAATGGAAAACGTTTTTGCTACATAACATTTGTCGCTAGAAACTACCGTTTAGGAGTTGATCGGTTTGAATGAAAAAATATGTATTTTGCCTAATTTTTTTTAACTTTTAGGGCTTTTTTGATACGTTTTAGCTCTTGGTGTTGCTCAGAACGAAAATTTTCTGTCAGTTTCCCGATCAAAAATTTAATGGAGAACATTTTTTGTTATGTAACATTTGAGGCTAGAATAGGTTCTTCCTTTTAGGAGCTTTATTGATTTGAATAAAAAAAATTACCATGTTAGTTATGCCTAAATGTATTAAAAATAAATTTTGTTAGTCTATTATTTTCCTCTTTTTTTACATGTGTACATTTTTTTTTTTTTTAACACATGTACTACAATGTCAAAAACTACAAGAAAGCTGTCAGAATAAATGCAGCATCACACTAAAACTGATTCCAATCCCAAGAAAGGTTTAGATGGTAATGTGAAAAAGGTTTAGTGAAGCACATAAAAGAGCAAAAATACGAGAAAACATGATAAGGATGCATAACTTGGCTAAAAAGTTAGTTCATCCGACTTATAGCATTGCTGGAGGTACAATATAAAATAATTGAGCAAGTTAACATTCCAAATTCATGCAACTAGAGACATAGATACATAAACATAGCTACTATTTACATAGATTTGAAAATTCCATTTTGGAAGGAACTGATTCAAGATAATCGTTTCATTTTATATTCATTTTATCGCGACGGGATGGTACTAACGTTGGGGAAAAGTACAGAATCGTGATACTATTTCTTGAAAATAGTATCAGGAAATTGGTGCAACAACAGAAAGTAATGCGATGAAGCAACACTAGAATGAGTTGTACAAGTGTGAGATGTCAGTGAACAAGGAAAGAAGATTTTGAGTGATTATATTTTACACTACAGTCGACTTGATGGTTCCCCATCAGGACGTGTCCCAAGTAGTGCATCCCTTACTTATTACAAGTGCCTTTGGTATTAGGCACCTACGATATGAAACCAAGTAGGTTTTTTCTGACGATATTTCTAGTCTATTATTTCAAGACGACCATCATTCGAGCATCCAGTGTTACTTCTATAAAATATTTCAGTCCTACGTGAATCGAGTTCAAAATTTGAACATTTTATTTTGAGTAAATTTATAAAGTGTTGAAGATGTGTCTAGTGGATAGACCGCTGCTCTCTAAGTTACGGGTTCGAACCCCGACTGTGGTAGAATTATTTATTCTGTTATGTCAGCCGTGAAGTGACCCTTATTATGGAGATCCTCCTGGGGCGTAGCCAACCTCTATAAAATGGGTGCCCGAAAATTGGAGAGGGGAAGATCAAAATCTGGAGGATGACCGTAATCAAGGCCTTACCACCTCCTTATACAGACAGCTGTTGTCCTAGAAACAGTACGAATCTCTCTTAATACTATTAATTAGACCCAACATGTGTTGAAGTACACGTTTTTACGAGAAGCTTCAGAAAAACATGTTTTATTATTTACTAAGGAAACCAAATGACCGAATCATTATTATTTTTACGAATCTCTTTTATGCTTAGTTAATGTCCCAGGTTAAAATGTGACTGGACATCACATTATTTTTCAAAATCGCATTAATTCCCTCGCCTATTATATATATACATATCAAAAAGTAAAATGAAACATTTAAATAAGATCCATTGCGTTTTTATCTACCTGCACTGAAAATGAGAGGATCCTTGGAACCGAAATTGAAATTTTGTTTGATTTTTCGGGGAGAAGGAGGAGAGGGAACTAGACATTAAAGGAAAAATATTTAAAAATTTGATGAGCATTTCAAAAGGTTGGACGATTTTTTTGCATAAAAAAATTCATTTTTTTATTTTAATAATTTTTTTTAATTTTAGCAAGAAATCTAAATCTGAGCATAGTTTTAAAGAAAATATATTAAAATTACTATTTTGATGATATTTTTATTTTATTTTATTACCAAGCAGAAAACTAAAAAATATTTAATAGCTTATTTTTTTAATTATTATTAATAAATAAACCCAACTTATTTATTATTTTTTACATTTAACGCTTATTTATTATCTTATTTTTATCTTATTCTATTATTTATTTATTAATCTTATGTATTATTTATTATATTTAATTATACTATATTTTATTATTTATGATATTTTTATATTTATTATTATTAACGCACGCGGTTTTTTCGAATTTGTAATATAAAAAAGCTTCTTGGTCCTTTTTTTTTTTTTGCACAGTTTAATATTTTAAGGTTTAGTTTTACAACAATAGTTTTAGTAAATTAACTAACATATAACATTTATCTAATAATTTTAAACCGATTAACACCAATCTAATGCTAAAATAAAAAAATATTTGCAATGTTAAGCTGAAAGTGAAACCGTTTTAGCTGACGTTAAAATTAGTTGGTAACACGTTCGTTACTTGGTTGCGACATGAAGGTTTTAATCGTGTCTAAAATAAATGTTATAAAATAAAATTAACAGTAGAAAAGTGCAGTATTAATAAAATTATTATGGTAAATTTTTAAATGAGTCCCCAAGGTCTCAATAAGTATCAATTATTTTCATTGCATAGGAAGAAACAATGTCCCGCTGCAATTATAGACGGTTGATACTGGAAAAGTGTAGGTAAAGGTGCACCTAGTAATTAGCTACCTCATTGTTAGCCTGTACCTATTTATAGCTAACCTGGAATTAAGAACGGTTCAAGGAAAACTGACAGTCGAACCTTCATTAATGAAGAACATAAAAATATGGGTTACGAAGAATATTCTAGCATAAGTCAGAGGAGCACAGTGGAAAAAGATAAAGATTTTTGCCTGAAATCCTTATGTAATTGTTTTTGTTTTTTTGAGACATTTGCTACATATACAAGACCGATAAATAGTTATTTTTGAAGACGATAATAAAAAAAATCGCTTAAAAAAATAATATTGTGGATGTAATTAGTTGACCGTTGAGAATTACTGGAAGGAATTAGTCCGGGTGGCGGTCATTAAATGAAACAACTAAATAGTTTCAACTATTTTATTGTTTGCCAACGTTTCGACCCCCTTTGTGGGTCATCATCAGGGCGCATGGTGGGAGAATGGAAACTGAAAAATTCAGTTTCAAAGGGGGTCGAAACGTTGGCAAACAATAAAATAGTTGAAACTATTTAGTTGTTTCATTTAATGACCGCCACCCGGACTAATTCCTCCCAGTAAAAAAATAATATGTTTTCGATACTAATCCTCTAAATATTTTTAAAAATTCAAATGGAATAACTAACTAACTACACTAAAAATAACAAAACTTGATGCACATGCAACGTTCGACATGAGAACAATAAGATTCAGGCAGAAAAAACAAAACATTTATGCTACCTGCAAGAGAGGTTTGAGAAAAATTGTACAAATAAAAGGCTAAAGGAAGTAGGGAAAACATCCCCGTAGCTATGGGAAAATTCTTGAAAGTGGTTGGGCTGAAAAGAATCAGCTCGATTATGGCGGAGATTATAATTCTAGACTAGGAATGCACGTTGCCTAGTAAACAGATGACCGGAAACTTCAGAATAAAATAATCATGAGTTTACGTCTCGGTCCGGGGCTTTTAACTCCGCATTTATCTCACGTCCTCACCTCCTAGCCCGAGAAACCCTCGTATAGTCTTTCAAAGGCGAGGAAAGGTAAAAAAAAAAAATAATAATAAAATAAAGCCTCTGGAATCCACGACATTATAAACCAAAGGAGCAATAACTTCCTTAATTGAGACATTGATTTCCAAAAGGTACTATATCCACTTTAGACAATTTTACAGGAAACGCAAAAAATTGGCATTTATTTATTATTGGACCAATTTACGTGATTATTTTTTTATTAAAATCTAAAGTTGATTTTTAAGTGTGTTGCCAACTCATTTTTCCAAATTATTGCACTTTTCTGATGATTTTAAAGAGTATAATATGGATATAGTACTTTTTGGAACGAAACATGGATATAGTACTTTTTGGAAAGAATTAAAAGGGATATAGTACTTTTTGGAAGAATATAACGCCAGATAAGTTGGTAACAGTCACTATAACCTTCCTGATACAACATTACCAAAACTAACGTCTTTATATCGTTAATTACTAAGTTATGCATATTTCCTTCTTCTCCCTCTGAGAAATATCTTTCTTTGTTAGTTAATTACATTGATTATCTATTTTTCATAAAGAAAGTGAATATTCAAAGGACAATTTATCTATTTATGGCACTATAATAAGAAAGTATGTAATTATGAAGTAAGTTTTGAACATGTATTTACTATTTGTGTGAACTTAGCAAATTTAACTATATTATTAACTACGTGTAAACAATATTTAACCATAGATACTGATAAATAATAACTTTTGAGCTTTTATTTTACATAAAAAAATCGACTACTAAGTTAGATCAGGCACGGATTTTCTTCACATATTTAGCAAGTTCGTGGAATGCTAATTCCAACTATTTGCTGCATCAAATACCATTATTCTATTAAAATGTGAGTTTCTGAAAAATTTTAAACCAAATTTATATTTTATAAGAAGAAATACTATTAAAAAAACCTAATTTAAATGACAACCTACGAGAACCAAAGCGACGCAATTAAGTTGTTTAAAACGGCCTAAAAACTGATTATTAGGTTAAAACCAGTGATCAAAATAATAGCGGTGATACAAGACGTGCTAAATGAACCAATAAAAGTGAATAAAATGATGAAAACAATAAATTAATGGTGATATATTAAGAGATTAGGAAGGAAATGAAAGGAAAGGTTATATCTGTTTACATAGGATATAGTACCTTTTGGAACGAAACATGGATATAGTACCTTTTGGAATGAAATAAAATGCGGATTTAGTACCTTTTGGAATGAAATGCAATTTTAAAATACTTTTATAAAGGATTTTTATGTATTTTAGATAAAATTTGATGATGGATTTAGATAAAACTAAACCATTAGAATACATATATGTGAAAATATCAAATTTGAAAAAAATGTCCTTTAGTACCTTTTGGAAATCAACGTCTCAATTATTAACTTTTTTTTGTAATATTGTAAGATAATTGTAATATATCTTTAGAAATTAAAAATGTTTGAAAAATTACCTAACATACAAGGAAGATAGTAGAGTGCCAAGTACAGCTTTCGATAGAACAAATAAACTTATGTATATTTCTAATTATTTTTTTATTCCTTTGGTGGTTGTGTTTGTCTTACTTTTCTGAGATCACTATATATAAATCCAACATTTCTTGATTTTTATTCATTTATAACCACTTGTTCTTGTAGTATGATAGGCTGTAGACCGATTTAAATATGAATTAAAATTCATATTTAAATATCTGATCAAGAGGAAGCCATGACATTTCTTATAAGGCTATCCTGTGCTGGAGTCCAGTAGATGACCTGATAATGTCACGAGGTGTCTGTTTGAGAAAGGTCGTATGAGGCGAGCTATCATATATATTTTTTAAATAAATTTATATCAGTTATAGACTTGAAGAGTCAAACTCATCATTTTAAAATTTAAATTTATTCAAACACAGCTCGCTATAAATTTTCTGAATGGTTCTAATTAACTGTAGTATAAACCGTCCGAAAGCTCAATATTTATTTATTTTTTTAATTAAAAAAAGCTTAATTCCCTCTCCAAAAATTAACTTTGTATCCGCATCTAGATACTACCAGATCCTACTAAAATAATATTGGTATTTAAGAGGAAATAGCTAAACGTATATATTTCATGACATATAAATAATATAGCTGTTATTTATAATTTATGACTTAGTACCTCTTGCTAAATTATTTAATTTATGGAAGTTTTGGAAAATGAAATATAATATTGCATGTTTCCTTTTCTGCATGAGACTAGTTGGCAATTGTGTTCACACTCAGACTGCCCAGTATAGTCTCGAAATCAAATAAATTACTCTTAGATTCCAAAAATAATCCACTTGTCCGTAATTTATCTTCCTTAGATATCCCTGATAACCCTCCGAAGCGATTGAAAAGAAGGTGGCCTCGGAACCTACTGCCTTAAAATATTTAGTGAAGAGCTACCACTGGATAGTTCTTTCTCAAGACATTTTCATTATTTCCTTTTCATGACTTTTCTTTATACTGCATATTTACTCATTGTGTTTTTTAACAGTTGTAAATTACAATAAATAAATTTTAAAAAATTCTCAAAACGTGTAACTATCCAGATTAATTTTATGGTAGTTCTATTTTTATTTAAAGAACATCTTCAGATAGAATTAAACTAATAGACCACGCTGTCTCCAATAATCAGGAATACACTCGATCCATTGTGAATAAGATTAAAATGTAATATGCATCCACCTAAAGTGGCTTTAGATAGATCATAAATTAGGTAAATCTATGCTAAATTGTTATTTAAGTCATTTTGGTCTCCATAAAAATGTCTGCAGCATACGTTCAGTGTATATACAGTAATAAAGATCTTAAATTTCTATGACTTTACACTTCAGTATTTAATGCTAACGAATCTTTTGATAGGATCGATTTTAGAATCGTAGGTTAAATTTTGATTTCAATAAACCACAATGTACCTGATATTAAAATGAACAAACATTTAAATACAAATCTCTGTATTATCTAAAAATTAGATATAGTGGTAAAAAGAAGTGAGCTCTATTATATTAAGCAAAACCTCTGGTGAGGGCCAATCTATTTAAATTCGACCAATTTTAATTTTTATGAGTTATTTTATATTCTTTCCTGAAATATAAACCGTAGATAAAATATTTTTTAGGCTGAAACATTTAATGTTACTTCGCGGCTGAAAACATATGTAGGAAAAATCTCGGTAATTCTGCTAATTTTTGTAGATATCAAATAAAAACAACAACAAAAAATGTAATAAGGATATGCTTTACAATATATGTCTCAGAAATAATTATTTAAATGTTGAAGGAAGTAGTTAAAACAATTCTTGAACATTAATAAAAATCGAGAAATTTAAAGATTTGAAGTTTATAAGTTGTTTTTTGTTTTAATAAATAAATAGATATGAAATGTATTTAATGCAATATTCAAGTAGAATGATGCGTTTTAAGAATAAAATATCAAGTGAATTTAAAAAGATATCTCGTTGAAGAAAACTACACAATAAGGAAATATATTTTAACTTTAACTAATGGTGGCCCCAAAATAAAAAAAATCTGGTGCGGGCAACACACGACTTTCACTTACCTCCATTTTTAAAATCAATTTAAAAATTTAAAATATCGGCATTTAAGCTCTGTCAGATCATTTTAATCAGAATGAAACCTACATGATATTAAAGCCCATTAAATTTTACATCGATATAGCAAGTTTAATCAAAATCGTCGGAACCGTTTTCAAGAAAATCGAAAATAGGTGTAAAACGCATGGTATAAAGTGGCTCTTCTGGTAAGCTCATTTTGATGAAAAAAGTTTTGTAACGTCTCGGGCGTATATTTGTCTTAAATATGAAATTTCAGTTTCATAGGACTTACCGCTTCCGCCCGGGAGTTACCACACACACACACACACACACACATACAGACACACACACACAGCCTTTTTGCGGGACTTGGTTATTTGGACTCAGGGGACCCTAAGTAATAAACATTGAAGTGCGACCGCTGGGTAGATTCTCCTCAAGGTTTTTTCAAGCCAATTTACAGTGAATAGCTCATTTAATTATTGTACTATGTATAGTTGTAAATTTCAATAAAAGAATTAAAATTTTAAAAAAAAAATTCACCCACGGATACCTCATGAGAGGCCTAGAACCACCGATTTGCGAAACATGTAAAACACCTCTGACCATAAAACACATTGTAACCACATGCAAGATATACACTAACACCAGAACCAACACGATATACCCCTCTCTATGACCGAAGCACTCACCGACGATGAAGAAAAATAGAAAAAGTTATCAAGTTCATAAAAACTATAAAAATGATCCATGTTATATAAATACTGTTTTAATGTAATATTAACGTAAATATTGTAAAATTGTAACAGACTGTAAATGTAAGAATCTGTAAATAATTTATGTTATAAAGTAATGTCCTTATATAATGAAATGTAAAATATGAAATTTAAGCCGCTAATGACCCGCTTGGGTAGATGCGGAATATTATAAAAAAAAAAATAAATAAATAAAAATTAATAATAAAGTAAAAACAAGATGATGTTTAAGAGTATTTCTAAATATTTTTTAATACTGAGGAGCCAGTAGAGGGAGAGGTAGGCGCAGATGTGTTAAGATGTTATGTGCGCTTCAGGGTAGGTCTGTGGTATATGTCAAGGTGATGCCAACACTCCTCCTGGTTTTGATGACCCGAAAAAATATCTACATTAAAATCTTAAAATATAAGTGTAATATAATGCAGTTGCATCCGTTTTAAATTTCAATATTTATGAAATATACAGTAAGAGAAAGTAGAAACCCGAGGTGTAACAACTTTTCACCAAAATAGGCCTATGGTAAGTGCTCCTTTTTACGATTTTGACCAAACTCCCTATGTTGATGTGAAATTTAGTAGGCTTTAATATAATATAAGTTTTAAGTTTCATCCTGATCGAAATAGCCTTACAGGAACTAAATATTGAAATTCGGAGTATGAGGGGTTAGTGATAGTCTGGGGCGTTAAAGGTTCTGGGACGATCTAGAACCAACCCGAAAGTTAATACCAATTGGTGATTTTCGATTTTTCAAAAATCCACTTCCTTCACGAATACAAGACATAACAACTTTTGATAGTGAGCTAGCGAAACTTTTCTAAAGCAATAACTATTTCTGTTCTTTTCTAGGTTCTTGTTACGTCAAGATGTGATTTATCTCCTGTATTTTTTTTTCCATTAATTTTAGAAATTCTGGGGAAAATAACATATCTATAAATTATACTCACCTTGAAACAATTATATTAAAAATATACCTTCTATTCAACTCAAAAACAAGCATAAATAGGTCTATAATTTTTATCAATTTTAAGGTCTCCTGGAGTTTCATCTTATTCTCAGAGCCTATTTGACACGTGAAAATAGGAAGAATAATCTATAATCGATCACGTACTACGGAACGCAAACAATACAATTAGGTCTATTTAGCAAAACGACGAATTTAGAGGAGAAACAAGGATTATTTTTTTACCACTAATAACTTTTCACGACCTTGGTTGGATGTGACCGGTCATAAGGTTACATCAGTTTTTCAGCTCAGTGGAATCAAGGGTCATTAGATAGAGTGGACAGCCGGCAAGAAAAATACGATTTTTTTTTTATTTACAATTGTTTTAGCCAAATTTCGATTTCCACGAGCAAATATGTTAACTTCCGAATAATTGCTTAATCAATAACATCTCTGGGTTACCACCTCAAAAGTCGTCAGGGTGGGTTAGTAAATTTAAGTGTTTGAGCCGATGGGTTCATGTTGTAAGTCAGTCTGTCGAGTTTTTTAAATTAATATTCTGTGGCAGTATCCGAAACTGACCTTGTGAAGTATTTCGTCTTTCACATAAAATGGTGAATTCATGGTTTTTCGTAATATTTTGGATTGGAAGAATGAAGTATTTGGATGTTGGAGGTTTTGGCAGAGCCCCATAGCTTTATCCCGTATGTCCATAAGGATTAGATAAGTACTTTGTAAATTGTAATTTTGGTGTTCAAGGGTAATTTTGACCGTTTGTCAAGTAGCCTGGATAATCTGTTGTTCAGCTGTTTTCTCTTAAGTCTAATGTGTGTCCTCCTGGTCAGTATTTTGTTTAAGTACAAATATTTTTTAATTTATTGTGGATGTAATTAGTTGACCGTTGAGAATTATTGGGAGGAATTAATCCGAGTGGCGGTCATTAAATGAAAGAACTAAATAGTTTCAACTATTTATTGTTTGCCAACGTTTCGACCCCCTTTGTGGGTCATCATCAGGGCATATGGTGGGTGAATCGAAACTCAAGTTTCCATTTCAAGAGTTTCCATTGAAACGCTGGCAAACAATAAATAGATGAAACTATTTAGTTGTTTCATTTAATGACCGCCACCCGGACTAATTCCTTCCAGTAATATTTTAATTTATTTTCTTTTTAGTAACATGTATCAAAAACAAGGCCCTCTCCAATTAACCTTAACAATCCAAGAGTCCAAATAACTAAGTTTGGCAAAATGGTGGGTGTGTATGTTTTTAACGACGACTTGACAAACGATCAAAACTGTTTTACTACAAAAACTCATTGACATAACCATTACCAGACCTATTTGGATCGATGACATTAAGCTATGGGTCCACTAGACCATCGAATTACTCTCGCATCCAATCCTTGCAATACAAAATCTCAATTCTCCTTACTTAGTTTCAAATAAATTCATCCGTAGAAACCTCAATATCCCATTAGTTATGTCTGCAACTGTCCTAAATAAATAAACCTCATTTAATCCCAAACTACTCGCCCATATAAACCCGCTTGTCCGTATCCTCTCATCTCCATCTATTCTCGATAATCCTCTGAGGCGCCTGAAAATACGGTGGCCTCGAGACCTGCTGATCAAATAAGCACTGATGTGCTACTGCTTGGTAGATTCTCTACAAGACTTTCTTACTCCAATTATTTCGGTTTAGCAAATTTTTATTTTTATTTTGGAACAGTTGTAAATTTCAATATGAGATGAAAATAAAACTTTGATAAAAGGTTTACAGAACTGTGATCTGCGACTTGCGATTACATGGCAAGTTTATGTATATTAGTGTCAGTACATATTTATTATTTTAATGGCTGTATAAATTTTATGGTTTAGGGGTCTTGTCACCATAGTCATTAGGTGAGAGGTCCTTGAATAGTTTCTGTTGGGAACCTCTGATCTAGACAATAGCGTCAGAATTTATACAATTAACTTCCACTCAGTTAAACTTGCATAGATAAAATGAAGGTTTTTTTTTTTAAATATATATTTATTTTAATATTATAAATGATTGAGTATTTTCCAAGCAACGAAAAAAAATCAGAAATCTGCAATACTCGCCATACGCCGTAAATTCATCGAGTCTGCAACCATCACAACTTAACCTCGTTTAGTCTCTTTGAGGATTTGAAGCGTTCAGGCGTAAATCAGAGAGGTTTATTTTGAGAAAATAGAATTTGAAAATTATTCAACATCCATCCTTAGAAATTTGAGACATATATTTAGATTTTGTTATTCGATTATAAAGATTTTAACTAGTATAGTGTTAATATTTTTTAAAACCTACAGCATGAAACAAAATAACTCACTTCAATTGATTTTTTTCCTTGAATCTTTATTCCTATTATTGTTATTTTAAAGTATGAAACAATAAATTAATTCAAGATTTAAGAAGTTATATTTCATATATTGAGATAATTAGACTTCGGCAAGGAATACAAACAATGTTTTAGAACTATTGCCTTGAAACGTTGCCAATATTTAACATTTTTAAAAAAGAATATAATTAAGTCATTTTTTTCACTACCAAAGAATTAATATAAATTTAATATTGTTTATGCTGTGACGGATTAATAAATAAATAATAGGCGAAATTAATGCAAATAAACCGACTTAATTAGAAATTCTTTAATTTTAACACATCATCAAATATAAGTTATGGGTTTTACTTGTGGTGCAGTGGCTAATACCACTTCTATGGTTAAGTTCGTGGGTTCAAACCCAACAAATAGCTCTAGGATTTTTAAAACGGAGTAAAGAAATCCTTGGTTATGCCGTCCTTCGGAGAGGACATAAAATGGTATTCCCAAGCCTGTGATATGTCAGGTGCTCATTAAATACCCCTATCCTAAATAAATCTGGATAGGCTTACTTTAGAACTATATTTAGATAACGATTGGCCACAGCAGCATAAAGTGACGTTAAACAAATAAACAAACAAAGAAAAAGTATAATTCATTATTTAATATATATATATATATTTATAAAGTATAAATATACATAAAGCTGTTTTTCCACGACTGTTGATAATAGAAGAGTGAAGACAACAAACATAAAACTATGAGACCTTTCGAGAATTTACTGTTCTATTATTCATAGCACTTTTAAGCAAAATAGTCTCTTACATTGAACCATGTGAATGTTGCAATTTTCAGAATAAAACTATCTAAAAAGGCAGTATTAATTTAGGAATCCCACTGTAGCATCGCCGCCACAGTTGCATAAAGTGTCGTTAAATAAATAAACAAAACTACAAAAATTGTGATTAGGCACTCTAAAAAGGTTAAATTCAAACTGAACAAATTTAAAAATCTTTTTTGTTGTTTCTCAAGCAATCACCTTCCTTATGAAAACTATGAGTACCAATCAAATCAACTTGAGTTCTTTGATTGGAATCTTATTTTGAAAAGTATGCGACTTTTTCTTTATTTTTTTCAAACGCTTTTAGAGCCAAAAATAACGGCGAAAAAAAGGCCATTTATTTTTTTTTCAGAGGATATTAATAAAAAATTAAAACAGGGATAGGATGACATGAGTGAAAATTGTAGTTGAACTTAAGAAAAATCGTATTTATCATACAATATGTAAAATGGAGCCTCACACCCCTGAAAAAAAAGTTCAACTAAACATTGACACAAGATATTTCATTTAAAAGCAGTAATGTATTCTTTAGCACATGTTTCGTGTCGCTTGTCAAACCCTTGCCATATTCTGTTACCTAAAGTCGAAGAGAAACTCCTCATTGTTGACAGACTGTAAAAGATGCTAACCATCCAAGACAAGAACAAAAGTGACAAAGAAATGACTGGAGTGGAGGGGGCACCTACTGGAGTCGGAAGCGACGTTGGGAGTACATCTATTGTAGTCGAAGGTGTCTTCCTCAGTCTTCAGTCCACGCAACATTAAGCCTCTACGGTAAGTGTTATGTATCCACATATATTTCCTATCGTAAACATAGAAATCATATCATAAAATATCAAGTATGCCGCAGTGTTTTTTAGCAGTTCAGTGTGTAACACCTGAATACAATAACGAAAACAAAAAATCTAGTGCCGGCAACGGATGACTTCCACTTACCTCGGCTGTTAAAATCAATTTAAGAATTACCACATAAACTTAAGGTTTATAAAAACAGTTTTAAGTCAATTTAAATAAAAATTGTATTCAGTTTTGTTGGAAACATATAGATTAAATAATATAACTATATTAAATTGTTACGTATAATAATCATCAAGAAGTTTATGCTCTGTTCGTTAGTTAACATTACTTTTTACAACTTTATGTATAACATAATTTTTTTTTCGAAAATCTTTCTCTTTTCAACAGTATATTATACGTCTATATTACTGTTATTGGTATATAAAAAACCAAAATTTGATTAAAAAAATATTTTTTCTCTTTTGTCTTTTTGTTGGATATCAAATTCGTTCAACTTGTTTATTAAGCCTTTATTTGTCAATGCTGATAAGATGATATGATATAGTTCAGCTTTTAGGATGTACAAAATTAAACGTACTTTAGAGGAAAAAAAATACAAAAATTCACCATTTATGCCCTATCAGAATATTTCAATCAGAATGAAACTATCATATTAAAATCCATCAAATTCTACATCGATATAGAGAGTTTAACCAAAATCATAAGAGCCGTTTTTGAGAAAATCATAAAAAGGCGCAAAATGAATAGTATAAGTAACCACTTCCGGTCACCCGATTTTGATGAAAAAGTTGCTGGAACATCTCAGGCGTATAGGTAACTTAAATATGAAATTTCAGTTTCGTGCTTCTTTTCATGCTAGACTTACCACACACACACACAGGCCTTTTTGTGGGACTTGGTTATTTGGACTCAGAGGATTCTAAAACGAGTATTTCCTTTAAAAACTGGAATTCAAAAATTTTCATGATCGCAATACGTTCTCTTCATATATATTTTATACATAGGTAAGTGAAAGTAAAACAGGAGTTCTCATAAATTAGTCCGCATAAGTTGTCCAGGGGACCCACGATGGGTCTTGGAGAAACTATTTAAAAATAACTTAACCTGAAATATTTGTGGTGTCTTTGCATATAATAAATATCACACATGCTTTACATAGACTCATTTACCTCTTTGAGAGGTTTATATAATTCCATTCCTCAACGAATACCTATCTTACATTAGTTTTAAATTTTTGTAATTTAATGTTTTGCGGATTGAAGGAAGTTATTTTTACTTGATTTCTATTTCCCCTCTACTTAGCCACTCTTGGCATACAAAGTTTGGGTTGCAGTGGTATTTCGTGCGATATGTACATGATACGGTGGATCCCACTTAAAATCTATATTTTATCTAATATTTAAGACTTTAGAGGTACTTGCCATTGAAATGATTGCATGAAGGGGTCGGCGAAAAATTTTAGTTTGGAACCACTGGTATAAGAAATAAGACACCAAACATTATTGTAGACAATAGATAATATAACTAAATATTTCAACTAAACATGAGTGATCGGTTTAGAAATTGATAAAAGAAGCATATTATTATTAAATTTAAAGAATCAGTGTTCATTAAATATACGAAACACTTCCGTTGTTGATTTCGTTTTAATTACAATTTACATATTGTTAATATAGGAAAAAGAAAACTTTTATCCGGTAAAAATATTTACGGGAACAAAATATAATCATAGCTCATATTTTTAAGTAGAAAATTTAATATTCACTCATACATGATGCATGGTACTAATACATTATATTATATATTTAACTTTAAAAGCATAATAATATTATCAAACATCATTTCAAAGTTCAAATTTGTCATTTTGAAAATATAAAGCTTGCCTACATAAGTTGGTGTTTCTTGTCGTTGTCATGGTAACTATTGTTTGTTTATTCAATTTATTTTACTTTATGCTACTGTGGCTAATCGGACGATGGCACTAGTGGGAGTCCTAAATATTGCGTTATCCAGGTTTATTTTATAATAAGCGATCTTTAACAAGTACCTGACATCGCACAGGCTCGGGACCACCTTTTTACGTCCCCTCCGAAGGACGGCATAACTAAGGATTTATTAAGCCCATTAAAAACCCTAGGACCACCTGCGGGTTTGAACCTGTGATCTTTGGCATAGAAGGCTGTTATGCTAGCCTCCCTGTTACAGGAATTCCGGCAACTATTGTAAGCGTTCACCAAGCCCACATTCATTTTATATAACTCCCTTACTATATATTTCATATATAGGCAAGTAAAAGTAAAAATACTTAAATACACAGAATCATACTCAAAAGTAATACAAATGCAGTATAAAATGTCAAGTTAAGAAGTAATGTATTTGTTTTCTATAATCATTTTGCATTAAGGGTTGTAAAAAAAAAAAAAAAAAAAAAGAAAGTACTTATAATTCTCATTACTTATATAAGTTCATGAAGACATTTTTTTCTTTCTTTACCAATAAACAAATACTGTAAAATAATTTGTCTAAGATCTTTCCAACTCACCACAACTTAAAATGATTGAATAAATAATTCGAATAAGACAAGGAGAGATGCTTTTTACTGTTCTAAAATGTTGTCGTTTTGAGACACAAATCATATTTAGCAACCATTGCAACACAGAATCTAACAGTTTAATTATCTTGATGAATGTATCCAGAACATTCCTTATCTATATTATTTACTATCTAGATCAGGTATTATCTCGATCTGTATTAGAATCGTTTAGCTTAAGCCACCTCAAGGATACTGATACAGAGTTGTAATGAATTGATGAAAATTTATTTAAGAAAAGAAATTTAATTTATTTAAAAATTATTTATGAATAAGAAGCACTTAAGATCGAGTCAAATATTATAAACCGTAACTTATATTTATTCATTTATTATTCAAAGATATATTTGATAGTTTACGTAAATTGTATTTACTAATTATATAATACAATGAGCAGGATAGTGTAGTGGATAAAGCACTTGTCTACTAGGGGGCTCAATTCTTCGGGTCTCGGGTTCAACCCCAGTTGTGGCAGAATAATTGTTTTATTGTTTCAGCTGTGGAGCGATCCTTGGGTATGGAGACCCTCCTAGAACACACCTAGCTTCTGAAAGGTGGGTACCCAAAGTTGGGGGGAAATCTGACGGCTGGCCATGATCTAGGCCTAATCCCCTCCTTGCACGCCCGTTTACCGTAAAAAGTACGGGTTTTTTTTATTTTATTTTTTAACACACAATTAATGCAATAATAAGTGCTACATAAGTCTGTGAGTGTCCTTTAAAGTAGTCACCTATTTCTTTAAATGATAAGATTGTCGCTACAGGAAGTAAAAGCAAAAGATGTTCATGGCAACATATATGTTAGTTCCTTAATTTCATTTATTTTTTTTAAATCCAATGAATATTGAACGTTTTTTTCCATGGCTTTCCTTGCACACAAAACATGGATAAGAAATTACGTATGGTTTAATGTATTTGACATATAATTAGCTTAGTTAGAAATTCGGTTATCCTTCTAATAAGTATTTTTTTTCAGCAAATGATAGTTTCTGTGCTATTCAAAGGTTTTTTGAACTACTTAGAGGATGAATTTTTCCTAACAAAGCCTTATTGTAAAATTAAATGGGTTTCAATATGATCTAGGTTCCATTGTAATTGAAATAGTACTGACAGGGTTTAAATGACGATATTTTAAAATTTCTTCTTCTGAAGTACCTTTAACTTAGTTGAATCGAAAAAAAAACATATCATATTCTTGGCATTGAAAAAAAACGGGTAAATATATAAGTTGAACGAATTCCATATCTAATTATAGCATAGAATATAAAAATATTTTTTTATCTTATTATTTACTCTGCGCTGGAAGGCTTGAGAGGAAGGAAAGAAGCATTTTAAGTAGATTTTTTTTCATCTTTAAATATATATAAAAGTTGTTGATGGTGGATTTCATGTGTTTAATTTTTAATGACTTTTTGTTTAATTTATTATTGAAAATTCTTGAGAAAACGGATATCTACATAACCGATACATTGCTGGCAATGAGACACGAAGGTGGGGAAAACCTCTGAAACACAGACTCCAAATAATTACTGGTGTAAAATAAACTTTAGGGTAAGAATTAAGAACCAATTAACTATCTTTCATTTAAAAGTTTTTAAATTAATTTTGACAACGGGGTAAGTGATAGTGTTGCGCGTTGCAGATTTTTATGACACTGCGATGACCTCACATTTAAGTGAATAAATGGTAGCTTGCATTTATAAATACAGATAAGTGTATAAATCTCTCACAGTTTAGCTGAAAAAGATTGTCTATCGAAAAAAAATATATACAGTGGGCCAAAAAAGTATTGGAACACACTGTTTTTCCATTTATTTCTTAAAGTATGTAACTTATTATTAAGTAATAAATTTTATTTTTGAATAGACATTAAAAACCATTGATATAGCCAAAAAAATTTAAATAACTAAGATAGAAATGAATGAGGAAAATAAATTATAAAAATGTAAGTCAAAAATCTATTGGCACAGCGGTTTATTAATACAAAAAAATATCTTATTTAAGTAAATAAAAGTCATTAATATTTTGTTATCATATCTTTGGCATCAATTATACCAATGATCGAAAATGTACTATAAATGTTCAATGGGATTTATATCCGGAAGCTGAGGGGGTGTTTTAAATTGTCTCCGAATCATAACTTTCCAACACCATTTGATGATATGCAGCCCCAAACCATTACATTGCCAGTCTGTAAAAGACTTGAGATACTTGAGAAGACAAAACTGAATGCAAATAAACCAATGGAGTTTTAGAAAAAACTTTTATCTTCTAATGAGAGTAAATACAACATTTTCGGTTCAGATGGGTAGATGTTTGTGTGGAAAAAACCGTATACGGAGTATCAACTAAGAAACATTAGGCCTACAGTAGAACACGGCTGCGGCAATGTAATGGGTTGGGGCTGCATGGCATCGAATGGTGTTGGAAAGTTATGCTTCGTGCAAAGTATAATGGATGCTTAAAGGTATGTAGACATTTTGCGACATAATCTGCTTTCCAGTAATAAGAAATTGGGACTGCAAGATACATTTATATTTCAGGAAGACAACGATCCAAAGCACACAGCCAGTAAAAACAAGTAATAGTTATTGTACAATGTACGAAGACAATTGAAAACCCCCCCTCAGTCTCCGGATATAAATCCCATTAAACATCTATGGTATATTTTGGATTTGAAGGTAAGAAAACACAAAATTTCTTTAAAAAATGTGTTGTTAGAGGAATGGGAAAAAATTGGACCTGAGGTCACGGAAAATCTTTCTTCAATGATGCAAAGAAGATTACAAGATATAATTGATGCCAAACGAATGACAACAAAATATCAATGACTTTTATTTAGTTAAATAGGAAATTTTTTTGTATTAATAAATGGCTGTGCCAATACTTTTTTTACTTACATTTTTACAATTTATTTTCCTTATTCATTACTATCTTAATTATTAAAAAATTTTTTGTTGGCTATATCAATTGTTTTTAATGTCTATTCAAAAATAAAGTTTATTACTGAATAATAAGTTACATACTTTAAGAATTAAATGGAAAAAACAGGGTGTGCCAATACTTTTTTGAACAACTGTATGGCTTCGATGTGATGCGGTGGGTTTTAAGTTGTTTAGTTGGCTCATCCTAAGAAGAAGGGCCTTTATTAAGGGTCAATGTTCGTCCTAGACCCGAGCCCTCTGCCCTTCAGCTTTCCCTTTCAGGCAAAGATGATCAGCTTAGTAAAAAAACAAGATACCCATCATTTTATCTATGTATTATATAACTACTTTCACTTAGATATATATGTAATATATAGTAATAGAAACTATTGCGATCCTGAATATTGGTGAATGAGTTTTCACATGAAATAAATCTTTTACGGTCCCTTAAGTCCAAATGACTAAGTCCCGCAAAAAAGATCTATGTGCGTGTATATGTGGCCTGTCAAACTATAAAACGATAAGCTATATAAAACTGAAATTTCATATTTTAGAATTATATTTATCTTAGATGTTACAGCAACATTCTCATCATGATCAGCCAACCGGAAGAGCTACTTGATAAAATTAATTTTGTACCTTTTTTTACGATTTTCTAAGAAACGGCTCCATAGGGTTTTAATTATACACACACACATACACACACACACACAGACCGGGGCTTGGTCATTTGGCCCCTATAACGTGTATTTCCGGTGAAAACTGGAATTCAAACATTTTCACGATCGAAATACTTTCCCTTTCATTCCATTTCATATATAGGTAAGTAAAAGTAAAAACAGACAGCATATTAAAAATTAGATTTGAGTCAGGCATAACCATCTTTTTCCTCAAATATTCTACTTTTAATATTGTGCAATTTCTTCCATTACTAGGAACATAATAATATAATCTATTTCAAATAAGATATTTGTTTTATATTTTAATTTAAAATTTAATGTATATTTTTAAAAATTAATTTTGTCATCAATATGAGAACAAAACCATTTTTAAACTTCACCAAATTACGGCTTGATTGACCAAGCCTCAAGACTTTCAAAACTATATGTATGCAAATAGTTAGAAACTACTTAAAATTTAAATTTACAACTTATTGATGAGGAAATCGGTTTTACGCATTAACGAGTAAGAAATCAGTTTCCATCTTTAGTACTATTATGACGGGCGTCTTACAGGACATGCAATCTGTCCCTTACGCAACTTTGATGATATTCCGTGGCCTTCTATCAGTCAGTAAATAACCTCAAGTGATTAAATTAAAGATGAAACTACATAATTTGTTATTGTTGTTTGGTTTGTGGCGAAGATTCTAGAAATCTCTTAATCTGCAAATATTGTAAATTCTTTTCTGCTGTTATTACAAAAGTCAGAGAAATGTGTGATATTATCCAGCGGGTGATTGTCAATCATGAAGTGATAAGATCATACTTAATGTAAAGAATATTAGATGTACTGAAGGTTTTGTTCATGAATGATAGGTCCATGAAAGGCCATACAAAGTTCGAAAGCAGTACATTTCCGTCCCTTAAGTGACGAACGAAAAATTCTTTGTCCAAATAATCTTTTGATATGTTTGCGATATTAATATTTTTATTGTTATATAAATATGATATACAATGTCATGAGACATGTATTAAACATTCATAGTATGCTATTCTTCTTTTTGGCAAGAAAAATTAAGCTTAAAAATAACAATATTACTGCTGTCTTCTCCTTTAAATTATTTTTTTTTTTTTTATATTTTATATTTATCCATTTTGCCTCAATGCTAACGAGCTGAAATGGTTCATTAATATGGTTAATTATAATTAAGGGGAGCCGTGGCTTAGTGGTTAGCTCGCTAGTCTCTAATGCTACAGATTGTGAGTTCGAATCCCAGTCCCGGGGGGAGGAGGAGGGGGAAAGATGCTTTTATAAGGATGTAATTAAATGGGGATTCACTCACAGCCTCTCCCCCAGGGTATGTGAGACCCGTAAGCCAAATGGTGGCCACTCACAAAATTAGGCGTAGGGAGTGATGACCCTACACTACAAAATGCATCGATAAACGTGAGTAAGATCTCCCAGGAGGTTACACTGTGAGGCCCAGGGCCTACACGGCCTATCGCGCCACTGGATGAAGAATTAACAAACTTGTTCTGTCGAACTAGAGGTGGCCCTAGGATTTTTTAACGGGAGTAAAAAATCCTTATTTATTCCGTTCTTCGGAGGTACGTTAAAATGTGGTCCCGATCCTGTGCGATGTCAGGTACTCGTCAAAGATCCCTATAATAATTAAACCAGGATATGCAAAATTTAGGACTCCCACTGTTGCATCGTCCGATAAGCCACAGCAGCATAATGGGACGTTAAATAAAAATAAAGAAATTAATTCTGATTATCAAGTAGTATTCATCACCTCTCAATTGTTTTTATTTAAAACATATTTGAATAATTTTAATGTTACTTCATGATTGTATGACACACACGATTATATATTTCTGAATGTTAATAATTTAGTCAACACATAACAAACGTTTATAACTAACAACGTTTAAAAAAGTAGGTCATATGCTTGAACAAAAATTGTTTGCCATCATATCTCAATTTCAACATTTAATCAGGTAATTAATTCAAAGAGAGATACACTTTATTAAACAAGTGATGCAGTCAAACTTAATTGAGCTGCTATTTACACAGCTTACACTTTTTTTCCTCATTGGACAATGTTCAATATACAAATCTTTACATACAATGAACCAAAAAAAAAAACAATACTAACAAAATTAAAATATAAATACAAGATGCACACCCATGTCCTTCCAGCGATCCCTGTTTTACACGCTATGAGTAAAAAAAAAAAAAAAAAGCTCTCCCTAAACTTTTATGTTTCATATTGAGGATGTATAGTCGACTGTAGAAACTATTATAGGTGGAATAATCAGGAATCAGTCATTTTTTTTTAAAAAATTAATTTTGCCAACGTTTCGGCTCAAGCTTGTGAGCCATCATCAGGGCATTACTGAGCCATGTCCAAGCATAAACCAAACTTAGAGTTCTCACAAGCTTGAGCCGAAACGTTAGCAAAATTTAAAAAAAATTAAAAAAATGACTGATTCCTGATTATTCTACCTATAATTTGATGTTTCAAGATCGTAGAATACAAATATCGAATATAATGAAACCCAAAATTAAAAAAAAAATTAGACTGATTCCTGATTATTCCACCTATAATTTGATGTTTCATGTTTCAAGATCGTAGAATACAAATATCGAATATAATGAAACCCATCTGTCGCCCGTAGTAATAGAGAATTAAATTCTACTAAGCAAAATGAATCATTAATATTAGATAACAATTAACTGAAATATTGTTTTTTGAAGATAGCAGTCGTGATTTAGACCTAGCTGTTTCATCTTTCATTATCTTAATTTTTAAAGTTAATTGTGTTCTCAGATACATAATATGATAAAATATACTACCCTGATATAATATTTTATTTTATTTGTTTAACCTCACTTTATGTTACTGTTGTTGTGGTTAATTGGACGATTCTACAGTGGGAGTCTTATATGTTGCCTCTCCTGGTTTAATCAGGATAGTGGTCCTTAACTAATAACAGACATCGCACAGCCTTCAAACCAGCATTTTACGTGACCCTGAGCATAGGAAGTTGTTATTTTAGCCACTACACCATAGGTGACCCCTTTTTAGGCAATAAAAAAATCATTCTGTAATATCATATGTTCAAAAAGAATGTTCTTATAATAACATTTTTGGTTTTAAAAATAAATAGTAAACAAAATGCTTTGCATTGTCAGTTAGACTAGTCTTACAGATTCATTATATCAATATTTCGATTCATTAAACCTTTATCTATTACACCACATGTTTATGATCGGAACATCTTCTTTTTTTTTTTTTTTTTTTTTTTTTTTTCGAAACACTGTATCTCGTCTTCAGCTATGCGATTTCGACACATAAAGAAGAAAGTGCCGTCTTTCAACAAATATCAACATAATCTGAAAGGCGAGTCAACGAAATTTGATGGCCAAATAAAACAGGTTTTGTTTTTGCAAATAACCTAGTTTAAGAACCATCTCTTACAATTTAGTTAAAATTTGCTTAAGGGTTAATAAATTATTTGCGTTTCTTTTTCTTTTTTTTCGATTTAATATCAGCCATAAAATGTAAGAGTGTGTTTCTAATTGTTTAATTGTGTTTTTTTTTTATAAATTAGATATTTTGGAACATTGAGGTGGCTTTAATATTACTTCTGAATATTTCATTCAAATAATTTTATGACCATAATATTTAGTATTACTGAAATATCACAATTTTTCTTATAAAACTTAATACCCAGCTTGAAATATTCAAATTAAATTAAAATTTGTTTCCAATTGGTTTTTATTGGCACATTTAAAAGCGATAAAGATTCTTTCAGGTCTTTGATTACTTCCAATTTTTCTTTTAGCATGTTTAATAAAGTAAGCTGATGGCTATAGTACGGTCAATTTCTCCCAAATAAAAAAAAATTACTGCTTTCTATATTTGAAAATATAACTATAAATTTTAGTTTAAATTAATAATAGTTAAAAACAGTAGCGTCCATGGCTTATTATCTTCACAATCTTTTATTTATCTATTATAATCCAAATCACAATAAACCTACGGATGATCCTACAAACTTAATATCATTATCTGCCGTTTTGTTGCTGTTGTCCGTCACTCGATTTTTTCTCACTTTTTCCGTAAAATAAATTTATTGTAATTTACAATTAGTTTAGATGACAATTCTGCTTAGTTCTCGAGGAAACATCTAATTTAAATAAAATAACGTGAATATATATATATATATATATATATATTATATATATATATATATATATATATATATATATATATATATATATATATATATATTATCACCTCCGAAGATTATACTTTTTCTTTATTACCTTCGATATAACAAGATAATATTTAATTTTCGGACAGCCTAGTGTTGTATGCCAGACTTAGACACATACAAAAGAAACTTTTAAACAATAACGTATCCGAAATCATACCTAAGCGCTTATCTAAATACTTTTCCTTAGTTAAATGTTCCATGCTCATATAATGAAACATTAAATCAGTTTCTTTGAGGTAAACAAGACTTCACATTTTGAGCAAAAAAACAGGTTTTTTTGGCCTGATTAAAATGAGCGGCGTCTTCATTTCTCTGTTTAGAGAAAAGTTTGAATACATCCAAAATATTTCTTCCTATTAACGCTTTCTTATAAGAGAGAGAAATATTGTAATTATTAATGGAAATTTTTATTTTTTTAAATACATGTTTTGAAAACATATTACAAGTTACATTATGTTTTAAAGCAAATTATTACACAATAGTTTATGGGATCACCTGTAGCATATTGGCTGGCATAACAGCCTTATATGCCGAAGGTTACGGGTTCGAACTAGCACGGGTATATTTAATGGGAGTAAAACGTCCTTAGTTATGCCGTCCTTCGGATGGTACGTAAACAGGTGTTCCAGAACCTGTACGATGACAGGTACTCGTTAAAAATCCCTATCCTAATTAAACCTGGATTATTTATGACTTCCACTGTAGAACCGTCCGATTAGTCACAGTAGTACAATGTGACTTTGAATAAATAAAAAAAAACAAGCACAATAGTTTATTATTTCCAAAAAATATATATATTAGAGTATTACAGTTTATATAACTGTTTACAGGCATGTAACTTATATGTAAAACAATAAACTAATCAAAGGAAAATGGCTAATCACTACTGCTAATTTCAAAACACAGTATTATCTCGGTTATTTCTTATTTCAACTTTTTTATTTTAGTTTTTTTTTTAGTTCATTTCATTCTCTCAAAAATTTGTACAGCGGACAGACGGATTTTTTATTAATTGTTTTTTGGGATCTATGTATCTTGAAACATAAAACCTCAAATTTCGAGACTGGTAATTTTTTTTTTTTTTTTTTGATTGATTACAAAGGATAAAATGAAAAAAAAATTAATCTTATGTAGAATTAATCAATATTTGGGATTGAAATTGAATCTGTATAATCCACATAAAACTAGAATCTTAGTTTTTAAAGTTTTGTCCTGCAATATGCATTAGTAACTATATAAATCAATATCCTTCCTGAAACAAATTTTTTGTAAATCTTAACTCCGTTCTAAAAGTAATGTGTTCTTGTGTTTTAATTAAAAACGGTTTATCCTTTGATGGTTGAATGACCTCGGTAATTTAAATAGAAAGAATCTTAATAATAAATACCTTAGACCTCTGACTTTAATACTAAATATAGATTAATAAATGACTTTCTCCTATTCCACTCCTTTATTCTTAGATAAAAGGCGTAGATGGATATATTTTTTCAATAAGAAACATCTATTAATGTATCACTGAACGAACATATTGATAATCAAAATAAGAAAATTTTAATACATTCAACTCACAAAAATGAAATTTTAAATTAAATATAAATATAAATTTTAAAAATCTGAAACTCACTTAAGTATCTAACTACACTTGAACCTGATAAGCCTCTAATAACATTCACATAAAGTAATAAAAAACGATTTGATTCATTCGGTTTGTAATCAGATAAAACCATTATACAACAATTGTTGATAAGAATATTCAATAATGCTTCATACGAAAAAATATGTGTGCCACCCGCCCGAAACACGTCATAACCCATTTTACGTCCCTTTCGCAATTTTACACCTATTGTCTAACGAAATCGGCTTGCGGTGAATCTTTTGTGAGGTAAGAGCTAATATCTTATTCAGTAAAGTATAACCTTTCACGGTTCCGATTGTACGGTTTCGCCACAATCTGCATCATTTTATTGTAGATCAGCGAAATGGAGAAGTTGTATTCTGGAATTGTAGAAACCTGGTAAAATGTTTTTCTCATCATTTTAATTTAGCTGTTACAGTTGTTTTTAGCTGTTACAAAAATGCCGCGGGGGAAGAAAGAAGAAACAGATATATTCTCTCCATTCAAAATAACTACTGAGAAACCCATAAATGTGATCTTGTTAAAAATACTAAAAGACATACCATCTTATATACCTATTAGTACTAATACTCGTGAGTTGATATAATATAATAAGCCTGTTAAGATTATGTGAAGTTAGCATCTAAGTTAAAACTTCTCTCTCCTTTCCTTTTAAAACAAAGTCTCATACTCCAAAAAACAACTACCAACAATGAAAGCAATTATGGATCCTCCATTAAACATAAGTAAATATTTGAAGAAAAAACATCAGATTGTGTTACCCACATCTTCACCGACTATCACTTACATCCATTGATAAAATCGATTAAAGATTTTTTAAATACAGTTAGAGATGAAAATGAGTGAAGCTTGTTAAGAATTAATTTAATTAAATTTATCACTTGTAGCTAGGTGGCTAGCATAACAGCCTCCCATACCAAAGGTCACGGGTTCAAACCCGCAGGTGGTCCTAGGATTTTTTAATGGGAGTAAAAAATCCTTAGTTATGCCGTCCTTCAGAGGAGATATTAAAAGGTGGTCCCGAGCCTGTGCGATGTCAGGTACTCGTTAAAGATCCCTATCCTGAAAAAAACAGGATAGGCAAAATTTAGGACTCCTACTGTAGCATCGTCCGATTAGCCATAGTAGCATTATGATACGTTCAATAAATAAACAAACAACAAATTAAATTTTTATAGAAACATGTGTTTTATTAAAAAATCTGGTGCGCGCAACCCACGAATTTCACTTACCTCTGTTATTAATATAAATTTAAGAATTTTTAAACAAATTTAGAAACGAAAATAAATTGTTAAAGAATTATTTACATTTGATTTTTATAGAAAGACTAGCTGTGTCACGCAGCTTTGCTCGCGAATATTGCATTTCGTATTAATTTATGTGCGTTTATGGTGAGATTGGCTATAATAAATATCAACTATCAGCTACTCTTTGTTATCATTTAAAGTCCGATCTTGACTTCTGTTAAATTTACAATAGCAAACCAGTATATGTGGTTATACCCATAATCACTTAATATGTAAAAATAATCATCACAAACCATTTTAAAAAATAAATAGCAATTGAATATATTTTCATAGGAACCTACACTCGAAACAGATATGAAACGCAATATGCTTAAAAAGGTCGGTCACCTGTATGTAGTGACCAGCCAGGTGCCCTTAAATTTTTTTAATGAGAGTAAAAAACAACCTTAGTTATGCCCTCCTTCGAAGGGGACGTAAAATGGTGGTCCCAAGCCTTTGCGATTCCATGAACTCGTTAAAGATCTCTACCCTAACTAAACTTGGAGAGGAAAAAATTAGTCATCATACGATTAGCCATAGTATTATAAAAGTGACGTTAAACGAACAGATATCAACAGTAATATGCTTAAATATATTTGTTATAAAATCTTGGTACCTTTGCTGATGCATATCAGATTAAGACAATTTTACGTTCAGGTTGTTCAACCACTTGTTGGGCGAAGATTTTCAAATCCTGCCTTATTGCAAATATAGGTGGTAAGACGAACCTCCAGGAAAAATTTTAGCCTCACAACCATAGTAATTTTTTAGATACCAGACAATTGAGTGGTACTTTTTTTTATAAATATAGACATACAACTAATAAAAGTCCTAAATATGCTTAAAATAATAGTTTCGATTATTATACTCGAATAAATCAAAAGAAATAGTAATTTTTTTAATTTATTTTCCATACTCTCCAGTAGCCTCATCTCTCTTCGGACCAAATATTTTAGTAGCTTATTTTCTAGAACCTTTAGCCGTTGTCCGTCCTCCAAAGTAAGCGGCCACGTTTCACCGTCGGAAGAATAACAGTTTTATAAATTCTAACCGTTAAGTTTTTAGATAGAAGCTAAGTAATTTCGCAACTGAATTATAACACGCATTTCCCGCGTTTAACCAGGACTTAATTTCCTCCTGGATTTTTTTTTTTCGTAATCATTGAACCTAAATACTTAAATTTCTCTACGTGTTCAAAAGTATACCCTGATATATCAATATCACTATGATCGCCACCGTCTCTGCTACAAATCATATATTTTGTCTTTTCGGTATTTATTTCGAGTCCTATTTCTTTACCGGCTTTATTAACGGACTTGTATTTAGTTGTTTAGTTTCCGTGTCTTCCTTTAGCAGTTCCAAATCATCGGCAGTTCATCAGAACCGGTTATATATATTCCAGAAATATATTCTTTTAAGAAGTTTTTAAAAGAATATATTTTAAAGTACTTCCGCGTAAATGACATTTATAGTTTTATTTTCTTGTGGCAGAACATACTGATTTTCTCCGCAACCCGATCTCGACGTAAATCTATTCCTACGTGTTTAAATGGAAAAATATAAATTGACGGGAAATTAAATTATTTAAAAGTAAAAGGTAAATCATTTTGAATCATTGGGAAGCGAGGTTTTTTTTTTCTCCCAAATTTTCCCCGTTCTTTCCCAGATTTTCGAGTGATTCTTCGGTCCTATTGGTCGCAGCGTGATGTTTTTTAGCCTATAACCTTCCTCGATAAATGGACAAGCCAACACAAAAAGAATTTTTCAATTAGAACCAGTAGTTTCTGAGATTAGCGCGTTCAAATAAACAAACAAACTCTTCAGCTTTATAATATTAGTATAGATGTGTTTTATTAAATAAAATGTTATAATGTAATCTACGAAATTCAGTGTTTTTTTTTCATCACTCCGTGTTAGAACTGCTTGGGGCGTCCGGCGATCCAGTGGCCAAGCGGTGGAACAATTGCATTAAAAAATATATTTTTTCAGTTTTCTCCTTTAGTTGGATATAGAATTCGTTTAACTTACATATTTACCTGTTTTTTATCAATGGTAATAAGTTGATATGGTTATTTTTATAGAATATACAAAATTAAAGGTACTTTAGAGGAAGAAAATTTAAAATATCAGCATTTAAACCCCATTATACTTTCCTAATCAGAATGAAACCCACATGATATCAAAGCCCATTAAATTTTACATCGATATAACGAGTTTAATTAAAATCGTTACAGCCGTTTATGAGAAAATCGTAAAAAGATGCTAAATGCATGGAATAAAGTAGAACAGCCGATTTTAGTGTTAGTGATATACCACATCCTAACACACAAACACATACGGACACACTGACACACAGACCTTTTTGCGGGACTTTGTTATTTGGACTCAGGGGACCCTAAAATGTGTATTTCCGTTGAAAACTGGAATTCACTTATAGGTAAGTGAAAGTAAAAATATTTTTCATATGCTTAAGCATTGTATGTGTGTGCACAAGCAACACAACTTAGGTAAAGAAGAACTATATTAGGTGAGTTTCAACAGGGAAGTTAAATTAAAGGAGAGAAGAGCCTTGCACGTTATACTTTTTAAATCAATACATCATTTGATTTTTTTTATTTATATATTTTGAAAAAACATTTTTACTATGTTGCCAATTTTTTTTCTTTTAATTATGACAAAGGTTTTTTTTTCGGACAAAGGAAAAATATTGCTTTTTCGATTAATTGATCAGTTTAATTTTAAATATAGACTGTTTAACATTTTTAAAAGATCAACAAATGTGTATTGCAAGGTCAATATATCTGTTACAACAAGAAGTGCAATTTATTTCACACAAAAAAGGAGAGTAGAAATAAAATTTATTTCATTACTTTAAATTTACAGCACTGGATTAAGAACAACTGGTTGACATAATGAAATGCCAGCAGTTGTTGGGCAGCACTGATGTTTTAAGTGTTGAAACCCATTGCCAGTTCGTATCTCTAAATTCACATGTGTCCTACTTGCAGCTACAGCTTTGATGGCGTATCGAAACCCTTGTTTCATTATATCTTTCTCAAAATTCTGGTTTGATTATCCTTAGTACATACAATACATGATCAGTTTTCAAAGCTATTATGACTCGGTAACTACACATATTTTGATTGTGCTGTGAACTTATATTAGCACACTTAAAACTTCTACACGGCTAATGGATTTTGTAATAAAATGCTGCAAATTATTACATAATGGTTTATTATTTCCAAATAATAATATTAGGGTATAACTGTTTATATAGCTATTCATAGGCAATTAATTAATATGAAAAGCACTAATTCAAAGGATAATATCATAACACTACCGCTGATTTTAAAACGCAATATCTCAGCTAGTTGTTGACCAATTTCAATGATTCTTTTATCATTTTGTCGAAAATTTATTTCATTTTTTCTCTTTTTTATAATTATTCTCGGTTTTTTGTTTAAAAAACAATAATGATTTTTTCTCTATCTTCGAAAATAACGTAGTTACAAGTAAATATATAAGCAAGATTTCAATTTTTTTATTGCGTTCTACTGATTCTAAAACTCTATGCACACTTTTCTCTATCGTCAAAAATAACTCAGTTATGAGCGTATTTATGTGTAAAATTTCAATTTTTTTCTTTTCTTATCTCTCTTTTAGAATAGAATAGAAAAATTAACTTTATTCTGGGACATAGTCCCTTAAGAATAACATTGATGTTACAAATAAATATAGCTCTTCTGGCCAGAATACATAAAATAGATTGAATTATTTACAAACTTAATTATTTACATAGGTATAGTAGATTACCCAAAAACATAAAATAAATAAAAAAATAAAATGAAAAATATATACATACACTCAGACACACACTCATACACAAATCAGAAAGTAATGATCATAATAATAATTATTATAAGTACAATAGAATTAAACACTTTTGAGTCTTAGAGTATAAAAACAAAAAACAATACAAATTATAAACAAATAATAACAAATGAAAAGCTACTTCAAATAAAAATGTTGAAAATTAAACTAGATAATAAATAAAATAAGAGATATGTACATATATACAATTTTGAAAAAAAATAAATTTACATTTATTTATTATTATTTTCTTATAATATACCAATAATATAACATGTACAAAATACAACGTAACATAAAACAGAATACAAGGAAGTAAGGATATTAGTCATAACCGTGGAAGTGACAATCGGGATAGTTGAAAAACTGTCGGGGATTAAGGAGTATAACAGAGCTAATCCTAAAAATATTAATTATTATAAGTCCTTGGTATCTTTCAGAAAGGAAAGCAATAGGTATTTAAATTGATAACACAAATTTAGACTGAGAATTAAAAAAATAAAATAAAACGTAAGTAGCTAAAACATATAGGAAATAATTATTAAAATACTGAATTATGAATGTAAATATAAAAGCATAACACAAATATTGTATATAAAAAATTAAAATATTCCAAACAAAAATAATATGTCTTCTTTAAGGAAACAATATAAATATTTGACAATAAGTCTGTAAGTTCAAAACAAACCTATATATATATATATATATATATATATATATATATATATATATATATATATATATATATAAAGTACACACACATGCATACACAAATCACAAAGTAATAATCATAAAAATAGTGATAATAATTACATTAGCATAAGAAAATAAAAACAACAATTTTGTGAAAAAAAAAAAGCAAAATAAAGTAAGCATTTAGTCATTATAATGATTAAATTATATCATCAAATATTAGATTTAAGATCAGCAAGCGTCTGTGAGGGATAATAGATACTGCAAAAGGAGATATTTAATTGTGGATAAGGAAGAAGCATGACGTATATTGGAAGGAATGGAATTCCAGAACGCAGTGGAACGGGCAAGAAATGATCGATCAAATTTTATATAATTATTCGCGGATTTTTGGTGATAAACACTGATCAATTTTTTCTATATTTTCAAAAATAACTGTGTTATTAAATTAAATCACGTTTAATCGGCCGCCATTTCAAAACTAACCAGCTGATATCAACGTCTAGGTGTTAGGATCATCGTTGCATGTCCTAGTATTTTTGTAGCGAATTTCAAAAAAATCCAGTAGTTTTGGAGAAATGCCACGGACGGCGGACAAACGGATTTTTTTTGTATTCGCTATTCGGATTCTACGCATCTTGATACATTCCTATGAAATTTTGAGCAGGGTAATCTTTTTTTTTTTTTTTTTGGGTCTATTACAAATTTACATAATTGAAAATAATAAACCAAAATGAAAACTCTATATACGAGTAAACTTGACCCACAATCTCTAGAAATTCTAAAGCACGTGGCACATTATTTAATAGTTAGATCATTCGTTGATTTGGCACATGAATTGCAGTAGCTGTCGTGATAAGCGCAAACGGATTAAGGAAAACTCATTGATGTCTAACTCGATAAGGCCACAATAATTAAGAAGACAAATGTTCAAAGTACCGATTATAGAAAATAAAAGTAAAAGTTGAATAGAAGGTTCTCTCTTACGCACTACTTCATAATGCTCTTGCGGACTTGGCTTTCAAGCCCTAAGCAGAGCCTTGTGTAAGTATTGGGGCGCTGAGCTTGTAAGGGTAGTAAATTTACGGTGCATAAGTTAAATAAAATAAAATATTTATTTAATCAAGAAGAACGTTACTCAGCTTTACCTAGAAGGAGAGAATGGTAAATGTCTCTCCGATTTTGATGAATTTTAAAGATAAAACTATACATTAAACCATCAGACTCTGCAAAATATTAGGGGGCCAACCCTCCCCAGGAGTTGTGTAAAAAAATCTTGAAGTTTGCAAGGGACAAACACATTTCATTGAGTTCAAGAAAATAAGTTTGGTGTCAAAATTATATACTTTAAAGAGGAATAATAAAAAAAGTACGTCATTGAAATATTGAAGTTTTATGCTCGATAATAATCATAAAAATATAAATTATCTCGTCAAAACAGCACTTTTAATAAGGTTTCTTAAAAATGTGTTCCTCACTCCAGAAAAGAAATCTTAATCTGGGCACAGTTTTTAAGAAACCTTATTAAAAGTACTGTTTTGAAATTATTTATATTTTTAGGATAATTACCAAGCATTAAACTTAAATATTTTAATGATTTGTTTTTTTTCATTATTCCGCTTTGAAATAGAGTAATTTTGACACCAAACTTATTTTTCTACCTTCACTAGAACCAGAGATATTAAACTGTCCTTAAACTCAAACTTTCCTATTCTTTTACACGACTCCAGCTGAACGTTGCCACCTAATATCTTGTTTAACCTAAATATCTTTTTTCACCTAAGGAAAAAAATCATCAAAATTGGCTAGACGCATTTGTTATCGTCTTCTTGTGAATACTTAAGCAGAGAGTGAGCCACGTTTTTCATGGTAACTTACCGTCTGTAAAAAAAAAAAAAAAAATATTAATACAATATTTTCTTTTAATTGACCTGTGTACAAAGATACCTGTAATCAAATCAGTAGGAAGTAAAATATAATTTTATTAAAATCGTTTATAAACTACGGTTAAATTAAGAAAGTTTGACGACTGGTATAAGATAAGCTGAGGTAAGTCAGCTGGAGACTTAAAAATTGGAAGTTAACGTAAAAACAATAATATTTTAATACATATGATTAAAAAATAATCAATGAATATGGACGATATCAAGAATTTAAGAGGGCGGCATTTCCTCATTGACGAAATTGCGAGCGTGTGTTGGCCTGATGTATCAACATCTTGGTCCAGTTGCCTAAATTGTGATGAAACCACACCACCACCAAAAGTGGATTCTTTTTCTTATAGAGATTATCTTCAACATCTAATTGATCCTTTAAAAACAATGAAATACGAGCAAACACGATATGTACAATACTTTAAATTAACATTTCTAGAAGTAATTTGGACTGGCTTCATAGCCATTAAAAATGTTTACTAGTATTTAGAAGTCAATGTTTGATGTGTTGTTGGCGTGGCTTTATTTCCTTGCTCCTTACTATACTGTCCTCCATAATATTATACCTGCGTTACATTAGCTGTTAATATAAATACTGTAATAACTATTTGATAAAATTGTATGAAAGGCAAACTTGAGACTTTAAGAACCTTAGTATTCATTCGCGTGGCTCGGAGAACTAATAAAAGAGGAGAGCGGTTATTAATTATCAGCGGCCAACTATTCGTAACTATATTTTTTAAATATATATATTTTTTTAATATGTTTAAAATATGTTATTCTAAACTAAACTTTGAATCATTGTAATAAATGTATTAATCAGCCAACAATTCCTCAATGAAGATCACAAAGACGCTTTATGCAATACGGGTTCTTGCTTCATTAATATATCATGTAATATGTGCCTTTAATATAAGTTAATAGATCAAAATATTTTCTGGATTAAAGATGTACATTAAAGAAAACATATTATTCCTGTAGACATACAACTTAACACCAAATATAGCTGGGCTTTAATCCTACAGAAATTTAGGGAATCCCTAACAAGTATTTATAGATCAAAATTTATACACAGAGCTGTAGTCTCAGAAAAATGTTTGCATATAAAATTTAAATTATGATTATACGAAGCAATATTTCTTAACGGCCAAAACTGGATGGCTGTGTATAAATCTTGTAAACTAGCATGACCTTATAAATATAAACTTTTAAAAGAATTTAACTATATTTAAAACTTGTAAAATATATATATCTTTAATTGTTTATTGTCATTGTTTTGTTGTTTTGAGCCCTGGAGAAGAAATAGTAGAATCGGTGAGTGAGATTTGTTTTACTATTATTGTATATTGTTATTGTATATGTATATATTATTACTGTTGATTAATTGTAAAATTGAACAGGTCAGCTCCGGCCTAGACGGTCTAAAAGACCATAGTTCTCTTAATGCTTTTTTATAAATTGTAAGATTTGTACATTTTTGTTGTAATATACTGAAAGAAAAAAATAAAAAAACAGTTATTTATCTTTAAGTTAATATATATGTATGGAATAAGTTACTTGTGCCTACAAAAATCATTAAAAAAAAATGATTCTTGCTTTCTGGGAATGTCCATTCATTTCTGTAGTGACCTTCGTTTTCGTAAACACCTTCTCGGTCTTGTAACCTTTTAAGAGCTGATCTTCTTCATAGGCTATAATGGTCTGCCGATTTCCACTCGTAAACATAATCTTTGATGTACAGGGAGTTGTTTTTGGTAGCTGATAGAAGAAAATCATTCTCAAATAGGTCACAAAGTCCGGCGGTTTTCCTCAGCAGCGTGGAAGTTACAAGGATTTGCCCAGCAGACTCCAGGACGCTGCAGCTAGGACATACTGGGTCGATATCTATTCCTAACCCAGAAATCTTGGCTCCAAAACCCCATACTCTGTTAGAAATTGTGAGACCCAGATATTTGGGAGGACTCATTTCGTTGCTCAATGTTAGTATAGTAGATCTATATCTTGAGATGCATGGACGAACCAATGTTTTGTTTATCCATGTAACTTTATGCTAATGTACATAATAGGAATATGCTAGAGAGAGTAATAAATTTTGCCTATCGAGGTTTAATTGAAATAATCAGGCATTTCTAATCTTGATTTATGCTTTGAATAACTAACATTAAAGTTTTAAATTTTAGGTTTTTTTATTCACTTTACGTCATTATACTGTGGCTATTGGACGATATTAAAGTGAAAGTCCTAATTTCATGTTTTTTTAGTGATATTTGAAGAGCTCTATAGCCAAATATTCTTTACTCCCTTAAAAAAATTCTAGAGCCATCCGTCGGGTTTGAACCCGTGACCTTCGGCATATCAGAGTTTTATGCTACACACCACTGCGACCCCTTCAAACCCGGCAGATGACCCCAGGATTTTTTTTATTTTTAAAGGTAGTCAGCCCTAGGTTATGTCGTCTTTCGGAGAATAAAATGGAGGTCTCGATTTTGTGCCATGTCAGGTACTCGATAAAGATCTCTATCCTATTGAACCTGGATAGACAAAATTTAGGACTCCCACTACAGCATCGTCCGACGAAGCAATGGTTTGTGACCCCATATGATTGCTGGTATAAAGAGAATCTTAAGGAACTCCAAAAATAACATTTATTTTATTTTTAATTTTCCTACAAACCTGTAACATATGCAGTGACCCCAGTAATTTACGCAGAATGTCAATGTCAGAGAATAAATATTATATAAATGCTAATGCAATAATTTTCTGTCCATCATTTTGCAATATAAAAACATAAAGAAGAAAACAATTTTTCCCTATATATTTTTTATTGTCATTTTTTTATTTTTTTAAGGAATGCATCTGTCATTTCACCTTCGATTGATCATTAAGATCTTGTTAATCATCATGTAATAGCTGCTTATCGATAAATCAAGTTACACTTCCATTGGCACAGGAGATGATCTGATAGCATTCAACCGTCTCCTGATATGGAGTTCGGACAACAAATTATGCCGTGACACCATTCAGTTAGTTTCACCAGAGCAGTTCACGTATTTATATTGTGTAAATGAACCTTTATCAACAATAATAAGTATTTATAAATCAATTCATAAGGTTTACCAAATCTAGATATATATTTTCGCAGATCTTAATGAAATGTAAAGATAGAAACACTTTATTGGAAAAATAAATACATGTCTATAATAGACAGTTTGTAAAATAGATAACTAAATACGTAAAGTTCGATGGTTGTATAAAACAAACCATAAATTTTTTATATAAATAAAGATTTTTTTTTTCTCTAGGATATCATAAATATTAGGTAACGTGTAAAAACAACTATATTAAAAATCTAAACCTACAGATGTGAGCTTTAATTCTATAACGATTTCGTTCAGACAGAAGTGATGCTTAATTTAATTTCTGTTTCACGATTCCTTAAAATATACGGAGGTTATATTATATTAAATTAATAAACTAAAAACAAGTATTAACAAACATATAATATTATAAAATACATTAATATTTTATTTGCACACCATTCCTTTATCCATGTCCTCAAAGATCATTTTCCTGTATTCCACATAAACATAAAAGTTTTTACTACGTAAATTGAGAAAATATACATCTTTGACTATTGTATTATCTAGGTTATTAATATAATTACGAGTATACTAAGTTAATTTTTTTTTAATATTTAATAAAAATTATTTATTGATATTTACAACTGTACTGTATAACACATCTAATAAATAGGCTAAAAAAAAATAGACATGAACAAGACATGTAGAGAAGCTACCCAGCGGCAGCACTCTATAGATATTCTAAACTAGACGGTCTCGAGGCTATCTTCTTTTCAGACGCCTCGGTGGATTATCTGGAATTAAAGTGGAAGAAAGGAAAGAAACTAGAGAATTAGAGTAGGAATGGAGTTTGTCATAAAAGAAATGATATCTTGTTCGGGCCAAATAGCAACATACATAACAAACAACAGCCATAATCAGCACATTAAGGTCTTTACGGATCAGTTTATTAGCTACAAAGTAAGGAGCATTGAAGAATTGTAAGAAGGATTTTGGATTGTAGGGATTGGATACGGGAGAATTTGATGGTTTAGTAGAGCCCCAAAACTCTACTCCGTAAGTCCCAGATAGGCCAAATGATAGTCATGTAGATGAGCCTTTTGTAGCTAAGTGGAAGATTAGAACGTTTCTCTAGTAAGTGTAGGAGAAGCTGAAAACGTCGAGCAGTTTCTTTTCTTTCAGTCTTGTATGAGGGTCCAAGTGAGGCGTTTGGCAAGGGGAGTCCCAGATATCGGATCTGTTCAACAGGAACAAGCGGAATGTTATTGAAGGACACTGTAGGGCATAAATAAATAACGTTTCCTCCTTATAATAGACCATTTTATATCCCGTTTCTAATATGGGTTCATAATCATAATGAAAAAAATAAAATTAAGAAAGAAAAAAAATAAAAGAATTAAAAATAAAAAAGGAAAAATACATTTTTTTTTTTTTTTTTGTAATTTGTAATTTGTTTTCTATTAACTACAAGTTTTCCTATCATCCGAAACCATTTTCTATTCAATTATTCGTTTTTTTATCATTAGTCTTTTTTAATTTTAGTTGAATAAATATAAATTCCTTTTCATAGTAGTTAATAATTATACTTCCATAATAATAAATAATTATACTTCATTATGATAGTGTGCATTACGAACTATAATTACATATTATTTATTCGTCTAGATAATTATAGAATCATGCGAAGTTGTGAAAAACACTGTTTAATCTGTACATTTTATATTAATTATTAGAGGTGTGAATGAACCATAATATAGTTGATTTTTTCTATAATAATTTTTAAATAGAGAAATATAATATTAATGTATCTAGCGTTTCTAAAATCGCCAAATATTATTTCTGAAACTTACGCCAAATAATCTGAAACTTAATACTCCTTCAAAACCACTGATTGAGCCATAATTTTGAAGATTACTTTTACCGCTAAATAATTAGTCAGTTCCGTGTGCAATAGGGGCTTCGCAATAGCCGAAAAACCTGTTTTTTTTCTCGACAGTCTGTAACGCCAAAACTGCTTTAAAGGTTTCAATAAAACATGCCCAAAATCTTCTCAATATAGTCCCTTTGGTTTATGATAATGAAATATAATTATTTTTCGATTATTAAATAAACTATTAATAATTTTCATCGTATATTGGTCAGCAACGAAATAATACCGTTTAATTTTTGTTTAACAGTTAATTCATATTTTAGTATATCAGTTTTATATTGGTCGAACAGTACCACAGTATAAAAAAAAATTCTGGTGCGCGCAACATGCGACTTTCACTTATCTCTGTTGTTAAAATCAATTGAAGAACATTTCAATAAAGATAGAGATAAAAAAAAAAAAAAACAGATTAATAAAGAATTACATTTAGTTTCAATAGAAATTTGTGTTTTATTAAATAATCTATTATATTAATATCTACAATAAATAGTCAGTTTTATCCGTTTTTCCTCACTCTTCATAACATTTTACAGCTTTGTGTGTAGGAGAATGTTTTTTTTTTTAATCTTTAGCAGTTCAACAGTGTATTATGTATCTACATCACTAATCTTATCTGCAAAAGAAATTACATAAAAACTTATTTTAGCTTTTTTCTCCTTCAGTTGGTTATCGTACTCGTTCAACTTAATTTTTTTTTTTTTAAATCTACATAAATAAAGGTAGTTAGAGAAATAAAATTTAAAACAAGCCCTGTCAAACAATATATATGTAACATAACCATTACACACTATACTTTTGGAAGATATATCAGTCTTTTCATTGTTAATAATTATTTTTATATTATGTATTTACTATAATAATATTATTTATTGAATACTGGAAATACATTTACATACCAAAAAACAGTTAAGGAAATTCTATTATTACTATTATAACTATCAATTACTATAAAGTTTTTTTTAAATTAATTTTTAAATTTTATTTATTAAAAAAAATTATTTTTTAATTTTATTTATTATATATAATAAACATTAGCAGTTTTTTTGCCCTTATAATAAAAATATCATTGCTAAGTAAAGCCTCAAAACCTTCACTATATTTTAAGGTATTAGGTTTTAATATAACTTAAATTTCATTATTTATAGCTATTTAAAATTTAAAGAAAAACAGAACAACTAAATATGTGTCTTCATAAACTATATTATGGTAATTGAAAGTTTGTTCCCGCATGTCCAACAGACGAAGGAAGAGGTGATTAAAATAAAAAGTTAATAGTAAAACATCCTTATTTTAGGTTGTTTTTATAATAAATTAGAGAGCAAGAAATAAAAAAATGAGACATCCTTAATTAACTTATACTACGCTAAAAGTATCTTACATATTATTTTTTTCAAAACTTTCCTCACTTTCTACGGCATTTTATGACTGATAGAAAAAAAAAATCATAAAACTCTAAAAAGTCCAGCCAACCACATGCCAATTTATTTGGAATGACATAATTTTTTCCCTGCCTCATTCCTTACAAATTAAATAAAACTACGTGACCTGATTTCTGACTAGCATACCATTTAATTTAGGATGGTTGACTCCACACAATAGCCTCTATAAAGTGGGTACCTAGAATTTGTGGGGAAAGGAGAGAACATGTGGCTAAACATAATCTCGACCTAATCACTGAGCAAGAAGTGGCCCAATAATAAAGTACTAATTTCTATATATTCTGAAACCATAACCCTTATATATAGATTGTAAAGATGCGGATTTTTTTATGACCAGAATATTAGTCCGAAATTATGTATTGTTTGTTTGTTTATTTATTTAACGTCACTTTATGCTACTATGGCTAATCGGACGATGCTACTGTGGAAGTCCTAAATTTTACCTATCCAGATTTTATTAGGATAGGCATCTTTAAAGAGTACCTGTCATCGCACAGGCCCAGGACCAAATTTTAACGTTCCTTTCGTAGGACGGCATAGCTAAGGATTTGTTACTCCCATTAAAAAATCCTAGGACCTCATGCGGGTTTGAACCCGTGACCTTTGGCATAGCTACAAGTGATCCCCGATTGGTGATTGGTGTTGTTTTTTTTCATTTTGTGCGATCTTGAGAATACACCATACACGGTTATGCACCATACACCATACGATTTGCCAGAACTTATTGTTTTACTTTGAGTTATGAAATAAATTTATATCTTTCCAATCAAATTGGCTAGAGGGTAATTTCCAATCCATTGACCTTTTTGCAAAATATTTCTATAACGATTCCTCGTCACTCTTGTTAACATCACGGTTAAGTCCAAAAACCTGTTATTTGTACTAATTATAGCCCGATATCCATAAACTATTTATTTTTAGAAAATTTAAAGTTTTCCACGAATATTTTCATCTTTTATTTATTTTATAAACGATTTAATAATATGTAAAGTTTGCTGCCGACACTGTAGCAATCTTTTTAAGTCAGTGATGCGGGTATCAGCTGTTTTAATAGGTATTTATTATATAAGTTATGGGAGGTTATAATTAGTTATACTATTGTTTAAAAGTGTTAATTTCGTTCAGTTATATTGTTTGTTCTTTTACCATTTATTAAATCACTTGTAATTCGATTCCATAACAGGTAGTAGTAGTATTATTTTGTTTATTTAGTTATATTTACATTTAATTTAAATGAATGTATTTCGTAAACCATTTCAGAGAATAAAATAACGTATGAACGACAACAACCTTACAAATACATTATACATTTGCATATTTTAGTGTTTATCAAACTAAAAACGAATTAATCCATATATATATGTCTATGTATGTATGTTTTTATTGTATTCGTTTCATTTCATTATTTATGTATATATACCGTAAAATGGGGTGAATAGGAACAGTGGTGTGAAAGGAAACAAAACTTAAATATTATTTCAAAGTTGTTTGAAAGCCACTTACTTTTTCGAAAAGGAATACGTTTTAGTGTTATTGGTTATCCACCCTGGAAATAATACGATTATGTAGTGTTGTTCTGTTGGTAATATTTTTGACTTCATAAGTTCAACCTGTGAAAAATTGTACTAGTTTCTACAAAATTTTCTTTTCCACAAACTTTAGCTGTAAGTATGAAACTTTTATCTACGAGTATATAGCACATTTAGTACCTGTTTACTGTTCTTCAAGTTGTCTTCTTGCATTAAATTCCTGGTTCGATATATTATTTGCAACAGTTTCTTAGCAACAAATTTTTTACGTTAGGCATCCATATTTTCTGGAGTGTAAGGTAAAGCAGAACACAGCTGTTTTCTGTTCCCATTCCACATGAACCAGGATTTGGATCATCATCCACAAATTATGACATTTCAGTTGGCAAATTTTGAGTTATTAAAGTAATTAGAAAAAAAACTGAGAATTTTCGATTTTATATTTGTAAGGTTTTAGTACCTGATTATGCAGGATACATCGGATTGCTAAAAATACCGTTTGCTTAAAAAAAAAAAAAATCAAACAAACATATAGGTTTGTCTCAACTCAAGAGGGCGCTTATTTTAGCCCTAGTGACGTTATATTAAAGTTAAAAGAGCGAATCGAATCTTCTAAATCTGCCAGATTTTTGGATTATGTTACATTTATTAATGATCTATGTGCATATACCATTTACTGACATTTCTTCTACCTCCAGAAGCGTGATGCTTTAGAACTTTTTAAGAATATAAGAGACCTAATTTCTAGAAAATAATTGAATAAAGTGACATTTTTTAGAATATAAATGACCTAAATTCCATTTTTTTTTATTTCAAATAGAAAAAGTAATTTAATAAGCATTTTAAACTGTTCTCATCCACCCTACATGTTGTAGATGGAAACACATTAACATTTGCAATGTCGTTCCTTTTTACCCCTACTGTAGGATCAATGGGAACAGTAATATTTTTTTTTTTCAACAAATACAATTCAAAAACACACCCAGTAAATATGTAATAGAGGGGATATGAACCTAAGATTTTATGTATTATTCAATTAATTCAGATAAAAAATAAATTTGTTGTATTCCTCAAGACACCATAGAGTGAGTGTTCCTATTCCTCCCATTTTACGGTATATATAGCATTTCCAAGTCAAATTCAACCTTTTCCAAGTCAAATTAACCCTTTTCCAAGTCAAATTTAACCTTTTCCAAGTCAAATTCAACCTTTTCCAAGTCAAATTAAACCTTTTCCAAGTCAAATTCAACCTTTTCCAAGTCAAATTCAACCTTTTCTAAGTCAAATTCAACCTTTTCCAAGTCAAATTCAACCTTTTCCAAGTCAAATTCAACCTTTTTCGATTTCAATAAAATAATAAAAATCAAATTAACATGATTTTATGTTTTTATGGTTATTATAATTACACATTATGTTTTTAACCCTTGTGGCTTGTTAAATGTTCCCAGGGGCCTTTTTACATATAATTAGTCACGATTATAATAATAAGTATAACCGATACTTTAATTTATAGACATTTTCGATACAAGATCTGGTAGTCGGATTAGCGGGGTTCATTTTATTTTAGTTTTATAATCGCGGGCGAAAATATTATCAATAGAGGTTTATTTTAACTTTTTCGTATTTATTGGATATTAGGCTCAGTAGATGCGTTCCCAAAGGTTCGTTACCGATTACACTAATAATTTTAATCGCGCTCACTCAAATATGGGTTTATTATAACTTCTTCGTATTTATTGGATACAAGGCTAAGTAGCTCCGTTCCCAAAGGTTCGTTACCGATTACACTATTAATTTTAATCGCGCTCGCTCAAATATGGGTTTATTATAACTTTTTCGTATTTATTGGATACTAGGCTCAATAGCTCCGTTCCCAAAGGTTCGTTACCGATTACACTAATAATTTTAATCGCGCTCCCTCAAATATGGGTTAATTATAACTTTTCCGTATTTATTGGATATAAGGCTCAGTAGTTCCGTTCCCAAAGGTTCGTTACCGATTACACTATTAATTTTAATCGCGCTCGCTCAATTATAGGTTTATTATAACTTTTTAGTATTTATTGGATACTAGGCTCAGTAGATGCGTCCCCAAAGGTTCGTTACCGATTATAATATTAATTTTAATCGCGCTAGCTCAAATATGGGTTTATTATAACTTTTTCGTATTTATTGGATACAAGGCTCAGTAGCTGCGTTCCCAAATGTTCGTTACCGATTACACTATTAATTTTAATCGCGCTCGCTCAAATATGGGTTTATTATAACTTTTTTGTATTTATTGGATACAAGGCTCAGTAGCTACGTTCCCAAAGGTTCGTTACCGATCATACTGTTAATTTTTATCGCGCTCCCTAAAATATGGGTTTATTATAACTTCGTGTTTCATTTCTATGCTTATTTCTGTATTTGTATTTTGGGGGGTTATGTTAGTTAATGTGTTAATTTTTTTTTTAGTCAGTTGGTCTAATGTATGTTAATTCCGTGTTTTTTGAAAATTTCATCTCTTACCGCTAATCCTTTTCATCAGGATTGTAAGTTATTTTTTTGGTTAATATTTTGGAGTATGATAATAATCAGCTAAACAGAACGATTTTATACGTCCATTTTTATTTGATAAATCTCTACTTGAGTTAGCGCAATTAAATTTTATAGTATAATCTGTAACGAGTGCTTGGTTACGCAGTGACTGAGCCTAGTATGCAGTAAATACGAACAAGTTAAAATTAACCTCTTCTTGAGCGAGCGCGATTAAAATTAATAGTGTTTTCGGTAACGAACCTTCGGGAATGCAGCTACTGAGCCTAGTATCCAATAAATACGAAAAAGTTATAATAAACCCATATTTGAGCGAGCGCGATTAAAATTAATAGTGTAATCGGTAACGAACCTTTGGGAACGGAGCTACTTAGCCTTGTATCCAATAAATACGAAGAAGTTATAATAAACCCATATTTGAGGGAGCGCGATAAAAATTAATGGTGTAATCGGTAACGAATCTTTGGGAACGCAGCTACTGGGCCTAGTATCCAATAAATACGAAAAAGTTATAATAAACCTATATTAGAGAGTGCGCGATTAAAATTAATAGTGTAATCGGCAACGAACCTCTGGGAACGGAGCTACTGAGCCTTGTATCCAATAAATACGAAAAAGTTATAATAAACCCATATTTGAGCGAGCGCGATTAAAATTAATAGTGTAATCGGTAATGAACCTTTGGGAACGGAGCTACTTAGCCTTGTATCCAATAAATACGAAGAAGTTATAATAAACCCATATTTAAGGAAGCGCGATAAAAATTAATAGTGTAATCGGCAACGAACCTCTGGGAACGGAGCTACTGAGCCTTGTATCCAATAAATACGAAAAAGTTATAATAAACCTATATTAGAGAGTGCGCGATTAAAATTAATAGTGTAATCGGCAACGAACCTCTGGGAACGGAGCTACTGAGCCTTTTATCCAATAAATACGAAAAAGTTATAATAAACCTATATTTGAACGAGCGTGATTAAAATTAATAGTGTAATCGGTAACGAACCGTTGGGAACGGAGCTACTGAGCCTTGTATCCAATAAATACGAAAAAGTTATAATAAACCCATATTTGAGCGAGCGCGATTAAAATTAATAGTGTAATCGGTAACGAACCTTTGGGAACGGAGCTACTTAGCCTTGTATCCAATAAATACGAAGAAGTTATAATAAACCCATATTTGAGGGAGCGCGATAAAAATTAATGGTGTAATCGGTAACGAACCTTTGGGAACGAAGCTACTGAGCCTTGTATCCAATAAATACGAAAAAATTATAATAATCCCTTATTTGAGTGAGCGCGATTAAAATTATTAGTGTAATCGGTAACGAACCTTTGGGAACGGAGCTACTGAGCCTAGTATCCAATAAATACGAAAAGTTATAATAAACCCATATTTGAGCGAGCGTGATTCAAATTAATATTATAATCGGTAACGAACCTTTGAGAACGCATCTACTTAGCCTACTATCCAATAAATACGAAAAAGTTAAAATAAACCTTTATTGATAATATTTTCGCCCGCGATTATAAAACTAAAATAAAACGAACCCCCGCTAATCCGACTACCAGACCTTGTATCGCAAATGTTTAAAAATTAAAGTATCGGTTATACTTATTATTATAATCGTGAGTAATTATATGTAAAAGGCCCCTTGGAACATTTAACAAGCCACAAGGGTTAAAAACATTATGTGTAATTAAAATAACTATAAAAACATAAAATGATGTTAATTTGATTTTTATTATTTTATTGAAATCGAAAAAGGTTGAATTTGAAATGGAAAAGGTTGAATTTGACTTGGAAAAGGTTGAATTTGACTTGGAAAAGGTTGAATTTGACTTGGAAAAGGTTGAATTTGACTTGGAAAAGGTTGAATTTGACTTGGAAAAGGTTGAATTTGACTTGGAAATGCTATATATGGTGTATTATCATAGACCAAACACTTTTCTGGAAATCCCACATTGCCTATACTTCCGTCGAACTATAAATACTCTTTAGTATTAAGTATTTTCATCGTTCTCGTCACCTACTCCCACTTTCCATCGGTATAATGCTCGTTTCCTCGCTTATTTTCCCCATTTCGACTACTGCTGTTTGGTCAGTTATATGGAGACATCTCGACTGTACTTCATGACCGACTCAAGCGGATCATGAACATGCTTATAAGATTCATCTTCGGTACCTCGAAGAGTTCTCCAGTGACCCACTTTTACAGCGAGTTGAAGTGGCTCCTACCTTCCATATTTAGACAATATTTCCTCGGAACATACCTTTACCAAGCCATTAACTCCCAACACCCTCCATGCATCCGCAGTGTCCTACAATTCAAATTCTCAGTCCACTCATTTTAAACTAGATCACACCATTCTGATTATACATTCCAGCACACAGAACTAAATCTGTTGATAATTCATATTATATTCGCTCAGATATACACAACTCATATTCACCATGCTTCTTCCCTTTTCTCATTCAAATATTATCTTTTCTAACACATTTTAACATCCCAAACAGACGCCCACCAAATGTGCATACCAAATGAGAAAATTCTATTATCCTAATGTTAATATACGAAATAATTACTCATTTAACCAAAATACTATGGAATAATATTCCATGAAAGCGTTATGGAATAATTTATATATTTTTTTAAAATTTGTTTAGCTCTAGTATCTAATAGGATATATTTTTTCCACTTTTAATCCTTTTCCATTTGCCTATATTCCCAATCTGTCGTACCTATGTTTATTTTGTTTTCTTTTAAACATTTGTAAATAAAAATTAACTCTATCGGTCTCTCGGCCAAACATAAATATTAAAGTTTATATTTACTTTAAAAAAATTATTTATTACTGTGCAGAATATTATTTATTCTGTTATATCAGTCAAGAGGCGACCCTAAATACGGAAACCCTCCTTAGGCAGACACAGCCTCTAGTGTTTATATTTTTTTTAATTTTCTTTATTTTTAATTTTAGAATAAAACTTTAAAAGTCTTCATACTAATTGCTCTTAATCTATGCAGATTGTATTATATAGCTTAAATTAAAAATATAAATTTATATATATCGAAGAAATGCTGCCAATATTTAACATATAAACTAGAGCAATATTGAAAACTTGTATTAAATAAAGATGATGTCGGCTTGCCCCATCGGACATTATTTCTTTGAAACAATAGTGTCTTTAATACTTATTTTTATTAAGAATATTGTGTTACATAGATTTAAAAAAAAAAAAAAAAGGAAAAAACTAGTTTAGACTTGTACTGGTTTGAAAAAGACAACTTTTACATCTAATGGGAATGGCCACAAATAGCAAAACTGGTACAGAGATATGAAATAATGCTGTACTCAAGGTCTTGATCTCACAGGCAGGAAAGTCCAAGCTCATGCGTTTATGATTTACATTTTGACATTGATATTGAATTTGAATAAATAAATAAACAAACTAAGAAATATATATAGCTTTGAATAAATAAACGTACATGATAAGATAAATTCTTTCAGAGAGAAAGTTATTACTCTCTTAAAAAAGTGTCTTCTCTTCGCTATAAAAAAAAAAAGTAGTCTTTAAAAATAATTAATTCCGGGAACTAACTGAGAATCAGTCACCATACTTATTTCAGTCGAGGTTATCATATATATATATATATATATATATATATATATATATATATATAATATATATATATATATATATATATATATATATATATATATATATCTGTATGTGTGTGTGTGTGTGTGTGTTACTGTGGGATAATTTATATTTATTTCACAATTGTCCACTGTCCATTTTGAAATATTTCCCCTTAAATATCGCATAACCTGGATTTTTCCATGTTTTGAAATCAGAGCTGTGCCAATTACAATTATAAGTAATTAATTAACAACTACATTTAATTGAAGATGACAGTTAAGAAGTATTTAAATAAAATTAATTGTTCAATGTAGTTTTCCAATTATAGCTATTTTTAATATTAATTTAAAATTATAATTAACAATTAATTTTAATGTCTAATTGCCGTTTTTTATAGAAAAATTGTTGCTTATTTAATATTAAAACTTCTTTTAGCTGAAAAATGTTCAAGGTGTAATTAGATGATTTACATTACAGTTAAGATTATTCTCGAGACTAATTTACATCTTTTTTTCGTAATTGCTTGAAAATGAGATTTTTTTTGTTTAATTGTTTTTGAAATGTCAAATAAAAGTTACATTCTTCCGCTTTCCTTGGAACATTCGATTATTAGGTTTTCTTGCGTTCTGATTTCAATTTTTGTATCGGATTTTGAATCGCGCTTGAACTTTTCGATTTATTGTTCGTATCGGATTTCGGATAGCGCTAGTAATTTTCCATTCCTTGTTCGTCTTAACGTTTTTATTTATATAGGAATCGAGGATTAGGTTTTCAGGAGTTTTAGTTCCACTTTTTGTTTTAGATTTTAGATCGCGCTTGAACATTTCGATTTATTGTACGTGATAATGTTTTTATTGATATAAAAACCGATTTTTAGGTTTTCGTGGGTTCTGATTCCATTTTTTGTATCGTATTTTGAATAGCGCTAGTACTTTTCGATTTCTTGTTCGTCTTAGTGTTTTTATTTATATACAGAATGAAGATTAGGTTTTCGGGAGTTCTGGTTCCATTTTTAGTATCGGATTATGGACCGCGCAAGTTCTTTTCAATTTCTTATTCGTTTTAATTGTTTTATTGATATTTGAATCGATTATTAGGTTTTCGGAGCTTTTATTATATATTTTACTACAAAAGAATTAAAACCCAAAATAACCAATAATTAGAAAAAACAACAAAGCATAATGATAGATGAATGATAGTTATTTTATTTATATTTAAAAAAACGATCAAATTTTAGATATGTAAGAAAATAGATATAATCAATTTCTGTGAATAATTCTAACAAATATTTGAATACTGATTTTTTTTTATTATTAAAATTATTTTTTAAATGACAATTAGAATTTATTTGTGGAAATTTTAATTAAATAAAATAAAATTATTTATTTTGAGGTTCAATTACATTGTTTGTTTAAATAACTTCCGAGCTGTGGTTTTCTTAATGGCTGTCGAAATGCATGTCTCGTTTTTCGATAGTATAATAAAATGATTTTAATGTTGATATATATTATTAATTCTTGTGAATAATCTTATCTGTAGTTAACTGTGTTTATGGTAATTATTTCTATATTTTTCTTTTTAATTATAATAAGTTATGAATTAGCAATTACAATCAATTAATTAGTTTAATTAAATAAATCTATTTGTGACCAGGGTTTATATAATCAATTGTAATTAAATAAAAAAATTTATTTAGAGGTTCAATTATGTTATTCTTTTAATTAATTGGCCAGATCTATTGAAATACCTTTAAAAAAAAAAAAAAGTATGTTCTCAAGATCTAAATGTTTATACCTAGTAGATTAACGACTAAGCTATATATGAAAAAAATAATTAAACCCGAATCTGTTTTCTTTTATAACTTCTGACTCACCTGAAGTCTCGATTTTTATTTATTTTCGATAATTTTTAAACCTCTTTCTTCACTTTTTAGGTAACGTGTTGTGAGCACAAAAAGTATAAAGCACATTCTTATCTTATTGTTGGTTTTTTAAAATTCATTTATTTGATATATGCAAAATTACAAGTTAGAGAGGTTTTCCAAATCCATGTATTCAGCCGCGAACCTGATTTAAAATGGCTACAAGACTAAAATTATTAGTCTGAAAAATGTTTTACCAACGGTTTTAAATTTTGTAAAGGATAGATATTAGCTGGTAAAAAAAAAAAAAAAAAAAATCGAGAAAATCAATCAGGGATAGTAATTTTAGAAATTGTGTCTTTAAAATATTATAATTACATTTTTTCACGATGAGAAAAAAAATTTGAAAATTGGGAGAAAATTCATTGAAATGTATATAAAGTTCATGTCTATGATTAGTTTCAAGAGACCACAATCACTTATGTAAACGATTGTTTGTTTAAGAGATCGCCTATTTACTGATCAGACCACCGACCGCAATATTTATTCATTCGAAGCGTTTAAAACCATGGATATTAGTGCGGTTGAATACAAAATTTAACTTTAAAAGTTAAATATATAGACTTGTAATTCGTGACAATGCCGATCCCTGGTTTAATAGGTCGTAAGATACGCTACATTCTAAACGATGATTTCAGGTTCCACTTTCACTGAACCCTGGCCTTGAGGTGAATGTTGTAAGAACAGGTTCCCAACGGCCTAGGTTAACGATCTCCGTCCCCAGCATTTCGTAACAAAACATCATCATCAATCATAAAAAAATTATTTTTTGATATAAAGAACACCTAGGATCTTTATAATTCAAAATAGCTTTTTACTGAAATGATAAGAAAGCGGGCATAGATATCGATTACCACATCTACCTCACAAACGAACTTTTAATCTACAATAATACTAGCTGTTGCCCGCGACTTCGTCTGCTCCTATTTCTGTTATTGTGATCGCGACTAAGAAGTTTTTAAAAGAATATATTTTAAAGTATTCAGCGTAAATTATATTTTTTGTTTTATTTTCTTGTGGCAGAAGAACATACCGATTTCTCCGCAACCCAATCTCGAGAATGCTACATATACAATGAATGCCAAAAGTATTCGGAATTCACTATCGTTATGTATTACATACAATTACCGAATGGACACCTCTCGGAAAGCAACGTAAGCAAGGAGGGCAACTCAAAAGATGGTCGGACGAAATTAAGAAACAAGAAGGAATATCTTGGCATAGGAAAACAGAAGGCCGAAAATATTGGGAATTGAAATGCCAAGATATTGAAAAACAAGATATTGAACTCATAACCCAAAAGGTACGGTCACCGATCAAGACTATTCCTCCTTCAGGAGAGGTCTACACATTAGTAGAAAACCATTTTATTTTTATTTATCTAAAGATAAAAATTTGTATTTAATCAAGTTTTTTTTTTGCAATTTTATTAAAAAAGATGTTAGTAAATTTTATTTAAAAAGTTGTATACAATATTTGGTCACATTGTTTCTTTTTACTTACATCAATTATTAAAAGTGTTTTAAAATAAAAATAAACATATATAAAATTTATGTACCAACGAAAATTGTAAATATGTGTAAATAAAGGCTTATCTTATCTTATCTTATCGTTATGTAATTTTGACTTATTTGTTCTGTTTTTAATGAGTTGTTACTCACGTATTATCATAATAAAATAAAATAACAATAATGATATTTATTTAAATTTTGAAACATATATTTTTGTTGACATTTACAAATTTATTTAAATCAATATATCAAACAAATTTTAAGCATTAGAATATTAAAATTAAAAATCCTTTACAAGAAGAAATTTTGATAATTAGGCATTTAAACTCAGTCAATGAGGACAAAGCCTAACAGATATTAAATAACATATAATTACACACTCATATTACGAGTTCGATCAATGGCTGTTCCAGAAACGAAAAATGTGTAAAATCGATTACATAAATTTGCACTTCCGGTAAGTAGATTTTGGTGAAATAAGTTTCAATAGCATTCCAAGCTTTATTACCTAATTTCAAATTAGCACTTTTTTTTTTTTTTACTGCTTGGCTTACCTAACGCTCGAACTGATTCTGGGCACTTAACAAGAATTGGTTGTTTGGACTTACAGACCTTTAAACAGTTTTTTCTATTGAAAACTGGAACTCTAAATTTTCCAGAATACCGATAGTTTTTCTTGTTATATGTTCAAGAAATCGACAAGTGAAAGTCAAAAAAAGGAGAGATGGGGATTTCTATCGATTTTCAAACTATCATTACTAACTAGGGCTAGGATTCTTATGTAAATACATATTGCCTCCTGACTTTTATATCACCTTGTAACAACACATAGTATATGTGTTGTTACAATTTTACATTACTAATTTTACATTATTATTTCCATATTTGTTTCAAAATCAATACATATATATTTACATATTTGGTATTTTTAATTAAATTAAATTTCTAACCCTACTAATTACTCTTATAATTAATCAAACCCACATTAAGGATTTTTTTTTTTAAATTCCATAACAAAGATTCTTGAAAACGATGTTTAAACTAAACCAGAACTAAATTCAGAACATTTATTTTTAGTCTTAAAACAAAAATGTTGAGCGGCAACATCGTGAAACACTAGGAAAAAAAGTGCTAACATTTTTAACTAATCATAGAAAATTTTTATAAAGTTGGTGTGTGACCTTGGAATAATATATAAAAATATAATTTTTGGCTTAAGTTATTTTTTTCAATATTAAAGTTTAAAAATTTATATCTATATTGAATAATATCAATACAAAAAAATACAATATCAGTAAAAAAAAATCCTCTTTAAGAACCCAGAATATTTTTAGCTTGGGTTTTTTCTTCCTAGTGACCTAGAAGCAGTTACTGAATAACAGGCATGTGTTCTTATGACTACTAATCTTAGTAAATAGGCAGTAATTTAATGCATTCTTTTGTAGTAGCATAAATTCCCATCCGGTCATTACATACGATTAAATGATGGTGCATTCAAAAATTATAACTTGAAATTCTGAAAGGAGGATTTATTAGCAACGACCTTATCTATTGTTTCTAATAAGACTTATTAAAATAGGTTAAAAGCATGTACATATTATATATATTGGAAGAAGTATTGTAGTATATACATAGATATTAATAAAAAAAGAAATAGTACACGAATATATGTTCTTGATTATGTTTTAGTAATGATTTTAGATTTTTTTTTTATTTAGCACAGTTTATATTCATATTAAGCGATGTACAAGAGTATTTTATTCAAATAATTATTAAAAAATAAATGTTTATTTAAATTGTATGTATTATAATAGGATTATATTTTTTTTAAATTCATTTAACATCACTTTAATGCTACTACGGCCAATCGGACGACGGTATAGTGCTAGACGCTACACATAGTCTAGAAAATTTAGGAATCTTTAGCCAGTACCTGACATTGCACAGACACGGGACAACCTAATTACGTCTCCTGAGAAGGACACCATAACTAAAGATATTTTGCTTTCATTAAAATCCGCATGCCAGCTTTGGAACCCGCGACCTTGGTTATGGAAGGCGGTTATGGTAGCCACTACACCACAGCTGAACCTGTGGTATTTATTTATCTTTTAAGAAATAATTCATATCGGTTTATTATTTTTAATTCGACTTTGTATTCGACCAAAAAATTAATGGGATACTGGGATTGATAGAATTAAGAAACTATCAATATATATTTTTTCGAAACTTGAACAGCATGTGTTTTATAGTAGATTTTGTACTATATATAATGAGCCATTTTAATTTAATATGCTTATGGGCACATACAATAATTAAATCTATTTTTTTGATTATCAAATTTTTTTTTTTATTATCTTTTACAAATGTAAAAAAACAAAAAATATTTATTTATTATTTAATTTTTTATTTATTTATTTATTTTTTTTTGTCCTCTTCTATCTTCCTTTATCTTCGTAGGCTTCGGGGATTTCTCGGGCCAGGGGGGTGAGGGCGAGGGCATAATGTCGAAATAAAACTCCCCGTGGCCCAAGACTCGAACTTACAATTATTTTAACTATCTCAAATATTTTATGAGCAACGCACGGATTGTCCACGTGCGTTAATCAACTCAGCCACCCCGCCCCGAAATAAAATTGTAAATTATCTTATGATAAATACTGGCAATTATACAAAAGTAGTATAAGATGATATATTTATGAAAGAACTAAGCATATATTACTTTTTTTTTCTGTAATAAGGTGGTTTTTGTGTTGTTTTTAATATTTGTATACTATGCTTAGAAAATAGATATAAAAAATGGTTTTATTCTGAAACTTGGGCCCTTAAGAATAACAAACATGTTACAAATCAGATTACATATCTGGCCAGAATACATTGAATAGATTAATTAGGGATAGAAAGAGGCATATAAATATAAAACATAAAACAATTGAATGAGAAGTTAAAAAACAGTAATTTTGAACAGTTCTGGAAGGAAGAGATACTGTCATCATAATCTATAAGTTCTTTTGATCAAAAATATAATTTAAAGATTACAATCAACGAGCATCTGTTTGAAATAATAGTGTAATATTGAATTTATTACAATATACAATTTAATTTATTTATAAAAAACTTATGTCATTGTGTGTTGTATGTTAAAAAGTTTATAATAAACAAGTGTTTTCTGTTAATAAGTGAATTATTTAATAATAAGATCCCAAGGTTTTAATACTTTGGGATTGATTGCTATGCCTCGTAATTAACTTGACTCATGAGAAACTCTGGTATCCAGACCACAGGGACTCTTCTAAACAGACTTGTTCAGGTGCTTGGATGTTTGGAAGATCTGGACATTGCTGAAAGGACGTTGGAAGCAGTCAGGGAGTCCTTCGACGTGGCTCCTAATATACTCCAACAAAACAAAGTATATGTGTGTGAATCCAAAGCATGATATCCGAGAAGCCTTTTTTTCAGTTGGGTTCACACAGGATAGAAGTGGTACACGGGTTTGTCTACTTGGGCTCCCAAGTGAACTCGCGGATGATATTGACGAAGAAAAATACAGGCGTATTGTGGCTGCAAATCGGTGTTTTCGCACTTCAAAAGCAACTCCCGTCTAACAACCTGTCAAAATCCTCTAAGGTAAGGATTTACTAGGCTTTAATTCGACCTGTCTTAAGATATGGCTCTAAAACACTCAGAAAGACTCTGGAACTGGAAATGTCCAGGTTCGAACGAAAGATCCTGAGAAGAATTCATAGAGCAGCATGCCTTGGCGAAGAGTTGAGGCGAAGAACGAATCTGGAGCTGAGAAGCCTTTACAAAAATTTGGACATGGTCGATGTGATTAAATTATCTCGATTGAGATGGGCGGCCCACGTCGCTAGGATGAATCCAGAAGAAATCCCATCTAAAGTCCTATCGGAGACGTTGTTTAGAAGGTTTCAACGCCCAAGGCTCCGATGGGAAGACTGTGCTTCTGCCGATGCATTATCGACACTTGGCATACGGAGGGCAACTGGAGGGCAGCAGCACAAAGCCAATGTGACTGGTGGTCAATCAATGGGGGGCGGGGTGGCCGACCGTGTTAGCGCGCGTAGCTGTGAGCACGCGTTGCCTAGCAACAGATAACCGAATAGTTAAAACCAAATAATTCGAGTTCGACTCTCGTGCTGGGGGATTTTATCTCGGCATATATCCCCCGCCCTCACCCTCTGGCCCGAGAGAACCCCGGGTAGGGGTGAACAAAAAAAAAAAAGGTGGTCAATGCTGGAGCAGGCTAAGACCCAACGCCTGGGTCGTAAAGCCGTATAATAATAACAATCCCAAGGGTGAGAAAGGAATTTAGTATTTCCTAACTTCACAGATAAGAAAGACACCTCAGAAACAGTTCTAAAATTATTCGATGATTATTGCGTACCTAAAATATATGTATCTATGGAGTCTTGAAATTTAATAAAATAAAGCATCCACCGTGAAAAACATTTGATAATTATCTAACAGAATTAAAGAGTCCAGCTCTTAATTGCAACTTTGAATTTGCCAATCCCGAGAGTAAGGTTTCATTCTCAGATAGAATGATAATAAACCATATAGTGCATGATCTAGAAGTACAAAAAGTATTATTAAAAAAAAAACGAAATACTATCATCGGATGAAGTGACTCAACTGTGCCGGGCAGCAGAGGTAACAAAATCCTACAGTAAGGAAATATTCGAAGATGGAATGCGGGCTTCAGTTAATGTTAATAAGCTCAATGAGAAAACTGAAATACATTCCCGAAGCAACTCAGAATATGAATACAAGCGTAAGAAAAGCGGGGCCGTACACAAACCTAGACAATACCCAGCTTTTTGTAAGAAATGGATAAGATATGGAAGATTAGTAATATGTATCTTATTATATCTGGAAAACTATTGAATGTACGTGTACATTTTATGAATAAGAACGCATAGAAATTAATATCACGCACTTATATTTGAATTAAATAATTACATGTGTAAAAACAGGGGAAGGTTACTGAGAACCAGTGTAGCCAGGGAAGGTTACTGGAAACCAGTGTTGCCAAGTTCGGTCATTTTAATATAGGCTACTGTTCATAAAATTCAAAAAGACAAATCATCTTCCGAATTTTTGTTTGATTTTCATGATATCACAGAAGTTAATGCAGTCAAAACTGATTTATGGAAGGAGTATATTATTATTAATAATGTACCTATACTTCTTAAGTTAGGCACTGCCAGTGATATTAATATTTTGCCCTGTGATATTTGAAGAAAATAGATGCAGTGGGTAAACTGAATACAACCTTCCAAGAAAATCAAATCATTTGGAGGTTTCATTTCTAAACTTAGAGAGGTAACAACTTTAAAGGTTAATTATAAAAATAAAGGTAACTCTACAGAGTTTGCAACAATGGACTGTGATTCATATTCTGTATTAGGTGCGAGAAATTAGGACTAATTCAAAGACCTTATATGTTATGATTAAACTTAACACATTTTGAAGAAACCTTGGATAATCGATTAGCGACTAAACCATATGTTAATTATTTTTTATGTTCTTTTCTAATTATAATATTATTTTAATCATATTTCAACAATAAAAGTATATTTCAATAACGCGTGTTATTAATAAAGACACAAAAAGGGGCGACAAGGTTCATACAAAGAGTTATTAGACTGAGAATTCAAGTTAATTGAAATTGTGATAATCTAACATTAACTTCAAATCTTCAATATTAAGGTAAATTTGTTAATCATCTACATTAATTGTTTCTAACCTTCTAATAAACAATGGATACTGCTCAATTCACTTAATTTATGACAGTGTTTAATTCAAATCAGGAAAAACTGCTGAACAAAAGTCAAGCTACATCTAGCATGGACCGTTCCAATCATATTTCTACTACCTCAACATCCGCTGCTGTAATGAATCCACCGTTAACAAATTTAATTCAAAAGAAAAATTTAAAATGTACGTTCAACAATTCGGAAATTACTTAAACATGAAAGGAGTTTTTACTGATAAGAACTTGTGTAAACCACATGCTACTCAATCCGAACGGGTCTGATCATTATCAGTTACTTGTCTCTTTGTGTGCCTTCAAGAAATCTACAGAATTTACTTATGAAGAACTTACTAAGCTACTTCTAGAGCACCTCTGCTCTAAGATAAAGGTTTTAGTCGCTCAGCATAAATTTTTGTCAATTTATCAAGAGGATAATCAGTCTAGTGCGGATTTTATCGCTCTCCTTCGAAGTGTCATCATTGAATGTGAATTTTTTTTGTGAATGTGAACAAATCATTGCTGACATTATACATATACATATATACCTATACATTTGATTGTAGGTGCGTGTGGGTATAATTCATAGATACTAGATCTTTAAAAAGCTATATTGAGGTCAGGGATGATGCTATAATATATTGGGAGACGGAGTAACATATAGAATTACCCAACATTTTTTTCCTATTCTCAAAATATATTAAACTTTTTAATTTTTTCATCTTTATTTTTCTAACCCTTTTGTATATGATCTTTTCACTTATCTGTAGCCGAAATCGAAATGTTACCAAACTAACCTTCTTTATATCATGTATGTGAAAGTACACGTTTTTTTTTTTTTTTTTTTTTTTTTTTTTTTTTTTTTTTTTTTTTTTTTTTTTTCTTACCCTCTGGTTTTATTTTCAAACAAAATACAAATACAAATATAATATGTATAGCTGTCAGATTTGTCCTTCTGTTACCCGGAGGTATTCTAAAGAGGATTGCTATATGCGCTGGATGCACTAGTAATCGTTCAAGGGCTTCTTCTAAGCCTTTATTTATCCATTGCAAAATGGGAGGGACCATTCTTCAGGGTTTTGGCAATAAATTGAGTTCAGACATAGTCCGAACTCCTTCCCTCGGCGACAACGTCAACGAGAGGTAGTGATCCTTGCCACCTCCCAGGCTAAAGTACACGTAAGTGTCATTTATGCTTAAAACATTTTTGTTTGAACAACCTCTATGGGATTATGAGTTCATCGTAATGAAAAGTACTCTATAAATCCGTATAAAAATCCGTCATGTGGTTTTAAAACAGTTTGCGGAAATCAAAAATCGGTTTATTATTTTACTTTCTCTTACCTACATCCACAATGTTACTATAGTAAGGGAGAGTATTGCTATCGTGAAGTTTTGAGATTCGAGTTTTCACAAAAAATACACATATTAGGGTTTCCTGAATCCAAATGACCAAGTCCTGCTAAAAGGTTAGTGTGTGTGTGTGTTGTAAGTCGAGCACGAAAACGAATAATCGTACAAAACTGTATTTGAGACAGTTATATGCCCGAGATATTTTTCAGCAACTTTTTCACTAAAATTGGCTGACCTAAAGTGCTATTTATACAAAGAATATTGCACTTTACTCTCGTATATGATTTTTTTAAAAAAAAGAGGCTGCACGATTTTGTTTAAACTCGCTTTATCGATACGAAATTAAAGGAGCTTCAATAACATGTAGGTTCCATTCCGATTTAAATAGTCTGAAAAGGCTTAAATGCCAATATTTCTTCCTTTAAAGTACCTTTAATTTTGTTGATTCCAAAAAATTAACCATTATCTTTTGAGAATTGATAAACGATAGGTATATACATAAGCTGAACAAAATCTCTAATTAAAGGAGAATCAGCGAAAATATTTTTTTATATAATGGTTGTACTGTATTGTATTTTAGGGCTTTGAGGCGTTACACATCTAGGTCATCAACGCCTATACAGATACTTAATATAATACCAAACACAAGGTATATATAGAGAGATCAATTAAATGGGATTTTAAAAATAGCAGAAATAAATATGAGAAAAACGTTTAAAAAGAACACAACCATAATTGAGCCTCAGTCATAAAAAATAAAATAAATAAATAAAACTAAATAATTTATGTACGAATAAGAATAAAGCAAAATTTTATAATTTTGGCAAAACATAACTTTTCCTAAGGAATTCAAATTTACTTAAATCCTTATTATTTTCTAGGACTCCCGATATATCCGGGATAAGCCCCATTTTGTCGAGCAGCGCCGAATAATATGGACATTTTTTTAAGATATAAACAATCAAGAGGGCATGTTATGTTTGTTTTTTTAAACATATATAATATAAATGTATAATGTACCGTTGGGAAGCTAAAGATATTAGAAAAATATTATCTTATACCCGCAAAGATATAAGACTGAAAAGCCGATAAAAATAACTGATTAGTGTACATGACAATGTTTTATTGTTCTATTATTTAATCCAAAAGATATGATTCTAAATATAATTCTTTAAACATTTATTAACTTATCTCTTAATTCTTAAATTTATTTTATCAACCGGGACAAGTGAAAGTCATGGGTTGCCATATAATTTTTTTTTTTATATGCAAAGAAGATTCAAATACAAAAGTATAAGTCCAGGTTTTTTTTTTTAAGTTTAAAAAAAAAGAAAGTATTTTTAAGCCTTAGATCTCTCTATATATGAGGGAGAAGTAATTACCGAGAGAAGGATGAGTAATAAATCATTTCACATTCATAATGACGTCTCTGGTTGAGGAATGCGAACGATCAAAAATGTTTTGAAACGAAATCTATTGACACTATCTGCCTACCATAAATATCAAACAAAACAATATAATATAATTTATTATTTTAACAATAGCTTTGTTTTAATGGTTATTGCCCCGTATGAATCATAACGACATATCTATCCTGTTTAATGCGACAGAAATGTCTTTGCCAATCAGAATGAGACCAGAAGTTACGTAACCGACATTAGCATACAATCGGCCAAAGTAGCGGTTCCTTGTGTAACTTTTTCAATCATTAACATCAATTATAATCGATCGATCGCAATATTGAATTCTAATCGTTTTTGAAACTAGGCTTTAGGGACAAAGGATTTGATTCATTCTTTATGATGCATTTCTTATTCATTCTTGTGAATTAGAACATTAATGTTTCTATCTGAATAAATCTAATATATTTAAGGCAATATTAAAATATTAATTTGTCAAAAGAAAAAGAAATGTGATCAAAACCGAATTGTTGAGGCTTATTAAGGAATCCAAAGTCTTCATATTAAGAAAATGTCATAATTTTAACGGGTTTTTTTTCAGTTTCACTTTTTAAAATAAAATAAATTTAATATATATATGCCTATATCATGAATTATTAGCTCGTTAGGAAAAATAAACAAAACTCTTTATAATTCCAGCATTATTAGTAGAAAATTGTAGGTATTAAAGAGCGCAATGTCTTCATTTCTTTTAGGGTGAATTTATAAAATTGAATCGTCTTTTCCCTTGGTGATCGGATCACGCGTGAATGACTTGACGATTTCACTAATTCTTTTTTTGTTGTGTTTATAACAGCCATGAGAAGGATCTTGTGAAAGAAAAAAAGAATAAGTTAGTTTGTTCGTCAGTTTATATATATATATATATATATATATATATATATATATATATATATATATATATATATATATATATATATATAATATATATATATATATATATATATATATAATATATATATACATATTTTTTTTTCTATGGTAATAATAGTCCATCAGTATATATAAAAAAAATTAATTCCAGTTTCTCTTGGTAATCTCATTATGCATGAACGGCTTGACCGATTATGATATTGATGTCATAGTTAAGACAGGACATAAGAGCTCGTCAACAATAAAAATGTACAATACATATAACAACTTTTTTTTTTTGCGCTAAAGGATTCAGCATATAAATTCATTCAACGGCGAATCCACCAAAAACGGGACGATGAGTATGTATTTATCAGGTAGACCAGTAGAATGAACAATAATTATGAATACTCACCTGGTCAGGAATTGCCGAATCACGACTTATTTATCGACTTTGAATGCACATTCTATAGAGTCAAGGCTTTAGAATGCTTAAACAGAAAACCATTGAAAACCAAAATTCCAAGTTCAAATCCATTCTTACCGATCAGATTTTTTTTCCGACAATCTGACACCTAAGTCAGTCTAATATTTAATTTTTTATAAATTTCTTGTCCGAATTTGTTCAACGAACTAACTCTAAAGCCTATTAGCTACTCAGATTTTCAAACAGGACACTAAAAATATAATTAATGTAAAGTATTAATATTATCAATAAATCTAAATAAAAAATAAGTACTCTGATGAACATTACTTAGTAATGGATCTTGAACACGGTTATTAAAGCAGTTTACTTTGTTATATTCATGCAGTCAATGTTCCTGCCGAAACGAATATGTTCTAATATAAAACAGAAAGAAGGAAAACCGCTTATAAGTTTGTCTACAATTATTATAAGTTTTATTTATTTATGCAAGTTGAACCATGCGCAATATCCCCGTGTTAAATTGTAACTTGTTGCTATTTAAACGGATATTATCTCTTGACAAGTGTTTTTTCATCCATAGGAGGAAGTTGTGCGTTAATAAATTCCAACAACCAAGTTCAGTGAATGCATTTTTTTAAGGTCATAAGGAAAGTTTTCAATCCAATATATTTCATTTTTATATCAATTATTATTATAGAAGAGTAAATATAATTATGAATGTAATAATTAGAACTATCTCTTCTCTTTCTTGATATTTTTCTTTATTTATTTTATTTTATTTTTTTAATTTGTTTATTATAACATAAATAAAACTTAATTATAAAGTGTCTAGGTAATTTCTTTGCCTCATCTTCAGATTATTAAAAAATAATTAATATTTCCATATTGCACTATAATATTGGTCATATAATCATGCACTCTTATTTATATATATTACTTATATAATAATCATTTCGTCAATTGTTGTTAAAAAATATTCTCTATTTCAATATCACATAAAAATAGTTTACTGTTAAATAAATGACCAATATTGAAGTGCGATATGAAAATATTAATGATTTTTTAATAATCTGAAGATGAAACAAAGAAATTACCTCGAAACGTTATAATTAAGTTTTATTTATGTTATAATAAATAAAAATATAAAGAAAGAGAAGAGAAAGTTCTGGGTCAATATCTTTCAAATATGTATATGTATGTGTATATATATATATATATATATATATATATATATATATATAGGAAGCCGGAGTGGTTGTACGAGTTAAGGCGCTTGTAATAGGTAATCAAAGTTCCACGTTGCTTAACTTCCTACCAGTTCCTCTTTTTATATATAACTTTTCCTTTCAAAATTCTGTATTTTCACTACTTGGAAAAAACGTCTAATCTTACATCAACTAAAGACAATTGCCCAATTCCCATTTTATCTAACATTTCCGAACCTTTAGATAAAATAGTCCAGTCACAATTGTCTAACTTCCTCGAAAAGTCCAAACTTCTTGATCCTCTCCAATCTGGTTTTTGACCTGCTTTTCCACACAATCCGCCCTCCTCAAAATCACTAGCGACTAACTACAGTCTTTATTCTTTTCCATCAGCACAATTCATCTTATAGGACTCAAGCTGTCAACATTCTCTATCTTCCTTCCTTGCCCTTTCGGCAGGTGTGTCCCAGGGTTCAAGCATGTCTCCTCTCCTCTTTAAATCCTATATCAATATTTCCAATTCCATCCATCACTGCTCCCACCACTTATACGCTTGTTTTTTTCCAGATCTACTTATCCTTCTTTCCCTCTGAGTCTCTAGTAGTATTTCAGGAAGATCAAGATAGAATCTGTGTCTGGGCAACCCTGAATAATAAGGCTAAATGCTATGAAAACTCAGGTGATTGTTATAAATTCCAATTCTCTCCTCAGATCCCATACTACATTTCCGAGTCTAAACCTAAATGATCACCCAATAATCACCTTCACTTCCTCGGTCAAAACCTAACAAAACAGTTCTTCCCCATTGCTGTATGGTATATCGTGGCTTAATTGCTCTTAAAGAACCCTGACAAAGAATTTTTTTTTCTATTTCTGTACCAAAGAGATATATTCGCGCTTCCTGTAATATTTTCAAGAATGGATATAGTACCTTTTTGGAACTCAACGTCTCAATTTGTTCTTTACTGGAGAAAGCAGCGGCTTACATACAGACATAGCCATAATCCATTGATCCACGGTCAGAAAAAAATACTAAAGCCATTTTGATTTTTTTTTCTTGTAAGGAAAAGAATTTTTCTCTTTCATTTATCTATATTTTTGTACTAATCAATACATGATCCTTCCTTTACATGATGAAATATTTTTGGTAGGTTGGTCGATTAGTCTTGGGTGATGAGCTTGGAGTATAATCTTAAGCTTAAGCTACTTGTTATGTATTAAGCGTTACGCCTTCAGAGAGCAGTCAGGCATCATTATATCTTTAATTAGACGCTCATGGTTTATCGGAAGTATTTTCCATTCATTGTTCGTTCCTTTGATTCTTTTTATTATTTTTAATTGATTTAATATACCCTATATGAACGTTGATTAAAAATGTGATAAACAACAGCTTAGTGTTGCTGCTTTCCCTTCTTCGTCGCTGCTTGTGTCTAATTACGTGTGAAGGAACCCATATTAAAGTGTTTTTTGTCATTCTTTGTTATGATCGTCTCTTAGTATGATTATTCGTAACCTGACTAAGAATAATTTTTTTATGTCCGTAATTTTGTTATCAATTCACATGGTAGTAAACTTTCATTACCAAATGGTAAACTGGACTTAATTTATTAAATAATTATATTGCTATACATATTTCACATTGCCATTACCAACAATTAAAATACACTAAACACATGAAGAAAATCATGGGAATTATCATGAATATACAGTAAATACTTCATAAATAATAGATAATATGATTACGAAATATATGTACTTCTACAACCCATGAATACTTGTTCAATACATATATAGATTTGTACAGTTTCTAGGACAATAGCCTTGAAAGAAGTTGATTAGGCAGAGATCATGCTCATTCGGGTGGCTTTTCCTATAATTTTTGGATATCCACTTTACACTGGCTGGGTGTGTCTAAGGAGGGTATTCTCACCCAGAAGTCATCCCAGGGCTGAAATAACAGAATAAATAATTATTCTGTCTCAGCCCAGAATAGAAAATATTGCTTGCATGTACTTGCTACGCAATGTAATTGATGCAAAATAATATGATACATAAAACTGTTCAAGATGTTCAATGCTCAAGATAACACGTAAGAAAGTTAGTAGAAATAGTACCTAGAGTGGTATTGTAAGGTTTTACTATATAACTTTTATAGTATGAATATTCTCTGAAATGTTCACTATGTTCAGATTTAGATACATTTCGTGAAAATTTTCGAATTCCAGTTTTCAACGGAAATACACGTTTAAGGGTCTCCTGAGTTGAAATGACCAAGTCCCGCAAAAAGGTGTGTGTGTGTGTTATGTCCAGCTCAAAAATGATAAGTCATATAAAATTTCATATTTTAAAAGCTCATATACCTGAGATGTTACGGCAACATTTTTGATCAAAATTGGCCAACCGGAGTTGGTACTTTATACCAAGTATTTTGCACCTTTTTAATAATAATAATGATAATCAAGGTGTATCCGATAATTATCTCATGCAACGGTCTCATTCCAGATGACACCATTTTAGCAACTAAAAACTTAAAACTGCCAGAAAAGGTTCTGGAAGAAGGACAGAAACAGTTCTCGGTACAGCCAGTATCATCAGAAAATTTTTAAATATAGTATAGTTTTTTTTGTCTAGCCCTTGACTTTGGTCCGGGTAGGTGAATATTCTGGTAAAACCAAGAAAACGTGCAATAAAAAAAAAATAATAATAATAAATTCTTTATTTATTCTGGGACAAGTCCCCTTAGAATAATATTACAAATTTTACATAAAGAAACTTTAGTGTCTTAGAGTATAATAAAACAAACAAAATAATAAAAATAAAGACAAATATGAACTATTATAATAAATTAAAAGGTACCTTCTAATAATTAATAACAAAACTATAAAAAATTAAATAAATAAAAAATGTTCATATATATAAATATACAAATCTGAAATACAAATTTTAATGAAAAGAACTTTACAATATTGGTGAAATATTGATGAAATAATATAGTAAATGTTCAAATACAACACAAATAAAATATTATATTTAAATTATCGTTTCTATGTTTTTTACTGCTTTTTATTGAAATTTTCGAATCTATTTAGGAGTCTTTGAGAATTGGATAGAAAGGAAGTGATTGAATAGTCGGGATCTAACGGTAGGAAGAGTGTCAGAGTGACGAATATATGAAGGAATAGAATTCCATACGGACGAGGAACGGATGAGGAACGATCTGTCGAAAGCTGCGGTTCGACTGCGGTTCCATATACTGTAGGAAAGCTAAAGATTTTAGAAAAAATATTATCTAATAGACACGCTTATAAAAGTTAATAAAGAGTGATGAAAAAACGATAAAACTAACTAATTATTTTAGATAATAATTTAATATTTTTTCTAATAAAACACATGTTTATACATAAATTCAATTTTTTTTTTTTTTTTTCACTTAATATTTTATTTACACCTGTAAAAAAATTACAATAAGCAAATGTGCTAAAATCTAAGTAAACATGGCGTGGTCAGGCATGAGGGAGACAGCACCCAGTGGTGCATCCTCCTGACATTAAGCAGAACTATATTTTTAGGTCAGGAGGTCCCTCATCCAACTCCTTTTCAGTCTACGCCGAGTTATGGATGGTATGTCGGTTGTAGCCATGTTTTGCACAAGTTTGTTTATGTGTCCATTTAGTTTGTCGTGAAATCGTTTGTAAGTCGATCGAATGTGGTTTGTTGTAGTAGGAATACGTAAGTCAGTATGAAGGGTATCGTTTGAAACATATAGTGGTGAGTTCGTTGCCAGTCTTAAAAATTGCGATTGAAATGTTTGTATTTTTCGTATGTGTGTCTTTTTAGCAGGTCCGTATATTTGGCAAGCGTAAGTCCATATTGGTTTTAATAAATAAGTGTATACGTTAAGTTTCTGTCTGATAGGTAATTTAGAATGTCTATGAAGTATCGAATACAATAGTCTCAGTCGAAAATTTAGAGTTTTACGTTTAGTCTTGACGTGTGGGCCCCATGTCAACCTTTTGTCAAAAATAAGTCCTAAGTACGTTACTGTGTTTGATTGTGGTATCTGGTGATTGTCTATGTAAACTGGAGGGCAGGTTCCATGTCTAAGTGTAAATGTAACATGTAGTGATTTGTCGTGGTTAATCTTTAATTTCCATTTCCTACACCAGTTTTGTACATTGTCTAAGTGATGTTGTAAAGTCATACTGGCCTGTGTAGGGTCTGTGTTTTTAGTAATAATTGCAGTGTCGTCGGCATATGTCGCAGTTAGGATGTTTTCGTTTGTCGGTAAGTCATGTGTGTATATTAAGTACAGAAGTGGGGCCAGAATAGAACCTTGGGGAACTCCTGCAGAGACTGGCTTGACTGATGAGGTCTCGGAACACTGTCGGACAGAAAAGAAGCGGTCATAGAGAAAAGATTGTAAAACTAGATAATAAGTGCTTGGAAGTATGGGTTTTAGTTTAAAAAGAAGACCCTGGTGCCACACCCTATCAAAAGCTTGAGTAACATCCAAAAATGCCCCAGAAGCGTATTGTTTTAGTTCAAGTGCAGTGGAAATAAAGTCCGTTACTCTGTGTAGCTGTTGTGTTGTGGAGTGAAAAGAGCGAAATCCGAATTGATGGTCTGGTAATATGTTGTGGTCAGTCAGTATGTTAATAATGCGTCCGTACAATAATTTTTCAAATATTTTTGAGCATACTGGAAGAAGGCTAATTGGTCTGTAGGAATCAGGTCTGTATTTGTCTTTGTTAGGTTTATGTATCATTGAAATCGTAGAATATTTCCATTGAATGGGGAATTTGGTCGTCCTGAGTATAGCATTGTATAATGTAGTAAGAAATACTAAAGCTTTTCTGGGGATTTTTTGAAGCACCTCAGCTGTGATAAGGTCGTAACCAGGAGTCTTTCTTTTCGGCATTTTCATAATCTGTCTAGATACCTCGGAAGGAGTAAAGGATTTTGGTGGAAGAGACATGGGAAGAGGAGAGTCCAAGAATTTCTGTACATAATTTTCGTGTTGTATGTCTGTTAAGTCTGTGTGAGGTTGAAAAACACTTGAAAGATAGTCAACGAAGATTTCAGATTTGTCTTTATCCGACACGGCCCAAGAACCATCATCGTTTCTCAATGGGGCAGAAACTTCACGTTGTTTCAGAATTCGTTTGGTATGTCGCCAAAGGCTGTTGTCGTCGGTTGTCAGGTTTTCCAGATATTTGTCAAAGTTAGTTTGTTTGAATTTTCGTATTTCTCTTTTAAGTTCATTGTTAAGTTTGTTGAAGATTCGTCTGTCTGAAGGAAGTCTGTTAGTTTGCCATTGTTTGCGTGATCGTCTCTTGGCTCGGATTAGGTCCCTGATATATTGAGGGTAGGATGGCGAAGTTATTCCTGGTCTTCTCCTTATTTGTTGTGAGGACCATGCAGCTTCTTGAACGGTCGAAGTGAAGAGTTCAACAGCATCTTCTAAGTCTTTTTCAGTTTTTAGTGCTTTAGGGACAGTGAGTTGGGCATTAATATGCTTATTGAATAGATCCCAATCCACGATTCCGTAGGTAAGCGACTGTCTTCTTTCCACAAAGAATTTCTCCACCCCCAACATCAGGTTCACCGGTAAATGATCTGAGCCAAGGTCTGTTTCAGTTCTAACTGTAATCGGTAGAGTCGTTAAATCTTTGACTACAAATATGTCGAGTACGTCAGGTTTTTTGTGATAAGAATTTGGTAAGTAAGTCGGTTTGTCAGGAGAAAATACGTTCAATGATAAGTGGTCAATAGCAGATTTGAGTTTTCTGCCCCTTGGTGTGCACAAACGAGAACCCCAAGTTTTGTGTTTTGCATTAAAGTCACCCCCTGCCAGGAATGTTCTACCAAACGAGTTAAATAAATCAATAAACATTTGATCGGTAATGATATATTTAGGAGGGCAGTAAATAGAAGCTAGTGTTATGTTTTTGTATTTAGTCTGTAACTGTATTCCTGTTATTTGTATCTGAGGCGTTGAGTCTACGTGTATAGGGTAATGTTTTAGGGTCGATTTTATTAAAATAGCTGTCCCTCCGTGTGCAGTATTGTCGGGATGGTCTGTTCTGTATAAATTATAGTTAGGTATAGAAAGTTTGTTGCGTGATGTGAGATGAGTTTCTGTCAAAAGTACAATGTCGATACGTTTTTGATGAAGATAAATTTCCAATTCAGTCTTATGTCGAAGTAGTCCGTTAGTATTCCAAAGAAGGATTGACAGGGAGCCAACAGTTAAAGAACTAATGTCCATAAGTTACTGCTAATGCTTGTGTTAAGTGCGTTATTTGGCTAATTAGGCTGTAAAGGGGCTGAATGAGGGCATTTAAATTATTTAGTATGTTGGATTGTAAATAAGGCTCAGAGCCAGCTGGTGGTACCAACTGACTACTGTCTTCCCTCATACCTGGTCTTAGATGCGGCTGAGGCTGAGCTTCCACGTTGGGCCGAGGGTAGTTTGGGCGCTCCATTCTGGGGTTTACACCGACAGGTTCCAGAGGCTGATGTTGTTGAAGACCGTTCGGCAGGGCTGGAAAATGTCCTAGATCCGGAGGAGGTGGGGCAGCTACCGGTGTAGGGCGGTAACTCTGGGTCCTCTGAGCTCGCAGGTTCTTGAGGGCCTGGCATCCTCTGTAATTAGCGGGGTGTGCCCCTCCGCAGTTAGCGCATTTGGCCGGCGCCTCCCTAGTTTTTATACATGCAGCGCTTTCATGGGCCTCTCCGCATCGTACGCAGCGTGGTTGGTGATTACAGTACGATTTTGTATGGGCAAATCCCTGGCATCTGAAGCACTGAGGTATTTCCCTCTTTTTTCGAATTTCTTCTACTTTTATCCTTGTATAATAAATGTGGTTTAATTCAAATACTTTCTCATTAAATGTATTTTTAGAAATATCGACAAAGAACATTTGAAGAGGTAGTTTGGTTCTGGCTGAGATAGCATTCGTAATGTTCACAGCTTCATAGCCCTTAGCTTTTAGTTCTTTACTTATTATTGATGTTGGTGTGGATGGATGAAGTCCTTTAATAACTACTCTTGGGTTTTTGTCTTCCGAAAGTTGATACGTGTGGTAGTCGGCATTTACTTTTTTTAAGCACCGAACAGCTGTTCTGTAAGAGTCTGGGGTGGCTGGGTATACTATTAAATTTCTGGCTGTTGATTTTAAAGTGAAGTAGCTAGAGCCTATTTCTTTTTTTAAAAACGCAATTAATCCTTCTATATTCGCTATTCCTTTTAGGAATATGGGTGGTGGCTTAACTTTGTTATTTTCTGTTTGCTTCGATTGTTTCTCGGGTTCCGCAGTTATATTTAAAAGAGGGTCATATCTATTGCTGGTTTCGACGGTATTTGATTTTTTTGTGTATAACCTGGGATCTGTTGAGGATGATGGCCTTTTTCGTCCTGTAATCACCTCCCACTCGTTATTTTCTTCTGGCATGGTTGAAGAACCTGCCTCTTGTAGGTCCATATTCGCTACATTTTCGGACGCCATTTCTCCCTAAACGTCTATTTACTTGCACAATCACACAATGTTTTAAAGTTTTAAACTTGTTAAATTAGGTAAGATAATGTTTAAATAAAACTAACCTTACACACTTCACATGAGAAATTCAATTTAATTAATTTTTACTAGTTTCACTGATTTTTATCACTAACTATATTTGAAAATTCTCTAATCGATTTTAAAAACTGAGGTAAGTGAAAGCCGTGTGTTGCCCGCACCAGATTTTTTACGATCGCAATACTTTTTGTACTATGTTTTCCATATACAGGTTAGTCAAACTAAAAATCATGTTCAGATCTTTAATAAATCTAAATGTAATTATTTCTAAATTGAGTTGGATCGCCCCATCGGTTCTATAGATAGTCTGTGGGTCATGTATGTCCTAAACTGGAACGTGGATCCTTAACGGTATTAAAAAAAAACTTATATTCATTGCAATTCCAAGCAATTCAGTTCTATTTATCTGAGCTATTGTGAAAAGTTCGAAGTATGGAACATATTAGTTTTTTAATTGGTAATTTCCAATGAGTGCTCATCGTGTATGATGTTATGATGATGAGCAATTAGGCAAGTTCCTATGTTTAGTAACGACTTTATCACTAGTAGTTACTAAGAGAAACCGGTTAATTATCGGTGAATTTCGTTACTGTTAATAAGATAAACTAGAGGTGGTGAGAAATGTTTCTCTTTCGTCGTACGTAGTGGTATTAGCGCCTCATAAATTTAAATAAATCTGTCATGCGTACACACAACAGACGTATCAAAATGTTTTGTTGCATTCTATATCTCTCACAATCGTTAACCTGAAAGTATCAACATTATTTTCTGTCATTAGTTCTTTTTGTTGAAACGTTGCCATTCTCGTGACTTGTGACCCTAATATGCGAGCTATGGCAATAGAGATATAGGTTATCTTGCACCAACATCTTGTGAAAGAGGAAAATCCCCTTTAGGATTCTGTTTATATATTATAATGGCTTTCATATTAGTTCTAACCAAAAGAAACTGTTAGAATTGTGCCCCTTTATTTTTTATTTGCGTTGTTTTATTTGCTTCAACAAGTTATACTAAACTTTATTAGAGTTCATCAAGTTATACATATATATTTATGTTAGTTGTTGTCTGTTGATAATTCAAGTTTTTTAGTGTCTTAAGGTTCGGTCGATAAATGAGTAATTTTCTTTAGCCTGCGTTTCGAGAATTTTTAGTTCTCATATTCATGCCTGAACAGTAGATAATGTTATTGTTTTCTGTCTCTGTAACAATATCATCTACTAGTCATTGTTTACAAATTGTAAGTATTGCGATCGTGAAAATTTTCGAACTTCAGTTTTCGACGGAAATACACATTTTAGGGTCCCCTGAGTACAAATAAACAAGTCCCGCAAAAACGTCTGTGTGTGTGGTAACTCCCGGGCGGAAACTGTAATTTCATATCTAAGACAAATATAATAAACAAATACGCCCGAGACGTTACAAAACCTTTTTCATCAAAATAGGCTAACCAAAAGAGCCACTTTATACCATGCATTTTGCACCTTTTTTCGATTTTCTCGAAAACGGTTTCGACGATCGCTATATCAACTTAAACTTTAATAGGCTTTAACATCATGTAGGTTTCATTCTGATTAAAATAGTCTGACAGGGCTTATATGCCAATATTTTAAACTTTCTTCCTCTAAAGTACCTTTAATTTTGTAGATTCTTTAAAAATAACCATATTATCTTGTTAGCATTAATAAATAACAGCTAAATATGTAAGTTGTGCGAATTTGAAAAACAACTAAAGGAGAAAACTGAAAAAATATTTTTTTTTTTATATTTTTTATTGAAATTTACAACTGTATTTTGTAATACAACAAGTAAATGTGTTGGTAATGATAAAATACATGAAAAAAACGTGAAGAGAAAATGCCCATTGGCATCACTCCACTAAGTAACTAAATTAGAAGGTCTCGAGGCCATCTTCTTAAATATTTTTTAATGCAATGTTTTGTTTTTGAACATAAGAACTGTAATATACATGTATGATATACCGTTTGAAAGCTAAATATTTTAGAAAAAAAAATATTATCTTATACACAAGATTTTAAAATTTAATAGAGAGTGATGAAAAGCCGATAAAACTAACTGATTATTTTATATAATAATATAATAGATTTTTTAATAAAACACATGTTTCTATAGAAATTGCATTTAACTAATTCTTCATTGGTATCACTCATTTTTATCTCAAACTATACTTGAAAATTCTTTAATCGATTTTAAAAACAGAGGTAAGTGAAAGTCGTGTCTTGCCCGCACCAGATTTTTTTTTCTCCACTGTTAGAGCATGAATATGAGAACAATAAATTCTCCAAACGTAGCCTTAACACAATTACTCATTTATTAATTACTAAACCTCAAGGCTCGAAGAAAACTTTTATATATAGATTCATATAAAAATAAAAGATAAAAAAGTAGTATATAGTTTTAGCATAGAAGGCGTACAATAAACTCTTTTAGTTAGTTCATTCCATGACACTTTTATGCTACTATTACTAATCGGACGATGCTACAGTGGAAGTCTTATATTTTGCATATTCAAGTATAATTAGAATAGAAATTTTATGTCCCCTTCGGTAGACGGATTAACCAAGGAGTTTTCACTTCTTTTATAAAATCCTAGTATAATCTACTTGTTTTGAGCCTACGACCTTAGGCATAGAAAGCTGTTTTGCTACCCACCACACTACAGGTGACCCCATAGACTTTTTGCTTCAAACCACGTACTTAATTATTGAATTCAGATGCATATGGACAGTGTTTTGTAAAATTAACTAATATTTTCAATCTATTTGACCCACCCCTTAACTAAAATCCAGACATATATGTATGTGTATACCGATATATAATTTAAGTCGTACTCATACTACTACTAGTACAACAAGACATTTTATTGGGTTGTGTCAGATGAAATGTCCGTTTTCAAGGTAAGGGATTTTTATTGAAAATACGATATGAAAACAAGATAATTTTATTCAAAATATTTACCTTCTTTTTCTACACATTTTTCCCAACGTGACACCAACTTTTTTATCCCCGAACTGAAAAACTCTTAGCTTTGAAGTGAAACAAAATCTGAAAACGCACTTTTCACTTGATCATCATTTTCAACAAGTTTTCCTTTGACAAAGTTGTCTAAATTCCTGAACAGGTGGTAATCTGTTGGAGACAAGTCGGGAGAATATGGTGGGTGCGGAAGAACTTCGTAGCCCAGTTCTTTCAATTTTTCCACGGTATGTTTTGAAACATGCCGCTCAGTGAGATCATGTATTGAGCTTTTTTACTTTTTAAATACACTTTAAATGTCTGGAAACGGTAGATGCACTTGCATTTAGTTGTGCTGAGAGTCCTTTAACTGTTTGGTAGGGGTTTCCTTCTAATGTATGTTCGAGGACATCGTTGTCTATTAAGGACGAAGTTCTTCCTCGGGGCAAGTTTTCCAAGTCGGTATCCCCAGCTGAAAACATTGCAAACCAACAGCGAATGGTCAGTTCATTAACACTCTCTTCCCCAAACGCCTTGCAAATATTTCTAGAAGCCTCAACTGCTGAATGGCCGAGTTTAAACTCGTACAAAGATATTACTCGAAAATCGCGTGTTTCCATGTTCATATTTGGAGGTATACTAAGAAGTGGGTAATTGATTGTGAAGCTAATGTTTATAATACAAAGGTAGAGGATTAGTAACTGTTTACTTTAAATATGTAAAAATTCGGAAGAAAACAACAGAGACCTGCAAAATCATTTATGTATTTTAGAAACTATAAAAACGGACATTTCATGTGAAACAACCCAATAATATACAAGTAGTAAATAGTAGCATATGGCATATTATAGTATAAAGTATTCTATAATTCATTAGTACAAGTAGTGAGAGTAAATACTGTGACACTATTCAATATTTATGATTATCATGGGAGACACCATAAGTTTATTCACTAATGCAGTTCTTTGGTTAGGAAATGTTTTACGATATATTCAATGAGCAGCAGTACCGTTACTATGTACCTCACAATACGTTAAAAGCATGTCTGTTCTGCAAAAGTGAATACATTTATGGTGCCTCACATGATAATAATAAATGGAACTGTCACAGTATTCACTCACACTAAAACACACAGAACTAGACAAACAGATAAGCAACTACTGTCACTGCTTATCGTTCATTTGTTTATAAGGTGATTAACCTGTTATTTAGTTATTGTAATTATTATGTTATTAAGTTATAGTTATGTTAAACTTTGTACAGTGAGTCTTAATATAGTAAATAAATAACAAATATTTAACTTTTAATATCTATGTAATAAATTATTTTGAGATAAATGTTAATGTGAACTTTTTTGTTTATTTTGTGTTAGTGAACACATACCTAAAATAGTGCCGTGCAATTACGATACACCATGTGTATATATATATTATAATATATATAATATATATATATATATATATATATAATGAACTGCATAGGGTATTTTTGAAAATATTCTTTTTTCTTTGGAAGTCACACTTTATTATAAGGGTAATAAAAAATTCTTTTCTAGAAATTTTTAATAGGAAAACAAATCAAAAAATAAAAATGTCCTACAGTCTCAAAATGAAAATCTTTAGTAAATCTTTGAAATGAAATGAAATAACAAAACTGAATAAAAAGGAAGAATTCGAGGAAAACAATTAATAATTGGAACTCCCACCTCTAGATCTGATAATTGTTTCCATTCTCCTGCCCATCCCAGCAAACAGGGCTCTTACATGTTGTTCTGGGATGTTGTTCCACTCTTCCACTAAGATTTCCCTTAAATCTGCCAAATTTTGTGGGTCTCGGGCGCAAGCACGTCTTCCAAGCATGTCCCACACATGCTCTATTGGGTTCATATCTGGACGTCTGGGTGGCCAAACCATAACGTCAAATTCTTCTTGTCTGAGGAAATTTTGCACTGATCGAGCAACGTGAGGTCGTGCATAAAAATAAAGTTACCTGCGATATTTCAGGCGAAAGGTAGTACATGTGGCTCAAGTACCTCCCTAATGTACCTGTAAGCAACAAAATTGATTCCTCTTCGGTCGATGCTCTTCTGTTGGGCATCACAATGTTCTTACTAAACTCACAAGTAAAAACTAAAGTCTCTTAAATGTTAGAAAATCTTAAATAAGATGAATCTTTGCTAACACCTAACCATTTACTGATAGGAAGAAATAAAATAAGAGGATTAACTGACCCTTTTCTCCATAAACGTGTGGGAATATAAACAGGTAGAGGATTAACTTGATAAGATACAACACAAAGTCCAGTCTGGGACAAAGGAATTCCTATTTTTATCTCTTATGTAATAATAATATAAATATTTATAAGTGATCCTTTAATTTTGTCCGGCAGTGTATATTCTTAAAAATGTTAACTATTGCCTTCTATCTGATTAGTAATCTTCTGACCCAATATGACATCTAACAAAGCATCAATCTCACTGCCACATTAGCTCATAATATGACAGCTAATTACAAGATTTTCCAATTTAATCTCTACCTTACGTCACTATTGGAAGAATAACAAAGCGAATTCTACACCTTTTGAAAATTTTAAATATCCTCAGCTCCTAACAATACTACATCAATGACAACTGGTTCAAATTCTAGTCCTTATTGGAACCGAAATATGCTTTTTCTAAACCCTCCCTACGTTGCAATCTTAACTGGAATGAAACTCTTGAATTACGCATATGAGATTGCCAAAATTATAATCTCATCAATGTCTATAATCAACGGAGTGAAAGCCGTGTTAATACGTTGAGCTGGAACTAACAAAGCGATAACCCTTGTATAACATGGAGAAACGTTGTTACGAATATATTATAATAATAGTATTGAGGAAAAGAAGAACATTTTCAATTAAAACATTCTTGCAATAGATAATTGATTGTAATGTAATATCCAGTAGCTTACAGTGCGTAATATACATCTTCTCATTTTTATTTGAGCCATTGAGAATAATAGAGAAAAATATTAAAATTTTTTAATCAAATGTTTTAAGCAATCATAGGAATAATTGACATAGAATAAAAAAATTCCAAAATCGAATGAATTGACTCTACATGGTAAATCACTGCATCCAATCTTTGGTTTAATACTGACCAATACTAAGGTAGTTTGCGGATTAAATTATTAAAAAAAAACTTTGACTCATAGAAGCATGCTATCTTATGACCGATCTAGAGTACTGATGACCTCTATTGAGTGTAAAAAATTGTAAAAATACTTTTACCTCAACATCCGATAAAAAGCGTCTTGTGTTCAGTCTGTATAGAGATCTCTACTGTTTAGGCCAACAGACGTGCAAGGAGGTGATTAGGCCGAGAACACTCTCAGCCATCAGGTTTTTTTCCTAGTATACATCATCGGGTAAAAGGGCTTAAATCTTGGAATGTGAAGTTTACAGGACTACTTTTCTAAGTTTTGAAAAATCACTTCAAAACCTGCCTAATTAATTATTTATCCGTGAATCACTATAATATCTATATAAGACGGGTGGCCCTAGGATTTTTTAATGGGAGTAAAAAATCCTTAGTTATGCCGTCCTTCGGAGGGGACGTTAAAAGGTGGTCCCGAGCCTGTGCGATGTCAGGTACTCGTTAAAGATCCCTATCCTAATAAAACCTGGATAGGCAAAATTTAGGACTCTCACTGTAGCATCGTCCGATTAGCCTTAGTTGCTACTAAGTGACGTTAAACGAATAAACAAAATCTATATAAGAAGCTATCATTTTTAGTAAAATAGAAAAAAACCCAAAAAGGGTCTTAGGCTCAGTACATATAGATATTCTTACTGTTTCTAGGCCAACGGTCGTGCAATGGGGTGATTAGCCCTTGATCACGCTCGGCCGCCAGCGTTTTTCCTCCGATTTGAGTACCCACTTTATAGAACTCTGCTCCAGGAGGGTCTTCATACCCTAGGGTCACCCCCAGGCTGAATTAACAGAATAAATAATATTCTGTCATAGCCGGGATTCGAACCCAGGACTCAGAGAACAGTAGACTAGTGCTCTATCCACTAGAACACGCCGCTCCCACAAGTAAAATAGATACTTGAACAAAATATTATGTAGTTATTTATTTGAAAACATAGAAATATTTTTTTCATAAGAACGATCACTTAAGCTCTTTTGCCCAAACACCAGTGATATGGTATCAATAATTTTCCGTTACCCATTCTATACAGACTTAGAGTGCCCCAGAAGAGGCTTTCTACCACAGGCGAATATAATATATAATTAGTCGGAACACTAATTACTATTAGTACTTCGGGAGAATAGTAATCTAGTCTCTATCCAAAGAGGCTTCACCTACTTAATCGGAATCAGACCTCACGAAATATAGCAAAACTGCATGAAAAGTAGGAAATTTCGATTGATGGATTGTGACAGACCTGAATCTCACCGGCTTAGTATGTCAAGTTCTCAAAAAATATGCTCTCACCGAGTTAAGATGAAAAATAAAAGTATATATAAAATATTGTTTTTGTGTTTTTTTTAATTTTGTATTATAATTAAAACACAGCCTTAAAATGTATGTAGATACTGAAAAAGGAAATTATTCAAAAACTATTTTGGCAAAACATATAACTAAATTGGGGTTATGAAAAAAAAAAAATTAAAATAATTTAAAAAAAATTATATAACTTACATTGTAACACAAAAAAACAGAAATAAATTAGTCAAATAAAAAATTTGATTTATTAAGCTTAAATTAGGCAAACATGTGTCTATTAGGAAACATTGCAAATATATTATATCCCCAAATTGCATAACTTACACCGAAAAAAAGTCTTAACAGGCGCTCCCGAACAGTTTTGCCTCTCATAATCAAACTTCCTTAATTTATAACATACTTTTAAATTTAAAATTTTCGCCTTATTCTACTAAGGCAAACAGGAAGATCATTTCAGGTTACTAACTTATCTTTGCCAAGCGGGATGAAATAGCACTTTATAGTCCTATACAACAATATGAGGTAATGATTAAATATTAATTAGAAATTAGTATAATAAAAAACATAGAAAAGTCTGCACAACTCGAATGTCGGTTGGAACCGTGATGGCCGAGTTAGCTAACACTTGTAAAGGTCTTTGAGGTCATACGGCTAAAAGGTCGTAAATCCTAACCTTAACAATCTCAAAGTCAATAGGCTTTACTTCGAACCCAGCCTTAGGTGGTTAAAATTCATACATGGTGGTACGACAGAATGAATCTCGACCTTCTTCATTATTCAAAGATTTTTGTTTTGTTTTTTTTTTACTTCTAGGTTTCCTTTTTAGGCTATACGGGGGTTTTATCTGGTCAGGGAGTGAGGACGGGGATTTATGTCAAAGTGAAAAGCCCCTCTCCCCAAAAGTGATTAATAAACCATTAATTATTATATCCCAAGTTGGTTAACCCACTCGGCCATCCTGCCTTCCTTGAATCTCGACCTTATACACTCTAGTTAGATATGTCAGTAAAAAAACCCGTCTTATTTTGAATTTTGAAAGTTGGAAAAATTCATATAAATATAAAGGCAACTAACTGATTATGAGTGTAGAAATAAACTTAATAAGTTTAGGATAAGAACAACTAAATCCTTCCCTCTCAACCCTCCCTTCCTTCCCTCTCTCCCCCCCCCCAAAAAAAAAAAAAAAAAAATCCCTGTACCACTACAACCCATGAAGAGTTTTGGGCTGAGTACATGTAAAGATTCGTACTATGTCTAGGCCAACGGCCGTGTAATAAAGTGATTCGGCAAACATAAATTATTACCTATAAAAGTTATTGAAGGGCACTTAGAACCATAGCAGTTGATTATCCATAAAAGCTCTACCTAACCCATTCTGAAGGTATTGAACAAAATATTAATTGACATTGAAATAAATGTTATGTTTATACATGTACCAAATTTTTTTTCTTTTTAATCAAATCTTGAAAATTTATAATAATTTTTTTGTTAATTATTACCATCAGGTAGGGTAAAAAATAAATAGATAGTTGTGATAATTATTCACGCTTTGTAATTTTTTTTGTAAACAAAATATATCACTAATTTTCATTTATGAAAGTATTTATTCCCAAAGATTAGAAAACAAATCATAAATCATTCATCTTGCTGATTTGTATACATATTCTAGATCTTTACAAGAAATTCTATAAGTTATTGTTGTAATGAAATCAAAATTTCATCATTCAGAGACTGATATTATTTAAAATTACATAGTCTACAGCAACAGTTAAAGTTGGCGGACGATAATCGGTTATTTTCAGACTTCATCCGCTTTGGCGAAACACGTGCATGTGTAAATAGGTTGTTTTGGACAAAAATGTTTCTGGTTTCGTGTTACCTGATAACACTAATGAGTAAACCCACCCTCTCATCAATGCCGAAACTCTTCTTTCCGGTAACTAGTCATTTAAACATCACCTTGCTACGCCGAAATATCCAGCGGGCGGAAATAATGTCGTGTTATAACGACATTACGGGCTATTATTATTTAAAATGGAGGTTTAATTATCAATTATGAAAATGTTTATACAAAGAAGTTAGCAATAGAAAGATCGTAAACAGGAAAGTTTCAAATCCTGTTTAGGTGTCTATGTTTTACCATCTTATTATGATCTTCCATATTGTAGAAGTTTTTAACATATTTTGGCTAAAGTTTTTATATTGTTATCTTCCCTCTCTCCTATGTAGGCCAACTCCGGACCACGATTATATCACTCAGTCTTCCCTTTTTTTCTTTTCCACACTTCCCTTATCCACACTGGAGTGCTGAACCTTCCTCTCCTCCGACCACTTCTTTCCTGGACTCCGCTCTTCCGATGCAAGGACTCTCATTTGATTAACATATTTCCGGAATTCGACTCTATCAATGCAAACCTCGCTTGTTATTTTCAGTTTGGTTGTTTCGATTACTTTTTTTTTTTCGGATAGCCCTTTATATTCTTGAGTCCCAGAACCTTACCAAAGGTTTATCTTTTTTAATCTATTTCAGTCCACCCTGACTGTATGCCTCATTCTTTGCTTTCTCATAGTTCTTTTTAGGTCTCCTTGTACAATTCTCGATTATTCCTCATTCTGTACTCCCCCTCAACATTCTTAGGGCTATATATATTCAGTAACATTTTTCGCTCTATTTTTAACAATCCCTCCATCATTGTTAACCCCCTTGTATAAATTTGATTAAAAAAAATTAAAATTCAGTGCTAAATAATAACTTTATTCTTGGTATAGTTGAGAGGGTAACTGATTGACGGATATGGAAATTGTTTGTACTATATTTGCTCTTACGATCAGCGCAAATCAACACAAAATCAAATATTTGTGATCAAAGCTGCGGGATATAGCTATTTTCTTGAAATATTTTTCTTAATTTTTACATATAGAGAATGAAATCCTACAATTCTAATGCTTATACTTCTTAAATATGACAGAATAGACTATCTTTCTCAATAATAAATTTTAAAAATGAAATAACAATTATTTAATATAAAGAAGATAGTCCGAGTTTCAGTCAAGAAAAAAATAATAAAAGCCTTAACTATTTATTACCAACGTTTCGAAGCACATAGTAAGTCTTCATCTGGACACCTAGGTAGGATTTGGCTGGCAATAAATTGTTATGACTATTTCATAGTTTTTCTAAACCGCAATTCGACCAATCTTCCTTTTGAATTTCTCCATGAACAACTATTGATATTCATTAATAATCAGTCATGAATTATGATGATAAACAATTATTTTTAACAGTGGCGGATGTAGACTATACGGAGTCCTATTAGACCATGATCCAGCAACGAAAAATGCAACCCATTTTACCAATTTTTTTAGAATAGAATGAAATAGAAAGTAATTTTTATTCTGGGACTGGGTCCCATAAGAATAACAGATTTGTATAGTTTATAATATACTACATGTCTGGCCAACAGACATAATTATCTAATATTTACAATTATTGATGAATATAAAGGCAAAATAAAAACACTGCAAATTAATACACAATGGTTTATTATTTCCAAATAACAATATTAGGGTATAACTGTTTATATAGCTATTGATAGACAATTAAGTAATATGAAAAGTAATAATTCAAAGAATAATACAACAAATACCAAAACAATTTGGTATTTATTTATTAATTAGGAGTAACGAGATATTAATCTTTTCTAAAATAATTATGGTTTACTATCATGGAAACGGCTCATCCTATGCAGACAATCGTTACTAAGTAAATCCTCAAGTATTTAATAAGCTTTCATTTGAGTTGTAAAATATATTTGTATGTCTAATATTCAACGGTATAGAGGTATTATACAAAAAAAAAGTTTGCGAAAAACGAGATATCACTCTTTTCTAAAATTATTATGGCTACTATCATGGAAACGGCTGTTCCTAACAATATAGTGGTTACAAACTACTTTACGAGGCATAAAATTAGTTTTAATTTGAGCAGTGATAGAAATCCGTAGGTCTAATACTCAACGACATTTCTGTTCCTAAAAAAGCGACTTCCCACCTACCTCTGAATGGCAGACTAGCGTCGTCTGACTCGTATTATCGCCTAGTGTTATGAGGTCCTTTTTTGAATGGCCGTCATTTTGTAATCCACCCGTTTTGAGTTGGTAAACGTGTATTTTTTGCTTTACCAAGACAGACGCTTTGTATAGAACATACTAAAAATTTTGGTAAAATGGGTTGCATTTTTTGTTGCTGGCTCACGGACTATATACGATATTGTGGCTAGGAGGGTTTTGGTATTGGTAGGCGAAACGAGTCTGACAGGTGGGCCTACCGAATACCTATCAAGTGAAAGTCGATGTCTGGGGGCCCTACCCCGAAATAATTTAAATTTATCTAGGCAAACTGACGATTAAAATAAAGCAAACTTCTTTAGTTCAAATTTTATTTAGTACAGCCTGAGGCTACGCTATCAGTTTCTAGATCTTTCGATTCTATTATTTAATTATTAAATATTTCGCCTATTTATAATAATATGAACTATAATAAAACAATATTAGCTCTAAATCAATAATTGACTTTCACTTCAACCCTTTTTTATAATAATATTTTTAATTTAAATAAAATTTAAGTTAAAAAATACATTGAGTTTTTATTGAAACATGTATTTTAGATCACAAAATAAATCAACAGAAATTATTACCTACAACGTCTAGTTTTATTACTCACCCATCACTCCGTACAACATTGTAAGTAAGATAACATCCATATTACTATTCTTATTTGTAGGAAAAACAAAATAAAATACTCGTACGGTTATAATTCTGTTATTTGTTTTTTTAATGCTAATTTGATTAAAGCTAATTTGAATGAATAAAAAATAATAACTTTTAAGCCCTGTGAGAATATTATAATTGCAATACCCTTAGTATGATTCATAAAAAGGTAAATTAAAGTGTAAATGGATATGTAATGCATTTATTTAACTTATCATGTTAAAATTGTTCCTTTGGTTCTGCTACAGACATTTAAATTTATTAATAAGAAAAATGATATTAATAAAAAGCAAAATAGGATGATTTTTCTTTAATGTTGTCACAGAAACAATTTCCTTGTTTTATGTTGAAATAGCGATTCTTGTCGAACATCCAGAAACGACCTCATAACACAAATATTCACCAAAACAGCCATTTCATACTCGGCAGGTTTTGGCGAATGGTTCCTGTGATGGCATAACATGCATGGCCTAATACTCCAGCGCGAACCAGAATGCCGAATATTTGATCAGCATTATCTATACAAAAAATTAATTATGTTGCTATGAAGTAATTTATCTTAATTAATAATAAATTGCTTGTTTAATTACTTAACTTTTTTAAAACTAATTTCTTTATTCGCAGCAGTAACAGCCGATAGTGACGTATGGAATTAGAGAATCAGAACATGGGGGAAGATAAACCTGCAACACGGTTTCCAGATCTTGATTCGTTATTGTTTCTTTTTTATTCATATAACACCACTTTAAGCTACTATGGAAAATCGGACAATGTTACTGTAACTAAAGCATATTCAGGTTTAATTAGGATGGGCGTATTTAATGAGTACATACATGGCACAGGCTCCGGGCCACGATTTTACGTCTCCTCCGAAGGACGGTATAACCAAGGATTATTTAAAAAATTCTATGTCGGTCTGCCGGGTTTGAACACACGACCTTGAGCATAGAAGGCTGTTGTTAGCTATTACACTATTTACAATATAAATATGCTAGGAAAAACTACTTTCTAATATGAAAGTTAAAAAAACAAAATAAATCTGTTCAAGTTCGTTAAAACATCACATGAGATACATACTTTTCCGTTGACTAAAAAGGTCGAATTGATTCACCAAAGAAACGTTTGACCCAACAGTTCAAGGAAAAGTGTTCTGACGCCTATTAAGCAGAAACAAGTTGCAATGGTATTTTTCGAAAAGAATTTCCCCTAAAGCTACCACAATAGTGTCCAAACTCATTCATAACTGCTCTATTTCACGCTGGCATTAACTATTACTCTATTAGCTGCATATCTAAGGTTTTTTTTTCTGTAATTGATAAACAATTATCTTTCGGCAGTCTTACAACTGCCACTATAATTAATAATAAATTATCTGTTTCAATACTTACAATGGCTGTAATGGATCACTAAAGTACAAGTGCAAGAGAACAACTATTTGCTTGAAAATTTATTTATCATCATTAAAATATTTATTGGGTAAATTATATAACTGTATCAATAAAATGGGGTAATTCTGTATGCTAAGAACTAACATACATATACAAATATGTGACACATACGATGTTTACTTCACTTACTAATTAGTTATAATTATTATTATTTAATAATAATAATAATAATAATAATAAATTATTTATTTATCCTGGGACAAGTCCCTTTAGAATAATATTAAAAAGTACATAAAAGGATTTTACGTGTCTTAGAGTACAAAAATGGAACCAAAAAATGAAATAAGATAATAATAAAAAATAAAATGAACAATAGTAATAAATTAAAAGGAAGCTTCTAATAATAATAATTTTAATAATTAATTACAAAACTAGAGACAAATTAAATATATGAATATTATATACTATGAATATGAATGTTCAAATCATAATAACAAATTTTGATTAAATTGAACAACAAACTTAAAACTTAAAAATTGAACCGATATTTAGTTATAGATATTGTAACCGATCAAATTTTGGATAAACATAAGCAAAAGCAAATGTGGATTACTCTAAAAATTTGGCAAAATCACGTATTTTGAGTTGAGCCAAATGAATACTTCACGCATGTTCCAACATAATAAAATGGTCTGCTTTTTGTTTGATTTTTATTTTAATATATGCCTATGGCAGCGTTCGAGATATGTATTTCATAGATAATTGACAGTTTAGAAACTAAACTGAAATTGAACCGATATTAGCTAATACAGCAATTATAAACCAAGTACAGAAAAACCAACAAGTCCGGTACCTCGTGAGTAGTTAAGCACAATAATTGTGAAACATATCAAACAAGACATGTGGCATAAAATATTATGATAGACATCGTAGACAGCCTTAACTCATGATATTATTTGGATTGCTGGTTGCAATCTGAAGTGCATCTTTAATAGGCAGGTTGGTAACAGAGAGCGGAATAGAAAATAATGCACTAACAACTGCAATTGTACATTTGTCTTTGTCCAAGGATCCTTGAAATAAATCATTTAGTGTAAACCAAAATCTTGTTTTGATCGCAATCTAATGTTACTACTACTATTCCCATCCAAAAAACTACAAATTTATTAAACTATTTCAAATTGTTCGATAAAACACCTGTATTTATTAGTGACTATTTTGTACTGATATTATCAGCATAATGCTAGTTTCTTATTATTCTTAATCCAGTTTTGGGTTTCTATCAACAATTGCATTAAAAATAGCTCTTTCAGGTACTTGTAGGTTTTAGATTTCATATTTATTTTTCTGTATCGTTTCCTCAATACCTAATGTAAAGACAAAAAGAAAGAAAAAATATATATATTCTTTTCCATATCTTTCCATACCAAAAAAATGTCATAGAAAAAAAAACAATAAATATTAGAAACCTTAATTAATCAATTTCATATCAATAAATATTTTTTTAAAAAGTCAACTAACAAGACGAAATTACAAATTTTTATCTTTCTCTCCCCAACATATGTAATATTTAAAATCTATAGATGATAACTATTCATTGTCACATCTGTCTTTTATTGTTAAACTGAAGTCTTAAACGACCAGGCAATTATCATGTATGTTGTACTTTTCTTGTTATTCTTAGGGGTCTATTCGTCCCGGAATAAAATTACTTTTCATTTCATAAATAATATGGTCCTCCGGGCCGGATTTTTGACAGCGATCTATTACTGATCCCTAACTATAGTATTGATCCCTACATATATTAAACCCTTAGCCTTCATGAGTTGTAGGAGTATAGGTTTTTTTTCTTTAATTTTTTTTTTTTTTAATACCAATCTCAATTAAACCTCTACCTAAAAACTTTATCTTTTGGTTGCAGATGTCTTACGACGGCTACGGAGACCACGGTACCACAGTGGGAGGAGGGTTCCTCTCGGTGATCCGGGACATGGGGGACCACGAGAAGGTCGGCCACGCCTTTACAATAGTACCCATCGTCATCGCCTTCATCATACTCAGCGCATATGGAGTATTCTTTGGATTCATCACCGTCAAAACTGCTTTGTTCTATTCTATCATAATACTTATATCCACGGCTCTAGTGCTAAGATTGAAAAATGAAATAAATCGATCTGAACGCTAAGTTTTATTATTATACTACAACATCCTACCCTATCGTATCCTTTAATAATTGAGATGTTGATTTCCAAAATGTACTGTATTCACTTTAGACATTTTTACAGGAAACGCAAAAATCTGTCATTTATTTATTATTGGATCAATTTACCTGATTATTTTTTTATTAAAATCTAAAGTTGATTTTTAAACGTGTTACCAACTCATTTTTCCAAATTGTTGCACTTTTCCGATGACTTTTAAACAATATAATATGAATATAGTGCTTTGTGGAATAAATCATGGATATAGTACGATAATCAGGGACCAGTATTATGCTTGTAGAATCAATACTATATAGTCATTAATAAATACAGTAGTTTTATGTCAAATAATTTGAAATAAAATAAAGAATAAATTAGAAAGATTGTAGTAACATTAGATTGCGATCAAAACAAGATTTTTTACATATGTTTACACTAAACGATTTATTTCAAGGATCTTTGGACAAAGACGAATGTACATTTGCAGTTGTCAGTGCATTATTTTCTATTCCGCTCTCTGCTATCAAACTGCCTATTATAGATGCACTTCAGATTGCAACCAGCAATCCAAATAATATCATGAATTAAGGCTGTCTACGATGTCTATCCTAATATTTTATGCCACATGATGTTTGACATGTTTCACAATTGTGCTTAACTACTCACGAGGTACCGGATTTGTTGGTTTTTTTGTACTTGGCTTATAATTTCTGTGTTAGCTAATATTGGTTTAATTTCTAAACAGTCAATTATCTATGAAATAAATATCTCGAACGCTGCCATAGGCATATATTGAAATAAAAATAAAACAAAAAGCAAACAATTGTATTACGTTTGAACTTGCATGAAGTATTCATTTGGCTCTACTTCGAATTCGTGATTTTGCCAAATTTTTAGAGTAAACCGCAGTCACTTTTGCAGTTGAATTAAAAGGCATATAGGACTTTTTGGAAGAATATAACGCGAGATAAGTTTTTAACAGCCACTATAACCTTGCTGATACTAGATTACCGATAACTAACGTCTTTATATTGTTAATTACTAAGTTATATATATATTTCCTTATTCTTCCTCAGAAATATCTTTCTTTGTTGGTTAATTATCTATTCTTCATAAAGAAAGTAAATATTCAAAGGACAATTTATCTATTTATGGTATTATAATAAGAAAGTATGTAATTATGAAGTTTGTTTTGAACTTGTATTTACTATTTATGTGAATTTAGCAAATATATTTGTATTAATAACTTCGTGTAAACAATATTTAGCTATAGAGGCTGATAAATAAATCTCTTTTGAGCTTTTATTTTACATGAAAAAATCAAATAAATCTACTACTAAGTTAGATCAGGCAAGGCTGTTCCTCTCATATTTTGCAAGTTCGTGGAATGCTGATTTTTTTTTAGATTAGATTAGATTAGATTTTTATTGTCTTAGGGCCTGAGGCCCTTTCTTACAGACAAAGTAATAATTTTTACAATAATTAATGTGCCAAAAAAAAAAAAAAAAAAAAAAAAGACAGTTTTAAACAATACATATATAACCCTTTTTTCTTTTTTTTTTTTCTTTTTAAATAAACATAAAACAGTAAATATTTTAAACTATACAAAAAGAAAATATTAATTATAATAAACAAAATTTATGTAGACTATTTAAAATAAAATAAAATAAATATTAATGATAATAATAACTAACACTGAGGGAAGAGATTAAGGAAAAACAATCAAATAAAGTAAAAGGAACAAAGGGATATTGGAAAGGGAAAGGAAGCATCTCCATGTTTGCTCAGAGCCTCAAGGTGCACTCGACGAGTCTGCCTCAAAGAGTAGTCGAAGGCAAGCCTTACGGAAAGAGGATGAAAACCTGACTTCCACCGGTAGCTGGTTGAGCTCTCTCGCTGCCGCGGCGTGGAAAGAATTCCTCAAGGCCTCAGTTCTGCAAGCAGGTAACTGGAATACGCCCTGCAACCTCTCACTCCGCACCTCAACAAACTCACGCCTTAGGATTTCTGGAACTCCGGTATCAAGCACTTTACGGGCTAGGCACATTAAATTGAGGCGGCGATATTCTTTTGCTCGAAGCCAACCTAACTCCTTTATAAGTGGACTTATATGTTGGTCCCTTTTAATACCAAATATAAATCGGATAGCTGCGTTGAGCGCTCTCTGTATCCTGTAGTCCTCAGCTTCCGATATACCTATATACACGGAGTCACAATACCATATTAGTGGGCGTACCAGTGCTGAGATTATTTTTCGCTTGGCATCGGCTGGCAATAGCCGTTTCCACCGTGAGAGGGAATGCAAGACACCGTAGACTCGGCTCACCACCAGTCCAGCATGATCGCGCCATGACAAGGATGTGTTAATAATCACACCTAGGAGTTTCATTTTGTCACAACGTGGGACAACCTGATCGTGAATCACCAGTGGAGGCAGCGCGATGTCTTTTTCAGCCTTTACTACCAGTTTTGGGCTGCCAATCAGCATCCAGCGAGACTTCCGGGCGTTGAGGTGAAATCTATTAGTGCGGGCCCAGAGCTGAACCCGGTCTAGATCATCATTAACCCGCTGCAGAGTAGAGACCATATCCTCAGGCAACGCAGATGCCCAAATACATATATCATCAGCAAACATATGAATTCTGCAATGCCTGAGTGTATGAGCTATATCGTTGACATAACCCAGGAATAGTAGTGGTCCCAGAACCGAACCCTGTGGTACACCACAGCTACATTCCATCCATCCAGACAGGTCACTTATAGTCTTTACTTGCTGTAGTCGTCTAGTAAGGTATGACTTGAGCCATTGCAAGACTGGTTCACCGACACCAAAGCTACCGAACTTCTTTAAAAGCGTGGCATGGTCGACCGAATCGAAAGCCCTTGTAAAATCTAATGATGTGAATACAGTTATCATTCGATCGTCCATAGCTCTTCTTATATCAGTTAAAATTGTGTGAAGTGCAGTGCAAGTGCTGTGTCCTTGTCTGAATCCCGATTGGTGTGGTGACAATAAATAGTTGTCCTCCAGGAATTTTCTCAGATCCCTCTCAACTATCCTTTCAAGAATTTTGGATAGAACAGGCAAGACTGCGATCGGGCGGTAATCTGATGGTTCTTTAGGCTTTGACTTTTTAGGAATCGGTCTGACGATAGCTCGTTTCCACGCATCAGGAAACCTGTATTGCCGCAAGGATGCATTTAAAATATTGGCAATCACTTTATTGTTATTAACCTTGCCTAACATAGCTTTAGATATTCCATCGTCACCAGTCGCACCAGAATTTACCCTACTCAAACTCCAGGCCACATCTTCTTCGCAGATCTCTTCAAACATGAGGTCATCAACATGTTCATTAGTAGGTAAACATATATTAATCTGTTGCCCTTGGTCAAGAGGGTGAGATGCAAAGAACTGGTTTAGATCATCAAGGTTACATTGGACATCTTCTTCATTTTTCTTTGTCTCGATGATTCTATGGTTCCTTAATAGTTTCCACACCTCGGCGGGAGCAGAACCGTTTAAACTTTCAGACAGGCACTTTCTTTTGGCGTCTCGCATAGCTGTCTTTACCTGATTTTTATAGCGCCGGTACTGCGTCAAGTCTTCAATGGAACCACCTCTTGTCAACATCCAGAAAAAGAAGTCTCTTTTAGCCATCAAGGATTTGATATTCCCAGACATCCAGGGAGAGGGTCTTGTTTTTCGCCTTTTGTAGGTCTTCAATGGAGCGTGCCTGTCGAACAGCTCATTAAGTTTTGTTGTGAATATTTTGACCTTATCATTTACGTCATGGCTGTCAAACAACTCAGACCAGTCAATCGTCGTGACATCCAGTTTAAAGACCTCTTGGTCTATGTTTTTCAGATTTCTACTCTGAGAAAGAGCAATCTTTCTTGGCTCAGGTCCCCTTTTATAGAGAACGAAGATAAGGTCGTGGGTCGAGATTCCTGGAACCTGCACCTGTCCGTGACGCTTCGCTTTGGATGGGTTTGACACCACAATGTGGTCTATCCATGTCTCAGAGTCAACTGCCATAGTGTGAGTATGGTTTGTTGCTTGGAACGGAAAGATGCTAAGATTGAGCTCACTAAACAAGGAAGTCATTTGGCATGAATAAAATGAATTACCAGATGGGTCGGCATTGAAATCTCCAAGTATTATAAGATTGAAAAACTTGTGTTTGTAACACTGTATTATTTCTTCGAGATCCGTGAGATATCCGCCTTTTGGTGGGCGATAGACAGCACCTATACAAACACTTCCGCCAGCTGCTCGAACTTCAAGAAACAAATATTCGGGATGATTTTCCAGGAAAGCAGAGGCTTTCAGCTCGACAACCGGATACTCAACCCTGACATACACTGCTACTCCTCCTCTTGGTTTTCCAATTCTGTCATTCCTGAATAATTTGTAGCCGTCGATGCCAACGCTGTATGAGGAAAGTGTTGGGACGAGCCAGGACTCACTAACAGCTAAAACGTCAAACTTCGCCTGCTGGAGAACCAGTCTAACCTCGTCAATGTGCGCTGGCAGGGATTCCGCATTAATGTGTCCACTTTCAGCACCCCACAATCATCTCCCACAATCCTTGCAATGTCGGAGAAAGGACCCACCACAGGCACCAGATCATCTGCGAAATCAAACTCCTCCTCCCACAGGCCCACACCTATGTCAAGTATAGAAACCATAATTAATATTGTGATGGAGACAAGTCCGAGTGCAAACCTCTAAAAAAGCAAGTGACCAGAATGTCATAGGAAAGGATAGGGAGAGGAAATCTAGAACATATTTAGAGTAAATAAAATTAGGAAATGAGATAATGGGAAAGAATAAATATAAATAAAATAATAGGAAATAGTTGTCAATTAGGATAATCATAAATCGGATGGTGAAAAAGAGTGCTCAGGTCATGCCTTCAAAACCAGTATATGAATTAGAAAATTCTCTAGAGTGAGAGCTATTAATTATAAACCTGATTCAAACCAATATTAATAATAAATAAACAACTATTTTATTTTATTTGAGATTTGAGGTTTATCTGTTTTGTTCCCCCCCTCCTTCATCCCCCTTCAACGATGAAATAATTAGGAATAACATAGAATAGGGCTAATAATATTTATAATTGAAGTAGAGAATGAAGAAAGTGATAAAACAAAAATATATGTAAGGATACTGACCTCTGCTATATTTTCCTTTTTTTGGAAAGTTCCAAAAGAAAGAAAAAAACAAAACAAAAATAAACAAATAAAAGTACACACCATTAAAAATGATGTTCATTAGTAAGAATATAGAAAGTAATTAATTCTACAGCACCAATCGAACGAAACAAAAACAAAAAGAAGTAAATAATAATAATGATAGTTGTTTAAACTAATTTTGGCACAAACTTACATTAATATATATACATAAGCATATTTACTCACTAATGTGATAACAGTACGAAAAAATAAATAAATAAAAGAGAAAGTAAATTGTGATATTTACACATTTCTTGCAATTAATGAACATTTTCAAGAAATTCCTGTATGATCTAATAAGCATATATATTCATATTACTTACTAAAAAATGAAACAAAAGTACACACCATTAAAAATGATGTTCATTAGTAAGAATATAGAAAGTAATTAATTCTACAGCACCAATCGAACGAAACAAAAAACAAAAAGAAGTAAATAATAATAATGATAGTTGTTTAAACTAATTTTGGCACAAACTTACATTAATATATATACATAAGCATATTTACTCACTAATGTAATAACAATACGAAAAAATAAATAAATAAAAGAGAAAGTAAATTGTGATATTTACACATTTCTTGCAATTAATGAACATTTTCAAGAAATTCCTGTATGATCTAATAAGCATATATATTCATATTACTTACTAAAAAATGAAACAAAAGTACACACCATTAAAAATGATGTTCATTAGTAAGAATATAGAAAGTAATTAATTCTACAGCACCAATCGAACGAAACAAAAAACAAAAAGAAGTAAATAATAATAATGATAGTTGTTTAAACTAATTTTGGCACAAACTTACATTAATATATATACATAAGCATATTTACTCACTAATGTAATAACAATACGAAAAAATAAATAAATAAAAGAGAAAGTAAATTGTGATATTTACACATCTCTTGCAATTAATGAACATTTTCAAGAAATTCCTGTATGATCCAATAAGCATATATATTCATATTACTTACTAAAAAACGAAACAAAAATAGGATATCCTATGCAAAAAGAGTGAGAAATACTAAGATAAAAACAAATTAAATAGATAGTTATAAAAATATACGAAATCAGCCCACGAAAATGAGATGTTTTCAATGTTTCGGCTGTATTTACTTATTAGTATAAACAATAATAAGACTAAATTCTAAATAGCGGTCCCTTGTGTGTTTACAGTTCTTGAAACCAAGGTTAGTATTTTAAAGACATTCAAGAGAGCAGTGGAGTGGTATTTATTAACGGTGACAGAGTGCGTTCGAATATTTTCTGCGTGGATCTATAGTTTATATTAATTTGAGAACTAAGAAATTTTGATTTCAACTTTACCAAAGCTCCCAAGAGGTAGGTCTTAAATTTATCTATATTAAATGAAGCCAATGATTTATTTTCGAAATGTAAAGTTTTCTTAAGTAATTAAGTCGGTATTTGTTTGTAATTCGTGAGGAATTTGATTTGTTAATTTGCCTTACTTGATTATACTAGGTATTGATGGAGTTCGTGATAATAACAATTCAGGTCTCGGTGCTGTTATATTTTGAGAAGGTTGGCCAGGTCCCGGGCAGTTCGTATTTTTCGCTTTTCTCCTTTTTGATTTATTACAATATTGCCGTTATTAGTCCAGACCTCCTTAAAACCAAATGCTTCCTTAGCTCGTTTATATAATATACGTCGTGTAGGCGTCAAGTCTTCATGAATTGAGATGCCTGTACCTTTAAATTTAGATTTAGAAAAATATACTTTATTTCTTAGTTCCCTGTTTTTAAATTCAAGTAATACTGACTTTTTATTTCCTTTAGCTCGACCAATAGCTCGTAGTTCAAACTCTTGAGTGGTCAAGTCCAGTCCCATTTTTTCTGAAGTTATCTTGACAATATTCTCCTGATTCAAGACTACAGTATCACTGTTATTGTGTACCACTAATGAGCCACCCCTCATGTTTTGATTTTGTTGATCAGTTTCCTCTCTTAATTTTTCTAATTCATCACTTAGAGATTTAGTTTTCTTTTCAACCTCAGTTTTTATGAGGTTATTAATTTCGCTTCTGATAACAGACATCACATTAGTTGTTAATGATGTGATGAATTCTTGTGATAAAAGCATTTTTTCTAATTCTTCACGCAGTATAGCCTGGATTGCATTATTCTGTTCACGTGATGAAGCAGCCATATTTTTATTGGAATCACTAGTGGCTTGTTCATTATCGCTAGTACTTCTAGTTTTAGGCGGCATTTCTCGGAACAATATCTTAGAAGAGGTTAACAAAAATTCCAGAAATAGTAAATTTTCAGTGGGAAAAACAAATTAAGCTCTATCAATTCCTATAGCTAACAAAGACTGACACTGAGCACGATTAGGTCGTTACACACGCATGGCACACACACTACTCTGTGTTTATTATATTTTGCTGGATCAAATACCACTATTCTATATAAATGTGAGTTTCTGAAATTTTTAAAACTAAATTTATGTTGCTGCAAGAAGAAATACTATTAAAAAACCTCATTTAATTGACAACCGAAGCGACGCGGTTAAGTTGTTTAAAACAGCCTAAAAACTATTGATCAAAATAATAGCAGTGATTCAAGACATGCAATAAACATGCACAAAATGTAGAAAACAATAAATTAATGGTAATAAATTACGGGGTTAGGTGCTTCTGCTGTATAATAGAAAATAAAACCTATAACCTTTTGGAAGGAAATGAAAGGATAGGTAATATCTGTTTACACAGGATATAGTGCGTTTTGGAAGAAAATGTTTTAATACCTTTTGGAACGAAATGTGGATTTAGTACCTTTTGGAATGAAATGAAATAAGGATTTAGTACTTTTGGAATGAAATGAAATTTTCAAATACGTTTTTAAAGTACTTCTATGCTTTTTAGATAAAATCTCATAATGTATTTAAATAAAACTAACCCATTAGTAAAAAAATATGTCAAAATATCAATTTCGAAAAAAATGTCCTTTAGTACCTTTTGGAAATCAACGTCTCAATTGTCCGCTGATCCCTTTCCAATAAGCCCACTACTAGAATTACATCTTGACAAGCCTCCTATATTAAATCATTTTAAGAGACTGAAACTTCAAGAAAGTGATGACGCCGATTACCACAACACTTACTTCACAAACTCTCTAAACTTCCAATGAACTACTAAAAGGTTATATGCATCGCCCTTACCAGGCCACTTTAGTCACACGAAATTCAGCTTTGGGAATCCAAAAAACCTTCTGATTTCTTCTAAGATGTTTTAAAATAATACTCAAGAGAAATTTAACACTGAGATGTATTCAATCGAGATTCATATTGGTAAGAATCCCGAACTGAGACATCCCACAGTACTGCCTCAGCCTAAGAAGATATGGGAATCATTTTTAGTAAGATATAAAACATTATATGTCAGACAGCGGTGTTTGGATACATTGAGCTTAAATTCAAATAAGGTATTGGTAGTTCGGTTGTTGATTTTTTATTGGCGCAAAACATCTGTCATCAGTGTCCGATACACTCATTTTAGAAAATCAATTTAAACAAAAATATTTTTTTAAATAATCAATCATGGTTATAGTTAAAACATTAAATAACAATATTACATATATACAGAAATAATAACAATAAACCTAAAACAAATAATACAATAAATTCATATATTTTTTTAATTAAATAATAATAATTAAGTAATAATATTTTGAAAGAATCAATCATGGTTTTAGTTAAAATATTAAATAACAATATTGATTAAAACAAAGGATATGAATAATCAATAATAGGAATAAACATGACAGAATTAGTGTAAAAGAAATATATATCAAATTAATTTGAAATAAATGAATAGTAGGAAATATTCAAGGAAGAAAAAAAGTAATAAGTAAATAAAATACAATAATATAATAAAATAAAATTTAAAAAAGTGAAGAAATAAAATAAATTGTCGAATCCTTTAGTAAAACTCCATTTTAGAAAGAAAGCACATTAATTGATCAATTCTATTCCGGTCATTTCCTAATGTGACCACAACATTGTATGGTATTCCCTTTTGGTCCAGCTATCTAATATTAAAGAGACATTCTTCGAAAATTTGAGAAATTGTAAGAGTCCTCTACAATTCTGACATCTTGAGGGCAATTCTTTAGATATTAAATGCCCATGTGTTTACCTTGCGTGTCCTATCCTCAAGCGGGCCAGAACCACCTCCTCCCTGCAGTTGATGCGACTTGAGGTTTTTCAAGGCTTAACTTCTTTCTTAATGGTTTTCAGCTTCCTTGGATAACTGTTTTTCAGGCTTCTTCCCATTTCTTCAATACATTTCCTATCAGAGGACACCGCTGATGATTTCAGCAGTGCTCTACCACGATCAGTGAGAGTGAGAGCCTCTTTGGCAGCCTTATCTGCCATTCCATTTCCTATTATCCCTATGTGACCTGGTATCCACACACAATGGATTCGTTTCCCATTTTCAGCCATTTGGTTAATTCCAGGATTCTTAAAATTCCTGGAAGGCTGGAATGCATATTTCTTAGTGCTTTTAGAGCGCTCAAGGAATCTGAGGCTATGGAGACATTCTCTATTGGGAGTGTTCTGGAACAATCTAGGGCCATTGCGATCGCATTCACTTCAGCTGTGTAGACGGAGCAAAACTGATGTATTGGTTGTTTCACATGAAATGTCCGTTTTTATAGTTTCTGAAATACATAAAGGATTTTGCAGGTCTCTGTTGTTTTCTTCCGAATGTTTACACATTTAAATTAAACAGTTACTAATCCTCTACCTTTGTATTATAAACATTACCTTCCCAATCAATTACCCCCTTTTAAGTATACCTCCAAATATGAACAGGAAACACGCGATTTTCGAGTAATATTTTTGTACAGTTTAATCTCGGCCATTCAGCAATAGTTTCGTCTTTTAGGTGCATTCTGATGCGACGAAAGCTAAACCAGTGGATGAGTCTGATTTAGAACTGTCCGTGAAAATTAGTTTGTGGCTAGCCAATGCGCTGATTATCTCCTCAAAGTGACTCTTAAAATTTATTGATTTGGAATTTTGTTTAGTATCCTAGCCAACTGAAGATATAAATAGGGTTTTAGAAATGTTCATGGTGGTTTCCTGTTTTCTATTTAATTTATATTAATTATTTTAACTCTTTAACAACGGACGACATTTTTTCTGCTAGTGGTAAGGTTGGATTAGTTTTTTGTTGAAATCTCACGGAGTAGAATAGAGTCATGCAGTATAAAACAATGCTTTATTTTTTTTTAATAAAACAGTGCTATAGTAATCAGTCCGAGCGCATATTCTACTTTTAAATTCACATTTTAGCTAAATTTGATTAGTGATAATTCTAGGTTTAGGGTATTGGGATAGGTGCTCAACTTCTTGGTTATTAACACCATAATAATTTTACTTATTCGCTATATTTTAACATCAATACATATAATAACAAATAAACATAATAAATATCATAAACAATCAGTAACAGATTATAAACCAAGTATATTATTTTTTTTTATATAGTACTTTAAAAAATGAAATAAAAACGCTACGACAAAATACAGTTAAAATTTCAATTGATTTTATTTAATTATAATTAATCACGGTGAATATATTCTAAAACTCTATACTATTTTTTTAAATTTTTTATTTATATAAAATAAATGAGACATTGGAATTTTTAAACGCAATATTTCAATTAGTTATTATTCAATTCAGATGCAGTTTATTATGGATTATTAATAATTAATAATGTTGGATGGTTCGCCCCCAAAAAATCTAAATAGGCTAAATGAATAGCTTAAATCAATCATTATTTAATTACTTTTTATTATTATTAAATTATTTCTTTCTTTTTTTAATATTTATATATATTATTAACAAAAGCCCTAATTTAAAACGAAACAATTGATCATGCCAATACTCAATCAACTAATTGTTTAAAGGATCGCCTTTGGTGTAGTGAATTCAGACCTGCAGGTGTTCCTAGGATTTTTTAATGGGAGTGAAAAATCCTTAGTTATGCCTCCTTCGGGGGGGACTTAAAAAGGTGATCTCGTGCCTGTGCCATATCAGGTCCTCGTTAAAGATCCCTATGCTAATTAAACCCGAATAGACAAAATTTAGGACTCCAACTGTAGCATCGTCGATCAGCCATAGTAGCTTAAAGTGACGTTATATGAATAAACAAACAAACTAAATGTAAGCAATTGATCTAGAGACAACTGACATTTTTCGCATAGCTATAATAGAACACAGCCTAGGATGGCCCAATCTTCCATGTGTAAATGGGTCAGAATAAATTCTAAATTTATAAAAATATATACTATTAAAAAAGTTAAGCAATATGTTTGTCTCTTTGAGACAAAATGATAATTCAATTTTAGCTGTCAAGAAATGTTCTTAATTGTCCTAAATTACAGATTCATGTACTTGGAGGTCGTGTTGTAAAATCATGACACATTTATCTTGGAGTAACTATACTTTCTTAAAATTACATTATAATATCTGCTTAAAAGTTAAAAAGGATGGTTTTTAATTATGTAGAACATGAACTGGAAATATCGAGAATGGCCTGCGCAACCCGAAAATGCCAATGTGAAACCAGCGTATTAACAAATCCCCTCCTCAGCGTTGGACGGCCTCAGTGTCAGTCAGCCGGGAACCCTCCTACCGTCAGTGGCTTACCTCCTTCAGGCACGCACGGTCTTCTGCAACGCACGCAATTAGGTATAGTCTATCTTAAGTGGTAGGTAATATTGAAGAAACATAACCAATAATACGTCTCTACCACTGTATATACTCTCAAAGTGTACGAAATCTACGTGAAAATTGAGTTAAAACTATATCAAACAAAAATCTATAATTGCACTTATAACTGTATACGATTTCAATAAGAAAAAAAACGCTGAAAATTATTACACAATGGTTTATTTCCAGATAACAATATTAGGGTATACCTGTTTATAAAGCTGTAGAGGTATTTGAGTAATATGAAAAGCGATAAATGATTCAAAGGAAAATAGCATATCACAACTTATAATTTCAAAAGGCTATATCTCTGCAAGTTCTTAACCAACTTCAATGATTCTTTTTTCATTTTGTTGAAAATTTAATCCTCTATAAAGCGCTAGTTATCTCACTTTACTGATTCAAAAACTCAATAAATATTTTTCTCTATATTCAAAAATTACTGAGTTATGGACGAATTTATGGATACAATTTCATTTTTTTTTTTTCTTTTTTATAATTATTCGATGTTTTTTTTGGTTAAAAACACTAATATTTTTTTTCAATATCTTCTAAAATAACTAAGTTATTGAATTAAATCAATTTTAAAAATAACCTGCTGCGTTAGGATCATCGTTGCATTTCCTAGAATTTTTGTGAAGAATTTCAAAAAAATTGGTCCTGTAGTTTCGGACGTCTGACGGCGGACAAACAGTCTTTTTTTAATTATTTATTCGGATTCTACGCATCTTGAAACATAAGCCCTCAAATTTTGAAGAGGGGTATTTTTTTTTTTTTTTTTTTTTTTTTAGTCGATTACAAAGGTTCATTGTTGAAAATAATAAACCAAAATATCCAGTATAATAAAAAATTATATATGCAAGATCTATTTTTATTTAATTTACTGAAAATAGTTACATTTTTTTTTTTTTTAACTTTAAAACTATCATAAATAGGACTACTAAAAATCACTCCGAAAAAAAATTAAAATACGACATTTTACTTCCATTGAACCATAAATGATATATCAACTATATAGTTATCGTTTTGTTTTTTTATAATATGAAATCCATATTTGCATAGAATACATTTGCATATTTATAATACATTGACAGGAATATACAATGAGCTACTTATCATCTAGAGTATTATTTGTACATCAATATTTTTTATTGTTGGTAAAAATTTTAAAATCCCAACCTTAGAAAGAAAATAAAAGATAAATAAACCGAAACATAAAATGTAATAACCAAATAAAAATAATATAAAAAAAAATAAAATAAGAGACATCATAGTCTCAATATCAATATCATTAATCAGAACTCTGTTGTATTTAATTTGTTTAATTAAATGTTTCGGCTTATTCATTTCAGTCAACAATGATCGTACACAGTTTTGGGAAGGAATATATATATATATATATATAAGGCAAGAACCCTTGAATTCCAAATAATTCCAAATAATCGTGCATGAAATGAACATGGTTCGTTAAGAATATTTTTTTTTTTTTTATGTGTCGGTGCAATGCTCCTATGATTGAAGCCAAGGCTTCCCAAATATTTTTCATACAAGTCCTTAAAAACCGTATTTGAAAATTTCAGTTCTTTTCTAAAGGTATAATCATATATATATAATATATATTATATATATATATATATATATATATACTCAGCTATTTATTTAAAGTATTAATATAAAATATAAAATAATTTGATGATCGATTAATAAAGAAAAATAAATAACAAATATTATTTCCGACGAACACTTTTATAGGGATAAGATTGGTAATATACCGCAGAAAAGATAAATATTACGTATATTTAGATAATATAAAAGTTATGACCTAGCATATTAAGTCGCCGAAGGTTACGACGTATGACGTAAAACGCATAAACTTAAGCGATTGTTGTAGATAATAATTTTTTCTGTCAATCAAGCTGTCAACATCCCAATGCTGCGCTGACCTATTGACATACAACAGTTTGCTGAGTTACTATTGCGTTTATAACTGAAAAAATACACTTCACTTACTTGCGAGATGCATTTATTTATGTCATTTGTACTATTGGTTTATTATTTTCAATAATGAACCTTTGTAATCGACCAAAAAAAAAAATTACCCTCCCTCAAAATTTGGGGGCTTACGTTTCAAGAATAAAACAAATCCGTTTGTCCGCCGTCCGCGCCATTTTTCCGAAACTACTGGACCAATTTTTTTTTTTTTTTTAAACACACCTACGACCCAAAACACCTAGACGTTGATATCCGCTGGTTATTTTTAAAATATCGGCCGATTAAACGTGATTTAATTCAATAAACTAAGTTATTTTTTAAGATAGAGAAAACATTAATCAGTGTTTTCTAACCAAAAAAACGCGAATAATAATATAAAAGAGAAAAAAAAAAATTGAAATTTTACACGTAAATAAGCTCATAACTCAGTTATTTTTGACGCTTATATTATATTCCATCATTATTACGATTATATATTAGATATATTCCAGAAGCTTAGATTTTTATTGAGCAAGTTTTTTTTTAGTTTTTTTTTTGTTTTTTTTTCTGATTCCTGAACTTAATGACACTAACAATCTTAGAAAACGCCTTAATGCAAAGGCAGTAAACTAGGCCAGGCGAGCAAGCTTAAGTTAATGGTCTCCTCTCTAACTGCATCGTTCGAGTACTTTTTGACGACTTTTAGACAATATGTATGATTCTAAATAAATAATATTATTATATTATATTACAATATTATATTATATTATAAATATTCTAGATAAACTCCTTTTATCGACCCATTTAAGAACGGGCAACAAACAAATCTAAAATATTGTTAAGTTAATTTTTTAATTGTAAGAGTTAAATATTAATTAAATCTCCTCTTCTTCTTTTTAAAATATTTATCAATAATAATTATGCTACTTTGTCTTAAATACAACGTTTCTAGCCTTTGCCTGATTTCAGGTACATTATTGAAATAATATTGTGTTATTCCTTATCATTTTATACAAAATCGTCTTCTGTTCTTTCATAGTCCCCTCTCTTTATCTTTACCTTCAGTGTGTGTTTTTCCTTTTATTTACCTATATATGAAATATTGCGATCGTGAAAATTTTAGAATTCCAGTTTTCAACGGAAATACACTTTTTAGGGTCCAGCTAGCCTAGTAACGCAACCGTGTGTTTGTTTTGGTTAAGTCCTTCGCAAAAACTAAAAGTCCTATGAAACTGAAATTTACTATACTACATACTAAAACATACTATACACCCGAGATGTTACTAAACTTTTTCATCATAATCAGCTAACCAAAAGAGCCACTTTATACCTTTGCCACTTTGACCTTTTACGATTCACAAAAATGGCTCTAACAATTTTGATTAAACTCCCAATATCGATGTAAAATTTCATGGGCTTTAACATCATGAAGGTTTCATTCTGATTAAAATGTCTGACAGGGCTTAAATGCTAATATTTTAATATTTATTTTCTTCCTTTAACTACCTTTAATTGTGTACATTCCAAAAGATTAACCATATCATCTTAATGATATTGATAAAGGACGGCTAAATATACAAGTTGGACGAATTTGATGAAACCAACTAAAGGATAAAAGAGCAAAACTATCTTATAATATAATATTGGATTATTCGTAATAAGGACAATAATATAGACGTATAATATACCAGTGGAAAGAGAAAGATTTTAGAAAAAATATTATCTAATACTTAAATTTGTAAAAGGTAATAAAAAGTGACAAATATCAAATAAACTTATTACTTATTAACAATTTAATATAGTTATATTATTTAATTTAAATCATATATTTCCAACAAAAATGAATACACGTCTTATTAAAATCGACTTAATATATTTTTCAAATTGAAGTATATTTAATAGTTTTTACATTGATTTTAACAGTCGAGGTAAGTGAAAGTCGTGTGTTGTCCACACCAGATTTTTTCATATTATTTCAATTTCTATGAAAAGTTTTAAATAGTTTATGTTTTATACTTTTTATTTTAAATACTATATATTTATTGTTTAACAATTGTAATTGGCACCTTTATGGGTGTAAAAAATATTATTTTGTCCGTAAGAAAGAGCCTCAGGCCCAAATACAATAAAAACCTATCTACCTCTTCATTTCACTATTTAGGATATTGAAATAGGATGTGGTAAAACTAGAATCAGGATAAGGAAATGTGAAATTTTATGATAAAAAATTATAAGGATTAACACAATATTAAGATAGTATTTCAAGTAATGTACTTGAAAATGAAGCTAGGGCTGAAAACGTTGTATTTAATATGAAATAGTATAATTATTATTGATAAATATTGGGTTGTCAAATAAGTTTGTAGCGTTTTTAACTGGTGATTTCAATAAAAGCTTTAAATCCTTGTAATTATATATGACCTATTTTGATCTGTTTCACGTTTCCATTCGGGATTTGGTCATCAACAGTTGAAGGACGACCCGAACGCTTTGCGTCTTCTAAGTCAAAATTTCCGGTTCTGAACCAAGCAAACAATTTACGGACGGTACTTTCTCCTAAGGTCGTCATCGCCATACACACATTCCAAATTTTGTTAACCGTCTCACAGTGGGCAATATGACCGATTTAGGTAGACAAAATTCAGAAACATGTCTATATTTAACTTTTGGGGTCCCAAATTACAGAAAAAAATATTTTAAGATATTAGAAGAAAAAATTATAAAAACAAATTAATTTTTTGACACAAATGGCTAGCGCACAGTGGTCAAACATCTAATTTATTAGCTAAAATCTAAAACTTTCCTATATTTTACGTTTGAAATCCCAGAATACAGAAATATAATACAATAAATCTAATTATGGTTCGGAGTTGCTAAAATCTGCTAATATATGTATTTTATATGATTTAGGAAATTCATGAAATTATAGATTGTAAAACTTTTGATTCGGAGTGTTGTGTCTGAAAAAAATTATGTAAAACGCAAAAATTATTTGTAATATCTAAAGACTAGAAAGATTGGTAAAACAAACCTTAAAAACAAATCCTTGGGGTAACATGGGGGTTATATAGTTTTTCGTTATTGAATAAGGGCATACATTTACAAATTGCTAAATTAACTCTACAGGTGAGATTGCAATATATATTCAATAACGAGTTTGGAAATATAATGTCTTACCTGTCTCAGAAATGTCCATTGTTAAATAAAAGGAAAAAGACTTTGGTCTAAATACACCTTGAACAGAATAAACGACCATCGAATAAAGATAATCCCACTGTCGGTTATTAGGTACTTGTGTGAACAGGAATGATTCATTCATTTACTATTTATTTGTGAGCACGTTATGGCAGGAAATATTAGTATTAAGGGTCTTGCCAAATAATAATAAAAAGGTGAAGCACTGGAAAATTCCAAACTTTTGAATTGACTTTTGTCCAATAAATTGTTGTTTTTGCCCTGTGCGTCTATGCGGCAGTTTTTTCGTTCCGGAAATAAAAAAGTCATTAAATGATGAATATGATTTTTTTTGTGAAGGGAGAATGGTTGACTGGTCATTGATCAATTCATCATCAAATGATCATTTCCCCGACCCTGGCACCATTATTCCTTCATTGTTGTGACGCTCTCCTTCAAACGCCCTGAAGAAGGCCTATAATTTAGGCAGAAACGTCGGCACCAGTAAATTAAGTTTAATCTTAATCGGGTGTTCTTTTGACTGCACCCTGAACTAACTTCTCCCTAATATAATTTTTTATTTCTCTTCCATTTTGAGCCATCAAAATACTACTTAAAGATAAGGAATCTCGATTGAAACTGATGCATAAAAACACCTTAAATAATCCTTTTTTAGAATATGTAAATATTATTGACTAAGTAAACATGATTTTATATACACAACAAGTATTAAATTGAAATATTGAAAAAAGCTACGAATTTATTTTACAACACAATATTTTTATAAAGAAGAAGATAATTTCAAATGCTTTATTTTATTTTTTTAACTGAACCTAGTAATAAAATTCCTTTCCAAAATTACGACCTTAAAAATTTATGTTGTGCAGAAAAATCATCAGAGACCTGAATATATTATTTTTACACATGAAAACCTGAAATCAAAATTCTGCAAGTATAATTGTATGACGTTTAAATAAAATTGCATTTATTTATAAACAACCTTTTTAAACAAATAAATCTGCTCTATAAGGCAGGATATCCGATCATTATGGGCATTTAATGGGCCACTTAAATGAAACAGGTCTTGCTAAACGTAGTTTCCTATGTAAACGGGTGATTGCTAAAGAAACGAGCTAAATATTCAGCGTCGGTGCGATTGGGATATCCGTTTTCTAAGAGATCGTGTGACCTGTCAATGTAGTTCTAATGACATATGACACAAATAGTTGAACTTATTTTGATATTTTCAATCCTTGAAATTTATATTCAAAACTTTTGCTTTCGTCTGCATCGATTTCTCTTAAAAGTTGTTGACAAAAAAAAAATTTTTTTTTTCTGCTCACTTATTTTTTTCCAGATAACTCTCCTTACGGAGCTTAATTTACTTATATATATATACTTCATACTTAATTTATATTGCAATTTAAGGAGTTATCTCTCTTCATGTTATTTTTTATAGATTTACATAAAAAAATCTGGTGCTCGTAACACACGACTTTCATTTACCTTCGTTATTTATATCAATTTGAGAATTTTTAAACAAATTCATAAACGAAAATAAATTTTTAAAAATTATTTACATTGGATTTTCAAATAAACATGTGTTTTATTAAATAATCTATTATATAATTATCTACGAAAATCAGTTTGTTTTATCGGCTTTAGAATATTTAGCATTCCAACGGTATATTATTTTTCTTAAGTTCAAAATCGAAAAATTGTATTAAAAATTTATTTGCAGTTTTCTCCTTTAGTTGGATATTGAATTCGTTCAACTTATATATTTACCTGTTTTTTAGCAACACACACACACCTTTTTGCGGGACTTGGTCATTTGGACTCTGAGGACCCTAAGACGTGTATTTCCGTTGAAAACTGGAATTCAAAAATTTTCACGATCGCAATACTTTCCCTTATTATATATTCCATATATAGGTAAGTGAAAGTAAAAATGTCTGCAAGAAACATAAAACTACTCACTTAAATGCATCGTATATTGAACGCACAGCGCCTATCGATAAGTACTTGTATAGTGGGACAGCGAATACAGAGCTGAAAATAAATTTAATTCGAAAATTATTATAACCAAATTAAAAGTGCTGTAATTTAAATAATGATATATTAGTCAGATACTTTGAATGCCTTCGCAAAATCTAATAAATAAAAATAAAGGTCAAAATACAAATAATGGGCCACTAAATCATTTTCCCTCATTATTTAGTACAAATAGCCTAAACAAATAAATGCTACAAAAAAAAAATTAAAAACAAAAAACATTAAAGAAATAAACAATATCAATATGTGGTACCAAAATCTTTGGCCTTATTATATTTTGTAGTAGTGTTTTAAAATATATTATTTTTTAAATGAATAAGTATCTGAAAAAAACACCATAAGTTCAAGTCCATTATAAAGTTATAGTAAAGTGAGAATGGTTGACTGTGTGAGTAAGTGGGAGAAGTTAGTTCAGGATGCAGTCAAAAGAACACACAGTTAAGATATAAACTTAATAAACTGGTGCCGACGTTATATCCGTAGCTTTTTAAAAATGGATCGTTTAAAAAAACGCAATAGAATAAGATACGAAATTGTCGAACCCATTAATTGGACGATAAACTGTTTCATCTGTAACGAAAATATCTCCAAAATCGATCAAAGCATACAAATAATTTTTAATATCAAAATTAATGATACTTGATGTTTGGCACCCCGTTTATAGACGGTAATAAAGAGGTTATTAAATAGATCTAACACCGATTGGGAAGTTGTTCGTTGCTGATTTATAGGTTTACTCAAAGCAAATTTTTTATATTTTAGTTTTTAATTTAATTGAATAATAAAAATATATTGTTTATCTTCCTTGACTTTAGGTTAAGGCTGATTCCATGGATCCATCATGAAGTCAATTTAAATCCGCTCATTTTATATTTTGAATTCGATTCCGCCGCTTCTTGCTTGAGATTGCTCGCTGAACCTAAACTATTTCTATTTATGTTTTTAAATTTAAATTTTCTTAAAATTAATTACATTTTAAAGTGAACTGGATTTGTATAAGATGGGATAGATTTTATTAAACATTATAAATAGTTTATCTCTTCATTTTCATAAATAATTGTGACATTTAAAATTTGGTAAAACGATCACTTTCGTTTTTGTTTTGTTTTTAATAATTTCTTTATGGTATTCTTCTTCTTCTTCCAGTGGCGCGACAGGCCGTGTAGGACCTGGGCCTCGTGGTGTAATCGCCTGGGAGATTACACTCACGTTTCTTGATACATTTTGTAATGTAGGGTCATCACTCCCTACGCATAATTTTGTGTGTGGCCACCATTTGGCTGACGGGTCTCACATACTCGGGGGAGAGGCTGTGAGTGAAACCCCATTTAATTACATCCTTCTAAAAGCCCCGCTGTGACTGGGATTCGAGTTCACAACCTATAGCACGAGAGACTAGGTAGCCACTCAGCCACGGGCTCCCCTTACTTTATGGTATTAAAAAAAAAAGAAAAAAAAAATGAAGAAAATTTATATTAAACATTAAATTATTGAATAAGACCATAATATAATGAATTACTAACAATACATAGTACATAAATAAATATTATATGATTCTATTCCTTAATTTATTTTATTATCATGAATTATAATTTCAGTTTTCTTTTCTTAAACATTTACTGTATCTATATTTTAAATATTTATTTTTACTTCTTGTGATTTCGCAAGTCTCTATAACGATTTTGAAATTATATGAATTCCTATAATGAGTTGAATGAATATATGGAACAAATGGCATAATGTAAAAATCGACTTCATATTATGAAAATAGAAAAGATCAAACATTCACATGATCTTTTAAAAGCATAATTAGTAAATTATTCATTTTACTTGACATCGTGTAAAAATGAATGCATTCTACAAATTAGCAGCGAAAGGTTTTGTAACAAGTTGTTTTTTCTGTTTAGAACACATTAGGTAATATGTGCAACCCACTTATGGTGCCACTTTTGTTGATGAAGTTTCTCAGAATAAATAAGACCTTCTATATTTCATAACATTATTCAGCTGCAATTTTTAATAATGTAATTTACCAGTTCTTTCAAGGACTAAGAAGAAACCACTCTATTTTTTACTTAATTTATTTTAACACAAAACCATAAAGTCACTTGACACTTACATTAAATAAGCAAATCCATAACAGACTTTTGTCAGAGTGGCAACAATTTTTAAAAAAATTCGTTTGTTTGTTTTTTTTATTATTTAACGTCACTGTATGCTACAATGGCTAATCGGACGATGCTACAGTGGGAGTCCTAAATTTTGCTTATCCAGGTTTTATTAGGATAGGAATCTATGACGAGTATCTGACATCGCACAGGCTTGGGACCAATTTTTAACGTGCCCTCCGAAGGACGGCATTACTAAGATTTGTTTACTCCCATTAAAAAATCCTATGACCACCTACGGGTTTGAACCGAGACCTATGGCATAGGTGGCTGTTATGCTAATCACCCAGCTACAAGCGATCCCAAGAAAAAAAATTGAAACTCCATATTTATCATTGGAGCAGTAAGGTTGTATAATGTACGTCAAGTGTTGATCACTCGAGAAAGTTAGCAAGTATGCAAGTAACTATTAACTATTGATGAAATAACTTGAATTTTCCATTTCACAGAGATTTCCATCACTGAATCATTAAGATTAATGATGTATTTTTGAAAAAAAATACAATATTTAAACACTAGACTACTGTTCACTTGGTTCTGGGTTCGAATCCCGGCTCTGGCAGGATATTTATTCTGTTAGTTCTGTCGGGGGGCGACCTCCTATGGCATGGATACCCTCCTGGAGCAGACCCAGTCTCTTTAAAGTTGGTTCCAAAAATAGGGGAAATACCTGGCGACTGAGTGTGATCAAGACCTAATCACGACGTTGGCCTAGAAACACTACGAATCTCTATATGTACTGAACCCAAGACCCTTCATGAGTTGTAGAGGTATAGATTTACAAAATTTAAAACAGTAAACTCCTTCATCCAAAATAAATCTGGACATTAAAAGTTTGACTGAACGTATTTGCAAAGGCTCCATTATGATATCGCATTATTTTTTATTTATTTTCAATAATACCTTTGTAATCAACCAAAAAAAAAAAAACCCTCCTACAAAATTTTCACGATAATTCAAGTAACTGAATTCATTCGCTTTGATGTGTAGCAATTAACACAAAACTTTTGATTTATTATTTTTAATAATAAACATTTGTAATCGACAAAAAAAAACTTACTCCCATAAAAATTTGAGGGCTTACGTTTCAAGATACGCAGGACCCGGCAATTTGTCCGCAGTCCGCAGCATTTCTCGAAAACTACTGGTCCATTATTTTTTAAATTCAACACAAAGATAATAGGGCATCCAACGACGATCCTAACACCTTGGCGTTGATATCAGTTGGTTATTTTATAAAGGCGACCAATGAAAAGTGATTTAATTCAATAACAGTTATTTTTGAACATAGAGAAAAAATGTCTAAGTGTTTTTTACCAAAACATCGCAAGTAATTATAAAAAAGAGAAAAGAAGAAAATTGAAATTTTATCCATAAACACGCCCATAACTCAGTTATTTTTAAAGATAGAGAAAATATGTAGAGAGTTTTAAAATCAGTAAGGCGTGATAGACCGAAAGAAAAAAAAATGTTGATCTATATATTCAAGTAACAAATTATAGATATATATATATAATTCTACCAAAACTCGATTATTATTGAAGATGTAGAAAAATCGAAAAGATTTTATAGATCAAGACACCGCGATGAACAAAGAGAAAAATATATGGAAAAAAATCTTGCATGCTCAAGCCACAACTTATAGGAGATGTGATTCCCTGATAACTCGGTTATTATTGATGATAGAGAAAAAAATATAAGATGTTCTGGAATCAGTAAATTTTATTTGTTTTAGTTTAATGAAAATCGAAAGAAAAGAAAAGGAAATAGTATCACAGTCTAGTCACTAGAAAACTGCCACCATATCATGCTAAGTACACTGGTTTCATTTCAACTCGTCCAAAACCAGAAATTAAAGAAACATTCATTCGTTTCAAAACAACTTCCGAACTGTCAAAGGTTTGTGCATGAGCAGAAACAAAACAGAAACATTTGAACGCAGACCAGATCTGAGATCGTTCAATCGCGGAAAGCTAGTCAGGATCGTTTAGAGAACGGGAGATTGGAAGGGATCTGAGTTTGGATGTATAATAAGATTCGGAGAATGATTAGCTACCTACTTGTTTGTTTACAGCATTAAAAAAAATAAGAAAAATGTTAGGAACATCAAATAAGCAAAAAACATTTGTACTAATAAAACAACTCCCATAATGGCCTCAAAGGCCAGCGAAGTACTAAACAGATTGCAACACCTCTATATCTAATATGGAAAAGAACTCATAGCCTAAGCCTAAGCTATTCCCACACTCTTCAAATTTCCTCTCAACACAACGCAAAGGAAAGAAAATGCCTGCCTTTTTCTCTGTTCACCTTTCAACTTTCCATGCAATTTTCCGAATAGGCCTTGATAGTGTTGTTGTTGTTGTGAACCCTATATATATATATATATTGGTAACGGATTTTGGTTTTCGCTAACTCCTTCTAAACCACTGAACATGTTTTCAACATGATTTAGGACATTGTTTCCTGAAGGTTTATAATTAAAATCCATTGCAATTTATCTTTTCTTTAAGCGGAAAAAATAAATTTTCTGTGACCAAGTCATAAAAACATTATTCCTGAAATATAAGTAGTGACATAGAAGTATAATATACCGTTGTAAAGCGCAAGATTTTAGGAAAGTTAGTATGCCATAATATAAGTCGGATAATTAAATGGAAAGATGTTATAAGCACATAAACTTATGCACAAATGTTATTTGTAATGTTGTGGATTAGGGAGGTTATGATGATCGTACAGGTTGTAAGTTGCTAAATTAAAGGAAAAGTTGTTAAAAATTAATACTGTTGATAATTATTTCTTCTTTTAGATCATTTCACAAAAAATATTAGTTTCACTGTAAAGTAAATGGGACTCACATGGAAACTAAAATCACTACAATATTTTAAAATGCATTTAGAAAAAGTTCTTGTGAAATTTAAAATTTTAATAAACCGAATAGGAATCGTTAAACATAACAAACAAATAAACTAAAACAATTTTTGATTTTATGACTAATTTATGTTTCTAATTTCTGCCGATGATTAAATATAATAATTAATAGACGTAATGTGCACTTTTCGATAGGATGAACTCATAATCCCAAAGTAATAAACTTTCAATTGGTCAAACTGAAGTTTTTTAAACATAAATAATAAAACATTTAAATTGCACCCGCGCAAAGCAAGGTCGAGTCGCTAATACATATTAAGGGAAAGCTTAATTGCGATAGTGAAAACTTTCAAAAACCAGTTTTCTACGGAAATACACGTTAAGGGTCCCTTGAGTCCAAATAACCAAGCGCCACGAGAAAAGATCTATTTGTGTCGAATGACTTGCACGAAAACTAAAATTCTTACGAAACTGAAATTCCATATTTAAGATAAATATAAAACTAAAATGTTACAGCAGCTTTTTCACCAAAATCAGCCAGCCAAAAGAGCCACTTAACACTATGTATTTTACATCTTTTGACGATTTTCTCAAAAACAGCTATATTGACTTTGATTAAACTTGCCAAATCGATGTGAAATTATATAACTTTAATATCGTGTGGATTTTATTCTGATTAAAATAGTTTGACAGGGCTTAAATGTCAATATTTTAAATTTTCTTCCTCTAAAGTACCTTTCATTTTGTAAATTTGATAAAATTAACCATATCATCTTGTTATCATAGATAAAAACCTGGTAAATACAGAAGTTGAACGCATATCTAAGTGTATGCTTTTCCATTCCAAAAATATATGTCAAAAAACAGCTGTTGGGATTCCGCGTACCTTGAAAAGCAAAACTTCAAATTTATAAATAAATCATGTTGTTTATTTATCATTAATTTTTAATACTATTATTTTTTCAATGTTATTGATAAAGTATCATAAACCGATAAAACGCGGTACAATTTACTTTACATCTCACCTCCTACCACTTTGCCCCGATTTCGAATGTGGTTAGAACGTCCTCAATAAACATAAGTGATTTATAGGCAAACCACGATGTCACGTTAGTCAGAAGGAATGCATAAGTAAAAGGGGGTTGCCTTACAAATGGCCGAGTAAAAGCTTTTTTTTCGATTTGTACATTGTACATATTAAGGCGTGAGAAAACTAAGTTAACAAAAAAAATCTCTTTAGAAAATTACTTCACTCTCCAAAAAAAAGGCTATTGTTACTATAAAATACGTAATTATATGAGCCTGGATTATTATTTAGGTATTATCATGGTAAAAATGGTACGATGAACTTGAAGTGATTGCCAGAACCACCAAAAGAAAGAGCAATCAAGTAGAACTAATTAATAATTAATACATAATCAATCAAAGAAAATAACAATATTTTCTTTAATAATATTAATAATAAATAACATTATTTTGGGACTATGTTCCATAAGAATAACAATGTTGTACAGTAGATTGAAAGTTACATATATATAACTTTTTTTTTATGCATATATATTCACAAAATATGGAATATAAACAAACAAATAAGGAAAGAAAAAAAAAGTTATTAAAAGATATAAGAAATAAAAATATTTAAAATAAATGTATTATTTCACAACTGTAGAATTTGAGTAACATTTACATTATTAGTATGTTAATTGAACTGCAATTTCACATTGGTGTTCGTCTGCTTGGGATGTCAGGTGTTAGAAAACGTAGGATTTGAATGAGAAGTGAAGAAGTTTCAATCAATATTAAGCATCGCCATAAGTAATTCTCATATTTAAGAAGTGATCTAGAAATTTTATCAGAGCTGAAAGAGATCATGATAGGCTAATTAAAAGATGATTAGAGAAGTCCAAGAAAATATAAAAAAGTTCAAAGAAAAAGTTCGACAAAAAACTAATATTGCATCCAATTTGACATCACATATTATTCGATACACAGCGACATATATGTGGATGACAAAGCTATTTCACTATGTTATTGTCATCCTGAAATGCCTTCTTAGATGAGATGCTAATATAATCGATGACTTAAAATAATTTATAGAAACAAAAGACAAGTTTCTTTTTCCTTTAGGCCAGTGTTGCCATTTCACGATTTCCTGTATTCTTCTTACCAAGTCAATTATTTGTCAGGTTTAGATTATTTATGTGTGTTTTCGCGTGAAATGGTTGACTTGTAAAAACTTCGCTCAAATTATTGGTTTTATCACGATTAAAGTAATCTATTCAGTAACCTTATTATTGGATGAATAAAATATAATCTTAAAAGTTAGATTTTTTCGTTTCATTTCCACTTTAATTACAATATCATTAATAATTACTTTTGTTAGTTTAATCGCATTTTTTTTTTTATTATTAGAATAATTTATTTCTAATTATTGTAGTATAGTATTTTTATTCATGTGGAATTGGTTTGTTTCTCATTATAGCTTTTTTCAGTCAAATTCATAATTTTTTCAGTCAAATTCATAATTTTTTCAGTCAAATTCATAATTTTTTCATTCAAATTCATAATTTTTTCAGTCAAACTCATAATTTTTTTCAGTCAAATTCATAATTTTTTCAGTCAATTTCATAATTTCTTGTAACCATTTTATACAGTCAATTTAATGAGGTTTTGCTACCAAGAACAAAACATTTTTATTAAATTTTGTTGTTGTTTATCCATTTAACGTCACTTTATGTTACTGTGCTTAATCCGACGGTGCAGCGGGAGTCCTAAGTTTTGCCTATCCAGGTTTACTTAAGATAGGAAGGGGCTTTTACGAGTTCCACTTATTAAATCTTTTAAAAGTCATCTGTGGTACACAAATATAGGACGATCTGCTGGTTTTAGACTTGCTTCCTCAAGCATAGAAGGCTGTTATGCTAGTCACTACTCCACAGGTGACCCTAAATTTATTCAACAAGGTGTTTGAATCTACCGGGCTTGAACACGTTACCTTGGACAGATTAATCTTTAACTCCTTGATGAATGCATCCAGGGTCACCTGTAGAATTGTGGCTAGCATAACAGCCTCTTTTAAAGGACGAAATAACCAAGGCTTTTTACTCCCTAAAAACAAATATAGAGCCATCTGCCAGGTATGAACTCGCGATCTAGGGGATAGAAGAATGTTATGCTAGCCACAACTCCACAGGTGACCCTGGATGCATTCAGTAAGGATTAATATTAATAAGAAATAATATTAATAAGATTAATATGTCCAAGGTAAAGTGACGTTAAATGGAAAAACAACAAGATTTAATAAAAATGTTAAGTTCTTGGTAGCAAAACCTATTATATTAATTGTATAAAATGGGTACAAGAAATTATGAAATTGACTGAAAAAATTATGAATTTGATTGAAAAAATTATGAATTTGACTGAAAAAATTATGAATTTGACTGAAAAATTATGAATTTGATTGAAAAAAGCTATAATTCTTGGCCAGATATAGAGCCTATATCATGGATTATCCTTAGAAGACAAAGTACTCGAATAGTTTTTTGTTGTTTTTTCTTCTTTTATATTTAAACTCTGTTATCAGTTCATTTATATTCCATTTTGTTCAACAATTATTTTGTCTGTTGGCCAGACATGTTGAATATTTCAAGTCTACATATCAGTTATTCTCAAGGGACCCAGTCCCTCAATAGAAATTACTTCCTACACTATTCCATTCTATCATTTTTCCTTGTTTAGTATGACCAGAAATTTATAAAGTAGCATTTAAATGGTAAATTTCTAACTTATAACTTTAATTCTACTTAGGTAAGTAGAATCCATTAGACTGGATTCTGATAAACAAATCAATGAAGCTGGTTTGAGTTTCTAAGTATATTTAAAAAGCTGATACTCACATCTTTAATAAATACTATTACAATGAGGAAATAAAAGCTACGTGATATTAAATTCCATTTCATTATACAATAAAGTCCATATTTTAAAAAAGGTTCTTATTTTCTAAGTATTTTTAATAATGTTCCTTACTTCATTACCTTAATTTATGTATTTCTAATAATTTTCATATAAATTTGGAGATTAGTATTCTCATTAATTACAAAATATTAATGTTATACCTCTATTGGAGCACCGAATGGCATAATTAACATTAAAAAGTCGAATCACTAGATCGAATATTATTGAGCGTAAACGGGTATTTTGTGATTGAGTTACCAGCAACAATAGTTAAGATATCTCTAAATTTATTGTTGTCATTGGTATAAATATAATATGAAATATTTATTTATATAGAATACACCTGCATATTTATAATATGAATGAGCTCTTGCATATTTATTATACGATGAACTCCTTTACAATGCGCTACTTATTATCTAGAATTCATGATTCATTAGAATCACTTATTATCTAGTACATCAATATTTTGTAATTGATACTTTGATAGTGTTAATGTTTACTATCCTGTAATATATATGTTCATAAGAAACCGAATAAACCAATGTAACAACGACCACGTATAGTATGGCCAGATTAATTTTAAACCTGAGGTATACAGGTATACTACGACAGACTGACTTGTACAATAGACTATAATATTTAATCCGTTTATAAAAAGTGATTTAAGGCGAAAATAACCCAAGTGGTTTACGCCTACAAAAAAAAAAAAATAAAAAATAAAAATAAAAATAAAAAAATAAAATAAAATAAAATAAAAAAAAACCTGAGGTATAAAAAGCACTAATAACATTCGATGAAACATTAACATATTGAATATTATATAATTGACCGAGTGATAAATATGAATGATGAGATAGTTGGAGTTTATTATATGTACTTTTGTTAGTTTATTTCTATACTTTTGTATTTTTGATTTCATTATTAACTAACTCATGATATATTAATTCATTTTTTTTATTAGTATTTATTACTTATTGTTTTTAATATTAAATTAACTCACTGGTTTTTGAAATCTGCTAATTTTTCATGGCCAATAATTTATTGGACACCTACACTGTATATTATTATTTTTTATGAATTGATGAAGACCTGCAATATGCGTCGAAACGTGGGTTAAATAAATAGTTTTGACGCTATTTTCTTATCATTTTTTACCACAACCTTCAGAAACATTTATATTTTTACTGAAATGATTCCAAGAATAAAAAAATCAGAACTTGTCCTTCAGAAAACTTTTTTTTCATTCCGAACCTGAATAGGCATTACACTATTTGGTAACCTAATGCAATTAATCGGAAGTGTTGCGACATAACTTCTCTGTTTTCATTAATCACCAAATGAGAGCGATGTAGAGAACACATTTGCATAAGTTAGTATACGCCTCGTGGCACTTCAGTGGGCTGAATCATAATAAAGGCAGGTATCTATCGTAAGGAGTATAACTAACTAATACCTTTCTAAAAGATTCTCATATCAAGTAAGTTTTTTTTTTCTTTTTCAACTTAGTATCATTAAATTTCTGAAATGATAGACTTCCGAAATTGGTTTTTAAACTTAAATTATTCAAGTTGTGGTTCGCACAACACAGACTTTCGCTTACCTCCATTATTAAAATCAATTTAAGGACTTTTAAATAAAACATTTTTAAATAATTACATCGAGTTTCGATGAAAACATATATTTTAATTATGATTCAACAATTACTTAAGGTAATGATCATCGTCAGATCGTCAGATTACATTCATTCCACAAATTTTGATATAAAATAACATTTTTTTACTTTTCTAAAGGCCCGACCACACTTACCGAAGCGAAAAGGCAAGGAAAGGAAAGGCGAATTTTCTGATCGAATCCAGATGACGTCATTTACATAGGAATCCCATTAGAATTGCCGAAGGATGGCCACACCCAGCGGAGATGAAAGGCAATTGTAAGAAAGAGAATTTGAAAGAGGAAGGTAGGTGGGGGTAGGCAATTTCCTTTCCGCTAAATGTGGCCAGCTCGAAAAATCGTCTTTCCTTTTCTCCCCTTTCTACACCGCTAAGTGTGGCCGGGCCCTTAATATATCACTAGACCCCTCGACATCGTCTAGTGGGGTCCACGTACCACCTGTTGAGAACCTCTGGGCTTTATGAGACACCCTTTATATGAGTATACACTTTTTTGTTGTTTATTCATTTTTATTTTTATTTGTACAATGAATTTTTTAACTTGATGTTAATATAAAGTGTTCCTCCATAAACAATCTAAAGATCTGATTATTGTTGGCAGAAAATGTCCTTCAGCGGCTACAGTGACTACCTCGCCAGCGTTGGAGGAGGGTTCCTCAACATCCTCATCGACCTGGGCGACAAGAAGCAGTGCGGAAGCACCCTCACCTTGGTACCCATAGGCTTCCTCCTCTTCCTCTTATGCTGCTATGGCTTCATGCTCAACCTCATCAGCGTGCAGACTGCCATTGTCTATTCCATAGTCATGTTCTTCACCTTGACCATAATTCTCAGAATGGAAAGGAAAATGAATGTTTCATAAATAACTGTTTATATTTATTTAGATTTCTATTTTGACTGTTATATTAAGATACAAAAAAAATGTTCCATGACAACCATTGTAAAAAAAAAAAAAATATTATTTTTAATGTAAGATTTAGATTTTAACTCATTTACCAGTGAATAAATTAGTCTTTCTTTTTTAGATACGAAAGTTTTCACTATTTTTATCCCTTATCCTTTAGTACTTTTTTTAATATTTTTCATGACACTGAACTTTTGCTATCTTACGTATTAAATATCCTCCTTGAATATGGTGAGAGGCAATCTGAAGATCCATTTAACATCGAATTTCATGTTTATTAACATTGGATTTTTTTTCATATAGCTTATAAAGCTCATTCATATCTATAAACTAGCTGACCCGGCAAACGTTGTTTTGCCCTATAAATTATTTCTAGGAAATTTATAGTGTTGAAAAAAAAACTAACATATTGTAAGTGTGTACGGACGTTGTATGTGAGTGAAAGAGGCATGGGGTGAACAATGAGGGAATATAAAAATAACAAAAAACCAAAAATATTTTTTTTTAAATTTATTCCTTTTCATATATCATTAATTAATTACGACAGAAACACTAAAAAATCAGGTGCGCGCAACACACGACTTTCACTTACCACCCTTGTTAAAATCAATTTAAGAATTTTTAAAATTGATTTTCGATAGAAACATGTGTTTTATTAAATAATCTATTATGTATTAAATAGGCTAAATCTAAATAATAATAGGCTTACCGAACCCGAAGGTTCGATGCCGATACCACCAAACTTCGCCTGCATAGACTCATCCAATGTTCACCGGTCAAGCCCAAGCCCCCGAGATCAGCCTTAATGCAATCCTCCCATCGACGCTTCGGCCTACCTTTCGGACGCCTACCAGTCGGTTCAGCGAATACCAACTTTCTCGGAATCCGTTCCTCACTAAGCCCCAAAACTTTACATGCCCATTTGAGTCTCCGCGATGCTATCAACTCAATTATATTCACAGGGTACAAACTCCGCAATTCCGCGTTGTGCAACCTTATAAACTCCCCAGTGGCCTCATCCCTCTTCGGACCAAATATTTTACGCAGTACCTGATTCTCGAAAACCTTAAGCCGTTGTTCATCCTTCAAAGTAACAGGCCACGTTTCGCATCCGTAAAGAACCGTTGGAAGATTAATAGTATCATAAATTCTAACCTTTAAGTTTTTAGCCAGAAGCCGCGAGCTAAGTAATTTAGCAACTGAATAATAACACGCATTTCCCACCTTTAACCGGGACTTTATTTCTTCCTGGATTTCATTTTTTCTTGTTATCATTGAACCTAAATACTTGAATTTCTCTACGTGTTCAAAAGTATGACCTGAAATATTAATATCATCAAGCTCCCCACCATTTCTGCAACTAATCATATATTTCGTCTTATCCGTATTTAATTCGAGACCTATTTGTTTACCGGTTTTTATTAACACACTTGTATTTAGTTGTATGGTTTCCGTGTCTTTACCTAGTAGTACCAAATCATCGGCATACCCCAAAACTGAAACCTTGTCACCCATATTTAAGCCTTTCTCGGTACACATCACCTTTTCATATTCAACCTTAACATATTCTAAGTCTATATTAAACAAAACAGGTGAAAGGGAGTCACCCTGTTTCAAACCCGATCGCACCTCAAATCTCTCGGAGTAATTATGACCGATTCTAATTTTATGAAATGTTTCCGCAAAGACATCTCTACTAGGTTTACTAACTTTTTAGGTATCCCCTGTTCAATCATGATGTTATTATAGCTTCTGACGGTCTATGGAATCATAAGCCTTTTTAAAATCTATATAAAGTTGATGGACTACACCGTTGTATTCCAGCTTCTTCTCTAATATTTGACGTAAGGAAAATATTTGATCAATAGTCGAGCGATTCCGCCTAAAACCACATTGGTAGTCTCCAATAATTTCCTCAGCGTATTCCGTGATTCGGCTAGTTAGTATTGACGAGAATATTTTATAGCATACTGGGAGAAGAGAGATCCCACGATAGTTGTTACAATCCGTCCCCGGTCCTTTTTTGTGAATCGGAATAAGTATTGATTCTTTCCATTCTTCGAGCATTTTTTCATTTTCCCAGAGCTTTTTAACTAAAACATGTAATTTGGAAACGCCCGCTTCTCCACACGCTTTGATTAATTCACTCGTGATATTATCATTTCCTGCAGCTTTATACCGTTTTAATTTTCCTATCGCCATTTCAACTTCCTCTTTACTCGGTGCGTCTACCCATGGTTCAGCGCTCTGGTATTCAGAGGGAGGAGATTGATTATTATTTTCCGTATTTAGAATGCCGTCAAAGTGTTGTTTAAATTTATTTAATATCTCAGTCGGATCAACATAGGTTCAAATCTTTTACGCGATTTGTTTATTAACCTTTGTACATCTCTCTTACGTTATTTTCGCTTCTGTGTTTTTCTATTTCTATTATTTTGCCTTTAAGATACTCTCTTTTCTTATTTTTTAAGAATTTTGAAGTTTCGTTTTTTTAAACCGAAAGTAAGCCACATTATTATCGCTTGGATTATTTAAGGAATTCAGTTTAACGGTTTTTCTTTTTTCACACATATTTTGACAATCCCTGTCGAACCAAGGTTTGTTCTTTTTATTTTCGATTTTCCCAAGACATAAGTTACCGACCTCTTTAATATTATCCCTGATCCCTTCCCATAATTTGTTTACATCTTCGTGTTCCTCATCTAAGATTCAAAGCCTCGAACCTTTTTTTTACTTCCATCGCGAATTGTTTTTTAATTCCGGGATTGTTCAGTTTAACTAAATCAAAATTCTCGGATGAATATAATTAAGTGTTCTCTTTTTTGTATTTAGTTTTTGTCGAAGTTTTGCGATTACTAATTCATGATCAGAACCGCATTCTGCACCACGATACGATCTAACGTTAATTATGCTACTTTGCCATCTGTTTTGTACTAAAACATAATCGATTTGATCCCGTGTTTGTCCATCCGGCGATGTCCACGTATACTTATGAATATCCTTATGCTTAAAAGTAGTACTTTTGATCACTAGGTTTTTCGAAATGGCAAAGTTTATTAGTCGGGTACCATTATCATTACTATATTCGTGCAAACTTTCTTTACCGATTGTTGGACGATATACTTCTTCCCTTCCAACCTTTGCGTTCGCGTCGCCTAGTATTATCTTAATGTAATTTCGCGGTAACTTATCGTAAACCGACTCTAGTTTCTCGCATTTTACTTCATCATCACTGTCTTCGGTGGGAGAATGAATGTTTATAAACGCGATTTTAAACCAACGACCTTGAAATATAGCAACCGATATTCTTTCACTAAAGAACTTTACGTCCCGTAATGCGGAAAGAAATCTATTCCTAATCAGAAACCCGGTACCCAAACAATAATTAACGCTCCCCCCGTACCAAATAGTATACTTTCCTTCTGTTAACGAACCCTCCCCTGGCCAGCGAACCTCTTGTAATGCAACGATATCTAAATGGTACCCCTTAACTTCATTCGCGACCGACTTTAACCCACCTGCCGTATTTAAACTTCTAACGTTCCACGTCCCTATTGTTAGATCTCTACTTTTTATCTTACGCCTAGATTCCTCTGAAGCAGTCCCCACCCGGAGACCCGAACGGGGGACTAGTTTACTTCCGGATAATATGTATTATCTAAAGCAATCAGTTAATTTTATCCGTTTTTCATCACTTTCTATTACATTTTAAAACTTTTAAATACAAAATACAACTGCATAAAATAATATTTTTTATAAAAAATTTAGCTTTCAAACGGTATATTATACATATATAATACGATACTTATCTTTAAAAAAAAAAAAAAAAATTACATTAAAAAATACTTTTGCACTTTTCTCTTTCAGTTTATTATCAAATTCATTCAACTTTAGCGATTTTCAATCAATGCTAACAACATGAAATGGTTAATTTTTCCGAATGTACAAAATTTAAGATTTAAAGGAAGAAAATTTAAACTGTCGGAATTTTAGCCCTGTCAGACTATTTCAGTGAGAATGGAATGGTTATTTGGACTCAGGGAACCCCAAAACGTGTATTTCCGTTGAATACTGGAATTCGAAAATTTTCACGATCGCAATAGTTTCCCTTACTATATATAGTAAGTGAAAGTAATGATGACAACATTTTATCTCCAAAAAATTAAAAAACAATGTTAGAGGTGGACAACCCTTATTACTTAGGGGTATGAAAAATAGATAGTAGCCGATTCTCAGACCTATTTTATAAAAGTTCATAAAAATCGGTCAAGCCGTTTCGGAGGAGTATGGTAATAACATTGTGAATTTTATATAATAGATAATAATAATATTTACATACTTTTTCTAGAAAAGTACACAATAAATACAGACTAAATCCATTACATAAAGTGTCATTTCAGGTAAGTCAATTTTAGAGAAAAAGTTATGTTGACATTCCAGAAATATTATTCCGTTTATTTATTTAGCGTTGATTGATTTTTAATCATCCCTGGAACTGACTAAACTTCGAGTATACAATGCCTAGTCATATTATGGGGGCAGATATTTGGCCTTAAAAGGAACAAAAATGTTCATATGACCCATCTTCCGATTCTCAACGGTTACGGGGGAAAATCAAATTTTGTGATTTTATCCATGGTTTTTATAAGAACAACTCAAATATATCTACTTGATGTGCACGCAAAGAAAAATAAGTGGCACCTAATGAAAGAAGAGAAAATTTCCTAGACGGTTGTGAAGTCGAACCTCAAAATAGAAAAGTAAGTCATGCAAAAAATTAAATTTTAATATCTTTATGAATACTCGGACATTTCAAGGGACTATTATACTCTTCTCGTTTCATACAAATAGGATGGGTAAGCAGGAAATCCCAGAGTTCTACTTGGTATTGTTATTTGATATAGTATCCCAATGGAAAAGAAAGTTAATCTTTCGTGAATAACTGTTTATGTTTGTTATGATTTCTATTTTGACTGTTATATTATATTAAAAAACGCAAATAAAATTTCTATGAAAACCAGTGAAATTTTTTTTATATTTTTAATGTAAGATTTAGGTTTTAACTCATTTACCAGTGAATAAATTAGTCATTTTTTAAATACGAAAGTTTTTACTATTTTATTCCTTTTCCTCGAGTATTTTTTTTTTTCTCTTTTCCATGACACTGAATTTTTGTCATCTTACATACTATGGGTGATACGTGAATAGGTAATTTGAAGCCTAATTTAACATCGAATTTTAGGTTTATTTTGATTTTTTTTCATTTAACTTATAAAGCTACTTCATGATTATAAATAATAATTGGTTAGATAAATAAATACATATTGTAATAATAATTTAACAATAAACGATTATTGTATATGCTAATTTCTATTGTTAGATTAGATGTGAAAGAATGAATTACCTATGTTTCAATCAAAACTTAACGTAATTCTTTAAGTTTTTCCAACTCAAACTTCTTAAAAAGTTCTGTAATTGATTTTAGCTACGGAGGTAAATGTAAGCCGTGTGTTGAGTGCACCAGATTTTTTTTTTACGTAGTATAGTTTTTCTTCATATATTTATCAATGTTTGTTACTTTATTTATATTCTACTATCATTACATTCTACTCTCTCATGGACCCGACCAAATCCCTGTGAAATTAATTAAATTATGTCTTCCTGTTATCTTTACTGTCCTTCTACATATTTATAATGTTTCTCTTCAAAAATCTATTTTCCCAACAGCCTGGAAAAAAGTCATCGTACGTCCACTGAATAAAGTTCCTAATCCCGCCGCAGTTTCCGATTTTAGACCTATCTCCATACTATCCAATCTACCCAAACCGCTTGAAAGAATTGTTCACTCACAGCTCAACAACTTTCTTAAGGAAAAAAACCTTCTAAATCCTTTACAATCCGGTTTCCGATCGCAATATTCTACTCAATCTGCATTGTTAAAAATTACCCAAGACCTACAATCCTCAATAGACCAACGAAAAATCACTATTTTAATCCTCTTTGATTTCTCAAAAGCTTTTGATTCAGTTAATCATAACATCCTTCTTTCCAAACTCCAAAACCTTCAAATATCAAACTGCGTTCTAAAATGGTTTATTTCTTTTTTATCCGATAGATCTCAAACTGTCATGATACCAAACGAACCTCCTTCCTCCTCCATTGCCTTAAAACGTGGTGTTCCTCAGGGATCCTCACTCTCACCAACTCTTTTCTCCATCTATATTAACGACCTCCCTGACTGCATCCGCCACTCACAATACCACCTATAGCAAATCTATCTTTCTTTCCATCCTTCCGAAATGCTAAAGGCTATCCAAAAACTTCAACAAGATATTGACAACATCAACGCATGGGCTACGGAAAATGATTTGAAGTTGAATGCAGGAAAAACCAAAGCCATTCTCATCGGTTCCAAGAACCTTGTAAATTCGCTTCCATATTATCCACTCCTTTACCTCAATAGAATACCTATCCACTTCCACACCTCAGTAAGAAACCTTGGAGTCATTATTGATCAGAACCTATCTTGGAGCAATCATATTTCTCAAATCACCCAAAAATCCATCGCTATCCTAAAACAATTTCTAAGATTTCGTGATTCAATCCCACCTAAAACCCGTATGTTACTCGTCTCTTCGCTTATTTTCCCCCAGTTTGACTACCGTTGCCTCGTATATGGCGGGCTGTCTGAGAAATTCGATATGATACTCAAAAGACTTATTAATTGTTTCATTAGATTCACATGTGGAATCCCCTAGCGCTCCCATGTTTCTAGAAGGTATACCGAGTTGAATTGGCTCTATCCCTCTTTTCGTCGGCAGTACCTCCTTGGTGTCTATCTCTTCCGATTTTTCCATACAAAAAAACTTCCTTATATTCTTGATATGCTTACCACTTGTTCCTCTGTTCATTCAGTAAACACTAGATCCCAACCAATAAACTTGTATATACCTTCTCATAGATCTGCTTCCTTCAAAAAATCCTTTATTATTCGTGCTACCCTATTTTGGAATTCCTTACCTGTATCCATCCGTAAATCCTTATCATTATCCACTTTTAAACACCAACTATTTCTCCATCTCCTAAAGCATCAATCTTCCCAACATATTTAATATTTAAAAGCTATAGATGATAACTATTCATTGTCACAAAATCCATCTTTTATTGTTAAACTGAAGTCTTAAACGACCAGACAATTATTATTTATATTGTACTTTTCTTGTTATTCTTAGGGGACTACTCGTCCCAGAATAAAATTGCTTTTCATTTGATTTCATTTCATTTCATTACTAAGATCCTTAAAATTAAGGAATCTGAAGCACAATTTGTTTTGCAAGGTCAAAAAGTAACTACATTCATATAAAGGACATCTTTAACACAAAGCCAACTTAGCAGATCCTACTTAAACTTTGTGATACTTAATCTATAATATCTTCATTTTACACTCATTGCTATGTTTTGTATAAGTTGTAATTTGTTTATGGGAGGTAGGTAAGGTGTTTTAGGGCGATAAGAAATTTGTTTAAGTGAGTGTTACTAACTAAATACAAAAGGTGCTTAAAAGGAGAAAAAATCTAGACGAACGAAGTAGATACGCCAATAGACATCTGAACTTTTTCTCAAACGTATTAATTTTAATTATTAATTTAGTTTATAGAAATATAGTTAACCTGTAGGTCTAGATATCATTCCAGTAATATTACAAAACAAAATTCATGAATAGTATTTTTTTTTTAAACACTTGATTAAGTCAGATAATAAACTTCAAATTACCTTGTTTATTTTATACTGAATGGAACAATTAGTTTATAAAGAAAAAGATATAATTTTCCTCCTGACTGGAAAACAATATATTATGGATAAGTCTTTTCTCATTCAGGAAGAAATTGAGCTTGTTGAAGTTAAGAAAAAAAGAAATATCTACTATAAAAATTTATTTTTAATTATCTACGTACCAATAGACATTGGTACATTAGTATTCCTTCTAGAAGGTAAGTTCTAGCAACAACCTTTATATAAAAAAAAATATTTTTCATATATATATATATGAGATATCTCCCATTTAATGTTTAAGCACTTCTAGAGGGTCATTCTTATGATTGTTCTTAATACTGACAGAAAAACCTAATTTCTGTTTTTTAAGATTGGAGCGTTTTTCAGATGAGGAATACTTACGCCTGAGATATACGTATGCGATACTAGCAGAGTAAGATCCAGTTTTTATTTAAACTCTTACCATATAATATTATACGATTTAGAGAACACTAACGTGATCAATCTGGTAAGAGGAACGTCTTGTTTTTCCATCCTTTTTTGGTATTATGTCCAATTTTAACCGCCACTTTATTACTTTGAGGTGGTTGCTAAAACGACATCAAAACGCCCTCCGATATCTCTGCCTCTAGAATACACATCCTAACTACTATCCAAAGTGTAGGTTAACATCCTCATGAATTTTAACCCACAGTTTTTCACCCCTTGAGCTAGACATCTGCTCGCTCCCTCCAATTTCAGCCTGAAATATATCGTCCTTCAGATAGAAAATAAAATTCCTTTAAAGTAATATCTGCAGGATAAACATCTTATATCAAATATGGTTGAATCAATATAACTTTATATTTATATTTATATATATATATATATATATATATATATATATATATATATATATATATATATATATATATATACTTATATATATATATATATATATTTTTTTTTTATCATGCCACTGCCGACGAGCTATCCGTTCCAGGTTTGCTGTTTATTCATTAAACGTTATTTTTATGCTGCTGTGGCTAATCGAACGATGCTACAGTGGGAGATACAAATTTTGCCTGCCCACGTTTTTATTAGGATAGGGACTTTAACGAGTACCTGACATCACTCAGGCTGGGGACCACCATTTTAAGCCACCTCCGAAGGATTGCTTAACCAAGGATTTTTTACTCCCATTAAAAATCCTAGAAGCACCTGCCCGGTTTAAACCCTCGACATCGAGCATAGAAGGATGTTATGCTTGCCACTACACCACACGTGACCCTATCCGTCGCAGGTTTGTTTACTAGTTTAATTTTAATAGTCGTAAACCATTACGTGTGACTCTTTACCCAATTCCAAAAAATAACAGAATTGCTGATCAACAAATGCAAAAGATAAGAAGTAACAAGAAATAACATCCGTAATTTATAGGGGTACTGAACGCCCCAAATCAGTATCCAAATGATACTTCATTATAGTATCTAATAGCGCATTTTGGACCATAAAAGATGGTAAGAAATCAACTTCCATGCCCATATGAAACGCCTTTTTCAGATAAACTCATTCGATTTTTGAGGATAAGATGAACCCAGCTGGACACCCGAAAGGTCTTTTCTCCAGCAGCACATTTTCTTTTCACTTGGAAATCTACTTTATAACCATTTGATGTGACCTAACCTGATTATTCTTTTAATAATAATTAATAAACAAAGGTTGTTGACTGACACCTTCTCAGCTCACACGACCACCCTGAAGAAGGCCTATAATTTAGGCCGAAACGTCGGCACCAATAAATTAAGTTTACGCTTAATTGTGTGTTAAATTGACTGCACTCTCAACCAACTTCTCTCATATATAAACACAGTCAACCATTGTCACTTCATGAAAAAAATGTTTGTTATATAGGGAGCAGATCAAAAGCCAAAAGTCTCATTTTTACTCATGCCAGGAAATGCCTACAGAAGGCTGAAGAGGAGTTGGATGAGAGACCTTCTCCCTTAGTAATTCACACTAATTTCATGCCAGGAGTAGATACCGCTGGGTGCTGTTCTCCCTCATGCCTATCACGCCATGTTTCTTAAAATTGACCGCACATTCACTGATTGTTCATTGTATTATTTACAGGTGTGAATAAAGATTTAAAGTTAAAAAAAAAAAAAAAAAAAAAAAAAAAAAAAATTAACCGAAACTCGTTCAATAAACTATGAATATATATTTCCATCATATTACGTTTTTACGAAATTGTGATAGTGAATTTTATAAAACACTGAAACTACTTTTATTAATTTATGAAAGATACAATGTATGTAAATAAATTAAAATGTCTGTTGTTTATTAAATCCACAATTCTCTAATGTTGGCTACGTGTTTTTCTTATGTTTTCTTTACCTCTATGTAATAAATAAAAGCATTACATTAAAACTCTCCGTATGTCAAGATTTACAAACAAAAAATAAATAAGTAAACAATCTTTATCCTTAAATCACTGATTTTTTGTATGTCCTAGTTCAATTAATTTCTGGTTTATTGGCATCAAGTTTGTTATGTTAATGGCAGTGCAAGCGAATGAAAGTTTCTTTAAAATGGGGTTCAGTTGTGGATAAAAGTATTATTTATATGCGCAATAAAGTTACTTGGCTTTCATTGATTATAATATTTATTACTATGAACCTAATAGTGTTCAGAAAGTTTACTAAAGACCCTAGCCAAACCTGCGTACTTTAATGAAAATCCAATGGTAAATAGGTTACATTGTAACCTACAATATTTTGTTTCTGAAATACAAATATGAAGAATTTATATTTTTTCTTTTAAATTCATTAAGTTTTCTAAAAATCAGTTATGTAATTATCGATTTGAAAGTTAATTAGACGTAGTTTTTAGACTTAAGAGTAATGTGGCAGTTCAGTTTATTTGAACTGAAAGGAATTCTAGAAGATGTGGGATAACATATGAAGTGGACCAATTTTATATTTTGGAATGGCTTCCATTAGTGGAGCTCAGACTTCCAGAACTTTACTTGATATTATTCCTCAGTATTCCAAATCAAAGGTATTATTTATATACTTTATCTCTGAAGTAGTCTATTTGTTTTTTTCTCATTTGCTATACCTTTGATTTCTATTTAGATTTAAGGTTTTTTTCATTACTTATAATTAGTTATCTACGGTTAATATTCCATTTGATCAACCAACATTAACAGAGCTATTAGACGGGTATTTGTTGTCGTTCATGAGTTTGTTATTTTCATTCTTTAAAAGCTAAAAACCACTCGGTATAGACATTGATATTCCATGTTAATTTGAAAGGTTAATATATGTAGTAAATTGGCCATCACCTAATCTTCAGTTAAGCAATTCTGTAATTCGTGTTCCATTTCTTCAGTGATCTATAAAAATATCCAAAGCTTTCTTGTGCAGTTGTAGGAACTGTCTTTAATCTATTTATATTGATATAGAAATTTTGTTAATACAGCTCAAGTTCATATTACTTCTATTGAATGTTAAATTATATGCTCCAATAGTTCTGTCACCTAAGATCCTTTCGAAGAGATCATTGTATTACTGTGAAATAAGTGTATATGAAGCTTTCATCTTTAATAATTCTATTAAAAATATTACATATTGAATAAATTGTCCATTATCGATAACTTATCATTTTGTGCCTGTAAACATTATCATACCAACTCATTTTATTATATTACTTTGCAATTAAGTTTAATTGGTTTTTATTTTGGATTGTTCAATATTTTATCTACAATGGTTTAGTTCTTCAATTATCATCTTTTAATTATTAAATCATAATAAAATCAAGGGAGTCAACATATTCAAAAACTCGATGTAATTTTATTCCCTGCTTAATAGCTTTTAAGAATAATATAAATTTCTGAAAACATTTTTGCAACAGGACTTTCAGATAAGAAAATTGTCATACATATACAGAAATTTATTGATTCTGAAAATTTAATTACTAGGTCATTATGTGCCATAAATTTAATGATCACAAATTTATTCAGTTCTCATCATTTATTCAGGCTTAAATTTTTATCATTTAAACTTATTTTTCAGATTGATGTAGGTAGTGTAAGATTGAAATCATTAGTCAGTATTGGTAATGTCCAGTGTTCAACTTCCCGTTTTCCAAAATTAGAAGAATGTGCACATTTTCACTATGATCATGTTGATTTACAACCTATACAGGTATTAATATTTCATTCCTGTTAGGCATAATTTTAGGTTAAGTTTCTTCATATTATTATTTTTCTTCTGCTTTAGTTAAAACTGTTGGAAGAAGATTCAGTCAAGGGGGAATTCGAAGGAATCACGTTGAAGGTAACGAGTGGTCATGAAGCCTGGCAAATACGTAGGACTTATGACCACTTTTGTAAGCTTGATGAACAACTGCACCAATGTGTATTCGACAGAAAATTTAGTGAATTACCTGTACTGTCACGGTTGACGCCTAAAACTGATGTATGTAAATAAATGTGTGACAATTAACAAATCTACTATTTTTATTACTAAGTTTTGTGCAGTTCTGACTATCTTTGTCTTGCAGGCAGAAATCAAGAAAGTTCTAAGCAGTTATGTGAAGAGATTGAGCTATATCGGTAGTGGTTGTGCTATCAGTTGCGGGCCTGCATTGAGCTGGTTCGAATTGGACAACCGAGGCAGAAGGATTGTGGCTGCAGGCCAAGGGATTAATACTCCTGCTGTTGCCGCAGCCTTTGCAACCACTCCTTATACAGCTCATGCCACTGATGAGCTTTCTTTTCAGGTCTTTTTTTCATTTTTTTTTTTTCTTTTTATTAATTTTTTGCAAGAATCGATCATCAAAAATATTTTTTTTTTAATGAAGGTAGCCATTATATTCTTATAACACATAATACAGCGAGTTCTGACCTTTACATTCCTACCCACAGAACTAAAACTTTTCTTCACTCCTGGCTTGTCCACTCTTTCCCAGGAATTCCCTACATACTCATATTCACCTTGCTTCTCTTTCCTCACTTAAAATCCAATTTTCCAAAATCAGACATCTCATACAGACTCTCTCCAAATGCAAAATTTCAGCTCAATTATCAAACTTTTAATGTAAGGAATAATTATATAAATTTCTAGTTTAGTGGATTAATTAATTAATTTCAGTTTATTTTCTTCAACACTAGTGTTTTATAAAAGATTTTTTTCTTTGTTTATATTTCATATTTTTTGTATACTTTTACACTTTTATTAATAATCATTAATTTTATTGGTCTCTTGGACAGCTGACATATTATATTATGTTACCTATTTAATTAATTAATCTAAGTTTGTTATTCTTAAGGAACTTAAAACATTAAAAAAAATATTTTCTATTTCTATTTCCACATAATTACTACCACCATTTTTTAAAGTTTTTTTTTTGCTTTTTATGAGGTCACAAATTTTAATCTAGTCAGTTTAAACATCATTACTTGTTCTTTGATGATTTTATAGATAAAGGAGAATATATCAATTACCTCCTAATAATACCTTTTATGTCTAATTCTTGAAAAGAAACATGAATACAATCTTCATACTTGTTTATTTTTTGAGGGGCAGCTATACCCATTTTATAAGAATATGGACAGGAAAAAAGGGAAATAACTTCAATAGTATTCTTATACATTTTGTTTTAAGAATTGAATCAATAAGTTTAAAGCATGGCATCCCTTACTGTTGGATACCCTAACATTACAAATTTATTCATAATAGGAATTAATGTCGTCTATCTTTGGTTTTATAATTATAAAAATTATTGGTTTTGAAGTAGAGAAAAAATAAATTACAATGTTTCATTGTAGATTGGAGATATGATATCTGTCATTGACATGCCTCCTGCAGAAGAAAGTGTTTGGTGGAGAGGTAAAAGAGGATTTGTTGTTGGATTTTTTCCTTCTAATTGTGTCGCTGTAATAACTGATAAGATACCAAATGAAATAGCTTTAGCTGAGCCCAGTAAACCAGTGCTAAGGTAAATTTTTTATTTTATTTTTTATATTTAATTCTTAAATATGAATGCAGAACATAATTCATAGTACTAAGTCACGTAAGAAATGTATCACCATTTATTCTGATTGGCAGGAAACATGGAAAACTAATTGCATTCTTTCGAGCTTTTATCCTTTCAAGGCCTTCTCGTCGCCGCTTGAAGCAGACTGGTATTTTAAAAGAAAGAGTTTTTGGTTGTGATCTTTCAGAACATTTACTCAATTCTGGAAGGGACAGTAAGTTTATGTTTTTATTTTTCAAGCTTATAATTTGAATAAGTATGCTATAGTAATTTTAAATTTCTAGTTGGGAATCAGATGTTTGTTTGGAACGGTAGATATAATATATTTATAATTTGAAACCTACACATTACATTTAAGGATAATCACGAGTATAAGTTGAAACAAACTTTAACTCATATTACTTTTGCATTTGAGATAATGAAAGCTAAAGACGAATAGAACAGGATGAAGGTGCACAATCATTTTACATAGTCTATTTTTTCAGTGAGCTATATCTCTGAGGTGTTACACCAACTTTTTCACAAAAATCTGCTGACCAAAATTGCTACTTTATACCATGCATTTTGCCCCTTTTTTACAATTTTATGGCTTTTGACAATTTTGATTAAATGTGCTGTATCAGAGTAAAATATAGTGGGCTTTGGTTTCATGTAGGTTTCATTCTGATTGAAACATCTGACAGGGCTTAAATCCCGATATTATAAGTTTTATTCTTCTAAAGTACCTATACACTGAATTTAATATTTAATTTGGTCCTCTTTACATTTTCTTCTCGGGCAAAGCTTATTACACACCTTCCTTTTGGTGTAAATCATGGACCTACTCTTGACTAATCCCAAAAGTTCAATCTCAACTTCATTAAAACAAAAATAAAGCTAAAAAATGTTTTCCTATAAGTAGGAGTTGTTTCAGTAATTCTGTTGGGGACTGAAAAACGAATTCTGAAGTAGAATATGTTTATTTAAAGGCCCTTATTAAATAGATTTAGTTAATCCTTACAAGATTAAGAAAAAAATTGAATTTTTCAAAATGGTGCAGCAGAACTTAATTTTTTTTTTTCTTAATGTTCTGTTGTCAATAATACTCGATTTTTGAGTGATCCATTCCTGTGCAACAGAAATTTGGCTCTCAAAACTTAAACCTCCTGTTTTTCTGTGTGAAATTTAATCATGTGTTTTGCTCCTAACATGGATAATTCTTACGTTGCACAGCCTGTATATACATTTTTAATCAGTTTATCCGAGAGCGGCATGGTCTAATGGATAGGGCACTAGTCTACTGTTCTCCTGGGTTCGAATCCCGGGTCTAGTAGAATATTATTTATTCTGTTAATTTGGCCGGGGGGCGACCCCTAGGGTATGGAGACCCAGAAGGGGCAGACCCAGCCTCTTTAAAGTGGGTAAAAATTGGGGGGAAAACCTGGCGGCTGAGCGTGATCAAAGCCTAATCACCTCATTGCACGGCCTTTGGCCTGAAACAGTACAAATCTATATATGTTCTGAGCCAAAGACTCTTCATGGGTTGTTGTGGTACAGGTTTTTTTTAATCTGTTTATTTAAATAACATTAATTTTATAGCCATTTGTTGATTATTTTAGATAATTTTTTTTTTTTTTTTTTTTTCTTTTTGGTTCTCCAGTTCCTCTGGTGCTGAAATGTTGCTCTGAATTTATTGAAGCTCATGGCATAGTAGATGGTATTTATCGCCTCTCTGGAGTAACTTCTAACATTCAAAGATTGAGGTAATGTATGCTTTTAATAGTTTGAGAAATGTTGATATAAAGTAGAAGAATCTATATTCTTACCCACCATCCATTTGAAGATAAAAATCATGAGAAATTGAAAGTTTTCAGATCGTTAAATTTTAGAAAAATAGTTCTTTTTTTATTTCAGAAACTTTATTTCCTTCAGTTTTTCTTGGTATAAAAGTATGAATTGATGTAAGATAATAGATGAAAAATAATGGAAATAAAATACGTCCTTTTTATCAATAAAAAATTAGTGAACTTGAAAATCCTATAGAAAGAAGTGTTCGGAATTTAGTATTAATTGATACTCTCTTACTTAATATTTTTTTTCTGCTGTTAACAAAGTTGTATTCTTTTTACAGATCAATTTTTGATGAGGATAGGCTTCCAACTCTAGTTGAGGACTCTGTTATAAAACAGGATATTCATAGTGTTGCTTCCCTACTTAAAATGTATTTTAGAGAACTTCCCAATCCTTTATGTACCTATCAACTTTATGATGAATTTGTAGCTGCAGTTCAATCACCAGTAGATGTCGCATTGAAAATATGAGAAAAGTCGTCCGGAAACTTCCGCCACCACATTACAGGTACCTTACTTTACCCTTGTAATATAAACTAATTGAATTATTCTAATATTGTTTTTAAAGCTTCATTATTCCAGTTAATGAAATATTCTATTGATTATGCAATAAAATTTGTGATTCATATCTCATCTTAATTTATGTTTTCAATCATTCATTAAATTTGACTCATTGTATTTATTTATAATATCTCAGAACACTAAAGTACCTCATGGGTCACCTTGGACACGTATGCAGCCACAGTTCTGGTACAGGAATGACAGCGAGGAACGTTGCCATAGTTTGGGCTCCAAACCTTTTAAGATGCAGATCTCTGGACCAAGGGGTTGCAGCGCTTCAGGGGGTTGGGATTCAAGCTGTCGTCACCGAATTCCTCATCCTTAATTCTCCCGAGATATTTGGAACACGTTAGTAGACATCATTTTTATTAATTTCATGGATTATTTAATAGTCAAGTGTTATTTTTACAATTGATACTTCATGAGTCATGTGTACTCATAATTTATCCTCATTTTGAAATTCAACTTATAATATTTGCTGATAATATCTCAGACATTTGGCTATTACAGTATAATCATATTTTAATGTAAAAGTTGATTGCATGAAAGTACGTTTTAGTAAGAAGTAATAATTATTAATGACCTTGTTATTTACAAACTATCCATCACTGTTAATGAACAATGTTGGTTTCATTTATCTGAAAAGTCATAGGCTGGTTGTGGACTTTATTCAACAATAATAGCTAATTTTCGGCAGTACAAAGTGATTCGCTGCAAATTTGATCAATCAGGCTATCATTCACTTGGAGATTAAGTTTAAACAGGAATTAAGGTTTTGGGGTGTTGGTAGCCTGCCCTTAAAAATTACTTTAGAGAAAAATATTTTCAATTTATTCAGAAACAATAATGGGATATGTGATATTAATATAAATATAATTGCTAATACACTTATTCCTTATTGATAAGTTATAGAAGAACAGTTATTAGCTGTATTGTTGTTTATCAGCTTTGTTTTTTATTTTAGGTAAAGTCAGATCAACTTTTTCAACAAATTTTTTTTATTTGATTTCTTTGGTGGTAAAAATTACTTAAAGTTTTTTGGTTAAGGATATCTTGGATGACTTGGTTGTTGAATTTTTAAATTTTTGGTCAGGTTTTGCCTGGATTCACTCCATTTCTTCTGCATAGATTCAACTATTTCTTGCCAATATGCGCTTAGTTAATTAATACTTGAGCTAATTCTGCCAAATTAGACATTACTATTGTTCTGCAATATCTTTAAATTCTACTTTCTTCCTTAACTCGCCCCTCGGCACTAAGCAGTTTTTATTTTGTGCCCTTATTTACCAACACTTCTTTTATTTTCTTGGATGTCTATTTCTTTGTATGTTATTATATATGTTTAAATGTCACCTATGTTTTTAGACGATATTAGTGAGGCTAGGCCAAAGTCAGTGGCAATAAGCACACCAACTAAGCTACTTACCCTTGAAGAAGCTCAAGCTCGAGGCCAAACACCACGCAGTGCCCCGGTATAATATTTTAAAATTGTTTATTACATAATTTAACGAGGGAAATTTTACAAAATTGTGATTCTATCAATGAGGGATGTATTTTAGGAGAAATAAAGGAGCAGATTTGTATTATAGAAAAAATGCCTTGTTACCACACAGTAATTGAACTACCTCGCAAACGTCCAGCTCTTAATTGGAAAACTATTTTCACTCCCAGAAGAAGCCACCAAGTGAAGTCTCCACGTAGATTTAAGAGGGTAAAGGTATTTGATTGTCTAATGTTTTGGTAATGCTGTAAAATAGGGTCAATAGGAACACTATGGTATCTTAGATAAGATAGTAACTGATAAGTCCTAAGTACTACCAACAAATCAAAACCATATTATGAATTATTTACAACCAATAACAACAACATTAATTCCTATACGGTAAATTAAGTGGCTTTCACACAACTAATATTGAAGAAATAATATTGAAGTTTTGTTCCCATTCACCCCACTGTTCCTATTCACCCCATTTTACAGTACTTATTATTAAGTTTTAATTATTGGTTTGTGGTTTTAGAGTCTAAAACTTAAGGGATTGGATATTTAGGACTTTTTTCGTTAGTCACTATATTCAATCCGGCTCCAGCCTTACCAACTTATAGTAACCTTAAATTATATTTGTATATTCTTATATTTTATTTAAAACATTCCTCAATGTTTGTTTGAATTTTGTTTTAGAAAACTGTCATAAAGTCTGCTGAGTATTTAACAGGTAGCGGAACCAATGGATCTTCCTCACAGCCAGTAAATAATTCAACTCACAGTAGATCTGTGTCGCATGACTCATACTTTGATATGGCAACTGCAGAGCACCCGTCTACCTCTTCCCTCGTTGATACTCAGCATGAAGGTCATTAAAGATAATAATTACATATTTAAAAGATCAAGTTTTGTTCTTAAATATTTTATGTAAAAGTTAAAAGTTGATATATTAATTCTCTCATGATTTTTCATGATCTAGACTATTGTACAAGACAACCTGCTAATCGTCAGTTCATATTTAGACAAATTTTGAAAACTAAATAAGGTCAATCAAAAGTAGAAATGTTTTAATGACTTCATGGCTGTAAACTGTAAAATTCAAAACCCTCATCAATTTATCTGATAACATTTAGAATGATGGAGTAGTTGGTTGGGGTGCAGTTTATGAAAAAAATCACATTAATAAGAAAATTTGATATATATTAGTGTTTCAACATTTTGGCCAAATTTTAGGCTTTTATCAGAGTTTAGAAATAACAATCGTTCTTTGTTACTTTATATCGCTCTGTTACTAAGTGAACTAGAGGTGTATTGCAATGGTAAAGTAACATATTAGTTCCATTTTTGTAGTCTCATTAACATATTTTACCACCTATTGAAAAGGTTTATTTGTATATGTTTGATTATTAACCTTTTGCCTTTGCACACCTTGTGTCTATAAAGTGGCTACACAAAAATTGGTGGATGAACCTGGCAGCCAAGCATGATCTAGACCTAATTACCTCTTTACACAATTATTGGCCATGAAACAGTACAAATCGCTTGTACTAAACTAAGACCCTTCAAGGATTGTAGAGGCGTAGGTTTTTTATTATTATATGAGGGCTGTCCAGAAGGTAACAGATGTTTTGAAATCACAAATTGAAAAACTCAAAGTTTATTATGTAAGGTATACACACTTAAGCTATCTTTCTACACAATCGCCATTCAAATTGAAACATTTATCATACCATGGCACTGTATGTAAAATCTGCCACCTGCAATTTTCAACCACTGGTTTACACCGACATGCATTTCGGCGTCAGTATCAACGCATTGTTTGCTGAGCCATCGACTACTATTTGTTTCACAGTTGCCATGCTTCACACAAGTCTCATACCCGGTTACGGTATGATCCAGAACTGCATTACCATTTGTGCTGTATTCTTGGAGAAAGGTCAGTGCCGCAGCTAGTCTCTGTTTCTTATGGTCTTCCATTAAGATTTTTGGAACCCACCGAACACAAAATTTGTGGTAACCAATCTTCTCCACCACAATTTGATGCACCAAACTCAATGAAATTTTGGTCTACAACTGCGGTCCTCGTAGTGAACACTGGTATGACCATTTTGAAAATCAATGTACCATTGCCTCACTCGGCTCTCACTTAATATCCTCTGCCCTTAAACATCACAAAGCTGACGATACATTTCAATTGGCCTGTTGTTTCGAGCCCCCAAAAAAAATTACAGATCACACTTCACAAGTGGCAGGATTTTCTATTGCAAGGCACATTTTGATGACCCACAGAGAGCAAAGTAAGGTAGGCACTCTCCTCACGCTACAACAGCTGGATGCATCCTGAATGTAGGAATGTTCGGAAAATAAGATGGTGGCTCTACCTCCACCCATCGCTATGATTGGCCAAAGCATCTGTTAGTTAGTTTTCCTCTGTACTAATGTCTGTTAGTATAATGTTAACATACATACTGTTAACTCATTAATATTTGTTCTTTTCTTTTTATTGGTTGTTATCTTGTATTTTCTTAGCTCTGATGGGCTAAACTTTGGCCAGAATGTTGGCCCACTAATATATTAAGTTTTTCTTATTAGATTCATTCTCCTAACCAACTATTCCATCATTCTCAATCTTATCCGATAGATTGATGAGTACCTTAAATTTCACAGTTTAATGCTGTAATGTCAAAAATTATGCTTGAAGTTTTAATAGTAAATCTTGGATTGTCTTGGACAGTGCAAAGAAAACAATTTGTTTTGTCCTATCTTTTATATGAGAGAAAGAAAGATCTTTATTTTTTTATTTATTTTTTTTTTTTTTCTACTTATGCCTTATCTTTGTTTAACACATTTATTTAGCTGTAATATCATTCATACTTAGTTTTATATTACTTTTTCTTCTTTTAATCTAATATGGATTGGTATAATAATTTTCAGGTTTATCTTTGTCTCTGGATTTAAGTGAATTACAAATGAATTTTGATGTGGAAGAAAGTGAAATGAGAATATTCTCAGAAGATGAGACAAATCAGCTTTTTAGTTCGGGTATTAGTCTTATTGAATCTGATAATTTGGAACAAAGGTTTTCCTCTCAAGAACTGCGTTACATTGACAGCTATTCGCCTGAACCAGACAGCCCTTCTGAAACCTCTCCAAGGTATGCCACCAAGTTTAATTTTTGGAGCACCTTTATATTATCCTACAGGTGAAGTACTAATAAATCTTAAACATCTAAAAAGAATGTGAGGGTGGAGATTTATTCTGCTATAAAATGAACTTTGACCTCCACAAGCTAAAATTAAACCATCTTGTATTGATCTGGTATTGCCCAAATTGGGCAATACCCCTATAAGGGTATTAGATGACAAGACTTAAAAAACTTAGAAAAAAGGATGCATCTTATAAATTAAATAAGGATATTTGTGAGAGGTTCAATTTTAATGGGGGTAAAAAGTCCTTAGTTATGCCCGCCTTCGGGGGTGACGTAAAAAGGTCGTTCTGAGCCTGTGCGATATCTGCAACTCATTAAAGATTCCTATCCTGATTTAACCTAGATAGACAACATATAAGAGTCCTATTGTAGCATCGTGCGATTAGCCACAGTAGCACAAAGTGATGTTTAATAAATAAACAAACAAGATTGATATTTGTTAACTAACTGACTCAGCAAATGTTCTGCTATACAAATTATTTCCAAAACGGATCCCCTAGCATTTTGCTAGCATTATCGACAGTAATACAATACAAACAAATAGACCAAATTGTTGTAGCTATTAATGAAAAACAGTGTACTGATAATGTGTTTGTTCTTTAAGTATTTTGACAACCTCTTTACATCCATAAAACACGTCTATATTTATTATAAATTAAAGTGAATCATACAAAACTTTTCTGATACCTAACAAATGCAAAATAAAATATCAAAATGGTGCGATACTTCTCATGAATGATTTGCATATCTGTGGATAAACCTTCAATGGGGCGGACATAGCATCATCTGTCATTCAACAGAATAAATAATTTTATTCTTTTTGAATTACGACAGTTGGATTATTTGGATATCGTTTATAAAAAAATAAATTGTGTTTGAGGGTGAGTGAAGGAAGGTGAAAATACAAAAAAAAAAAGAAATTCTACATAGAGAACACCTTGTGGTATGAAATATACTTAACGACCTATTCTCATACCTATCAAATATACTTCAAATATTATATAAAAATTGGTCGAGCTATTTCAGAGGAGTGCGACCACAGACACTGTGACATGAGATTTTTATATATTAGATATATTTAGTTGGTTACTTTTTTAAATTGTCAATAACAGTAAAGTAACTCAAGACAGATTACAAAATGGCTCATGCTCCTAGAAAATATTTTTTGTGCCTATAACACTCCATAATTCATGTCTTGTGTTTCATGAGGTTTATAAGAATTATAGGCTGTTGTAGTGTGTGATACCATAGAGGGAATACATTTTTTTATGTTTTTGCTTTGTATGCTTCAGCACTTACTGTTATTTATCAGATAAAAAATAATCATTTGTTATTTCAAAAATTGGAAAATGATCATTAAGTGCTGTTAACTCCTTTTTTTTTTTTTTTTTTTTTTTTTTCTAGGTACCAACCGTTGCTTACTCCTACTTCGTATGAAAATTTGAGGACAGTAAACAATAATTGTGATGGTGCGCCTTCTTCACAGAGAACATCTGCTTCATACGCTTATGAAAAATTAGCAGAATCGCCTGTTCCTGGTATGTATTATCAATGAAACAGAGCACTTTAAAAATATAGTACATTCATTCAATGAATGATTACTAAAAATAGTGTAAACTATTTATTGTGAAACCTACTTGTGGGTCTTCATCAACAATTGATAGTTTTAGTTGTTTCCAATAGTCCTGACAGAGAAGGCCTGCAACATTGGTCGAAAATTTGGTTTATACAATATCGTTCATACTCTTTTATTGACCCTGCCGTTCAAACCTTCCCATCTTCCATTGAATTCAATAAAAATAATTAAAACTTGATGATTAGTTTTAATTCTAATGCATGTATGAAAGGTTTTTTAAATGTTGAAACAAGAACTGTTATTATTTCTTACTATAGGATATTCTGTATATGAACTTATTATATACATCATTCATTTATTTGTATTATTATATTAAATTTTAGGAGAAAATTTTGAAAACTACGACAATGGATCTTGTGAAGAAGTGAAGCAGGAAAATGACCTTTATGAAGGTTGTTACGAAGAAATGGAACTAGGTGTTGAAGGATATGAACCAGTAGCTTCCGTGCCAGTTTATGAAAATCAGAAGAGCGTTAATCAAACAGACAATAGTATTTATGAGGATGTACAGGTACAAAATCATTATCATTATAACTATTTTCCATTAAAATAATTCATATAAGTATTCACTATCTAGATATTATTTTATTAAAAATTTTATCATTATCTCAGTGAAATTTATTAAGTTAATAGTTTTGTCAGACATAAAATTTATCATTATTTCTATGTATAACGTACCTTAAAATGTTTACTAAACTAATTAATCGTGGCTATGAGAAAATTAATTCTAAAAATGAAAATTTGGTTATGTATATATGTAATTTTTTATGCGGAAGGGAGATAATCTAAGTGGTGGTCAAGAAAAACAACATAATAATTTTAACTATTTATAGCCAACATTTTAGCCCACATTGTACTAACTGCTGTGCTTTGAAGTGCCCTGATGAAGCGTACAATGTGGTTCAAAATGTTGGCAATAAGTAGATAAAATTATTTACCAGCCATCTATAGTATCTTTCTTTTAAATTCTCAATTCATTGTTTTTTCTATCTGATCTAACTTCATCATATTTATTATTTTAGATACTTTTTTATTCTATCTTTTTTTTTCTTTTTAGTTAACAACTTCTGAAATATACCAGCAAGTTTCGTATCTGAGAAACTCAGTTGAAGAGCTGAATAGATTTGTTCTAGATCCTAACCAAGATAAGAGTTCTTCACTGGATAGAGGTAATTTCATATTAGCCTTTAGTTTTTGTTATAACTTTTGAATCTGTTTTGCTCATTTTAATTACTTAACTGTTGTTTACATTGTTATAATTATAACTGTTATACAAGAGCATAAAATATTTTTATCTCATATTTTTTTTCTTTCTGTTTACAGATAAAGAAACAGATGACAACTCTGAGAAAAGTGACAAAAACGATGAATTTACAGAAAGCCCAATGTATCATAAAATAGACGATTCTCTTGAAAATGTGGATGATACTGTCGCAGCTGAGGTTTCAATCGATCACTCATCTAGCTCTGAGCCTATAGAGCAAGATAACTCAGAAACTTTAACTAATCCAGTAAAATTAGTTGAATGTAGTTTGTCTGATAAATGTGTACCTGATTGGGGGGATAACGATAAATTATTAGATACAGATTGTGCTACAAATTATGAAAATGTTGATTATACTAATAAAGAACATTTATATAGGGATAAAAATGAGGAAAATTCAAATGACAATAATCCAGATATTTATGAAAGTAATTCTAAATCCTCAGCACAATTCCTAGAAGATAATTGTGATACTAAATTAAGTATTTCTATTAGTGGCATTATAGATGATAATGAGTCCTTAAAAAAGGAGGAAACGCCTATGCCAAAAGTAAGTTGTTGTGTAGTATCTGAAGTTCTGAAACAAGATAGGATTGATAGAACAAAAGATGCACAACTTCTCACTCCAGAAGAATTTCCGGATTCTGAGAAAAAGACTGAGAAATTGCAAAAAATGTTTGAAAAAGAACCTGTAGGGAGTAAATGGGAATCGAACTCTGGTGTTAAAACTGAAGAATCCGATGTGGAAAGGCGAGAACGGATAGAAAGGTATAAAGAAGAAAGAAGGACTTTTTTTAGGAAAAAATATGGAGCGGATAGTGTTAACAATAACGATGAAGCTGATGAAGAACTGATCAGAGGATAAAGCAGCGGACGCAGCGAGGAGGAAGTGGAGAAAAGTGGTGCACAGACGTTAGGTCCCCAACCAAAACTACTGTTAGTATTTCGTATTCACCTGCTAGGGTTTCAGCGAGCAAACAACTTTCACTGCCAAGCCCCGTAAGTTGTTCACTTTTTCATGTTAATGATTTTGTTAAGGTTTCACTTCTATTTCTGTCTTTTATTGCTTTTTATTGTTAAGGTATCACAGCATCAGGGGATAATACATTCTAATACATCTATTTTCATTGCTTTCTCTATGTTTCAAATTAGTAATAGCGGACCTGGTTTTAAGGACTTTTATTTATGAACTACTTTATTCATAAATCAGAGAACTTTATACCTGAGTTAGTTAAAGGAAAAATGGTATTTTTTAATATAATTTTTGGAAAGCTTTGTATTTTTTTGCATAGAGATGTCTTTATATCTTTACACTCGTAAAATTAAATGTTCTCAATCTCTCTAAAAAAATTCACCAATTTTCAATATGACATTAACAGATATTTTTAGCACCTAATGCTAAAATATTTGTATGACTTTATTTACATGCACATTTTTTTCTTCTGTTGAAACAAAAAATAATGTTCGGCTCATGTTCTGGCAAATCTCTCAGCAGTGGGAGAATGAACCTGTAAAAAACTGTGATTACTCTTAAGCATGCAGTATGAATATGATTTGGTTTTATCTTAATCACTATCACTCCTGTTATACACTTTTTGGGAGCGGGGTAGCCGAATGGGTTAGCGCGCATTGCTTTGACGCGCGTTGCCTAGCAACCACAGAGAACCAAATATTGGAAACCAAAACATTACGAGTTCGAGCCTCAGTACCGGGGGGACTTTTATCTCGGCATTTATACCCCGCCCTCACCCCCTGGCCCGAGAAACCCCCGTATAGCCTTCAAAGGCGAGGTAAGGTTGAACAGAAAGAAAAAAAAAACAATGTTATACACTTTTTCCTAAATCATGTTTTGCCTTATTATTTGAGTTTTGACATTATAGTCACAGATAACCCTCAAATAAATATCCACTTATTAAAAGTGTATGGTCCATTGTTGAGATTATAATAAGATGAATTAATCAGGATTCATTCTTGTAAACAATTCTTTTATTGCTGCTGATGTTTCGGCCTAAGCATCTGACCCATTGTTACGGCTATGAGCAAGATGAAGTTATAACTGTTAGTTCATGATTTGCCGATATTGTGATCACTGCCCTGATGATGGCTCATATATTTAGGCTTAAATGTCAGCAGCATTAAAAAATGTTTAAGAGACTGATTCTTGATTTTTTCTTCCTATTGCTATCCAATTCTTTGATTGGTTAGTTTGATTGCTGATTTATACACAAACAGCTATTTAGAAGATTGATGAAAATGTTTTGAACTTATGCTGACTCTTATAAAATGTAATTAATTTTTCTCTGTATGATTTCAAAACACGGTTAACAGTGTTGTGAATTGTTTATAATAAATTTAGGAAATAGATAATTAGTGATAATCTAAGTCTCTTGTTTGTTTGATGTTAAACATGGTTTCTTCATTATTGGTTGGTATATTATTAACTTATCATAACATGTGGTATAAGGAGTATTATGTGGCCTATTGAACAAAAAGCTTTTATATATTACTATTAGTGGAGCACCATAATAGCTAATAGACCTCGGAACCCGTTTCTAATGAATAGATTTTCGTAAAGCCTTTTTAATTGTTTTCTTAAAAGCATTATTAATTTTTTTTTTTTTTACTATTTATTTTTTACATCAACACCTGTCGCTCAGCCCGTGACAATAAGCGACATGAGTGACTCTATTAGGCATGAGGGAGGTTGATACTCATTGGTATCTACTCCTAGCTTGAATTTTAAAAGAGTTTACTTAAGGAGATCTCTTAGCCAGCTTCTTTTCAGCCTTCTTTGAATATTTTCTGGCATATCTGCCGTGGCCATGTTTTGTTTGAGTTTGTTAGTATGTCCGTGAAATTTGTAAAAAAAATTTATGTACGAAGTCCGAATGTGATCTTGTTACAGACATACCAGGGTGATCGAGTAATGAGTCTTAAAGTTTTTGATTGAAAAGCCTGGATTTTTTTTAATCTGAGTCTGTTTCGCTATTCCATAAATTTGAGAGGTCTATGTCCATATGGGTTTTAATATAACTGTTGCTATTGCATTCTGAACGAGCTACAGAACAAATTAATTCACAACCTGTTTAGCTTGTGCAGAAAATCATTTTTAATAAGGTATGTGGAGTTGGTAGTTGTCTCATTGTTTCGAGTGTTAGTATTCCATTTTGACATTTCCAACTATAATCTTCTGGTGATAATTATCTACCGAGCCAAGATTGAATTTGCAGGTATACTCTTTTCAAGTGTTTGAAAGCACCATCTGCAGTTGGTGCCAAATATGGTAATTTTTCGCTACTATTATTAGTGATAACCATAGTGATGTAGAAAATTTTTTGACATTATTGTGTTAATATCAGAGAACAGATATTGTTAAATAAAATATTCTTATAATTGATTTATGTCCGTTTTGATTCCTGTATTGGTTGAATCATCATGTCGATAACTTTTCATAAAGAATATGTTACATACTTCTTCAATCCTTTCTATTTTATCTTAAAAAAAAAAAAAAACTTTTATCTACTTGTATACTACACTTTCCATTAAACCATGTTTAAAGGGACCTCCTCTAACACTTATTGGTTTTTTGATGTTTGCTAGTTAGTTTGGTTAGTCGAAATCCCAGAAAAGAATACATCTGAGCTTGCTGTTCCACTGCATCCATTTTTGTAGATAATAATTGTAGGGAGTGCTTCGATGCAAATACTATGAATTCATCGTCTCTATCGTATTTAAGTGATATTTCAATCACCCATACGATCAACTGCTACTAAATCCTTCTGTGCAGATACCATTAAAAATATTTCATTTACTTTTCATTTCTAGTTAGTGTCACTTATTTTCTAAAATTTAATTTGTCTTTGAAATCTCAGATTATCAATTATTCATGTGTAAATAAACATTTCAAAAATTTTTGGTTGGTAACCTAAGTAACTAATTAATAATTATTTTTATGATATCAACAAAAATTAATTTTAATATAATAAAGCCAGCTACAGAGACATATGCGCAAGTCTCGCTCTATTGTGTGCACGTTTTATGCATTATATGGCCTATTGTATTTTAAACATAATTCATAGTAAGAGCTTCTTCGATTATATAACCAAGGTACAGAAAATTACAAGATTTTAAGAGTAAAAATAATACTACTCCAAAAAAAATATTGATTTTTTATTTCAATAATTAAAAAAATTACATCGGCATAAATTAATGGGTATAAACATTTTAGTGCTTGGTGTCGGAAATATATTCCATTAGTTTCACAAAAATCCATTCATTGGAACCGGGTTCCGAGGTATAAACTTTACAGCACTCCACTTTATGAGAAGAAACAAATTAAAAAAGCATTGTTTGTATTTTGGATATGCATGTGGTTATCAAATCTTATCATGTCATTTTAAGATTTTATTTTTTTTTATTTGATAATACATATTCATGCAGTTTTTCTTTTACAGCCGAAAAAAGTGAGAAAAATGATTCTTCATAGTCTTCGTCAGCCATAATCAAGTTTTTTATTTATTTTATTACATGATATTTCTACTATATTTGTCATTTCTCTCTTAAAACTGCTAGGCACATTAAGGTATGCTCATTATTATTAGACCAAACAGACTATAGCTTACTATATTTATTTATTTACTATATCAGTAAGCATCTTAAGAAAGTAACTTATAGAATATATATATAAGAATCCTATTTGTATATAAAACTTTACCTAAAACCATAATTTGCTTATGGAAGAATGAAAAATGGATTTGTGGGTCCTAGATATTATGAATTGGTTTTTAAGAAATGTAAAGGACAAGTGATTGGCTAGCTTTTATTAGCCTTACTGAAAAAAATCATGCTTTAATCTAATAAAATATAAAATCAAGTGTTTAAATAGTCATTAGAATTACAATAAAAATTTAAGAACCTTTGTGTTTACACAACGGTGTGTATATTACGCGCTGTGTATTTTTCTTGTTATATGTATCCATGTCTCGTTAATGTTCCCACAAAGGCCAAATACTAAAAATAGGTTTTTAAATTTATTATTTAATCTGTATTAGAATTTAAACTCATGTATATTGTAATGATAAACATTCGTTACAGCTTAACATGTGTAAGAACTTCTGCCACTGTAAAATATAATTGTTTTGTGATTGTTATTAATAAAGTTGTTAATAGAAATGTTAAATCTTAGTTACACAAGTTATTAAATTGTTAAAGCTCAATTTAATTTTAATAGTTTGTTAATAATTATTAAAAACTTTAAACTTTTTTTAATAAGAAGGATTTATATGTGTTCAATACAATACCAGTATTCATTCCTGTTTTTCTTTAATATTTTTGACTAGAATTATTTATATTAATTTCTAAAAAAATTATTAGCTATTAACTACTTTCTTGTAAAGATTAATACTGTAAATAACACCAAGATATATCTAACATTAATCTTTACTTATGATAGATTAAAATGACTCTACTGTAATATGTTATTTATTTATGTTTTGAAAAGCAATTTTATTATGTATATGTTACATATATTTTTTAAGCAACTGTTAACAAAGATATATTGCCACTTGTATATTATTATGTATTCCCTTAACAATGAAAATAAATATAACCATAGAATCCAGAAAATATTGTGATCTTTGAAGTACAAATCTGCTTAGCTGAATAATTATTTTATTTAACACACCCCACATCATCAGTTCATTTAAATGATGTATAGAATTACAATGATTTTTAAAGTATAATGGGAAAAGTTTAGTAAAAGGTAACTGTAATTTGTAATTACTATTTCTGGTTTAGAAAAACTAAATGCAATTAAATTTATGCTAAAAAAAAAGAACAATAAAAAAACATTAAATACCTAACCTATGCAAATATTTATTATTTCTGTAGTGGTCCTGAATAAGTGATTAAGTCAAAATCTTTCATTTTACAGGTGAGCGACTTAAACTTTACGTAAGACCCAAAATCGAGTTATAACATACAGCTTTCTTTCCCCCTTAAATTTCTTCCACCGAGAAATTTCTTTAACCAATTTAATACGACGTGGGAGACAGTCTGAGGGAGCGATACATGGAGCTAACTCATTTTTTATATAACTCGAGTTATCCAGTTTTTCACGACCTCCACAGATTTATTAAATAACAGACTATATTAATTTATAAAAAAGTTAAAAGGCCTATTTTTTATTTTTGAGTTTGACAGATCTTAATTCTTAATTTTCAGTTAATGGCTGCTTTGTGGTCATTATTTTTCTGTAAGTATATCATACATTTTTTGTGCTACTCATTTATACCTAAAAACCTTTTCCAATCCTTTTTCAGTTTGTGCTAGATATTGATTTATAAGCAATAAACTTCAATAGTTTATAAATAAATTATACACTTTATAATAAATTAGGTGATATTGTTTAAGTAACACTTGTGAAAGTATGTCAGGTGTGATTTTTTACAGTGATTCCCCTGAATGCAAATCATTCTGACAATAATAGGATTCTGTTAGAAAAGGTCAAATCATGTCACAGTTTTGAAACAGAAGCATTTAATTGCGAAAAGTTGATTAAATCTTATTGTCAATTTAATAAAAATTCTATTTCTGATGTTAGTGGCATACAAATGTTCAACACAGTGATGGTTCAAGCACAACTTTGGTTCTAGTATTTGAATCCAAATTATTTGCCATAAGAGGGCTACCAATGATTAGTTTATCTGCTTCATTTCATTTTATCCCAATTAATAGTAGCTTTTCTTAATTAATACAGTTGTAAATAGCAATAAATACGAGTTTAAAGTAAATAGTTACTTTATTTGTATTCTGTTTAGGAATGGAAAGAAGAAAAAAAAAATTGTGCTGGTTGAGTGTTGAATGTAACATAAAAGAGATATTAGTGTCGGAGCTTACGAGAAAAATCTATTGGTACATCATATAGAGAACCAAATAGTTCTACATTATAGTAGAATGGCCCATCTATAACATTAAACTTTTAATAATTAAAAAAAAAAATTATTGATAACCAAAGCGTTCTTATAATGGTGGCCAGGATTACTGTCTAAGTATAGTAAGAAGGTGGTCTATGACATAAATACATAAAATCCAGACTGCACAAAAGTCAATTCATCTGATGAATTTGAACATATTGTTTATTTGTAAGACCAAATATAAGGTTTGATTATATTTGACTGAGAGTGAGTGGTCAAGTTGTTAATTACAAATAAAGTCCTTTTAAATTGGAATTCCTATGTAAAGGGAAAATCACATTCTTCAGTAACTGAATTTCTCCAGATACAAAATAACAAGTTACTTCGTGTTTGTACAAATCTTATATCAATTAAGGAATTGGAAATTATGACAAAGTAAATGAAAAAACTTTGTTTTAGTACTGTAAAGAAATTATTCAAGTCTCTCCGAAAAAGGGAATAAGTTTTTCTTTACAAAAAAAAGATTTATTTGAGATAGTCGTTTTTGAGAAAAATTGTTGGATTTGTTGAGCAATGTAAGACCGCAGCGAATATATTTACATGTGATTACATTTATTTAATGCTGACCTAATATAAGAAATCATTACTTGCTTTTCCTGTTGGAAAAAAAATCTGGTGCGGGCAACACACGACTTTCACTTACCTCCATATTTTATATCAATTTAAGAATTTTGAAACAAATTTAGAATCTAAAATAAATTTTTGAAGAATTATTTAAATCTGATCTTAATAGAAACATGTGTTTTATTGAATAATCTATTATATTATTGTCTACGACAATCAGTTTGTTTTATCGGCTTTTCATCACTCTCCATAAGTATCCATAAGATAATATTTTTTCTAAAATCTTCAGCATTCCAACGGTATATTATGCATCTATATTACTGTTCTCAATTTCAAAAACAAAAAATTGCATTAAAAAAATATGTTTGCAGTTTTCTCCTTTAGTTGTTCATCAAATTCGCTCAATTTTGATATTTAGCCGTCCTTCATCAATACTATTAAGATGATATGGTTAATTTTGGAATGTACAAAATTAAAGGTAGTTGAGAGGGAGAAAATTTAAAATATCGCATTTAAGCCCTGTCGTACTATTTCAATTAGAATGAAACCTACATGATATTAAAGCCATTTAAATTTTACATCGATATAGGGAGTTTAATCAAAATCGTTATGGCCGTTTTTAGAAAATCATAAAAAGATGCAATATGCATGATGTAAAGTGGCTCTTCTGGTTAGCAGATTTTGATGAAAAAGTTTATGTAACATCTCGGACGTATAGTTGTCTTACATATGAAATTTCAGTTTTATAGGACTTTTCGTTTACATTCGGGAGTTACCACACACACAGACCTTTTTGCGGGACTTGGTAATTTGGACTCGGGGGACCCTATAATATAATAATAATAATAATATAATATTTATTTGTTTTCGGGGTAATCCCCATACAAAAGGAGTTTGGTCAGTACAGTTCATATGTTATAAATACAAAAATAAAAAAACAACTGGAAATTATTTACAGGCATTGTGAATATACAATAAACAAGTAAAGCGTATTTTTTAAAATCAAATACAAAAATGAAAAACAAAACAAAAAAATACACATACAAAACAAAAAAATACACATACAAAACAAAAAAAAAAGAACAATTGAGGAATTTAAAGTTATCCTTAGTGAAAATATAAATGTTTCAAATTTATAATGTTGTGTAAATTATTCTAAACAATGCTAATCAATATTACAAGTAAAAGAAAAAACAAATAAACACAAGTAATCTCACTTCACATTTTAATAAAAATTTAATGAGGCATTAATCGGAAAATCTATATCATGAACCTTATTCATTTATTATAAACGATCTAATTTTTAAACTATCCACTGTATAGTAAAAAATGTCATTTAGTTTCTGCACAGTATCAATTGTTGGTAGATTTCCTAAAATTGAATTATTGTTCTCATTAATATATTTATATTTATATATATATATATTTTAGATTATCTTCTTCTAAAATCATCGATAAGTCTACTATTGATAATTTTGTTTTTAATTGTGAGTACCAATTGCATATATTTTTGTTACCTTCGAGTTCTCTTAATCGGTCAAAACATATTCTAGGTAGCCTCTCATCTGGCATTTTTAATAGAGCAATCCACCATCTGAACATTCTTCTGACTACTTCTATTTCTAATCTTGAGATTCCTGTCTCTAGCCTGACTATGTAGTTAGGAGTATATTTGGACCATTGGTATATTTATTTAACGTACTTCATCGTTATTGTTTCCAAATTGGGACAGTATTGTGAAGCCCATATTTCTGCACAGTATAATAAGGTAGAACGGATGATGGAGTTATAAAGCATATGTTTTGAGTCCCAGTTTTCTGATTTACCTCCTTGTAATATTGCCAGAGCTGTTCCTATTGCGAGTTTAGTTTTCTTTTGAAAACGTTTGTGGGTTGTGGGGGTTTGGTAAAAATTTTTCCTGAAGAACTGAACTGTATGCCTAGATAAGTATAACTATTTACTATTTGAATACGGCTTTCTTTAAAGTAGAATGGTTTCAGAGTTTTAATTCTTCCACCACCTCTATGGAACGGTACTATTTTGGTTTTTTCTGTATTGAGAACTAGTAAATTTTCTTTGCAATAATTCTGTAGTATATTCAGTTTCTTTTGGCTGTCTACCCAGGATTCTGCAAGTATCACTACATCGTCGGCAAACAATAGCATCAATAGTTCTTTAGAGCCATTTATAGCTAAACCTCTTGCATGGTGGTCTTGAAAATACTTCACAGTATCAGACATGTACAGTGCAAAGAGTAATGGGCTGGCTGAATCTCCTTGGAGCACTCCTTTTAGCATTCACTCCAAGTCCGTTTAGTTTGTGCCAAAGCTTTCTGTGGTTCAAGGTGTCAAAGGCTTTTTGAAAGTCGATAAATATCCCATAAACATAGCGGCCTTTATGGCTCAGATTAATATTTATAGTAGAGCTCAAAACAAAAATGCTATCTCTACATCCTCTGTTTTTACGAAAGCCATTTTGTTCTTCAGGCAGTATGTGATTGATTTCACACCATTCTAAAAGGCGGTTTTTTCAGAATGTATGTAAATATTTTAGTTATTGTGTCAAACAGAGCTATATTTCTGTAATTGTTTGCGTCATGACTCGGGGGACCCTAAAACGTGTATTTCCGTTGAAAACTGTAATTCGAAAATTTTCACGATCGCAATACTTTTCCTTGCTATGTATAGTTAGTGAAAGTAAAAATTCAAATGCTGATGATAATTTATCTTAAGTCAAACGAACATATGGCACAATAAACATTTTCTTATAAATATTAATGTATTCTATTTATAGAGAATAGAGATAAGGAATCACATAAATATTAATTTAGATGAAAATACTATTTAGGGACATGGAAGAATATACCTGTTCGGAAAGGCAGAGTATAAGGAATAGTAACCAAGAAGATTCAGAAACAGAAAAGAAAGAAAGTACGAAAGATATGGGAAATCTACAAACTGTACTTTTTATATTGAAATTAAAAATTACACGTTTAACGAGGCAACTGGTAAATAACAGGTTCAAATAAAGTTAATAATAAACATAGTTAGTAAACATGACATATAATAATTATGAGTTACATAAAAAATATTCGACAATCGCCCCAAAACTAATGGTGAAGCATTCATCTGATCTCAGTTTCATAATAAATTGAAAATTAGTAACAAGTCTTGTAGTTTGCATATGGAATGATTTTTTTTTGATGAATGTGAAAAATATGATGAAAGCATAGTACTAACTACAAGCTATAAAACGAAAGTTAAACTTAACTGTTCTGAATTGGCATTCTGTTATATGAACAAAGGGCTTCTAGTTCAAATCTTAGGAATGTTTACAAGACTTAGTCCACAAGCAATATTGAAGCATATTAGTCATAATTTATTTTTTAATGTTGGGTGATTTATTATTTAACAGTTATGGACAATTCAATAATGATTGTTTCATACGATAAACCATGACTCGTTGAAGTATAAGATTTAGTAAAATAAATAAATCGATTTTTATACATTTTAAAGGAGTGTGTAACAGAATCCAATCGATTTAATAGCAATTATGAGATCAATCAAACAAGATCTGGAGGGTGTATATATTACAGATCAAAACATCGCCTTTGCAGACGATTTGATTACTTGAATAAAGCGCTCCTGGAAGCGTTCGAGGGGTACGAAGAAGCTGTCAGAGAAGTAGGTGTATCTAATTAATAAGGAAAAAACTTAATACCCGATGACGAACAAAGAAGGAATAGGAAATAAGTTTACTGAGTGGATTGGTTAGAAGAGAGTGTCGAAGTTATTAACATTGAAGGGGTCAGAGACAATGCGTATTCACCTAGGAAGAAAGTACAGACGGAGGTCGGTGCTCGCCAAGGTAGAAGCTCGACGGTACACCAGGTGCGGACCTTAGGAGCCGTAATCGACTACGCCCGAGGATGCCCTGATAGGGGGGCGAACGAGCACTTACCAACTAGCACAAGGATGGAGCGCTCTCAGAGGTAGAAGCTCTCAGCAGCGGGGATGACATTGCATAGTTGTGCAAGGATAAAAGCCAAGAACGGTCCTATGAAGGGGAGAGAGAATATAGAAGAGAAAGAAATAAAGATAGACCATGATTAGATTAGACACCACCTGGTAGAAGCAGAATGGTAATCTGATTAGTGGAGCTAATTACTGTGTAGTATTGCCGCCATGTTCATAATTAATACTGAGAGATAATCTACCCGACTGGTGTCTTGGTCCTAGGTCAATACACCTCGTATGGTTTATTTATTATCATAAAATAGTGGTATACATAAAGATATTAACAATGAGCATTAATAAGTTACAATATAATAATATTATTACACAGAAATTCTTCTTTTGTCTTGGACCGTGACTTTAGAGCAGACGCCGCTAGCGTGAGAACACGCAGCTCCATTGTAGTAGTACTATCCGTTACAAGAGTATCTGAATACACTTTATCTATTTGGGAACTATTGTTACTGAGGTGTTTGTCATAAGACATCCGAAATATTTAAACTGTATATTCTTTGGGGCCCTACGATGTTTTATTATTTGAATGTCTGGTTGTCTTGAAGTGTTCATGACTAAGGAGTACTTCGAAATAGTATATAGTAATGTAGAATGGAAAAAAAACCCATTTTCTAATATTTTGGTCATCACCTCAGCAAGACAGTTGATCGCGCATGAGTATTTCTGTCTCAAACCACGATTTTTTATAATTCAGGTTAAGATATTTATATTAATACAGGTTCATTTCACCAAATATAAAAACAAAGAATTTTTTTTTTTTGGCGCCACATGCCGTGTAAACTCTTAGCCGCGCGATGTAATCTGCTTGGAGAATATACTCGCGTTCTCGGTGGAATTTAATGGTGTTGGCTCACCACTCCCAACGCTTACTTTTGTGAGTGACCACCAGTTGGATGCCGGGTCTCACACACCTGGGAGAGAGGCAGTGAGTGAATCCCCATTAATTAAATGCTTGAAAAAGTCTCTGGGATTCAAACTCGCAACCTTTGGCGTGGGAGGCTAGTGCGCTAACCACAATGCCACCGGCTCCCCATTAAGATATAGTTTATGGTAATATAATTAAGTTTTAATGTGAAGAGCATAGGTGTTTTAAACAAATCTGTGAATGGAGGTGACAAAAATAAATAAAATAAACACCCATATATACCGAATATCAGCTATCAGAATCGAAATATCGCAGGCGAAAAAACGGCAACTCAAGTTTCTTTTAGGTAGCATCTATAAGTGTCCCAGGTAAAATTAAAATAAGTCCATTGTATTTGATAATATAAAAAATATTGTAAAAGTTAATGGATAGTGATTAAAAGTGGATAAAACTGACTGATTGTTGGAGATAAAACTATAATAGAATATTTAATAACTTTATGTAATTTTACATATGAGTGTATTTCAAAATAATCTAAAATAATCTCTAAGCATATATAAAAATTCTTGAATCAATCTTAACAATGGAGGTAAGTGAAAGTCATGTGTTGTGTGCACCAGATTTTTTGTATTGCACTCAATATTTCCTTCACCAGAACCATATAGGTATTTAGCCATTGTTTGAGTTACACTAATCACAACAGGCAAATGAGTTGTCCGCTTAACTCAGGTGATTGTATGATTACCCACTCAACCATATAAGAAAATTTCACTTTCCTTAAAAGTTTTGTTTTAACTTTATTTCTCATGTCTTTCTATTGAAAAATACTCCATATCTTAATCTGGTTTAGCCAAGACTGATAAAAATGGCCTTTTTTTTTTTTTTTATCAAAATAATTTGAAAATGGTGGTTTGAATATATAATTGGAAACAAAAAAATCAGTAATTTATGTGGTTTGTTTTTTTATTATATATATGTATATATCATAAGGTGTAACACCTGATATACTAGTCTACAATAAATGTTTACATGGTAAAAATGAAAGTAGCAATATTCATAGAACTCTTTTTCATTAAAATAAGTTTGGTTTACATTTAAATTAAAAACACAAACATCCAATGCCATGTAATATACTTTAATAAGAATAAAATATATTTGAAGGTTTCGTGACATGATTGGTATTTAAAAGAGAAAGGCAATCAACCCTGAGCCTGGTGGTGGTGGGGTCTCCTTTGAGCCATAGGCTACTAGAGGTGGCCCAGACTCGGTGAGGAGTTGCACCAGATGATGATGATGAAAAATAAAATATACCTACTCATGTTAAGATTAACAGATGCTGACAAATTTCAATAGGCATATTTCATTGTATTTAATGAGAAATAATGTAATTTATAAATGATTGCCTTATAAAATGTCATGTATATCATCTCTTTCAGGAAGAAGTAACAACAGTAAACAAATATCTCAATCATGAGCTGGAAGCCAAATCTGAATTATTGGTTGCTGCTAATGTAAAAATAACATCCTTAAAAAATCAACTACAACAAAAAGATAACTTGGTAAAAGAATTAGAATTTAAATATAAACATCTTCAAGAAACTGTAGGAAATCGTGATCCAGGTGAATTAAAGATATTAATATTAAAACTGCAGAAGTATGAGGAGTTAATTACCAACAATCAAGAAAAAAGTTCAATCCAATATGACTCTGAGGCATCAAGATCTGAAATTAAAAGTTTAAACGAATTGATAAATACTTTGCAAGTTCTTAATTCTTACAACAAGCAGGCACTTCAAAAGGAATTAGAACACAGAAAATCAATGGAATATGAAATAAATAAATTACAGGGAGTTATAGAGACATTATCAGCTACAAATAGGAAATTGCTATATGAAAAAGATTGGAACAAAGCAAGAAGAAAATCACTTATTTACAAACAAGAAGAACTGTTGAGGAAGAATGCAAGCCTTCAAGAATACTCGGACAATTTGAGAGAAAAATATGAAGCATTACTACTACAAAAAAAAAGAAAAAAGAAAAAAAAAGGTAATGAATTAGAAACACAGTTGAAAACCGAAGAGCCAAATCACATGAATGAAAGTGAAACAAAAATACTCACATCTAATGAAACAGCTGAAGCAAAAGAAATGCCTGAAAACAATACGGTAATAAAGGACATATCAGTTAAAAATTATGATGAAGAAAAGGAAGAAGCATCAAAACTTAAGGATAAATTAGAGTGTATGAAAATGGAAATTTCCATTTTACAAGAAGAAAGAAACAATTTTGAAAACAGTTTAAGAACCAGTGAGGAAAATTATAACAGGCTTAAAGCTTGTTTTGATAAATTAGCTGTAGCACACAAGAATTTAATAGATTTCAAAAATGAAGAACAAATAAAAATAAATGAACGGATAATAAAACTGAATGAACGTTTAGATTCCCTAGGAAAAATATTGGTAGAAAGGTGAATATTATTTTTTAAAAAGAACCAGAATTAAAATAATTCCATCTTTACTGATTTCATAATATAATCACTTAGTTTCACTAAATAGCAGAAGTATTGAAATATTTTAATTTAAACATAATAATTGACAAGATGACTTTCTAATTCAGAACTACTTTCTTCTGTTCTTTCAGAACATAAATTATAAAAAAGCTAACAAATCATATGTGTTACTTCCTCACGTGGTCTTTAGATGGCGTGTAGGTTTACTAAAGGAAATAAATACTCCTCTGTGATTTCAAGAAAATTTCTTAAGTAGAAATATTCTTCATCAGAATTATTTTAAAAAAAAACAGCTAATTATATCTTTGTAAATCTCAATGAATGGCAGTTTACTAAATAAATATTTAATCGGCACCTAAATCACACAGCTTTCTTTTTGGGCATTTGACCTTACTTTGGATCCAGCAAAACAGCTGACTTCATCCTTCATTCAATGTATATCATACAAGTTTTGAAACCATTGATAATGGTACCAAATAATAAGGTAAAGTGTCAATAACTAGAAAAATTGCCTTAGTTTAATAAAAGAAAGGCAAAGCTAGATTAGGCTGAATAAATAAAAAAACAAAGCAATTCATTAAGCATTTAAAGATAAATGTACACAACCATAGTTATTTATTAAAATACAAAGTATCACAATAAATTTTATATATAAAAATATACTTATCATAAACATAATTACATAGCATAAAGAAACTTTTTCCCCCTCTTTTTTTGTTTTTTTTTTAACTTTCATTTATTTTAAATTTAATTCTATCCATGTAATTATTACTGCATATTAAAAGGCAAGGCAGGTACATACCAAAGTTACAAAATCACAGTTTAACCATAATGGACCGATAGATATACAGTTCAATATATCACAGTTTCTAGTTGTATCCATCAATAATATTGTTTTTATCTTAATATCTAGAACAAAATGAACTTTGAAGCTACAAAGTCAAAGTATGTAAGTGTTAATATTTTCAGCAGAATAATCATTGAATCATTATGAGAAAAACCATAACCATTACAGATTTGAAATTAATATTTAATATTTACAAACAAAAAACAGAACTTCCAAATTTCATTGAATTTTAATACAATTACGAGATTATACTTTTTAACATAGAATAATTTAATTTTACAATATATTTACAATACATATACTATATATTTACACATATATTATATCAAAATTACATTTTATATATATGAAAATAAGACCATTGGATCCGAATATAAATATGAGATTATAATTAAACATAATAGTTCATAAATTCATTTAAAAATTAAAACCAATAAGAGCAATTTTAAAGTACTGGATGTAAATTTAAAGGTATTTCCACTTCCTTACGTGATATACTCTTCCATACATATTATCGGATCATGCATCAGATCTCAGTAAAAACAATATCATTTTTCTGCCGTAATCGTTTCACAACCATACAAATGCTACCAATGATAATAAGAATTGCTGGAACTCCAAGACCAAAACCCACTATAAGTACGATAAGGAGAGAGAATCCTTCATTCCCAGGAACTCCAATACCACCAAGAAATGACCTATAAAAATAAATATTAATCGATAGAGCACAGAACAAATTAAACACTAATAATAAGTGAAACAATTTTGATTCAATTAAATGTTTAAATTAATATAGAAAAATATCAAAGTGATTTTTTTCTTCTTAAAATTAATGAGGAATAAAAAAAAAGTCCTTCAAAATTTAACAGGAGGGAACTTGGGTTAGATTTGATGATTTTTGTTAGATCATCATTTTTTTTCTATTATCCCATATATAAAAATACAAATTTAAAATAATAACTAATACATAGTTATTGTCACCTGTTTAGTCAAATGAGAACATTAGAGGTCTCGGTGGACAAAGGAGTTAAGAATTTGTCTTAGAAACCTGAAAAGTTTAAAATTCAGCCTATACAGGTTAAATTTACTTAAAAGTGGTCGCTCAGGATCTCAAAATGTTCACTATGGTTATAATAGGTCGGTTACCTCCGGAATAACCAGTTCTATTTGCCATAGCTTGAGAAGAACAGGACTTTAGATATGTGGGGGAAAAAATAATAATAATAAAATATATATATATGCAAACTATATTCTCACCATGAAATGAAGGGATTTGCTGAATACAAAGTATCTTCTGGTTCTCCAAGAGAAACATAAACTTCTTTCCAAAGCATGAAGTCCAAATCAGAACCAAAAAGAGATATAAGTGCAGTTTCAGCAAAACACTGAATGCCAGAGAGATCAAACAATCCAGAGGAAACACCGGTTGAATTTGTCATTGTTCTTTCTGAAGATGTATATGCAACAGTTCTCCATTCTAAATAACCTTGCTTTGATTTTACTTCACCAATCTAGAAAAAATTGAAAGAAATACAATTCTAGAATATAATCACTTAAATTATATAATATATTCTATGATGGATGTTTTTTTACAGACGTAATTGGCGCAGTTTAACAGAAATTATAAGAGAAATACTTATATAATTACAGTAAAAATTCCAGGTGAGTGTTCATCATCAAGACTTTTCCGGGAATCCAGATGCATAGTACCATTGGCAGGATCTGAACTGACCAAGGCTAATCCAAGAGCAAATCTTGATTTAAAATGCTTGGATGTTGAAAGTTTCTCAAGTTGAATATCTATTTGAGTTGCATTTGTAGTATGTAATAAATGAGGTTAGTAATGAAGAATGTTCCATGGTTCCAAATGCTGATAACTAAAACAGAAACCTTTCTTAGACTAAATATATGATTGGCTAACTTTAACTTAAAAAAATAAAATAAAAAACTTACAGTGATACTTATACAGCCTTTTCTCAAAAGGTGTGAATGATGCTTGTGATCAGTTTTCATGGTAACAGAAGCATAGCTAGCTGTATGATCATATTTTTCTAATGTCCATTTGAAATTTGTGTCATAAATAATTGTATCAGATTTATTGTATAATGTAGGATTGAAAACTGCAGTATTGTTGACATCATTAAATTCTATTATCTTAAAAATATTAATATATATAAATATATTTAAACAAAACAAACATTAAAGAAAATACTAATAGTTTATAAATCCTAAAGTGCAATGGCAACACCTCTTAACAATTGTTGGATAAATAGTTCCCTTCTTTGAATATCACAATCTATAAATGATAGAGTTGGTTCGGATTTGGGGTGCAGTCATCAAGAACTAACACAATAATAAGGAAAACATTATATTTATTAGCCAACGGAATGGCCACCATTGTAGATCTTCATTAGAGCTAAAAAAAAAAAAAAAAAAAAAGGATAACATCCAATACAATTAAAATAATAAGATAACAGTAATAAAGTATGAACAAAAAAAACAGTGATATAAAATAATATTTTGGTGTGAAAATGTTTGAAGATTATAGTAAGAAACCAAGAAACAAATATAAGTTGAGAAAATTAGGTTTATAATTATAATATTATATTTATTTATTTTATTATAAGGCACATAATTGAAAATATAATTTGCATAACTTTCATTTGTTGCTTGATAAAAATTTTCTAATCAAAAATATCACTTTATATTACTGTTACCTACCATATTTTATTACTGTTATCATATTAATGTACTGTTAACTTATTATTATTTTTATTTTCATTGGATTAGTTGTTATTTAGTTTTTCCTTTGCCCTGATGAAAATCTAAAATATAGGCCAAAATGTTGACACCCCCCACCCATTCTTGGTTTCCGCGAACTCCTTCTAAGCTACTGGAAGGATTTTGATACAGTTTTCACCATCATTTAGGGAATTCTTTCCTGAAGGTTTAAAAGTAAAATAAATTGCAATTTAGCTTTCTTTTGAAAGGTAAAAATATATTTTCTTTTGTCAAGTCATCAAAAATTTATTACTGAAATATGAGCAGTAATAGAGACATATAATATGCTGTTGGAAAGCGCAAGATTTTAGAAAAGTTAATATGCAATCAAAGAAGGTGTATAAATTACTATAAAGTTGTTGCAAGCCCATAAACTTATTAACCTATTTTATCGTAAAGAGGGAGGTTATGGTAGTTTAATGTTGTCACCTCTGTACAGTATTGTACAAGTTATATTCTTCCATTCATTATGCAAGATTATAGATAAAAATACTACATACCAAATTGTAATTAAATAGTTAAAATAAATGGTAATTTGTTATAAATTATTTCAAATTTTACATTATTTCATGAAAACAGATATTTCACTATAAACTAAAAAGGGATTCCTATGAAAACTTAACTGAGCTTTTAAAATGTAATTCAAATAGTTCATTTGAAATATAAAATAGTAATAAACCAAATAGGATAGGAACCAATGTTATTTCTACAATTTTTGAAAACACACATTGCTATCAAGTTTTCATTAGATAGAAAATTAAATTTTCTGTAATTTATCATTCTCTTTAAAATAACAAACAAATAAACTGAACCTATTTTGCTTTATTGACCAACTTATGTTTCTCACTTCTGCTGATAATTAAATATAATAACAAACAGAAGCTATTAATAAAACATATTTTCCTGCTAATTGCATTTTTGGTTACGTAAAATCCTAGCGATAGATAAACTAAAAATCCTAGCGATAAACAATTAATCGGTCTAAAAGAGCTTTTTTAAACATAAATGATATCTCATTCAAATTGAACCGGTGTGAAGGTGGGGCGAATATAATTAATATAATATACAAAATTTAAATATTACAACAAGCTGGCCTTACAGTGGAACAGGCCCAGGCTAGGAATGAAAATACCTGATACATTCAGTCTACAGCATTTTGATGTACCTGTTACCAGTATGCATCAGCAACTAAGAATCAGTTTGGCACCCAACTTATCTCAAATTTAAATAAGCCAACCAGCTGATACAAAAAACTTATAATTTCTGATGAAAGCAGGTTCAATTTTGTTTGGATTTGAATCCCAACAAATTATTCAGGGGCAACATATGGTAGAACTCAAGAGACAATATGATGTTTTTAGGAAATGCATCTTATGCCATGGAGGGGATTTTCAATTCACAAGGTTATGTGAACAACCATAATCTGTAATGAATGCTGCAAATATTTATATCAGGAAAAGACGAGGCTAAAATAAAAATCATGGCCAAAAACAAAAACAAGGAATCATACAAAATTCATGTTCAAACATAACTTACATGACTCTATACAGTCAATGCATAATAAAATTTTTGTTCTTGATTTAAGAATAACTAACATAGAAGTATTTAAAATTCTTGTCCACAACCTGTCTTGGCAACTTACGGTTATGTAGTGTTATTAAACTTCTTAATACATATTAAGTTTACACATTTAATACAAAAGGACAACGTGAAAATACTGTTGATCACGCAATATAAATATTAACACAATCAAATAAGATACTTTGAACAATACATATAAATTATTTTCAGTTTAAGGAAGATTCCTAATTATGTTATGGTTCTGATACCTCACCATAAACAGCTTTAGGAAAACACGGGGAGGAAATACTTATGCCACTGTTTAGTAGAAAACCCAGATTTGAAAGATGATAAAATATTTAGTCACTAAGAGATGCACTATACCATAATAATCCTACTAGCCATGGTAAAAAATTGTAATTAAAACAACTAAACATGCAGTAGTTTAACTAAACAACAATTTAAATTTTCCAACCTTGTCAATAAGAAAAGAAAATGTGTAAAATGGTGGTGATGAAAATTGTATAGCTCCTTCTTCATAGCTTTTAAAGCTTGTCCAATTAATTACAAGATCTGTGTTTAAAGGTGACAGAGCAAGTATAATTGTTGGTTTATTAGTGAATCCCAAATATGATGCAAAGTATCATTTGAACTATCAGCTTTAATATATATAAGAATATTTGTATCATTTTTGCATTCAGCTCCACAACCAGGATTGATGGCCATAGTGATCTAAAAATTAACAATAAAATTACATTAATCCAAGTTTTTAATATATATATTTTTAGGAACAATATATTAAATTGAGTCATCATATTGTATTATTACCTTTCTATCTTCAGCATAAGAAATTTTTAATGAAAAAACAACAAAAATAATTGGTAAAATCATTGTATAACAACTTAAAATTTACAAAGCGAGATCCAAATCCTTAAAAAAATACCATCAGTTTAAAAACAAAGAGCTTCTTCGAACACCACTATAACCTCACAATAAGTTTCGTAAATGACATTGTTCTCGATTTAAATTTGAACGAATTGGCGGCAATATTTTAAGTCACAAGTAAAATGAAGTAAGGAAAAAGGTATGAAAAATATTTAGAAATGATTATAGTCCCATGACAATAATATTATTTATGTTTCTCACAATCAATATGTGGTCAGTAAGATAAGAATAATTGTCTACCCAACATTCAAAGTCACATACAGATTGCGGTGGCCCATTTTTGTGTGCAGTCACCGAAATCATGGCCGAAGAAGCTGCTGTTGAAAATTTACCAGTAAATAGATTTTTTTGCCATAAATGCAGCCGAGAAATAAGTGGAGTATTACCAGTAAGTACTGTGTTAATTAATTCTAATCCACAAAAGCAATTTACGACGAACCTTCCCATGTCTTAATCTATATTCAGGTTTTGATCGAACTTACGTTGTTTATGTAGTATTTTTTTGTTTAATTTAATTGGCAACTGGTTCAGATTTGTTTTAGAGTATAATTTAGTTAGATTTCGGTTCCGTTTAACCGTATTATTAATATTAGTCAACTCTGGCAGTGTAATATGTCTTAATCTAATGTCACTTTTGCTGTCTTTAATTGTTGATGAAAATTACTATATTTTTGTTCCATCTGAATGTCATCTCCTGTAGTTATCTGTGTTATTAAGATTATTCCTGGAAGAATTTACTTCTTGTTTATATATATTTAATTTTCATTTCAGTTCATTGTTACCATATTTCAGTTGTGAATTGATAATAGCTTCATTATCTAATTTTTATTATTGTTCTGATTTCTTCATTATATTTTTGTATAGTATCTTCATGGTTTACTATAAGAGGTTATTGTTAGGATAAGATTTAATTAATAATTTAAATATAGTCCAATTCATAAGAATAACATGTTCAAATGACTTGATTATCTGCCTCAGTTAGATTATAAACCAAAGTATGTTTAGTTATTTTGAACTGTAAGCTACTATTCTCTGCTAATGAAACTGTTGTACAATTTAATTCTATTAAAGTTCAATTAAGAGTTACTAAAATAATAGCTTACTATTCCATCAAGTTATTTATTTTTTCAGTTTACATATAATAATTTTTTAATGATCTATGTTTATTCTTAATAAAAAGAGTTCTGAATGCTTCTTATCTAAACAACTCATGAATCAAACTTATAACAGTCTTAGAACTTTGTAGTTGTTTTTAATCAATATTGATGTATTTATGTAAACATTAGTTCATCTTGTTTTATTGTTATCTATGTGTGTGATGCAACATCGTGATTGCTAGTGGTGATCAATTATTTATTCTATTTATTGCTCATCTCTTAGCCAGGTTCTTTCCTATTGTAGCCATATTCCAGAAATAGGCTGTCCACTGTTATCCTCTTAGGTTATGTATACCTGTCTTTGATGCTAGACTGTTTTCATCATTATTGTTTTTAAATGTACGATCAATGTTCAGTTGTGCCATCACCTGACACACATTTCCTCATTATTGTTTTTGAAAACTTATTTAATTGTTTTAAATGGGTGTTTAAGTTTAGTTAAGCTGATAATAACTCTTTCTCACATAGAAATCGACTTACAAGCAGTACTCTCTTATCAAAATAGTGCACCAAGATGGGTCTTTAGTGTTGGTAATAAAATTTGTACCACTCTCTTCTTTTATTATTATTTTTAGGATTTATGAATCAATTTATATTTAATAACAAACATAATAGTTCAAATATCTGTTGCATACACAATATTTATTTTAGGACTTCTTCACTTAAGAGTAAAGATGGAACACTTTAAATATTTTGATAATAGATCAAGAACTGATCTCTTAGTCAAATTCAATCCTTTATCCTAATCTATCAATTAGAGATTGGCATGAATATAATCTATTATTGTAGAAAGTCATCCTTCAAAGTTAATTAAAATTTCGGAAAATCATTAATTTTAAATTAGGATTTTATTTATGAACAAATTTATTTCACAATGCACTGCGAATCATAGAATATATATTGGTATCTTTATCATTACTATTTTTACAAGATAAAAAACTTCCTGAAATGTGGTTAAATCTGTTTTATTTTATACTAAAATAAAAATGGTTTCTAATTAGTTAATAAAGTATTGTTATGCTGGATGAAACATTTTATTAAATTAATAGACTTCAAGTAATATACTGTAACACAAATATTTCTTAATGTGTAGTGTAGATTTATAAACTGGAGGATTTAGACCACTAAGGCAAGTTTTTATTTGTTCACTTCTCGGGAATATAATGTACTAAGTATTACAATTTGTTCTGATTATTGATTTTTTTAATGATAAATTTAAAAAAACTACCTGTTTAATAAATAGTAAAAGTTTTTAAAAGTCATTGTTTCTTTATTTTTTGCAGTGTCATCAAACATAGTCAAAATTCAGTCATTTAAAAATTTTTGAAGAACTATTAAGTTTCCATCATTATAAAATGCAAGATAGGACAAAGTAATAAAAAAGTGTGTCAAATTCTGTAATGATAGTTATTATGTCTTTATAAACAACTCGCGATTGATCTTCTATAATCATTGCCTTTGAGCACACCGCCGGCAAACAGTGTTGAGAATTGGTTCTCTAAGTGGTTCCCTTTAAGGCAGGAATGATATGAAACCGTTGAGTTAAAAAACCGACAACTGGGACTTGTGAATTATAAGTGTCCTGGATAATTTTTTAACATTTTTTATATTATCCTAAAATAACTCCCATTGGGTTCCCTGGGTCCTTTTCATAAGTAACTATGTTTTTATCACATTGATCCTCCTGAAGCTAATTAAAAATTTATCATTCCCGAGCTTGATATGTTTCCTCTGATTTAAGAGGCTCCATCACCTCTACCTGCTGTTCTTGCTGCAGTATTGCTGCATAAGATAGTGGAAACCTGTTCTGAACTAGTTACTACTAAGTTCCTATACATGTATTAGGTTGCTGTATAAAGTACCATATATAAAATATTGTCTGGATTGTGATCAAGCTAAATTGATATTTGGCTTTACTACTCTTCTAAAAAGTGTTTCCTTTATCTTAAATTATAGCAATAGTGTAGCTGATAAAAGTGTTAGTCTTAAAACTCAGAAGCAAAATTTCAGTCACTGAAAATGGAAAATGCTGGATTCAGTTGGTTTAACATTACCTATAAAAGGCTATATTACTGACATTTGTGAAGTGAAATGACTGCTAAAGTAAGTCACCTAGCTAAGGAGCTATGGTGTAGACTCAGGCTTGGCTACAAATCAGAACAGCTGCTCAGAGCACTGATAATTTATTGAGGTACACTGATATAAAGTTTTCGAGTTTAGCCAAACCAATTTTTAAGGTCTGAATTCACAGTCTATTCAGGTTGGATTTCAATCCTTTTGAAATTCAAGAAGCACATCTTGCTGGTTACTTACCTCTTAGTAGTATTTGGATGACTTCGTCACCCATCCTAGAAAAAACAGAAAAAGGAGATTTAATTATTTACTTCTAAACATGATTCTTTAACCTTTAAATGTCTTTGGCACAGCATAGAAGAATGCAATGAGATAAAAATGGTATTTCCAATATTAACACGTGCTAAGACAATATTACTTACTGAGATATAAGTTATGAAATTGAAACATAGTGAGCTATTTTACTGATTACAATATGTGCCTATACCATATAGTTAATTAAGTTAAATAATAAATATAATAGGATTTATTAGAGAGGTTAAGCACTAGCTTAAAATTAGTTCAGAAACAATTTAGCACTTAAACTTTTTCCATACAGTGAGTGTCAAAAATATTCAATAAATATTTTTCACAACTATTACTTTACACAGTTCTTTATAATCATCTTGATCTTTTCAATCATTGAGACTCCCATAAAGCAAAATTTCTAGCCAGGTAAACAAAAAGTATGTTGTTTTTATAAAATATCTGAATAGTTTTTATAAATGTAAATAATTCTTCTCTCACATTTCACTGATACTCAACCTAAGAAAATTTAAAAAAAAAATAAGATGGAAAAATAAAAAATTAATGTTTGAACAAAGGCTTAGACTATTTTTTTAAAGAGAAGTGTCTGAATGTTCAATTAAACTAAATAAATAGTTTCAGGTTCTGCATTTAATAAATACAGTTCTGTGTTCTCTTTTATGTTTTAGTCGAAATTTCGTGATTACTAACTCATGATAAAACTCACATTCCGCATCAGGATAATAACTGATTTTGATTACTTAGCTGTCTGTGTTGTATGAAGATATGATCGATTTGATTCCATTCCGCATTTGTGAATCTGACAATGCCCTTATATATTGGGTTGTTTTTCATGAAATGTCCGTTTTTATAGTTTCTGAAATACATAAAGGATTTTGCAGGTCTCTGTTGTTTTCTTCTGAATGTTTACATATTTAAAGTAAACAGTTACTAATCCTCTACTTTTGTATTATAAACATTAGCTTCCCAATCAATTACCCACTTTTTAGTATACCTCCAAATATGAACATGGAAACACTTGATTTTCGAGTAATATTTTTGTACGAGTTTAAACTCGGCCATTTAGTAGCTGTGGCTGCTAGAAATATTTGCAAGGTGTTTGGGGAAGGGAGTGTTAATTAAAGGACCATTCGCCATTGGTTTGCTAAGTTTTTAGCTGAGGATACCGACTTGGAAAACTTGCCCCAAGGAAGACCTCCGTCCTTAATAGACAACGATGTCTGTTAACATACAGTAGAAGTAAACCCCTACCAAACAGTTAAAGAACTCTCAGCACAACTAAATGCAAGTGCATCTACTGTTTCCAGACATTTAAAGTGTATTGGGAAAGTAAAAAAGCTCGATACATGGGTACCTCATGATCTCACTAAGCGGCATGTTTCAAAACATACCGTGCAAAAATTGAAAGAACTGGGCTACGACCATCATATTCTCCCAACTTGTCTCCAACAGATTACCACCTGTTCAGGAATTTAGACAACTTCGTCAAAGGAAAGCTTTTTGAAAATGATGATCAAGTGAAAAGTGCGTTTTCAAATTTTGTTTCACTTTAAAGCTCAGAGTTTTTCAGTTAGGGGATAAAAAAGTTGGTGTCACGTTGGGAAAAATGTGTAGAAAAAGAAGGTAAATACTTCAAATAAAATTATCTTGTTTTCATATCGTATTTTTAATATAAATCCTTTTCCTTGAAAACGGACATTTCATGTGATACAACCCTATACTTATGTATATTCTTGTATTTAAACATAGATTTTTCGAAATGGCAAAGTTTGTTAGTTGGGTCCCCTAATCATTACTACATTTGTGCAAACCTTTATCAATTGTGGGACAGTATACTTCTTCCCTTCCAACCTTAGTGTCTGCACCCTTTATTATTATATTATCTTTATGTAATTTCATGATAATTTATCGTTAACTGACTCTTATTTTATCATAAAATTCACATTTAACTTCATCATCACTGTCTTTGGTTCAGAGAATGAATGTTTATAAACACAATTTTAAAACAAAGATCCTGTAATGTAAAAGTGAAAAAATGCCTGCCAAAAATTTTAAGTGTATAAGACTTGTTATTGATCAAATAAGCTAAGCCTAGCATAATAATTTCCCAAAACTTGAAGGTGCAGAAGAAGAGTTTCAAGTGTCAGTCGCGATGAAAAGAGATATATGGTAAAAAAGTCCAAAAAAAAAAAGCCTTGCAGCTGAGAATTCATTAAGAAAATAGGCTTACTGTTTGTAACTGCTGAGAATTCATTAAGAAAATAGGCTTACTGTTTGTAACTTTACTTTTTGGTTCTTTATAAGTTGGTTAAATGTTTACAGATAGTACCCATTTTATAATTCATTGTTCTTTTCTAAGGATTATGGTTAGGATAAAACCAAATTAAGGATTTAGCATGAAAGTGAAATACAAAGAGCAGTTATTGATGATTAGGCCTTCTTTCCTTAGAAGGAGTGTTGATAATGTTGCATACATGATCAGAGTTATGGATAGATTTATGTATGTTTTCCCTTGGAAGAACTAGAATCAAAACTATGTGAAGAATAGCGATTGAATAAAATTTTAATATCGAGCAAGACTTACAGTATACTTATTCAGGCTTAGTTGCTCCAAAAGTTTCTAAAGTTCTAGAAACTACTCTCAATTATTATTTCTGAATTTAATTAAATATTTTTGGGCTTAAATAATATTAAATTGAATATTTTAATATTTAAAAATCAGAAAATACAATAGTCAATTTTATATATGTAAGAAAGGAAAAAAAAAAAAAGTAAATTCTAGAAATTTTGGTAAATTTCCGAATACTTTTCTCACTCATGGTATTTTTAGAGTTCAAAGTAAATTATTTCTAAACATTAAATTCTAAATTTTCGCTTTGTATCATATTTAGAAAAACAATCTTTAACCATCCAAGATGCATCCTAGGCTTTTTCGGGACAAGTGCCATGTTAATTAATAATCTAAGTAAACCCCATTACATTATTGATTTCTGAACATTTATAGGTTAGTATAATTAAGCGATTGCCATTTGTGTTAATGAGTATCCCATCTCTCTCACTAGTTGTATTTATTGTTAAAATGCTTTCCAGAGAATGAATTTGTACACTTAAGTGATGATTTATTTTAAAATCCTAGAATGTGCTTTACCATTTATATTATAGTAAAAAATCTGTTATCCTCCAATTTGACAAGTTTGACTATCTCTGCATTGTGTTATATTCCCAAATCAAGCATTTATTTATAAGATGATGATAATAATAATAAATTAGCTTAATGATGCTTTTAATTTTTGTAGTTAATTTCAATGTAAATTGTTATTTATTCTTCCTTTCCTCATCCAACTGTTTCTTGTGTAATTAATAAAGCTATCTTTTTTAGGACTATACCTGTCCAAATTGCCAGTGTGGTTTCATCGAAGCATTAGAAAATCAACCCGATCAAAATGAAGAAAGTGATCCAGACATTGAAGTGGAGATGGTTCAACCATTTGAAGAGGTAATATTTATTTTATTGACAATGTCATGTTCAAAAATGTTTTAAAGTCTTATTTAATTGTGAGTGTAGAATACTAATTGATTGATTTATTTTGATTAAATTGATTTTTATCATGAGGAACTATTGTTTCCTTTCATAGTTAATTTGAAGTGATTCATTTAAGATAAACTTCTATCAGTTTTAAATTTTATAAATTGTAATTTTGCTATTGTGTTTCAAGATGTTAAATGAAATGTTGGTTGACGCTGGATATCGAACAGAGGAAAGAAGGGGTGGAAGAGCTCGTAGAAGTGGCAGGTATATAGATTTTGATACTTAACTTGCCTGTTATTTTATAAGATTAAAAGGTGTCCAGCAGCCTTTAATTCCTCAAAGACAGAGAATCCTGTTATAATTTTTTGAGTCAAGAGAAAAAAAAAGTTAATATCTGCCTTCTGTTTTCATTTTTTACCACTACTCAATAGCTTATTTGTTTGCTCCTGTTGGCATAGCTTTCTCTTGAGTCTCAGTTCATTTTTCCGGTTGAATCATTTGTACCCCCTAGATGAGCGATGAGCACAGTACTAGTAGCCCCAAGGCTCTTGCCTATCTCCAGTACTGTTTAATTTGTCCATTTCCGACCTCCCGACCCACCCATCTATGACAAGGTCCTTATACGCCAATGACATGTCATTGTATACTTCTTTATCCCACATTGACGCAATATTAAATCGCCTACAACAATACTTTCGAAAGTTTAACAAATGTTGTATAAAATGGAACTTAAAAATTAACCCCACCAATCCGAAGCAATTCTATTCACCAAACATCGCCCACAAAAAAACCACCATATCAAAATAAACTAAGTTTCCATCCCTTGGTCAAAATCCGTGCAGTACCTAGGGCTAACTTTAGACAAATCCCTTACATTCACTGACCATTCACTGTGTGTATGTGTGTGTGAATATATGAATATATTTTTATTTAATCTGTATGCAAGCTATATAACTTTAATTTTATAAAGGGAAAACATATTTTGATTGTTAAAATAATATTCATACCTCCTAATTTACCAAACAATTAGTATATGGCGTAAAAACCACGGAGTTAAAAACGCCTAATAATCATTACTAATCCTAATCCATTCACTGACCATATCAATAGAAAAACCGATAAAGCGAAAAAAAATATATTTAAAATGTTTCCTTATTTGAACAGAAAATCCCATTTGAGCCCTCATAAACAAATTAATATTATATAAAGGAGTTATATGCCCACTTATTACATACTCTAGCCAGTCTGGAGGTCAACCTGCTTAACTAATTACCAAAAACTTGAAAGAATCCAAAACCTTTTACCACCGCTACAGAAAAATTTCCTCTATGCTATAAGACCTGCAGCTTCCTAAAGTTAAACACTTTGTCCATTCTTAAACTTATTCTTCTTTCATTAAACCTCCAGCCTCCGAAAAAGCCTTAATAAAAGAAATAGGTAATTATAATAAATCTTCTCTAAAACGCTACACTCATAAAAGAACAAAACGTGTTGTTAAATTAAGAGAGTTTTTGTATAATTTTTCCTACAACTGCACCTTAATTTGTTTCTATATATTACATTTAATTCATGCAGGCTAATGAATTATAATTACCTAAAAATCAAAAAACCTTGCTGACTAAGGATGTCTCATCATTTGTAAACATCTTGTAATTTTCTAAATAAAGTTTATTTTCATCTTTAAAAAAAAAAAAAAAAAAAAAAAAAAAAAAAAAAGTAGCCCCATTACCTTTGGACTATTGGCTTTCTGATGTCTTCAGGAGGAAGATTATTTGAGAGTGAGTGTGTTAAGTAGTGAGAAGGGTGTTTGATGTGGCTGTGATTTCTCTTTCTAATGTAACAAAAACTTGATAAAATACTCTTTCTATACTGTGCCTCTTTAGTCAACTTGGGGTGGTATAAAAGTGTGAATTAATGCAATAGTTCCGAACGTTCAGGATTTTCTATGATATTATGTTCCTTACACTGCTTGAGCTCTGATTTTCAATTTTAAATGATTTACCTTATTATTTATTTTAAATGATCTTCCCATAGCAATTATGTTTACCCCTTGCCACTAAGTGTGGGGTTATGTAAAAATACGGGAGTGTTAGAATTCATTTTATTCACATAATAATGATATTTTTCTCTTTAAAAGTCTAATTTTGTTTTGTAAAATAAATTAATGAATAAGCTCAGGTTGAACTTGAATGTGCTGTAAGCTGACAACACAAATCTTATGGTTCCAATTCCACTTCACGAAATTGACCATAACTAATCTTGGATAACTGGACATCTTATTTAAAACAGTGCATATGCCTTTTCTATATGGCCATGATTTCTTGTGTACTTGATTTCAGATATACTTTTTATTTATTTTTTTTTACAGTAAACCCTCGTTATAATGAATTCCAAGGGACCAAAAAATTCTCTGTTTGTTATAAAAGTATTTGTTATATCCGAAAAATGTATTGCATGTACATATGTGTCTTGGTATAAATTCGTGGGGTTAAAAAGAAATATTTTCAATACAGCATTCGCTTTCAGGCACATGCTTATTTAGAAACTACAAAAGCAGTTAAAACTATGCATTATGTACATTTATCATGTTTCACATTTTACATAATACTTTAAGATTAACATAAACCATAATTCAAATACAAAACTTAAAAAGGAACCTACAATGTCAGAATCACAAGAATTCATAAAAAGTTAAAATAATAAAAAAATATTAATGAAAAATTATCTTACTGACGCTTAACTTTTAATATTTGTTTATTGAAGTTTTGGTTTGACTAAAGTTATTAGATCTGTGCCAATAACGTCCAGAGCCTTGATGAACCTTTCTGGAACGGAAGTGTTATTGGCGAACTGTTGCAGGACATGAAGAGCGCTTGTCACCTCGGCTTTAGTCGGTCGGATTACTGGTTCTTTGTCGGAATCATCTGAGTCAATAGTTTGACATTGGATGACTACAGAGCCTGGTCCTTCTGATACATTCCAAGTTTCGAGATTCCCATCAATACTGACGTACTTGCTAAAATAAAGCTGCCTAATGTTTGCTTCACCATAGAACAGGCTTCATTCCATTCCTCCTCCACTAATTGTTCTTCTTGTGTCAATGTATTGTCCGAAAGTGGTGACATCCAAGCTTTTCTAAAAAAGTTTTTGATTATTTCAGGAAAAATTTTAGACCAGGACAGTGGCTATGGCTCGATTTAATCTTTATTAGCGATAATTGTTAATAGAATGGATTTTGATATCCTGTATTTTTTTGATTTCAACTCAATTTTTTTATTGACTTCTTGGAGAATCATCAACTTTGTATTTAAATCAATGGATTTACTCTTTGACATAGTCTACGGAGCGGAAGCGCACTTAAAACGAAAAGCGAGACAGACTTGACCTCTAAGGAATCTCGAATAAAAGTAATAACAACAGAATAACAAGCCGAAACTTTAAAATTCATTAGCTGTCACTTGAAGCTGTGAATCAAATAATTCAGCTGAATAGTGGGAAGAAGAGGTAAGAAGGATTTGGACAGAAAGGCGCCGCTCTTTACTGGGAATTAAGACGTATCATATTTTTTTTTCTTCTTCATTTTTCGTAATAACCGAACAAATTCAATTCTGAGGCCCACAACAGTAGTTCGTTATAAGAGAATAGTTGTTTATAAACGAGGTGAAAGCATAGTTTTCTATTTATTTTTCAAGGGACCGGTTATAAACGGGTGTTCGTTATAACCGTGTTTATTAAAAAGAGTTTACTGTAGTAGTTTTGTAGTATGTAATAGTAGTCCTTGGCTTGCATTTATTTTATTTTTGAATAAATAAAACTTCATGAAACCCAAGACGATTTTGTAATTGAATCGATTTAGTTGAAATTTTATTCAATGTGCATTAATTGATTCTGACACCTTTGTCCACTTATAAAATTATCTGCATTATAATTGTATTGAAAAAAACAAAACAAAAATTATCTATCATCATTCCTTTATGAAATTTTTTTTTTTTTAAATCCGTTTGTCCTCTTTACATGGCATATCTATAAAACTACTGGAACAATTTTTTTTTTTTAGTTTGTCACAAAAATACTAGCCCATCCAACGATGATCCTAACAATTATCTGCCGATTGGTTTTAAAATGTTGGCTGATTAAATATTATTTAATTCAATTACTCAGTTATTTTTGAAGAAATAGAAGATTTTTTGAGTGTTTTTAACCAAAAAAAAAAAAACGCAAATAATTATAAAAAAGAAAAGAAAAAAATTGAAATTTTACCCATAAATACGCCTATAACTCAGTTATTTTTGAAGATAAAGAAAAATATGTATAGAATTTTAGAATCAGTAAAGCGTGTGATAAACAGAAACAATTTGAACCATATATTCAATTCTTAAATTATAATTCATGTAATTTTACTAAAACTCGGTTATTATTGAAGATTGAGAGAAATTGGAAAGATTAGCAGCTATAAACAGTTATACCCTAATATATTGGGTTGATGCAAAATTAATGCAGGTTTCCTCTATTGCAATATCTTAATTACAATTGTGTAAACAAAGCTAATCCTAACATTGATCATTATTATACCAAAACAAACCTTATCTAATACCCTCTCTTTCACCATGAATTTGTTTAGTAAAATCGTTTTGTTCAGTGTGTTCAAAGGTCTTGAATCGAAAATGTCAAAGTGCGATTTTTGTCAAATTTATTTTTACGAATTTAAATTAGGGCGCAGCGCTGCGCAAACGGCTCGTAATATTAATGAAGTGTGGGGTCAGGGGGCTATTAATGAGTGCACGGTGCAGCGTTGGTTCCAGAAGTTTCGCAGAGGAGATTTCGACCTCGAAGACAAGGAAGGTCGGGGCCGTCATCTTGCTCTGGACAACGACCAGCTGAGGTCAAAAGTGGAAGAAGACCCAACCAAAACCACACGAGAAATGGCGGCGGAACTCGGAACTCAAAAATTGCAACGTCTTTGCCCAGCATTGATGAATCGGAAGGGGCCGATCCTGTTCCACGATAACGCCAGACCACAAGTGCACAACCAACGCTTCGACGACTGCACGAGTTGGGCTACGAAGTTCTCCAACATCCGCCTTATTCACCTGACCTCTCTCCTACAGACTTCCACTTTTTCAGGCATCTGGACAACTTTTTGAGGGAGAAAAATTTTCAAAACCAGGACGACATTGAAAATTCTTTTCGTGATTTCATTGAGTCCAGGGATTCGGATTTTTTTTCTGGTGGAATAAGAAAGCTTGTTGAACGTTGGCAAAAGTGCATTGATTCAGATGGAAATTATTTTGATTAAATATATATGGTTAAAGTAAAGATATGGCATATTTACAATACCTACTAAAAACCTGCATTAATTTTGTATCAACCCAATAGTTATTTGAAAATAATAAACCATTATGTAATAATTTGCTGCCTTTTTTTAATTTTTTTTTATCCAGTTTGTTGAACAGGTTTTTCATAAAATGAAATTGATTTGTTGTGCACGTATTTCTCTATATACTCAATAGAATTAAGTAATGGGGAAAAAAAGTGATATCTGAATGTTAATAAATTATTTAATGTTATTCTTATAGGACAGGAAGAGCTAGACAATTGGCCCCCATCGAGCACCTTATTCAAGATTTTATTATGAATTTGACAGGAGTTGGCTGGGGGGGTTCGAATACTATTGGTGTCGGGACTGCACGTGGGGGAACTCCAGGAGGGCATTTGTGAGTATTATTAATTATTATTATTTATAAAATAACTCTTGAATGATTCTTTTTTTATTTGAGCGTGTATGGTAAAATGATTTTATGAAGATATTTAAATATTTCTAAAATATAGAATTCATAACCCATATGAGCTGAATTTTCTCTGGTTTTGTTTTATTTATTTTTTATGACATTTTTATTTTTTAAGAATTTTAGTCAATCGATCCTCATATAATTATGTTTGACAATTGATGATTTTGAACATGAATGTTGGTGATGATTTTTTAATATTATAGCTGTTCTCCAATATGATCAATTAGTTTAAATACATATGCATTTGCCCTTTATGCCTTCGCAATACTGTGATAGTAACTCAGTGTTAATATGGAACAGCTTAAGATATTGTTAGATAATGGATCAGACTTTTTGAGGAGCTTTGCCTTAGAACAAGGACTTAGTAGAAGAAATGTAAGCTAAAGCATACTTAACAAAAGAAAGCGGTCAGAATTGTTTGTTTGTTTATTCAATTAGCACGTTCAAGTCTACGTGGGCCACCGGTGGCCTGCACTAGTCTTATCTTATCGGGCGGCATTTACCACCAGTATTTATTTCCATGTCATGTTATCTATCATTTATAAGGACAACAATTTTTAAACAATTTTCACTCCCTTTCGAGTTAAACTTACTGGCATAAATCTTAGATCAGGATGAAAAAACAAGTTACACAAATTATAAAATAAGCACTCACTAGACTGTTAGAAATGTACAACTCGTATACAGGTCTGAACTGGCAATAATCAACGAAACCCAGTATAAATTCAGCCAGCTCACAGAGCAGATATTGAAAATTGGTGCCAGCCTGAGTGTGTTAATGTAACTTTTTGCTACTATGTTTGTCTATTATTTAACATCAATTTATGCTACTATGGCTAATCGGGTAATGCTACAGTGGGAGTCCTAAATTTTGCTTATTCAGGTTTAATTTGGATAGGAAGCTTTAACGAGTACCTGACATTGCACAGACAATTTTTTCAAAAGTGCTACATATGATAATATAAGGGGCCCGATATTTATCATACAATTGAGATGACCTTTTCTTGTTTTGAAAAAAGTGAGTTATTGGAGAATATTTATCTTTATTGATTATTTTTGAATGATGGAGTGGGCTGTTAAGAATAAAAGGATATAATTCAAGTGGAAAATGATTAAATTATAAATTAAAAATAGAAATAGATGATAAAAATGGAAAAGTAATTAATTTTTTACAAAACAAACTAATGTATTGAAAATAAATCTATTAGACAGAGCTGGAATTGAAATGAATGTTGAATTTAAAATTGGAGGGATTTGATGACAGGTCTGTTGTTTTTCTGAAATGTAATAATACCTCACTCTTATTTATGGCTGACCAACTTCCCATTTTTCTTCTTTTGCTTGGTTTCTTGCTTCCTTGTTTTACAAATTCATTTTTTTTTTTTTTTTTTTTTTTTTTTTTTTCACTTAATATTTTATTTACACCTGTAAAAAAAATTACAATCAGCAAATGTGCTCAAATCTAAGTAAACATGGCGTGGTTAGGCATGAGGGAGACAGCACCCAGTGGTGCATCCTCCTGACATTAAGCAGAACTATATTTTTAGGTCAGGAGATCCCTCATCCAACTCCTTTTCAGCCTACGCCGAGTTATGGATGGTATGTCGGTTGTAGCCATGTTTTGCACAAGTTTGTTTATGTGTCCATTTAGTTTGTCGTGAAATCGTTTGTAAGTCGATCGAATGTGGTTTGTTGTAGTAGGAATACGTAAGTCATTATGAAGGGTATCGTTTGAAAGATATAGTGGTGAGTTCGTTGCCAGTCTTAAAAATTGCGATTGAAATGTTTGTATTTTTCGTATGTGTGTCTTTTTAGCAGGTCCGTATATTTGGCAAGCGTAAGTCCATATTGTATTTAATAAATAAGAGTATACGTTAAGTTTCTGTCTGATAGGTAATTTAGAATGTCTATGAAGTATCGAATACAATAGTCTCAGTCGAAAATTTAGAGTTTTACGTTTAGTCTTGACGTGAGGGCCCCATGTCAACCTTTTGTCAAAAATAAGTCCTAAGTACGTTACTGTGTTTGATTGTGGTATCTGGTGATTGTCTATGTAAACTGGAGGGCAGGTTCCATGTCTAAGTGTAAATATAACATGTAGTGATTTGTCGTGGTTAATCTTTAATTTCCATTTCCTACACCAGTTTTGCACATTGTCTAAGTGATGTTGTAAAGTCATACTGGCCTGTGTAGGGTCTGTGTTTTTAGTAATAATTGCAGTGTCGTCGGCATAAGTCGCAGTTAGGATGTTTTCGTTTGTCGGTAAGTCATATGTGTATATTAAGTACAGAAGTGGGGCCAGGATAGAACCTTGGGGAACTCCTGCAGAGACTGGCTTGACTGATGAGGTCTCGGAACCCTGTCGGACAGAAAAGTAGCGGTCATAGAGAAAAGATTGTAAAACTAGATAATAAGTGCTTGGAAGTATGGGTTTTAGTTTAAAAAGAAGACCCGGTGCCACACCCTATCAAAAGCTTGAGTAACATCCAAAAATGCCCCAGAAGCGTATTGTTTTAGTTCAAGTGCAGTGGAAATAAAGTCCGTTACTCTGTGTAGCTGTTGTGTTGTGGAGTGAAAAGAGCGAAATCCGAATTGATGGTCTGGTAGTATGTTGTGGTCAGTCAGTATGTTAATAATGCGTCCGTACAATAATTTTTCAAATATTTTTGAGCATACTGGAAGAAGGCTAATTGGTCTGTAGGAATCAGGTCTGTATTTGTCTTTGTTGGGTTTGTGTATCATTGAAATCGTAGAATATTTCCATTGAATGGGGAATTTGGTCGTCCTGAGTATAGCATTGTATAATGTAGTAAGAAATACTAAAGCTTTTCTGGGGATTTTTTGAAGCACCTCAGCAGTGATAAGGTCGTAACCAGGAGTCTTTCTTTTCGGCATTTTCATAATCTGTCTAGATACCTCGGAAGGAGTAAAGGATTTTGTGGAAGAGACATAGGAAGAGGAGAGTCCAAGAATTTCTGTACATAACTTTCGTGTTGTATGTCGGTTAAGTCTGTGTGAGGTTGAAAAACACTTGAAAGATAGTCAACGAAGATTTCAGATTTGTCTTTATCCGACACGGCCCAAGAACCATCATCGTTTCTCAATGGGGCAGAAACTTCTCGATGTTTCAGAATTCGTTTGGTATGTCGCCAAAGGCTGTTGTCGTCGGTTGTCAGGTTTTCCAGATATTTGTCAAAGTTAGTTTGTTTGAATTTTCGTATTTCTGTTTTAAGTTCATTGTTAAGTTTGTTGAAGATTCGTCTGTCTGAAGGAAGTCTGTTAGTTTGCCATTGTTTCCGTGATCGTCTCTTGGCTCGGATTAGGTCCCTGATATATTGAGGGTAGGATGGCGAAGTTATTCCTGGCCTTCTTTTTTTTTGTTGTGAGGACCATGCAGCTTCTTGAACGGTTGAAGTGAAGAGTTCAACTGCATCTTCTAAGTCTTTTTCAGTTTTTAGTGCTTTAGGGACAGTGAGCTGGGCATTAATATGCTTATTGAATAGGTCCCAATCCACGATTCCGTAGGTAAGCGACTGTCTTCTTTCCGCAAAGAATTTCTCCACCCCCAACATCAGGTTCACCGGTAAATGATCTGAGCCAAGGTCTGTTTCAGTTGTAACTGTAATCGGTAGAGTCGTTAAATCTTTGGCTACAAATATGTCAAGTACGTCAGGTTTTTTGTGACAAGAATTTGGTAAGTAAGTCGGTTTGTCAGGTGAAAATACGTTCAATGATAAGTGGTCAATAGCAGATTTGAGTTTTCTGCCCCTTGGTGTACACAAACGAGAACCCCAAGCTTTGTGTTTTGCATTGAAGTCACCTCCTGCCAGGAATGTTCTACCAAAGGAGTTAAATAGTTCAATAAACATTTGGTCGGTAATGATGTATTTAGGAGGGCAGTAAATAGAAGCTAGTGTTATGTTTTTGTATTTAGTCTGTAACTGTATTCCTGTTATTTGTATCTGAGCCGTTGAGTCTACGTGTATAGGGTAATGTTTTAGGGTCGATTTTATTAATATAGCTGTCCCTCCGTGTGCAGTATTGTCGGGATGGTCTGTTCTGTATAAATGATAATTAGGTATAGAAAGTTTGTTGCGTGATGTGAGATGAGTTTCTGTCAAAAGTACAATGTCGATACGTTTTTGATGATAAATTTCCAGTTCAGTCTTATGTCGAAGTAGTCCGTTAGTATTCCAAAGGAGGATTGACAGGGAGCCAACAGTTAAAGAACTAATGTCCATAAGTTACTGCTAATGCTTGTGTTAAGTGCGTTATTTGGCTAATTAGGCTGTAAAGGGGCTGAATGAGGGCATTTAAATTATTTAGTATGTTGGATTGTAAATAAGGCTCAGAGCCAGCTGGTGGTACCAACTGACTACTGTCTTCCCTCATACCTGATCTTAGATGCGGCTGAGGCTGAGCTTCCACGTTGGGCCGAGGGCAGTTTGGGCGTTCCATTCTGGGGTTTACACCGACAGGTTCCAGAGGCTGATGTTAAAGAACGTTCGGCAGGGCTGGAAAATGTCCTAGATCCGGAGGAGGTGGGGCAGCTACCGGTGTAGGGCGGTAACTCTGGGTCCTCTGAGCTCGCAGGTTCTTGAGGGCCTGGCATCCTCTGTAATTGGCGGGGTGTGCCCCTCCGCAGTTAGCGCATTTGGCCGGCGTCTCCCTAGTTTTGACGCATGCAGCGCTTTCATGGGCCTCTCCGCATCGTACGCAGCGTGGTTGGTGATTACAGTACGTTTTTGTATGGGCAAATTTTCCCTCTTTTTTTCGAATTTCTTCTACTTTTATCCTTGTATAATAAATGTGGTTTAATTCAAATATTTTTTCATTGAATGTATTTTTAGAAATGTCGACAAAGAACATTTGTAGTGGCAGTTTGGTTCTGGCTGAGATAGCATTCGTAATGTTTACAGCTTCATAGCCCTTAGCTTTCAGTTCTTCACTTATTATTGATGTTGGTGTAGATGGGTGAAGTCCTTTAATAACTACTCTTGCGTTTTTGTCTTCCGACAGTTGATACGTATGGTAGTCGGCATTTACCTTTTTTAAGCAGCGAACAGCTGTTCTGTAGGAGTCTGGGGTAGCTGGGTATACAATTAAATTTCTGGCTGTTGATTTGATACTAAAGTAACTAGAACCTATTTCTTTTTTCAAAAACGCAATCAATGTTCGATATTCTGTATTCCTTTTAGGAATATAGGTGGTGGCTTAAGTTTGTTATTTTCTATTGAGTTTGATTGTTTCTCGGATTCTCCTGCAGTCATATTTAAAAGAGGGTCAAATCTGTTGCTGGTTTCTATTGTATTTGATTTCTTTATGCATAGCCTAGGATCTGCTGACGATGATGGTCTTTTTCGTCCTGTAATCACCTCCCACTCGTTATTTTCTTCTGGCATAGTTGAAGAGCCTGCCTCTTGTAGGTCCATATTGGTTACATTTTCAGACGCCATTGCTCTCTTTGCTTCTATTTACTTACCAGATCGCACGAGAAACAATGTTTTGAAACAATATTTACACAGACACACAATGTTTTTAAAGTTTTAAACTTATTAAATTAGATAAATTAATGGTTAAAAAAAACTAACCTTGCACACTTCACATTTTTTCCACTTTGTTAGTTGTTACTCACTTATATATCCTTAAACTTACTATAACTTTTTAAACTAGACTAATAACTTGTCCGTTTGAGCTAGTAGTCACTCTTAAATACAGTTTATAAACATGAATAAATCACATTTATAATAGAGAGAATGAGAGCACATGCTTTTCACTACACGGTCACCATGGCGATCTCTTTTACAAATTCATGAATTTAGAAGTACACACAGAAGGTGACTCTTATATTTACTTACTGACTTGTACCTCAAAGGAATATCCTTGACCAGAATTAGTCTAGAGAATTAATAAGGTTAATGATGTGAGAATGAGAATTATTTATTTAATAATTAATGAATTATATGAAAAGTCAACTGTTGAGATGCTCTGATGAAGAGAATTTCCTTTTAGGTCTTTGTGGTTCTAAAGTTTAGCCCATTTGAAACATGAGAAGACAGGTTTTCTACAAATTTAGATGTATTCGATCAGAATCTTGAGTAGCTGTAGCCGTAAGATATTAGAGCTTATAGGCCAGTATGTGGTCATGTTACTGGACCTAGCTGGAGTATAATACCTTTAATAGTGTCTAATTTAGCAAGTAACATAAATGTTCCCTCCCTCTTCCTTCCCTCTTTTATCATGTTGATTGGTTCTTATAATAAATTATTTTCTTATTATTTTCAGATTATTAATGGCTAATCCAGGAGATTATGCTTGGGGCCGTGAAGGCCTTGATGCTATTGTTACACAACTTTTGAATCAGATGGACACTACAGGACCTCCTCCATTAGCAAAAGACAAAATTAGCCAAATCCCTGTTGTTATAATAACAAAAGAACAGCAAGGTATTCTATCTGTTTAATACATTTTTAATAAATATTTAATGCCAATAAAAACATAGTTCAGTGATTTTGATCTATTTATAATTATAATTATATATTATATACTTGAAAGATCTGTTATACACCCATTTAAGTTACATTAATTTTTTTAATTTTACACAAAAACACATACATATATATACACACACATATATACATATATACACACATGTGTTCGGGTTTTCCTGTCGTGCCAGAGGAGGAAAAGATATAACAGATGCTATACGTCTCTAACTCAGTTATTACTAATGATAGAGGAAAAATGAAATGTTTTTCGGGATCAAGACATAGAGAAAAAATAAATATTATATGGTCAAATCACAACTTTTAAAATGTTTAATTCCTTCATATAACCTCTACAAGGTTATTTTTAAAAATAGAGAAAAATTAAAAGGAAATAGTGAAGAAGTCTAATATGAATGCGTTTAGTTTGTTATTTTTTATAAAGAACCTTTGTAATCGACCAAAAAAATAAAATAAAATAATACTCTCTCCTCTCTCTCCAAAATTTGAAGGCTTACTTTTCAAGATATATAAAACCTGGATAATGAATAAATAAAAAAATCTTTCTGGCCACCATGCGAAATGCAAATGAATAAATACCAAAATTTTATATCAATTATTATACTGTAAATAGTAGACCATTGTGTTATTATTTGCAGAATTTTCTTAATTTATCATGCGGTTTTATCATAATTTTCACTTACCCCTATTTTGTAGTTATAATCTATACTAATATTATAAAGCTGAAGAGTTTGTTTGTTTGATCGCACTAATCTCAGAAACTACTGGTTTGAATTGTAAAATTATTTTTGTGTTGGATTGACCATTTATCGGGGAAGGCTTAAGGCTATATAACATCACGCTGCAACCAATAGGAGTGAAGAATTAATGGAAAATCTGGAAAACAGGGAAAATTAACCTCGCATCCCAATGATTCTAAGTGATTTACCATTTATTTTTAGAAGAATTCAATTTCCCGTTAATTTATCTTTTGCTGTAACAATTAATAAATCACATGAGGCAAACATTTAAATCCATAGGAATCTATTTATGTCAAGAACGGGTTGCGGAGAAAATCGGTATGTATTTTCTTCTGCCACATGAAAATAAAACCAAAAATGTCATTTACACATAAGTATAATGACAGAAATTGACACAGATGACGTCGCGGGCAACAGCTAGCGTATACATAAATTTTTTAGTTTGCCCTTCAAAACTGATTTTGAATACTGTATTTTTATGCCAGTAGTTATCCTTATATAAGTTGGTTTTATTCAGCTTAATTGCCCAGATTTTTAGGAACTAACCATCATAAAATCTCACTAAAGAACAACTTGTAGTCACCAACTTTCTGATACAAGTCATCATTATTAAAATATCTCTAATTTATTAATCATGAACCTAAAATCCTCAATGGTGCTCCTCTCTCAATAGTAGATTTTATTTAATGTTTAATCATCTTAGGGATCACTTGTAGCTGGGTTGCTAGCGTAACAGCCTCCCATGCCAAAGGTCATGGGTTCAAATCCGCAGGTGGTCCTACGAATTTTTAATAGGAGTAAAAAATCCATAGTTACGCCGTCCTTCGGATTGGACTTTAAAAGGTGGTCCCGAGCCTGTCCAATGTCAGGTACTCGTTAAAGATCCCTATCCTAATAAAACCTGGATAGGCAAAATTCAGGACTCACACTGTAACATCGTCCGATTAGCCATAGTAGCATAAAGTGACATTAAATAAAAATATAAAAATATTTAATCAGTTCTGAGCTGTTCTTGTTAAATTATTCAATAACTGCTTAGGCTTAAAATATTGTTTAATCACATATGAAAAATAAAATAAAATTATGAATATGACTTCATACCTCCTGTACATTGTTTTATTACAGAGACAAATTTGCAATGTTCTGTTTGCTGGGAAGACTTTAAAGCTGAAGAACCTGTCCGGAAGTTACCATGCGAACATGTCTATCATGAAAATTGTATCATTCCTTGGTTAGAGCTGGTAAGCTGTTGAAATGACTAATATGACTTATATTCATGTGTATGTTTTTACTTGTAGCATTAATGAAATATATTTTACAGCACGGCACTTGCCCTATATGCAGAAAAACGTTAACTGATGATGGTCGAGCTGAAGATCCAGATAATTCTAATAATGTTGTAGGCAACAGTTTAGCGACACTTTTCCGGTAAGATTAAGCAAATCTTTTTAATATTTATATTATAAATTTCTATTTCACGAGAGAACTTTAATTCCTCTTTGATGAAATTTTCACAACTATTATTAAGATATATTCCTGCATATAAAGGACTCTTGAATGAATCTTACTGGTAAATAATACTGGTAAGATAAAATTTTTATTGATAGAAGAAAATTGTATTTCCATATAACTCCAAAAGTATACATAATATGTATATGTATGTTAAACTGTCCTGTGTTACTTCGGAAGACAGCGGAATGCCTTACAAAACCAAAAAAAAAAGTTTTAAATGAAACACTTTCTGTTCCATGTTCCAATTTGTAGGGGATGGGGAATATATCATAATATCAACCACTATCATTCTACCCTAGAAGAGACGCTGATTCAAAAGGATAAATAATGATAATCATTAACCAATGAATAATTAAAATAATAATAATAATGAAAGAAGCGGAAATTATTGTTATACACTTTTAATTATATAAACATTAACTAACTAAGAAACTTTAACTAATTGGTGTTGAATTAAAGAAAACCATTAATAATTACAAAAAAATGAGAAACATTTAAAAAATTGAAATAAAAAAAAAAAATGTCTATACTGATCTACGATGACGGTTGATACTGTTGGTTGTTGGCTTACAAGCTGCAATTCCAAAAGGTCGCAGTGGCAATATGCATCTTAGGCCAGGGCCTATCTGTGTTGGCTCCACTGTCTCAATATTAAAAGTAAAGTAGAAGAGGTCTTGCTGGGGCAACGACTGAGTGAGGAAAGAGTCGAGTGTGGATAAGACGCTATGTACCATATGTTTTTTTAAAAACAACTGAAGTATTACTGGTTCTAATGCTACATTTAATGTTGGAAATTAAATGTATTTTATTATTTCAGTTTAAAACAAACTTAAATTTATTAAATTAAAATTAAAAATGATTATTGAAATCAGTTACTAATGAATATTATAATTAATAAATTTAAGTCTAGTTAGGCTTGAACATCATTGATTTGAGTTCAGATAAAAAGTTGAAATAATATTTACTGATTTTAGGATGATATTGATATTTTATTCTTTAATTGACAAAAAGAAATTTGTCTTGTTTTTTGTAAAGAATTCATTTTTTTTTTCTCATCAGTTAAATTATACCTCTTTGTTAATGATCAGATATGCAAGTGCAAGTGAATCTTCAAACTCTAGAACTTCTTCTTCCTCTTCATCATCTTCTTCATCAGGCACTGGTTCCACTGGCAGTACTAGTAGCAATGGAAGCTCCTCAACCTCAAGACCGGACTTCAATATGGATATAGATTTTGATTAAGTAAGCCATAATTATATATTTGACCTGTTAATTAGTTCACGATTAATTACATGTACACTTGGCAAAGACTATTTTAAATCTACATTATTAAGTTTTTTTATGATTGAGAAATCAGTGTAGCCTATTTGACAATAATATAATATAATTATATATAGTGTAAAGTTATTGTTCATTTCCAGGTTTATTATTATAATTATAGGAACAGCTCTTTGTTGCAATTAACATTCCAAATAAGCAGCTTTTAAACCCTTATGTGTTGTTTATACGTTATAATATATATTTTCAGTGTCCCAGTATGACTTCGGAATCAAAAGTTCAAATTTCTGATTGGCATTTTATATTCAGGCTTTGCTTTGGAAGATGATTTTTTTATTTTATTTCTTTTTTGTTCTAATTTATTTATTTTAGTTTTTAAATCACCAATTAAACGGTGAATACTATGTTATCAGTATTGCCAATCTCTGGGTGATATCTAGGTGCCAAATAAATGGGTCTTCGATGAGTCGAACGGATCAGAGCACCGACTAGGGCAGGTAATAGAAAACATATATTGTAGTAGTTGATATTTAAGTTATTAAATGGATTTTAGATTATAGTTTGTTAAACAATGTTTTGTACACAGTATAAGGATACTTATAAAAGCTTCTCAAAATGTGTCAGGTTATTCAGGAGCATATTTATAAATCAATGCAAGCTTGGGCCGAGAAAAGTAAAAAAAAAAAAAAAAAAATTCATAGATAAAAAAGTTATTTACCGTGAAAAGTTAAATTAAGTTATAAAATTTTTTTTTATCCTTTTCTGAAAAATTATTTTTTCATTTACTGCATAAACGTAATGACAATAACATGATTAAATTCTGTGAGCCTATTTATAAAAACCTCCAAAATTCATAGAATTTTTAGTTTGTTTACATTAGTTGATTTTTGGAACCAAAATATCTCTTTTCAATTTCCTTTCTACAACAAGTAGGACTTCTATGTTATAAACTTCTATTTTATTTTTTGTAAGACAGGACTATTCTACGTCAAAAACAAAAATTCACTGTCTTTTTTTTTACTTATAGTCAGTAATAAGGTTTTAGTAAATTGAGTGATAAAGTGATGTGAAATGATTAAACAAACTGAGTGTCTCTAATTTATGTATTATAAGAGACAGTAATGTTATGTGTGTAGATATCAACATTAGCTATTGTTCTTTTTTCTCATAAAAATTAAATGTTTTAAAGTAGTAAATGGAATGAATAAAGCTCAAAGATTGTTTTTAATCATGCTTCCAGAATTTAATCATGTATAAAATCTGCATAGAACCTTTAGTATGAAAATGAAATTTTCTAACATATTTGATCCCTTTAGAAAATATGAATATAACTGTGTACACAATATAATATCAATAGACACTAAGTTTTAAAAAATCTTGTGTTTTCATAGATACTATAATTAATTTATATATTTACCATTTTCACATTACTAGGTATATAGAATTATTCCGGTTTTTGGAAATACTTAGTAGTATCTTCTTCTAGATAGAGCTATTACCAAATTTTAATCATATTTAAGTTTTAAAAAATCACCTTTGTCAAAAAAGAACTTTGAACTAAATATACTTTTCAATGTGAATCACACAAAACTTATAACCTTAAACATTGAACTTTAAAAAGCTTATGATAAGTGGATAGATTATACAACATTAGATGTGTACAGAATTTTCAATATATACTGATATATTTTAGATTTAAAATATAATCAATTTTTAAAACTAGTATTAATTATTGTTTATAATGTTGGATAGTAAAGGACTTCAGATCCGAGCTCTACTCGTGACACTTACATTGATAGGAATCTAAGATTGGATAGTTATGGTTATGGTCTTACAAGTTTTAAAAGGTTATAGTCAGGGTGTTTAGCAACAGGGAAAATTGGGAAAAGTCGGGGATTTTAAAAACATATGAAAAAGTCAGGAAATTTGTACTTTGGTCAGGGAAAATGGTCCCTAGATAACATTGTTTCTTCTTCACTCAGACAAAAATTCCAAATGCCTACTTGTTGTGATGTTGCAAATATCATAAAGCGAGTTTTAGAATAAATTTGTAAGTATTGATTATTACTGATAGCAGTATCCAAGTTCATCATAATTCATTGGTAAGTCAACTACAATATCAGCTGGTGTCGGGTAGGTACAGTTGATATATATATATGATATATATATAATATATATATATATATATATATATATATATATATAATGACTAATTACTTGACAATAAGATTCAACTGTACCTCTATATATATATATATATATATATATTCAATCTAGTATACCATATTAATTATATTGATTCTTTTTTTTTTGTCGATTTTCACTCTGGATTTGGCCAGGTAAAAGACTTCTTACAATATGGAAAAGTCAGGGAATCTCTTTGAGCTGATTTGCTAGACACCCTGATAGTGTATTTTATAGATGTAGTTTTAATTTTTGTTCTTAAGATCTGACCATTACTAATATATTGTATTTCTCTGAGGGTGAAATGGGTAGAAAGATGAAAGAATGATAGAAAAGGTTAACAAAGAGACCAGCGGGATCAGCCTTACAAACCACCCATGACAAGGCTGGAGGGGATCTGCCTCAGGCTTCGTGTAGGTAAAGGAACTGTAAGAGAAGGGATCAACTTCACGATCTTGTATGAGAATGGAGGTGAAAGGCTAAAGAGGCGAAATGTTGGAGGTCAACTTGCACATGCATTATGGGTATCATCAAAATATGAACAAAAAGAGTTCCTGATCTTGTATGGGTTACATACAGAGATGTCTGGATTCATGAGGTAGATTGGCAGACCTGAAGGAAGTCGTGTGTAATATTCCGTTCTCCAAAATGTGCTCAATAACTACATTTGTTATGACTAGATCATGACATCTCTGGATGTGAATTTTATTTTCATCATAGCAGGCTGTATAAATGTTTTCTGTAATGGTAGATAGAAATATAAATTTTCATGCAAATAAAATAAAGAATATTCATAATTGAATAATAAGTTTCTTTAGAGCTCTAACAAGGATTGGGATCCCAAATGTGTCTCGACGATTTTGATGAAATTTCTTTTGGTAAAACTAGATACTAAACCATTAGTCTCTGCAAAATATTAAGGGCCAATGCACCCCAAGAGTCGTATTAAAAAAAATGGTATGTCTGCGCACGAAAAACACATTTCGTTTAATATATCTGGTTCAAGTGAAGGTATAAAAATAATTATAGTGTCAAAATTACTCTGTTTCTAATTAAAATAATTTAAAACAAGCTATTAAAATATTCAAGTTTTATGCTCGGTAATAACCCTAAAAATAAATAATATCGTCTAAACAGTACTTTTAATGAGGTATGTTAACCACTACAATTTTCTTTAACTTACGAGTATATACCCGCTTGTAACCCAAAATATAAAATTTTATTATGATATTAGGGTTATTATGACATAATAATATAATAAATATCTTTTAAAATTCAATTTGATCTTGGATATAAACATATTTGTATCATGTACTATTTCATCAATTGCTGTAATAGCACTTTTTGCTTTCCCTTTTGGACTTAGTAATATTTTTACAATATTCTTTGATTTAGTCTGAGAAGAATTATTGGTGAAATCCGTTGTAGCCCACAGCCTACATAGTGTCATCATTTCCATAGAAAAAAAGATGTCTTCTGAAAATGTCTTTTCAGAATCTATTTCTCGTTCAGTGTCAGTGTTACGTTCATGGTCAGAATAATCGACGATTTCATCTTCAGAGTCAGAAGAATGGCTCAGGAACAAGCTTCTTTTTTCTCGTCTGATTGCTCTTCAAGCCCATGTAAAATTCTAGATATGGCTCCACTTTTATTAAAATTTGATCTAAAACAGTATTTCGAGAAGAGAATCGTAAATTATGATTAGTAAACAACAGAATGTAAATTACTTACATGACCGGGCGTGTAATTGACTTTGTCTACCAAGCTTAGTTTCAAAGAATAAATTATAAATAATATCCCAAGTGTTCTCTCTATTAAAACTAAACTGTACTAAAGAAAAAGGAAGAATGTGGAGGAAAGGTATTAGCGACTGGAAGCGTCATCTAGGTTAGAGTGAGTGGAAACTGGAGATGAAATTTGTCAGTTGGTTGACTAAAGCAACCAGCGCACCCGGTCGAGGGTTTAAAAGGAATCTTAATCTAAGCACAGTTTTTAAGAAATCTTATTAAAATTACTGTTTTGATGATATTATTTATGGTTTTAGTGTTATTACCTAGCATAAAACTTTAATATTTTAATAGCTAATTTTTTTTTTAATTATTTCATTTTAAAATAGGTTAATTTTGAGTCCAAACTTAGTTTTCTACCTTCACTAGAACTAGAAATATTAAACAAAATATTTTTATATTTTTACATGTTGGCCCCGAATATTTAGCAGTTCTAATAACCCTTTAGCGTCCAACTACTACAGAGGTAGAGCAGGCTTGCTGGACTGGCTGGTAGTAAAGGCAACTGTGCCCGCTGCACCTACTACTTTCTGACTCCGCTATTATGTTTTTTTTGTTAATACCTTACAGTTTCCCAACATCTTTTTTGATCTGGACATTGAACTGGCACAGGTGGAGTTTTTAAAATTAATTTTTTTGATTTAATAAATTAATGCAAAATTTTTCAAATATGCAATATAAAGTTTAACGAGTGTTATCCTAAATACAGGCTCTAAACAAAATATGCAAGTACATAGAAATCTGCTCTCAATATTATAGCCAGAAGTTGATTCATATGATACCTGTTGCCAAGGAAACATACTACACATTTTAAACCAGACCGCTAGATTGTTCAAGAAACAGAACTACTAAGTAGCTAACGGACTTAAAACGCTTCTATAGTAGTTCATGGTCTATGGGGTTCACCTTTCTCAGGACTACTATTGTAGTCCACGGTCCACCTACGGTGCGCTGAGACTATACTATAGTAGTCCACGGATGCTAAAGGATTAATGTCTATTTTTACCTTAAAAATTGTTATCAAAATCAGTGGGGCGCATTTGGAATCTCCAACTTATAAGTAGTATTGAGGCTTTGCTAATCCCATGATCTAACTGCCTAGTTTGAAGTCAGTCGATACATCATCTCAATATTGAATCCCTTGTTTCTAGTGATTAATGTTTAGGTTAATGTTTTATTTAAAAGGGATGTACTCTCTTAAAGGAATAGCAACTGACAAATGATTGTTACGTCTCTACCCAGCTAATTTTGAGTAAAGAAAAATTTATTGTTATAAGTCCGGAATTGGGATTGGATAAAATTTTTGCCCATGGTTACCATCTTACCAATGGGCTTTCTACTCGCATTCAGTCAATTAATAGAGCATTTAACTTCAGTTTAAGTATGAATCTGATAGCATCCTTCTTCAACAATGCTATCATAGGATTAAATGCTTAGCTTGTTTAGTTTATTATAATATATGACTGATATTTTTTGGTTATAACGGTGAATTAGAATAATTATTAAATAAGTGTTTCTAAGTTCTGAAAAAAAAATTAATTAAAGCTAGATTAAGTATTTAAACATATATACTGTGAATATTTCTGTTACAGAAGTTATAATTTTGATAGGATAATACATATTTTATATATCTTATAATGTCTTTCTTCTTGGAGAAGTTAGTTTAGCATTATGTACTACATAAGAGATTTTTTTTACTGTTTAGTAAAATAAAGCTGTTTAGTTTCTAAATAAGGTAAAAGATGATGTTATGATAAGTGCCCACTTATTCAATAAAGCGCACTAATGTCCCTAAGAAGTGGGTAGTATAGAATGGGCTTTAGTTTGTTGTACTGTAATTCACAAATGCACACCAGTTTTATGGCAGGTTCAGTATGGAAGGACCTTATGTGGGATAATATGATTGGATCACACTTCTGTCGTACTATAATGATAATATTTTTATTTTTCATTGAATGATTAGTATTACTTATTGTTTTTTTTTTTTTTTTTTTAATAATTAGTGATAACAATTTTATATTTTTCAGAAAACCCTTCTTTTTTTTTTGGCTGGAGACTGCTATTAAACGAAGCTAATAAACCATTTGTAAATACATTTTTTCTGAAACCCCCATTCATGTATAAATCAAGTTTGTCACCCCATTCAAGTGTTGTTGGTTGTTCTTATATATCATCTTTTTAATATATCAATCTGTAAATCATCAGCTGTCATAATGTTTATTATTTATTTCACTGTTATAATGAGCACAAAATTCAGTCAATGATGTTTTTATTTTGGCATTTGATTTGTATATATAACTCTTATAATTAATTTTGTTTTAATCCTAATTACCCTATTTCACTTTTATTCTTTAAAAAAATAAAATAAAAAATAACAGTAATTTTATAATGCTGTAATGTATCGCTTTTGGGAGCATTCCTAGTCTATAAAATGTCTCAGGTCATACACACAGCATGCCATTTAAACGTTATGATTGTAGATATTCTGCTGTGAATAAAGCTAAGAATTTTTGTGTTTTAAAGCAAATATTTAACTTCACTTGAAAGAATATATATATAAATATTTCCTTTAAATGATATCTTACTGTTTACTGTGAAAAGAGAAAGGATATATGTAAATATATATATATTTTCTTTTTTTTATGGGCTACATGAAAGTGTGCGTGTATGTATACACAATACACATTCGTATATATGTTTGTATATGTTCACTAATACACATTTGTGATAGTGGCTAAACTGTTATCTACTTAATTTAAATAATTTACTACTTAGTAGTTCCATCTACCATTTATTCATTCCATATGTATAAGCTTTACTGAACATAAGCAATGTCAACTTCTATCTAAACAGTTCGACAACCTTTTTTTTTTTTTTTTTAATATTTATCTATTTTAGAAAGAATAATCAATTTTACAGTCCATTGTATGATAAATTAAAGTATTACAGTAATCCCTATTTTATTCTCTGATTTAAAACAAATCTTTGAAAATTTATATTTCTTTTTCTTTTCTCTCTTAAATAGTGTTGATTTTTTTTAATTTTTGGTTGAGGCTTAATATGTTGAATGACATAATGTATTTTGACTGATGTAAATACCTCGGTTATGGCAACAACACTTTTGAAACTGATATCTGGGTTCTTGCCATTTAAAAATAATCTGACATTTCTCAGTTTTAGTATATATTTATTTATTTATCTCAAGCTATTTAAGGTGCAGTATGTATATTACGTTTGTATTAACTTCAGTTACATTCTCCGATATTAAAGCATTTATTTTCCTGATTTTTTTTTTTATTTCAAAAAAATTATATAGTTAAAATTAAAAGACATTAATTGATTACAATGGAATAAAAACACACTAATGAAATAATGAGATTTATTTTAAATTATCTGTTATTAAGTATTTGATCTCAAGGTAAGTTAACAGTTAGGATCCGTAGCTTAATTTATTAAATTGTAATCTAGTAAAGGGATTACTGGTTTACTTTGCTTCTAAGATGTAATATATACCAATATTAAAGTTAATACATAGAAATCATATGTATTGTAAATACATTTATGTTAATTACTCCAAGATTTGTTTGACCAACAAAAAAAAAAAAAAGACAATTTATAGTTAAACTATAAAATGTTAATAAAGCAACCCAATTTTTAGATATCAACATTCATTCTCTAATAAATTGTTATGTTAAGTATTTATATAATTTATGTGTGTAGTTATTGTTTTAAGTTCATGTATATGTGATTAAAAAATATTTTATCTTAAATATTGTTGATAGAGTCCATTATATACTCAGATATTTGTTATAATGGACCTTTGTTCTATAACCCAACTGTTAAACCTCCTCTGAGAAACTAAAAAAAAAGAAAGTATTGAGGATGTATAGTTGACTGCAGAAATTACCGTAGGTAGAAATAATGTTCCAGGCTCAGTAATGGACTGATGATGGCTCACAAGTTTGAGCCGAAACGTGGGCAAAATTAAAATATTGACGCCAAATTATTTCTACCTACAACAAATAAAAAAGTATAACTTATTCCTGAAATGTGGTGGTGGCTTAAATGTTGCAATTAACATTTTTTATTTTTTGGAATGAAAAAAATAATACCCATGAAGCTTGGTAATTCTAAAGAATTTGATTATTTGGGAATAACTTCGAGGAATTTTTTTTAAAGCAAACGTCATAAACTTTTCACCTTCTTACTCTACTCAGAATTATTACTACTAGAATTTCTTATCTTATATTGAAAGTAAATGAACGTACTTAAAACCAGTACATTTTTGTGTTTGCATGCTATTAGGTAGTAACTACATCCATAAAAAGCCTGCTGAATCTGAGTGCCAGCCATATTAGATATTCGCTATTTGAAATGCTTTACTTTTCAAAGCCTATATTCAATTTTCTATGTATGAAATATATTTATTCATTTATTTATAGAAGTTTTGACAGTACAATGAGATTTGCCATCTGCTTATGCAATTAAAAAATATGTTAACAAATGATATGTAAGTGCGAAACTGCATAAGATAGATTTTAAAAAACCAATAACTATCAGTATATTAGGTCTCTTTGCCAGCGCCTTGATAGTCTTCTGAGCGGATTATATGGGTTTGTGGCAGTGAATAGGTAGGTTCTGGGTCAGCAGGTTTTAATTTAGGGTCAGTCTGTCATGAAATTTATTGTAGCTATCAGTGGCAGTTGCCATGAAAAATGGAATGTCTAGGTCAGTATGTAGTTTCTCATTAGAAACATATAAAGGGGCATTAACAATTTTCCTAAGTAATTTTGATTGAAATGAGTGAATAATTTTGATGTTTGACTTTTTTGCAGTTCGCCATAACTCGAAGCATATAGAAAATATAGTAAGGGATAGTATTTCAATCTCGAAAATTTTCTAATTCCAGTTTTCAACGGAAATACACGTTTTAAGGTCCCTTGAGTCCAAATCACCAAGTCCTGCAAAAAGGTGTATGTGTTTGTGTGTGGTAAGTCCAGCACAAAAACGAAAAGTCCTATGAAACTGAAGTTTTATATTTAATAAACCTATATGAGACGTTACAGCAACTTTTTCATCAAAATCAGCATACCAGAAGAGTCACTTTTAGGATAGGGTCCCCTCAGGCTAAATAACCAAGTCCCACGAACAGTTCTGTGTCTGGGTGAGTGTGGTAATTCTAGCACAAAAATGATATTTCATATTTAAGATAACTGTATGCCTTGAGACGTTACAACAACTTTTTTTACCAAAAATCAGCTTATTGGAAGTACTACTTTATACTATGAATTTTCCACCTTTTTACAATTTTTCTCAAAAACGATTCTAACGATTTAGATTGAACTCCCTATATTAATGTAAAATTTAATATCATGTAGGTTTCATTCTGATTGAAATAGTCTGATGGGGCATTAAATGCAGATATTTTAAATTTTCTTAAATTACTTTTAAAAAAAGTACATTTAATTTTGTGTATTCTAAAAAAATATTATCTTATACTTAAAAATTTAAAAGTAAATGGAAATAGATGAAAAGCCGTATATAATAATATAATGATTATTTAAGATAAAAACATATTTCTATCAAAACTCAATGTGATTGATTCTTAAATTATTTTAACAAACGAGGTAAGTGAAAGTCTTGTGTTGCATGCACCAGATTTTTTTTCTAGGCTGGGTAGGTCAGATCACCAATTCATTGTTTGATTATTTTGTTATACATATAAGGTTGGGTAGAATATGAGGAATAGTAAAACCCACCTGCGCTAACGGTGGTAAAAAGCATCTAATATTCACCTCACTTTTGGATATATTCACTCATTGTTGGATTATTAGATTTCAAAATTTGGTTATTTTATTATATTAAAGTATTTTTCCTATGAGTATTCTCATAACTTTTATTTTTAACCAATGGCTGGTGTTCAGATACTTGTTTTCTCTACTGTCAGTACAAAATAACCATTCAATTTGTTCTTTAGATAATATTTAACCAAGAAACTTTTCTTCAAATGTATGTAATGCCTAATTAAAGTCAAAAGGTGCTTATTTGAGTAACAGTGATAGTGAGTAGGGATATAGATAATTTAATAAATTAAAAGAAAAAGCACCATTGAATGATTTTTTACAATTGTTAAAATCTAAGTACCATTAAAAAATCGAAGTTCTTCTCTTCAGAAATAAGTCTCATTGGATTGAATATGCTGTGTAAGGTTATTGATCAGGGCAGAACATTAATGATTAAAAAAAAATATATATTATCTAACATGGCTTGGAAAACAAACATATTTATATATAATTATGATATTATATAATTATTACTATCATTTATTAAACATAATTTTAGACCTTGTTTACTAATAATACTACAAAAAAATCTTGTCAACAATTTGAATAAAGGCTGTTTATAATATACTGATATATACTATATACTTATTTATGTACATATATTTATGTAAACTAATTACATTGGAAAAAAGATAATTATTCAATTTAATTATAAACAAAATTGAGTTCATATCTAGATATAACTTAAAAAATATTTCAAACAGAAATAAAAAGATATGTTAAAGAACTTGTATTGATAAAAAAAAAAAAAGTTAAATTAAAATATAATTCAGAGAATGTCTTGAATAAGCCAAATTCATCTTAAATAGTAGGAAAAAAATATCTAAAACATCCTTGAATATAACCATGTAATCTGTAATTATTCATGTTAACTAACAGAAAGTTAAAAAGAAAGAGATTACAATAGAATAAATAAAATGATATCTATTTCATAAATGCAAAATATTTTATTTTAAAAATAACAAATAGAATAATGAATCAATAATTAACAATATCATGGAAATTTGTAACAATACATAATAAAACCACTTCTCAACTTCCAGTTGAATTAACCTGAAACACATCAATAAAAAAACAAAAGCAATATTAAATGACTAATAAATTAGAATTAATACAATTTATTCAAATTAATACCAATAGAATAATTCATTGATTGCTTATACACAAAAAAACTTGGCTTCTTATTTTTCTGCTCTACATACATGCTTACAACTTGATACGTCCATTTCTATTTTTGTTATGCTTGTTTTTTGTTTTAGCTACTTTTGTTTGTATTTGTTACGACCTCAATTGTATTTATGGGGGGCAGCTCACAAAAAGCAATAATATGTAGCTGTCTTAAATTCCAGCCTGGATCATTGTTCAGTTAAACTATTCGACTAATAGTCGAAGTATTAGAATTAGTATTTGACTAATACTTCATTTTTAAATACCTCAAGAAATTGTTTTGTTTTTTTATTTACAAAAGCAGCCAAGGTTCATTTCCATAAGGGCAGGGGAAGGGGTTCCATTTAGTCGTAAGTACTCCCCGTCATAAGTACTGCAACACCCTTCTCGAGATTTTCTTGGTTTTGACCTTAATCTAGACTTTTTTTATGTTTATAGTAACATTATTTATTAAATTAGAGATATTAGAGATTAGACATATCATTTTCATTCACTGTTTACCAACAAACAATGGAATTTTGTTTCATTCATTTCAAATTTCCTTCATGTTTATCTTTCATTTGTCTTAAGTCTAGTTAAAAAAAATTATTATTCACAATGAATTGTAAAAGTCACAATGATTCGGTCAGATTCATCACTCTCTATGAAGAAGGCAAATCGTTGCGTTACATAGTGAATCGCCTTGGGATTCACTATTCTACCATCTCAAGGACCACAAAAAGGTACAGGGAGAGTGGTAGTCAGTTGAGACCACCAGCATCAGGGCGTCCCAGGGTTACTAACCCCATATTCGATGACCACTTCATTAAAAACTTGATCGCTGGTGTTCGAGGGTTATTAATCTTGGAGTCAATGGTCATTAGAAGACTGAGAGAGTCAAATCTCAGGTCAAGAAGGCCAGTAAAAGGTCCTCTTCTCACCGCAGAGCACCGTGTAAAAAGATAAAGATTTGCAAGGGAACACCAATCTTGAACTGTAGAAAAATAGAAAAAAGTTCTATTCACTGATGAGATGAGAGTGACTCTTAACAGCCCAGATGGCCATGAAAGAGTTTGGAGATGGCCTGGAAAACGGTATAGTCAGTGCTGCATATTAGAAACTGAGCCATTTGGAGAGGGTTCTATCATGTTCTAGGGTGGCATATCTTGGGAGGTGCACACTTGAGTTAGTGCCAATCCAAGGAAGAGGGGCTTTGAATGCTTTGAGGTATGTAGAAATGATTTTTGAAGATATGTAGTGCCATTCATATGCTCTGAATCATTGCTCATGCATGATAATGCTCGTCCTTACAAGACAAAATGTGTTTCTGAATAGGGAAGGGCATAATTGAATGATCGTCATAATCGGATGATGGGACTTCGGTGATTTAAATAATCAATGATTAATATGCATTTTGAGATACGATATGCCACAATTCCCATCTCCATAGTGGCTGAGATGCATATAATTTATGTGACGAGAAAAAAAAATAATAATTCCTCGATTATCGTTAAAAAATTCAGTTTGAATGATCATTCATATCTCCAAACCGATTAATCCAATAATCTATTAATTCGAATTATTGAAATAATCGAATGATCCGATAATCGTCATTCGATTATGCCCATCCCTATTTCTGAATACCTGAAAATCATAAATATTTACACTATTGATTGGCCAGTAAGAAGTCCTGGTTTAACCCAATGGAGCACGTTTGGGATTATCTCAAAAGAAAGGCTTGGTCACGAGATTTACCTCCTACTACCCTTGAAATGCTAAAAACAGCTGTATTGGAGGAGTGAGTGGGACAATATACCCAAAGATTTTCTTTAAAAGCTTTTTACAAGTATGCCAAGACGGATGGAAGCAGTCATTCCAGCCAGAAGGGACAATACACCTTATTAAATTAAAAATTCAAATTTTAATTTAAATATTAAAATTTTAAAAAGTAAGTTTCTAAATTTTTTGTATATTGGAAGAAATATTGTAATTTATTTTAATAAAACTTATTTATTTCCAGTTTAAAAAATGTTTATTATTGGCTTCAGAACCTTTCTTTATTAAAAAAAAAAAGAACGTTTTTGTAACATTCAAATATTCCTAAGTGTTGCAATACTTTTGACGGGGAGTTTAAATCATTTACATACATATGTATTTTTATGGAGTAATAGAAGCTTAGGCCATCTCGCACATGTATTACATATGTGTTATAATTGATAAAAGTATCACAAACATATTTCAACTAAAATGAAAGTAAGGAAGTAATAAAACATTAGTAAATAAAGTCGCAAATATCAGGTAGTACTTCTACAAAATACATTATATCTATTTCCTAACTTTAATAGTATCAGTAATGCAGAAACAAATAAACACCAAGACCTTCCAAATTCATATATTTGCTTCAGAGAAGTTGCTCTAAACAACACTGGAAATATATTTCACCGCAATTGACATTTTAACAAGCCTTCAGTAAAAATTCATAGTTTCAAAGCAAACATTTTATTTTTGTTTATTTTTATTATTATAATAAAATTATTTCTAATATACTTTTATTCATACTGATACATGTAACTAGTATCATAAACAGAATGAATACACGAGGAGTCCATTTTAAAGTCATCCATACTGAGAGAATATTTGGTTGGGATTCCTCATAAAACTGTCTACAGCGAAGAAGAGAAATAATACAAGTGAAATTCTAAGACTCAGAAAGACAAAATAAATAAATCCAGCATAATTTAAATTGATTAAAATAAGAATTACCTCTTATATAACAATACCAGAATTTGATCTTCCCTTTAGGTGACCAAGTGTATTTTCTAAATGTTTGGTTATCTGCTCAGTCTCTTCACTTGAGTCTAAATTTGCTAATTCTTCTCGAATCTTGGCTATTAGTTGACTGATCATATTATCGCTTATCTAAAAAGATATAATTGTGAATGAAAAGTTTTATATGAAAATAAAACAAAAGGATAAAAAATAATATTCTTTTTACAAAAAAAACAAACAAGAAATATATATATATATATATATATATTGTCCTTGTATATTTAGTTTGTACATATGTAGTTTTCAAGGTAAAAGAAAAACAAAATATTAATAATAAAAATGCTGTAATATTGTATATAAACTATTTATATATAAAGTGTTAAAAATTATAACTAAATGGGTTTATTGAGTATGTTTTAAAAAATGATAAATTTAAAAATAAAAATTAAAAAATATTTCTTTCCAAAATATTTTTTTTTTTTTACCTAGGATTGGAGAGAAATGTAATATACCCATCTTTTATAATTTTAGTATTTATTTATTTATTATTTGATAATTGTTTTAGGCAGGCTAACTATAGGATAAAAGTAAAATTTAAATTTAAAAAACAGATCCTATTTGGTTGTTTGTTTACAAACATAGCAACCATTTTGGATGCTAAGAAAAAAGGTCCCTGGCAGGTAGGATTGGGTAAAAAAGGTACCTACCAGGTAAAGGTCAAGCTTTTCAGTTTCAAGAGGGGACTTGTGAGAGGAGTTTGAGTTATGAGCTGATAGGGGAGAAGATGCTGTATGAATATGATGGATCTTGGTTAGCCTGCATACTGTTTGTTTTATTTTTGTAAGTTATTATTATTATGATTAAAAAAAGTTATATAAAAGATTGTGTGCCTGATTGTCAAGAACCCATACCATACCCTGAGAGTAAAATGAATAATAATTAAGTAAATATTTGTGTTAATTGATTTTTTCTTAAAAGAATATTATTTTAAAAATAAGCATATTATATAATTTGGCTCCCAACTAGGTGTGGCTTAATTTGTTAAATATTAAGACCATGGCAATCAGAGCACAATTTATAGTTTACTAAGTTTTTTAAGTGTTATTTATAAGCAAACAATATGGAGGACCAAGGAAATAATAGTTATTCAGATAGGACAGAAAAGATTCAGATATTCAAACAATTCATGATGATGATGGAGAAATTGGAACAAAAGGTGGATAAATTTGGAAAAGAAATATTAGAAAACTTTACAAATGTTACTACAGAAATGAAAATTGATCCCCAGAGAAGAACCTCCATTGAAGATGAAGAAAACAAGAATAAAGAACCTATGGACCAAGAGTGTGAAACAGTAACTCCTAATTGTACAGAAGAACCTCCATCAAAGACTATACCTTCGGAAGATCCTACTGACCAAGAGTGTGAAACAGAAACAGTAACTCCAATGTGTACAGTAGAACCTAAATTGATGAGTAAGCCCTGTAATGTTATGATTGAAGAGGTCCAGGACTTAATGACTAGCTCTATTGATATGAAGGGAAGTGTAAATATCAAAGAAGATCAGATTCATGATGTGAAACCCAGTGACAGCAAGTGCTTAACTTTCAGAACTTTAATAAGTGTCTTAAGTCCCCAAAATAGACCTCCGGTGGTATTTTACAGATTAAGTGTTTCAAATAATCCAGAAATAGGTTTCTCCATCTCCTATAACTATTTGTCACCAATTGTAAATTTAATTAATCAATACAGGAATGTGCCAACCAAAACTATTATCCTTTTTATTTTAGACTATGAGTTCTACCAAGGCTATATGGTCTTGGATCATGTTAGGAAAGATCAGAGACCATATTATTTTTGGACACGGCAATCTTTATCCTTTTCCAGGGGATAAAAAGGGATGATAAGCGTTCCCTCTGTTAGATGAGCTTTCAATGGACAGTCTGAGCCACACTCAGATTGAACCATACTGGAAAAAATTGTAAATATCATGTCATTATTAGAATTTTAAATTATACAATTTTTAATAGCTGATCTAATTATATTTTAAATTCATTATTCATGCTTTTTATTACTCAGTCTTAAATAACGCAGAACCATATCTCATTGGGGTCTAGATAAACATAAATGTTTAAATTGTTATTCTGTTACTACGTAAATTTTATCTTTCTAAATTATTTTATTATATGAACATTGATCAGTTAGTAAAAATTAAGTATTTAATGAAAATAAATCTATCATATTAATATTTCACTGTTTTCGCCTGAATTTGTTAATATAGTTTATTTTGCAGATGTGATTAGTTTTAATATGTTCTTAATTGTATATAGACTTAGTGTGTTTTTTTTTTGTGTATATTGTCCTTGTATATTTAGTTTGTACATATGTAGTTTTCAAGGTAAAAGAAAAACAAAATATTAATAATAAAAATGCTGTAATATTGTATATAAACTATTTATATATAAAGTGTTAAAAATTATAACTAAATGGGTTTATTGAGTATGTTTTAAAAAATGATAAATTTAAAAATAAAAATTAAAAAATATTTCTTTTCAAAATATTTTTTTTTTTACCTAGGATTGGAGAGAAATGTAATATACCCATCTTTTATAATTTTAGTATTTATTTATTTATTATTTGATAATTGTTTTAGGCAGGCTAACTATAGGATAAAAGTAAAATTTAAATTTAAAAAACAGATCCTATTTGGTTGTTTGTTTACAAACATAGCAACCATTTTGGATGCTAAGAAAAAAGGTCCCTGGCAGGTAGGATTGGGTAAAAAAGGTACCTACCAGGTAAAGGTCAAGCTTTTCAGTTTCAAGAGGGGACTTGTGAGAGGAGTTTGAGTTATGAGCTGATAGGGGAGAAGATGCTGTATGAATATGATGGATCTTGGTTAGCCTGCATACTGTTTGTTTTATTTTTGTAAGTTATTATTATTATGATTAAAAAAAGTTATATAAAAGATTGTGTGCCTGATTGTCAAGAACCCATACCATACCCTGAGAGTAAAATGAATAATAATTAAGTAAATATTTGTGTTAATTGATTTTTTCTTAAAAGAATATTATTTTAAAAATAAGCATATTATAATATATATATATATATATATATATATATATATATATATATATATATATGGAATCTTATTTATAGTACATACTCTTATGCAACGAGTATAACTGGCACAAATTAGTTATATAAAGAATTGCATTATAAATTATAGATAATTTGTAATCAAAGAGTTCAACTACAATAAATAAATAAATAGAATTAGAATAAGTAAAGGAGATAAGCCATAGTCATTCTTATTTTTAGCCGTCTTGATCATTTTATAAGGCAAATATTTATGTTGCTTATATTACTTATGAAAAATCTAAAGTATTTTTATTTTGTTTTATTGGTCACAAAAGTAAGACCATTTTCGCTGTAGATAGTATGTCTATTTCAGTATTCTGTATTTACTAAAGAGAAACTAGATGATTTTGTACAGTTGATACACCTTTTTCTAAACTATGTAGTCATGAATTTTATTGAGAAAATATTTATTTATCATTTAAAGATACTTTTGGCCATGGTATACAGGAATTAAGAAGCATTCCATCCCAACAAGGGAAAAAAATCTTCACAAAAATGACAAACACTTAACAGTATAAAAAAAAGTGTGGTCTTACAGATATTTATATCTCCAACAATATAAGGTGCTTGAATTTTTATGAAGATAACATTTGAGACTAAATGAGAAAGTGTAAACAATGTCCATAGCTATTTGAGATCAATTAATAATCGTTCACACAATACCAAGAAGCAACAAACATGGCATCCCCATTCATGTCCAGCAAATATTAAAGGCAAATCAGCCTTTTTGTTGACTTTTTTTTATGGCTGTAATTAATGGCACTCCAATTCTCTTTCAAAGGAAATAAGAAGACAACATATTATTCCTAGTCATGCACAACTATAATATAAAGATATTAAGAGAGAGAGAAAGTGCAGTATTGAATGAATGAAAATAATCTTTATTCTGGAACATTTTGTAGGTTGACATTTTTACTCTGTGAATGAAAGTTAAAAAATAATAATTCAAAGTTGAAAATAATAAATATTAAGTAAAATGAATAAACATTCTGAAAACTGTAGATTAGGAATAAGAAAAATTTACAAGACACGGATGGAAAACATGTTAACAAATAATCTTACCGTTTCAATCCCTTTCTCGTAAAAATAGACATAATGATCTAGCAGTTCTACAAAGAGTTGAGTCTGGACAGCAGGATCCATACACTGGGTAGCTAACCTGACACCTTTCTTTAGGCATTCCACCACTTTCTGGGCGTCTTCAACCTGTTATTCATAAAATTTTACAACGTGAATTTTAATCAATGCATAGATAAACATGTTAACTAAATGATATTTTCATATAGAATACACAATCAACACACCTGGTTCGTCGTAGGGTTTATGGTTGCATAGAGATGAGCACACAATGTAATACCACGGCATTGATCAGGTTTTTTCAATAACTTTCCAGCAGCAAGTGAAGACTGGTTTCTTACAGGGCGTGAATTTTCCTCTGAGAAGTGTATTGAAGCTCTATCAAAAACTCCAGCCAAGAGTGTAAGAGCAGAAAGCTGAGATTTAGAATCACGCATTTCCTCCTCATACAAGCTGAATCCCTTTAGAAAAAGTTAATATTTTAAAATTAGGTTACTTGGTGAATGAACAGTGATTATCAATACTAATATTATAAAGCTGAATAGTTTGTTTGTTTGAACGTGCTAATCTCAGAAACTACTGGTTCGATTGAAAAATTATTTTATTTTGGATAGTCCATTTAACGAGGTGGTTAACACCACGCTGCAACCAATAGGAGCGAAGAATCAGTGGAAAGTGTGGAAAAAACAGGGAAAATTAACCTCGCATCCAAATGCTTTATCTTTTAATTATAAAGGAATTCAATATCCATTAATTTATCTTTTGCCATAACAATAAATTAATCACAGAGGCAAACATTTAAACACGTAGGATTCGATTTACGTCAAGAATGCTTTTCACATGGCCAACTAAATCTCACATTATCAAGATCGGGTTGCAGAGAAAATCAGTATTTTCTTCTGCCACAAGAAAATAAAACTAAAAATATCATTTACACAGAAGTACTTTAAAATATATTCTTTTAAAAACTTCTTAAAAGCGAAATAAAAGAAATTGACGCAGATGAAGTCGTTTCCAATAATGAACCTTTTAAATTGGATGAGAATAAAAAACTTGTAACAGATTGAAAAAAAAAATGACAATTTAAGACACACAGAGTCAGTCCATTCACATCTTTTTCCCTAGACTACATACACTTTAAGTAAGATTTGGCAAGTCGCATTTCCCCTCAAAATGATTCTTCAAATTCAACATCAAGTTGTGATAAAAACGTAAATAAAACAAGTATTTATAGAGATGTGTTACATTGAATTTGACTTGTATGATGTATAAAGTATCTATGTATTCCTATGGTCTAAATTCCTCCAGTTTACCTTAATTTACTTTTTGAGACTAATATATCTTATTTAAACTAATAATTTATACACCTCACATCATCATTTGAAAAATATATATCTACAATACAAAGCTAATTAAATATATATATAAAAAAAAAAATTTAATGAGACTAATATTAGCAAAGGTATAGATAACTTATTTTTTACTGGTTCCTTATAAAGCTCACTATTTTAAATAACAAAGTAACAATAATACAGAGTAGAATAAAAACATTTTTGTTTTCAATATATTATCAGAGGATTAATGGATGAAAGGATAAATACCTGTGAAAGAAATTCATATGCGATTTCTTCATAGGATGGAAATCCTATCTGCACAGCTGTTAAAGTACCTTGTAAATACAACCTCAAGCTTAGGTCTGGATATTCAGCCTTAGCTAAACTTCCAGCCAGACCATGTGAGTACTCCATTAGTTTTAAGCACTTCTTTCCCCAGTCATTATCCTTTAAAATAAATAAATCTCGTATATACATTCAAACACTTTTCTATAGGGTAATAATCATTAATTATAAAAAAAAGTTTAATGGATTAATTTTTAATTAGATAAATGACAACAGAACTGGATGAATGAGAAACCAAATCTATACTAATATTATAAAGCTGAAGAGTTTGTTTGTTTGTATGTTTGTTTGAACGCGCTAATCTCAGAAACTACTGGTTCAAATTGAAAAATTCTTTTTGTGTTGGATAGTCCATTTATCAAGGAAGGCTATAGGCTATATAACATCACGCTGTGACCAATAGGACCGAAGAATCAGTGGAAAATCTGGGAATAAACAGGGAAAATTGGCCTCGAATCCTAACGATTCCAAATGATTCTGTTCTTTTTTATTTAAAAAAGAGAAAAACGTAGCCCAAAATGCAAGAAAGATTCGTTCCGTGTATGGTAGCGATTCAATTGCTGATAGCACGGTTCAGAAGTGGTTTTCGCGGTTTAGAGGTTCTTCAATTTGGAAGACCAACCCCGGGCTGGCGGAGTTCAACTCTCGACGTCGAGGATATTATGATGGTCATTACAAACAATCCACGAATTACTGTTCGTGAGATAGCTGCGGAGTTAAGAGCCTGCAAATCGACCGTTTTTGATCATCTAAAGAAGGCCGGGTACGTCTGTCGTTTCGACGTTTGGATTCCCCATGAGCTCAGTGAAATGAATCTTTTTGAAAGGATTTCATGTTGTGATTTGCTGCTGAAAAAAAAAATTGGAGGATCCATTTTTGAAACGAGTTGTTACTGGGGACAAAAATGGATTCTCTACATCAACACCAGTCCGAAAAAAATCTTTGGGGTTGCCTAGAACGACCCCGCTTGCAACACCAAAGGCCGGCTTGCATCCAAGAAAGGTGATATTTAGTTTTTGGTGGGATTGGAAGGGAACCATACATTTTGAGCTCATTCCACAAAACCAAACTATAAATACGGACTTTTACTATAAATACGGACCCAGTTAGATCGATTGGGGTCAGCAATTAAAGAGAAACAGCCAGAGTTGGCGAATCGGAAAGGAGTGCTATTTCACCAAGACAACGCTAGGTTCCATATGTCTTTAAGGACTCGGCAAAAGTTATTAAGCTTCAGATGGGATGTTTTACCCACTGTACTTTTCTGACATTGCTCCTTCGGATTTTCATCTTTTCCGTCCCCTCGATAATTTTCTACAAGAGAAATCCTACTCTTCAAAAGATGATGTCAGAACGGACCTTTTATTGTTCTCCAGAAGGAAGGACAATGATTTTTGGAAAAAGGGATAATGGACCTTTCAAGCCGTTTGGAAAGAGTAGTCGCTAACGGTGATAACTATTTTGTAGATTAAATAAATAAATTTTAAGCTGTTCAATTTTAATTTGTCCAAATTTTCCAACGAACTTTCCGGACAACCCAATATATTCTTTTAAAAACATCTTAATAGCGATCATAATAACTGAAATTGACGCAGACGAAGTCAGCTTTAGTTAGAAATAAAAGGTGGGATAAAAGATTGACAAGAAATGTAGTGTAGGGTGAATAGGTAAAGGGCTCACTACACAATGATAAAAATAGGTAAGTGAAAGCTAAGAGTGTGCTAAGTTGGTGGTTGAGAATTACCACACAATTCCAAGGAATTTATAGTAAAAATACAATAACAACCCTAATTTCCATATAACTTTATCACTTTTGGTTTATTATTTTCAATAATTATCTCCCCTCAAAATTTGAGGGCTTACGTTTTAAGATACAGAAAATCTGAATAACGAATACAAAAAAAAATTTGTTTGTCCGCCATCTGCAGCATTTCTCTGAAACTACTGGACCAATTTTGTTGAAATTTGCCACAAAAATACTAATCCATGCAACGATGATCCTAACACCTAGATGTTGATATCAGCTGGTTATTTTTAAAATGGCAGCTGATTAAAAGGTGATTTATTTCAGTTATTTTAAAAATTAGGGAAAAGATTTATTAATGTTTTTTTAAACAAAAAAAAAGCGAATAATTTTTAAAAAGAGAAAAAAGAAAAGAAAAACATTGAAATTTGACCATAAACACTAATATTTAATTTAATTAGAAAAAATATTAGTACAAATTAGGTGGAATATTATGAAACTTAGAATTTAAAATGTTGTGGTTAAGCAAGAAATAGTTCCTTTACTACTAAAATTACCAACTTAAAATAAATCAAAAACAATTTTTAATTTATTTGATTCCCCTAATACAGATTTGTTTTGAAAATATTTTATTGGATAACACAAGTATTATTTTTCAACCTAAATTGTACAATATGACTAGTTTTAATGAGATTTTCTTAGATTATTAAGAAATTTAGATCAGAAATTTAATAAACACCTGTTCTTTCAAGTCGGCATATCTATAAGCCAAGCGATATGCACTAAAAATGAGGGGAGGTAAACTATATTTGATCCTTTTCTGACCTCCTTTCATGAAATGAGATTTAGCTTTCAGAAGAATTTGATAATGATCATCAGGTATGTCAGATCTTAACTGATGAATAAACCTGAAACAAAATTGTTTTAAAAAATATTTACTTATAATGTTTGAAATATACTGGAGAGAAGAACTAATTTTTTGAATAAGTTGGTTGGGTGGGCGCAATAAACAACAAATAAAAAAATAATTATTTAATTTTGAGCTAAGTTTTAAGATTATATCAGGGCTGAGAAAAACAAAGATAAAAATAATCACCAAACCAACTTCTACTAATCTTATTGATGATTATTCATAATTTAATCTTTTCAGTGCCAGGCGACGATATATTGTCATTTGCTATACTTGCCAAAAGGCCAATGATGATATATCATCGTTCCTGTAATAGTGCCTTATTCTTTGCATTGCGAGAAAACTTCATCACTAAATAAATTCATAAATGATCTAATTTGTTTGTAAATTATCAAATTTTGTTGAAAAAAGAATTGGTAAACCGGTTTGGGTCTGACATTTTACACATTCTATACCGGAGTGTGCTGAGACTCTGTTTACGCTGGAGCGATAAGATGGACACTCAGCACCAGACACTCTTCTAGGTCTAAAGTTGAACTGTTAATGATAGATAGAACTCAATTTTTATATAATTTATAATTGTGTTATTCATATTTTTTCAATTGATATAGGAGAATCATTATCACTGCTTTATTCTCCATTTCATCCAGAATATGTGGCATTTTTAAGTATGTAAATAACATTTTTAGTTTATTTTTTATAGGCATTTTCCAAATTGTTGATATTTGTCAAATTCGGCCGGTTATCTTTGGGTAGGCACTAATTTTTCATCGTGCACTAAAAGGGTCAAACGTGTTCACACCAAAATGATACGTGTTGCTTCCTAAATTGAACAAATACTAATAAAAGCGAAAATTAATTCATCAATAGAAAGATTCACGAAGTTAGTTCAACTAATTGGCTTATTAATTATTATTATAGAACATAGTCATTGGGGTTGTAAGGTGAAACAGGTTGATACTCGCCCTACGAAATTTACTAATCAGTTAAGTATCTATAACAGAGCAATTGATACATCCAATTATAGATCACTACCTTTTAAAGACTTATAAACAATTATTTGAATCTCATACACACGCAAAACAAATAATTTCTAACAACAATTATTGAAATTCAGGAATTTTTTTTTTTTTTTTTTTGCAATTTACAGGAACAAGCTACAACGTAGTAAGAATCATGTGTAAATAGCTATTGATCTAATAATAATATGATAAGCTAGCTAAAAATGTAGAATCGACCATTGGAATGTTTTTTCATTGTCAAAAATCTTTGAAATATAAAGTTAATCAATTGAGATGAATACAAAAATGATGATTTTAATAAAAAAAATTAAATTATTGTCGGCTAAGTTAACACTCTAACAGTCTAGATAAGAGGGGTTATTCCTTGCTCTTTCTTTTCGTTGCATGACAGTTGAACTGAGGTAATTGAAAGCTAATAGTGTGATAAGTCGAATGTGAATTATCACACAATTACCAATGTCTCAGTTTTCCTTACTATCTCTACAACACTGTCATTTGTTTAACTTATGCTGTGAAGAATAACTAGTTCCATAACAACAAAAAATATAATTTGATTGAATATTCAAGTTGCACTTGATATTATAATTAGGTAAATGCTGTGCTTATATACTAAATATAGAAGCTTTAATTTTATCAAATCAAAATAAATAAACACCTAGCTAACAATCCTTGCTCATCAGCAAAGTCTTCAGGGTCTTCTTCAACTAAGGAGGATGACTCCTCTTCAGTAACTAAAGATGATATCATAGTCAGTATAAGATCTACCTGTAAACAATAAATCATCCAATTGAATTTAAACCTCACTAATTAATTGATATATTTATTAATACTAATATATAAATTATATATCCAAGAATATTTAATGTAAACTAATAAAAAGTTTCTTTGGCTTAGTAATTTCTAAGAGTTAAAAAATCTAAAATGGTAAATCTGAAGAGTTAAATAAACAATCACTCAAGTTTATGGTTTGTTTTGCCACTATCCGAAATAATAATTCTTCTTAAACCTTTAACTTTAAATTATAAACCTAATTTATTTTTCTCATGATTAATTTTCGACCAGGGAAAATATTTCTCTTCCTCAGTTAATTACCACATTTGATAATTTATCAAATTATCTTATACATTTTTTATCCTCTAATAACAAATAGAATGATGTATCCTAAAATTATTGTTAAACTTTGTAGGGTGTGAAATCATAATTTGGAGAAAGCCAATACTGTAAGCCAATTATTTTTAATCATTGCTTTTTTATTGTAATTTTAATGTTAATCTCTGTCTTTAAAACATAAAAATATATAAATTGTTATTTTGATGGATAACTTTAGTACATGAATTTTTTTTTTCCTATTACGATCTATTGTGTTAAATGAAAAACTAGAATGAATTATAATGAGTTTAAAAAAAAAATAATTTGTTTGTGAAATATTAAGTGATTTATGTAAATTAATCTGATAAATTTATTTGATCATCTGCTAAAGATTTGGAGAAATTTTTTAATCATGAAGAAAGACAAATGTGCAAAATAGGATATAAAAAAAAAATGTAATATTAGTTTTTATGAATTTGTTTACATTTCCTGTAGAAGTGGTTTTCAAAATTCTGATAAATGTAATAATATATTTTTTTTATAAACATCCTGGTCCTTGTATATATCATTTTTACTTTTAGAAACTCACTATAATGGGGTTAAAATAGTATAGAAGAGTTTCATAAATGGAAATACACAGAGATTCTTAGCAAACCCAATTCTATTTTAAATGGTGATAACAAATATTTACAATCATATGTTTCTAAATATACACTGAATAAATAAAAAACTTTCTGATTTTCATTTTCAAAAAGTATACTTATGATTCATAAATTAATGGACTCAAAAACAAAAACGTATTCTATAAAAACACCTGTTTGAGGGTATCAGATTAATCACCAAACCCTATTTTGAGGGTGGATGCTTAACCTTTGAGAAGATAATAGAAAGAAATTATCAGAAGTCAGTCTAGTGAAAAAAATTCAGGTGTGGAAACAATCAGAAACCAAACAGATACAAACTTGTTTTTTTTTTACAGATATTTACTTATATATAATCTGTATCTCTTTCATTTCTAGGATTTTCCCAGTCATATGTTTGAGCTGAACCATCGGCATCATTAAAAAAAGAGTTTACTAGACTGATTCTTGACAAGTCTGCCTCTTATAACAAACACAATATTTTTTAAAATAAAATTAAAGTTTATAAATATAAAACATATATACCTCATTGGAGGTAGATATACAAGTCCCATTGGTCAATGCATTATTAACAATCAACGCAGCCATATTTTTACGTCCTTCCAGATCAAAGATTCCCAGTAGTGGAGTGAAGTGACTAAGTTTTAAAATTGTCAAAATATTGTTATACGTCTGCAAAGGAATGTTCAACAATCTCGTCAGTTCTCTTGAAACACTACTATTGTATTCAACCCTAAAAAATAAAGTGAATTGATTAAATATTAATGACGACAATGAAGATCTAAAAATGATGGTTGGCCATCATATATAAAAGGAAGATGTGGCAAATAAATACTCACTGACTGATTTGCAACCTTTCGAAAACATTAAGAGTATTTTCTAACACTGTGTTTACATAATCCACTCTTTCTGGGTAACACTTTAAAGCTAAGTTAGCTAATGAGACTTGTAAAGACAACATATCTTCTGTAGGCAGATCAGCTCTAGTCTGAAAAAACAAAAAATATCTTTAAACCTACAAACTTATTATGTGGAAAAAAATATGTCTCCCAAAATAAAAAAAATAATCAATAATTTATTTCAGTTGTCACTTAATATATGGCATGATATTACTGTGGTTTATATACTAGCTGTAACCAGCAGCTTTGCTCGTTATTATTTTATTTTCTGGTAATTTATAAATTATTTGGTAAGAGTAACGATGATACATAGAACTTCGTTATCAATCAATAAGTTACTCTTTCTATAACTTTTATGTACATCAAACGAATTGTTATAATCTAATGGATTTTTAACTTAATTTTATTCAAACAAATTTACGAAAATATACCAGTAAAAGTGAGGTCAACTGTAACATAGGGGCTAGCATAACAGCCTTCTATGCCCAAGGTCACAGGTTCAAACCTGCAGGTGGCCCTAGGATTTTATAATAGGAATAAAAAATTCTTAGTTATGCCGTCCTTCGGAGGGGACGTAAAAAGGTAATCCCAGCTGGTGGGATGTCAGGTACTTGTTAAAGATCCCTATCCTAATCAATCCTTGCAAAATTTAGGACTTCCACTGTACCACTGCCCGATTAGCCACAGTAGCATAATTTGACATGATATAATTAAACAAAGTAAGCATAAACATAATTACTCAATACGTTTTAGCTTTTCTGTAAAAATAATAACAACATTGTACATAGTCACAACTCATTTGAATTAATCCATGAGTGAAAACCGGAATTTCAGGCTTTATAAATATGTTCAATCATGTTTTAAAAAACAAACATTTTTAGCTGCTTGTTTCCATTTTTTCAAAACTAATAACAATTGATGTTTCCAACCAAGAACAATTGTGTTTCCACAGTAATACATTAACTCACAAAACATGTATAGAAAGTTTAAGATGCTTAACTTGAACATGTTTGATCTTTGGAAATATTGGTAAGATTAAGATGATTTGGCTATCAAGTAGTAAGAAATTTGACCACCATTCAAATGATTACTTATAATTTTTAGGAGATGTATACTTTCTGAGTTATTCAAAAATCAAATTTTTCGATGGTTTTCAACCATTTATAGGACATATTTTTCCAAACCCAGCCTAATTGCACATCTAAATGGTAAGACAAACCTCCAGGCAAAATTTTGGCTTCACAACCATAGTATATTTTTCAGATACTGTGATGACCAGAAAAACAAGTGAAATGGCACTTTCATTTATAAATCTAGATAAATTGTAATGTTGGAAAATAATACAGTAAAATAATATAAGCTTAAAAAATTAAAAGGAAGTGAAGGAACAGTTCTACTTCGTAAAAGAAAAAATACATAAATACTTTAAACTTAATATGAATTTAATCTAATTAGATTTTTACCTGTATAATAAGAGATATTTGCTCGGAGAAAATAGTGAAAAGAGCTTCAAGTTGAGACGGAGATGAAGCTACTTCTGGGGATGAAGCATAGCTGGCCAGGCGGTCGATTAAAGCTATCACAACATTCTTGACATTTACGCCCGGCTGTAACTGAGCGCAAGACTTCAAAAAGGGGCTCAAGGTTGCCAAATGAAACTCGTCAGGAAACACCTGAAAAATAAAAGAAGATTTTAGAGAAGCTGAATCAAAATCATTAAATAATATCACTCTAAATAAACATCAGTCTTATGGAAAAAGTACTTTTTTCTGGAGTAACATTGAAGTGCTTTGGGCAGCAAAAAAATTGTGTAATTATAGTATAGAAAATACATTTTTTTAAATGTATTCTTTTGTTTCTTTACAGCTATCTCATAACAAAAATTTCCTTCATTTAAAGAGCCACAATAGATATAATATGATAGTGAATAGTCAGATCAAGCAGAGGTACTCGATCAACTATAGCCAGCTTTCCTAACCTAGCTGCCTGTCTCTCGGAAATAGTAGAATGCCATGATTAGTGGACTTGGCTTATTCGAAGCTTATATGGAGGAATATTCCTAATCACTAATATGGAATATTTACTCCCTACGCCTATTTTTGTGAGAGGTCACCAGTTTGCTGATGGGTCTCACATGCCCGGGGAGAGGCTGTGAGTGAATCCCTATTTCATTATATGCTTAAAAAGTCCTGCCGAGACTGGGATTTGAACTCACAACCTTTGGCGTGAGAGACTAGCGTGCTAGCCACTCCGCCATATGCTCCCCTCAATTATTATAAGTTATAATTTTACTACGGCTTCCTATCTTTCAATTTTTGCTAAACAGTTTTCTATTCCATTTCATACACACTATTACCTGATTTTTTTAAGCCCGAATGAAAATCTAAAATAAAAATCAAAATATAGGCATTCATTAAAATAAATAAAAAGTACAATTAGCAGAAGTAAAAAGTATTCACACGACCAACTTTTCCACTTTGTTTTTTCAATAAACTTCTGGTAATCAGTTTAAATTTTTTTAAGAATACAAACCTTTAATGCTGATATCGTAAGAAAAATGGTATCACAGTTATCCGAAAAATGAGAAAAAGTCTGGGAATTCCTGCTTTATAAAATACAGAAAATCTGGTACTAATGGCTCATTAGTTTATATCCAAAATAACAGGGAGAAATAACTTATAAATGAATATTTTTAAACAAATTAGTATGTCATGAAGTATTTAAGCAGACATTTCCAAGCTTTCTTTCAAACAATTACGAACACAAGCTCAATCTTGAAATTATGCATTTTTTTTTACCTGAATAATGCATTCCATTAAATATTCTTGAGCTATGGCATCACGACAACTAACTACTTGTTCTAAAATTCCAGGAAGAACTAGCTGTAACATAAAATTAATTTATTAGGTAAGTGGAATATTATTTTAAAATCAGTCAAAGAAGTTTAATCAAAATTATAATTAACTAGGCTTTACATAACTATTTTAGTAAATGATACGACATTAAATAAAAATAAAAAAGGTTACAATAAAACAAAACAGTATATATAAATAGCACTAATTTGTTAACCAATTCAAAGAGGAAACAGTTCTAGAGGAACAAATGGAGTATGGAGGAAGGAGAGAGACAGAATGGTCCTTATTGTCTTAACACCTATAGTCTTAAAATTAAAATATGCAAAAAAAAAAAAAAAAAAAAAAAAATGAAAGTATCATAGATATTTTTTTTTAATACCTTATTTACTAATCACTGTATCTCAAAATGTTACATAAGAATACAGCCAATAATTTTTTTTTCTAAAATATAAAAATACTATCATAATATTTCATAATAACCTTGCAGTATTTCTCTAATGTTATGCTTTCTAACTGTGAGAGTCGCACTAAATTAGTACCAACAAGAAGTCTCAATTCTTCTCTTTCTCTTTCCCTTCTTTCTCTTTCACGACTATGTCCTTGATGTTGCATCCGAACCCATAATTTATTCATTTCCGCAAAGTTCATTAAAACAAAGTCAATAGAATCTTTAACCTGCAAAAAAATTGCATTTACCATAATAGTAAAAAAATTCAATATGATCTAACTAAAACAATATAAATTGAGATCATACCGTGCCTTCACCATCTCCACCTTCAACATTGTCTGGCAAAATGTTCCTTACACACTGCAATAAATAATTTCTAAGAAAGAGACCTCTGAGGGGATGTTGAACGCCTCGACACATTTCAACCAAATCTCTCATCAAAGATTGTCTTAGAGATTTATTAGTTTTCATATAAATTAAACCAACAGTGATCAGTAGATAACTGAAAATTTTAAAAGTTATATAACACACTGAATATGACCGTTAACGAAGAAACCATGTCATAAGTTAAAAACAAAGATTTACTTACAGACGAGGTACAATATTTCCAAAATACTGAACAATTTCATAAAGATCAGGTACCTTACGTCCTTTTTGAAATTCATCTAGCAAATAAAGTTCTAAATGTCGAAGTTGATCTGAAATAGCCATATCTAAACACATTATAAGAAAACATATATGTAATAAAAGTTGGAACAAGCAGCAAAAGATTACAGAACGAAAATTCTTCTACAATTAAAAACATGGATTACAGAAAAAATTTCAAACAAAAACACCACAAACCATAAGACATAATCACATAAAATCATTAAACACATAAACAATTATAAGATATTTTTAACAAATTCAAAGAGGCTAAACACCAGCCAGTGGAAATTTATACATATTCAAGAGGAGAAGAAATACACTTCCAACAATATTTTAAGCAGGAAAATGTCCTTGTACATCCATATTACAGCCATTATAACAGACAGATTCGATAGACATTTATTTCATTACAGGATCAACTATCAAACTCTTTCAACGTGTTATTCTATCAAACTGTATAAAGAAGTAGTATTTTAGTTTTAAGTTAAAATTGATTTACCTGGCATCAAATTTAAATTATACATTGAAAGTAATTACAGTTAAGTGACTTTGAAAATTATTAAATAATATTTTCAAACATGATTAAATAGATCCTTCCAAAAACCATCATTACTAAAGAACTTAAATAGGAAATTGAAAAAACAGTTTAGATTGAATTTTACTGAAGTAGATGAAAAACAATGGCTTATGATTGGAACATACATTAGCTAAAAAGTGAGATGTGAGCACTTGGAGAAGTACAAAAAATGAATACTATCAAACAAAGACTATTAGCAGTAAACACTACGTTTAATCAGAATCAAACCAGTTGGTCATTTATTTCGAAAAGTGAAAAACAACATATATGGGCCTAAATGTTGAATTTATTTACTCCGATTCCCACTTATTCACAATAAAATAATTGAAATAAAAGTAAAGCTCATAGAATGATAAATATTTGAATAAAGAATCAGCAAAATGGAACCAAACTGTAAACAAAAAATGTAAGCAAAATATAGGATCGCAATAAAACACAAACAAATTTAAATCTTCGGTTTAAAAAGGATACATAATTCATAATAACTTTTAGGAGAAAGGAGAGATGTTCTTAACTCTGAGAGCATAATTGAGGCTTGCTTCAAGGCATCCATCAATTTGCCTTTATCTAAATTTAATTTCATTTCAAATGCTTGTTCTTTTACAATCGCTAAAGCATCTGCTAGCAGTTTTTCTTGGCGTTCTGGAGACTGCGGAGGTGGAGTCATTGTAACCCTTAAACCGATTCAATTAATATAATCAAGCAAAAGTCACAAATGTCAAATAATGATGAAAAATCCACAAATAGACAATAACAATTACTTTGCAGTGAATAACAGTCAAATTATATAACATGTATTTCAAAACAATAACTAGAGGTTTGATTGGTTACACTAAAATCGTTGAATTACAACTAGGAAACAGCTTAATAAACTTCAAGAGCAGATAACCTAAACAATGTTTACACCCCTAGAAAAAGGTTTTTAGAAAATTCCAAAGAATATAAACCATTTCTTAACTTCTCCATAGAGATAAGATAGTTCAACAGTTATCATCCCAACCATCATCTAAATATATTTCATGCCTATTTATTAAAATACGCTTATTAAAATAATAGTTATTGAAATAGGGCGATGATAACCGATTATGATGTTTTTCGCCCAAAAAAATGTAATAAATAAATAAATAAAATAATAGTAACCTCTTCCATTAATGCCTCGAATATAAACTGGCTAATATGGATAATAAAATAAATGAATTATAATATGAAGTTTGGTCTTTAAAAAAAATATATACATGAAATAAACTGACAGATTTATAAAATTAAATTATTCTGCTACAGCCGGTCTCGAACCTGCAACCTGTAAATTAGTAGCGCAGTGCTCATACATTGAGTACATATATAAATGAAATTTAATACATATTTTTATTTATTTAATACCAGAATCAATTGCCATTTCATCCTATCTCGCAGATATTAGGTCAACATTCCTTTAGCATTTTATTTAAGTTTTTCTTGCTTGATGGTATTGTTGGGGACATGATACAGTCTATGAATGGCTCAACGCCCAGAAAACTCCATTGATAATGACTTTTTCTTTTTTATATTGATATCACCGGCTTATCTGATAAATAAATGGTTACATTTTCTATAAAGGCATTAATTTTCTTATTTTTTTTTTTTGATTAATGTGTTTATTTCATAAAATGTATGATATTTCATATACTATAATACGTATGATGAATAATTAATTATTAGAAAATAATAAAAGATTTTGAGTGGCTCGGTGAGTAACGGTTGTTTATTCTGTTATTTCATCTATGGAGGAACTCAGGGGTAGAGACCTTCCGTGGGTCCATCCAAACTCTATGAAGTGGGAACCGGAAATAGGAGGAAAACCTCGTTGGTTGAGGGGAAACTGATCAAATCACTTCTTTTATTTAAGAAGAAAATACCTTACAACAGTAGGACAAAAACTATGAAACACTACTCTGTAATGAATCCAACGCTTGTTTAAATATAAGATTATATTTATAGGAAAAAAGAGATTCAAACATTCCTAATAACTAAACCTTTGGTTCTATTAAACAGAATACTTATAATATAAATTTTCTCAAAATGCACTTCCTACTAAATATTTAAAATGAATTCAAGTAATTACACTTGACATCACAAGTGGTCATTCTTTAAAATAAACATGCATACTAAAATGCAGAAATGTTCTAGTATTATAATATTTTACTACTTTGAAGATTCAAATAGATTGGCCATACTGATCATAGCGTACCTTTCGTGAACATAATGAAAAGTGGAAAAACTAAATTATTACTACAGGACAAACAAGGAATGTATATTTTAATATGAATTAATAAACACTAAATGAAAATATAACTTATGTCATGTTAACATCAGTTAATCTTTCCAGGTGGTCATTGATATCCGTATCTAAGCAACCCCTAACACTCAAGTATTTATTTTGATACTAAGTTTATTTCATAAAGCTTGTCAATTACATTGGTAAAGAAGTGACATTCCATGCATTAAAAGCAGTAAATATAAACTATCCACTTAAAATATCCCTTTTCTTTTTCAGAGACCTATTGACAACCATGAGTGAGTATCATGAGACATGTAAACGACCTAAGCGTATATATGAACCTCCAATATCAAAGACGGGTGTAAGAAAAAAAAAGTTGGACGTTGACTTAAGTCTTTTTGTTTTACCAACAAAACAGGTTGAAAAACCTGAACTTTATTACCAGAATAAACCATTTCCATCGACGTCTGGTGTCACGCCAGCAGCTAAACGTAAAAAGAGCGGGAAAGAAGAAGTAAGTATAGGAGTGATTTTTTTTTAATAAAAAAAGGTCGTTTTTGGGCAACATTTAGATTGGTTCGCAAAATTTAGTTTAAAAAAATCAATACATTTTTAGAAAGCTAAGCAAGTCTTTTTAATACTTTTTTTTTGAGATACAGAATAACTTTAAGTGCAAATAAAGGAATTTAGAGTGTATATTAATACATGTTAGAAAACCCATTTACGTAGCAAACTTTGTATGTTTTTTTTTAACATCTAATGGGTGTATCAAGGCCCACCTCAAGTCCAATGAAGGTGTGTCTTAAGTTGAAAAAAAATATCTAGGAATAGATTAATATTCGGATGAAAAAAATGATTAAATGAAACTAAATTTAATGCAATTAACAACACATTCGAATAAAATGATGAGTCAAAATTTAAGAGTTATCGGTAAAGAATTTTGGAGATTTGTGATAAATAAACAGACATTTACATTTTTATTTATATCGATTTTAAAACATTACAAATTTATTTAAAAAAAAAAAAAAAGTGATAACATTTTTCTGATTTCTTCCGTATTATTTATTGATGTGTTTTAGTATTTTGTTATTATCTATTAAAGTAGGAGGGGGGGGGGGATAAAAGTTTTGTGATAAATAGGATTTATTAATCTGTATGTTCGAACTTAGACTGATCACGGATCTTGTCCCCACTTACTCATTTTATTTTAGTGTCCTAGCACAATAAGCGAAGTACATTCTGGTGGAGACTTTAGAAACGGAAAAATTGTACTGCACATTTCCTGCTATATCTTTATGCAAGTAGGGAACAAACCTTATGTGTTCTGACAATGTGGAAGCTGCGTTAGAACAAATCTCTGATTTCTGTTTTTTTTAAATGAAAAAAAAAAAAAATACAGAGCATGTTCTGGCATATTTCAAACAGGCATGGTAATAAAGTTGTAGATATTTACACTCAGATGGTTTCTGAAGGTCGTACAAAAATTTCAATGAAAATTTTCTTAACATGAATAAGCCTTTACTTTAATTATTAATAATCCTGAAAATGGAAATAGGTTGGTAGTCATGCGTTAGTTGACTCCAAATCTTGTGACAATAAATTTTGGAAAGTTAAGTTTTCCCAGAAAAACTGTAATGGTTACTATTACTAATTGGTATGATCCATGAATTTTTTTATTTTTACATTTTAATAATTATTGGAGATTCTTTTAAGTTTGGTGTCTGAGTTTTATATTCAATAATTCATTGGAGCTATTTAACTTCAGGAAAAGGAAATTGTTTCTCAGAAACAAGAGAAGGAAAGTTAAAAGTGAAGACAACTTTTATTGACTTAAAATAAAAAAAAACAGAAAAAATACATGACTCTCCAAAGGGTACTTTTAGTATGTTGTCTAAAACTGCTTCCTATATCATGAAGCTGAAATTCATAATTACTAAAGTTTCCTTTGTTGGCTTGACTATGCCTGGGTTGAAATCTGACCTAGATTACTATTCCCTTTTTTTTTTTTCCTCATTCTTGTACATGTTTTATTCCATTAGTCTTAATTTAAAATCGGGAAGCACTGCTCTGTAGGTTATATAGGCCCAGAAAATTAGTGCTATCTGTCTTGACTTATGGATCTTGGCAATTAATTTTACTGTCATATTTTTTTAAATTTTATAATTTTGGTGATACATTAATTTATTATTTTTAATAATGTATTGATATTCTATAATTTTCAGTCATTGAAGAAATCATATACACAATTAAGGAAAGAAAGGGAAGAATTTAGAAGAAAATTAGCTGAATTAATTCTTATAACTGAAGATGAAAGAAACTCAACTGCTACAGAATTCCCTTCTAAATATGAAAAACAATTCCTTCGTTACCATTATTATATTAAGTATGGTTCAGATACAATGCTTGTCTCCCCAATGTCCAAGAGATGGATTGAGAATATTCTGAAATTGGTGCCTGAAAAAATAAGAAATAATGAAGAAAAATTGAATTTTCTTTTTAAAGAAATAGAGGTGTACATTTTTTTTAATTTTTTGAAAATTTTATGTAGAAACCTTAAACTTAGAATTATTATATCTAGTTAATTATTAGAGTTCAGATTTTTAAATATAAGTATTAACAGATGCCTGGTTTTTAGGAACTGTACAGTTACACTGTAAAAAAGTCTGTAATTGATTTTGTGTTAAGAGACCCTTCTGATGTCTTGTTCTTTGAATCAAAGGATAAACATACCAAACAGGTGTTGGGAGACGTAAAAAAAGATGGATCTATGAAAAGTACTTATTGGTTTGGAACAAAAAAAATTCAAAGTCGTCTTCATGCCATAAACCCTTTTCTGGCAAAAGTACTTGACCTTTGGAATCATGAATATAGGTATTCCTATTTATTTCTTTATAAATATATCTTTTATTTTTGCAGTGGCCTGATAATTAAAGATTTTATTGCTCAGCATGCATTAAATATTAAAAAATACACTTGTTAACAAATTATTGTAATTTAATACATCTTATTTTATAATAAACTAGAGCTCTAAACCCTCTATGCACAGTTAGATATGAGAGAAGTCCACATCAGGTGGCTTAAATGTTCTAGGCACTTAGCTAGAATGTCAGAACTGTTTATTCTTAAGAAAGGGGCTGATCAAATTTATGATTCAAGAGGCATCGGAAGACCCAAGAAGTGGAGAGGCGGAGTTGATAGTGATTCCAGAAATATGCTTGGAGTTTGAAATTGGACTGCAGTTGTCCAGGATAGAGGTAGATGGAGAAAGCTTCAGTAGGAGGCCATGACTCACTGAATGGGTTGTTACGCCATCAATGATGATGATGATTTTATTTAATATTTAAACAAGTTTTTTCAATTCATCTTGAAGAAATTGACTCATGTTACATACTTTTTCTAAATAAATTTAATAATGTTTTTATAAAAAAAAAAAAAAAAAATTATGTTCATGTTTTCGAAAATATTAATGATTTTGTGAACAATGCTCAGTGAATATTTCACATTAGATTAATAACCTGTTGAGGTAATGTAACCACAAATTAGAGCTAGGGTGTTAGTAATTAAAGGCCTCAAATAATGTGTACTCTAGAATAAGGCTGGAAAAAATTGGATTAGGTAAGATGACTGCTAGAAATACAGAGATGAGCTTCTGAAACAATAATGAGTATGAGCTTAAAGATATTGCAGAATGGTTACTATGAAGATAACCCTGTGGCAACCAATAGTGGTGAGATGCTTTGGTCATAGCAGGTTTGAATCAAATGGCTCCAATCAAATTTTGACTGGGGGAGGTTTAAATTTATTTAATAGGAATTCTGGGAATGCTGTGACAGAACCCTTAAAAAAATAAGCAATGTGGGAACAAACCCACACCCAAGGTCCATGATCAGTCTAAGTTCGAGCATGCAGATATAATGAATCTTACCTTTTTCATTCTAGCTAGAACAGGTTGGGAAAGGAAGTAGTGTACTTAGCAGGTAAATGAGTTACCATTGAAGAATTTATCTTTCAGTCCTGAGACACAGAATACAAAGAGTAGTCGAATTGTATAGTGTATTATACTGGAATTCTTGAGACCAGAAATGGATCTAATCAAAGTTATAAAATAGATTTGAGAAAGAATTGATAGATGAGAAATAAAAATAGTAGGCAGGAATGTACCTATATATGAGAATGGTATACTGGGAAAAGACTGAAAAGATGGCACCCTCGCTACAGTGGTAGATAAGACAAACCTTAAATAAGTAGTTTTTAACATAGCTCATAGTTTTTGTGTTTAATGTCCTCATTTTTTTGTATTCACTTGTTAAAATCAATAATGATGCTTAACTTTTACTTCTCTTCGTTTCTCCTTATGCCACTCCGCATGGAGGTGTATCCAGCCATCTCGACCATGCATCCCAGTCTCTTGCAAGTACTTTCAGTACCTTTAACTCTCCTATTGTCTTCCCTCATGATAGCCCTAGCCTATCCAGGCTATATCCATATAGTCTTCAAAAGACATTTGAGGTTTACTCTTAGGTCTTTTTCCTGTTGGTTAGAGTTCATATACACTCCTAGGTCTTCTGTATTCTATCATTCTGCTGACAAGACCAAACCACTTGAGCTGTCTTTTTTCTAGTATTTGTCCCAGTGGCTTGACATTTAATTATTCTTTAATACTCTCTCATCTTATACAGTCTCCTCTTGTTCTTCTGTCACACTTCGGTGATACTTAATTTCAGTAGGGTTTATTATATTTTTATGCTGTGTAATGTCACCAGCTTTCATCCCCATACAGTAACATTGGAAGGAACACTGCTTTGTTATTTGTTATTCTTAATTTAACATCCCTTCCACCTTCCCTCTTACCCACTATAGCGTTACAGATTTGGAAGTAAATATTATTTGCTTTCCTTTTTCTGTTGTTGACCTCTTCATTGACTTTCCCATTCCTGGCTAGTATAACACCCAGATGTGTATAATCCTCCGTTATTGCAAGTGGCTGGCCATTACATATTATATTGATTGTCTGAGGATCCTTTCCCACATGTAGCACTTTAGTTTTGTTTGTATTTATTGAGAAGCCTCTTCTTCCTAAATCCTCTTCCCATTGTAGCCATACTTTATCTGGTTTCTGCTGTGAGTCATCTGCGGACAGTAAAGCTTCACCTTGAACATGTCTCAGGACGTTCTCCTTTTGCAGATTTTATGATACTTAATTAAGCATTTTTGTTTTTAACCCTGTAGGTTTATGGAATAAAAGTTAAGTAAATGAGATTTTTTTTGTGTGTTAATCATTATGATACCTTTATATAAAATCTTTCTCATTATATAAAATCTTTTTTTTTTTTTTCTAGTCATCTCAGATTGGTCAATGTGGAGGAACTTAAACAACAAAAACACTCATTCACTTTTGAAGAATTCATGTTTACAGTCGGAGAACATGTTGCAAATTTAAAGAATCTTCTGGAGAACCAGTGGCTTCCTAAACTTCAGGAACTATTTTTAAAAGTAAGATATTTCTTTCTTTCAGAGGGATTTTCTCTTAATTAAATAATCAATTTAATTTTAGTGAAGAGCCTATGGCTGTTTGGCTAGTATAGTGCACAAGTCTACTTATCCAAAGGTTGTGTGTTCGAATCCTAGTCCCACCCTGAATTTTTCAAGCATATAACTAAAAGAGGATTCAATCACACTCAACCCCATGGTATGTGAGGTATGTTAGCCAACTGGTAACAGCTCACAAATATAGGTGTAAGAAGAAATGACCCTACTTTATAATGTATCATTGAGATTCCTGGAGTGGTCTTCGAGGAGACCATAATGTTTGGCCAAGGCCTTATAAACAAAAAAACAATTTAAGAGTGATGTACTTTTCAAAATAAACTAAACTTAAAATATATTTACCTTTCTAATAACATTTATATATATGATGAGAAAAAATATAGAAAGGTTATATGTGGAGGACAGCTGATTTTAAATCATTGATAATGGATATCTATACATGATGTTTTATTTTTTTAATGTTTGAAAGAAACTATATTTTGTTATATTTACAAAATATATATATTTATTTTTTTATTTTATAGGAATATGCAAGCGGTAACATACCTTCCCAAAACCAGAAAAAAACAATGCACCATTTTTATGAGTGTATTTCTACTTTAATGGCATACCAGTTACAAACGTTATGCCTTAATTCAGTTGAGGATTATACAAATTTTATATGTGACGTTGGAGTGAGTTGTTTTATATTTATTATAAAAATTTCCAATATAGTAAGATAGGGAATGATCAATTAATCAAAAATATGTAATGTATATACTATTGCTTTTTACTTATGTATATTACTGTTTTATATGTTTAATTTAAACTACTTATGTATAGATTAAAATAATAAAACTTTCTGTTTTAGGGTAAAAATCCTGGATTCTTAGTTGCTCTAAATCTTAAAAACAAGAGGATACAATTCGAACCGAACTTTGATAAATTTAACAGGGCCATATTAGATGTTTATGATTTATTGGTAGTGGCTGTAAAAAATGTTCCTCGCCTTGAATACATCCTCTATATGGACATGACTTTACCCCCTACCTATTTAATGGTATGTTTTTAGTAATGGATCATCTATATTTGTTATAATTAATTATTATTATTATTCTGTATGCCTGTGTATTTGATAAGTCTACCTTAAAAATAAGAAGTCATACTGAAATTTTATATTTTATGACTGAGATGTTGCTTTAACATTTTCATTAAAATATTTTGACTAAAACTGCCACTGTTTAATACGCATTTAGGTCCTGTTTACAATTTTCTCAAAAATGGATCTAACTATTTTGATTAAACTACTACATTGATGTAAAATTAAATGGGCTTTAATTATTCTGATTGAAATTGTATGACAGGAGCTAAAAGCCGAATCCCCCCCCCCATACTTTTGATTTTGTTGATTAGAAAAAATTAGCCAGTTTAATTTATTATTATTGATAAAATATAAGTGGGTATGAAATATGCAATATTTTGTTAACCAATTAAAGGAGAAAACAGTAATATATTTTTTCAGGTTAATGTTTTTAAAAATGAAAATAACGATACTAATTTAGATGTGTAATATACCATTGGAAAGCTAAAAATTTTAGAAAAACCGTGATGTAACATATTTAGTTGTTGAAGATTATGCAAAGTGATTAAAAGGAATGATTGTTGTAAATAATAATCTATTGCTGTACTATTTAATCTAAAATAAATGTTTCCATCTAAACAATATTGTTTTTTCAAGTTTAAGTTTATTTAAAACTTGATTTTAAGAAGGGGGGTAAGTGAAAGTTTTTTGTTAAGGGCATCAGATTTTTTAGGAATATATAACAAGGAATAAAATATCATAATGCCCATCAAGTTCAAATAATTAATGTCAACAATAACTAAAAGACTCTGAAAATGAATATTAATAGAGAAGAGGGTTATTCAGGAAATGGAAAGGAAGAGAGGTGAGAACTTTTGAGGAGATATTCCTCTAGTAAGGTCCCAATTGCTAAAATTAGCTTGTCTCCAATATCTTTCGACAAACATTTCATTGCTTGTGCTATTATTAAAAGCTATTGCAGTATGGTGATTACATTAAAACTCCAACTAAAACAATAATTACTAATATATTTTCTTAAGTTATCTATTTATAAAAAGCTATTGTTTAAATATTACTCAATTTTTAGCCTGAAATACCTAATGAAATTGTTGATGAAAAGAAGGAAACTGTACTACTTTTACTAGAAGATCAGAGAATCGGACCGGAGTTAAGAGTCCACGATTTTGATAATTATATAGACTTGATCAACGGTGATGTAAGATACAAATACATATTTTATTTATAAATGTTACTATGAAAACATTTCTTGGTATTTTTGTATTTGTGGAAGAAACTCTTCTCTTCATAGCTAAAAATTCTTTTATTATCACTTTTTATATTGGGCTGTAAGATAAGTTCATAGCTTTTTTTAGTGATGATTTTAATAAAAGATTCAGATTCTTATACATCCTTTAGATCAAGTATATATGACATATTTTGATCTATTACATGTTGCCATCTTTCAGTAATATTTTAATTCCGTCCTCTCAGAACGGATCTGTGTGTTTTGCAGCGAATTAAAGCGTTTCCTATTAAGAGAGTTTTGAAGGTCCCAAAATAAGATAAAATCTGTTGGAGCAAGATCTGGTAAATAGGGTGGGTGGGGGATTTCATCCCAGCCAAACTCCAATGATTTCTGCTGGGTCTGCAAAGACATGGGAGGACAGGTGGTATTGTGATGGAAAACTATGCCTTTGCAATTAGGAAATGCTAGACGCTTTTGCTCAACCGCTGCCTATAATTATTCCAGCTATGCACAGTATACTGCTGAATTATTGGTTTGGTTGGGCGGGAGAAGCTCAAAGTTCCAACTTTCAATTGACACATTTCCAATACAACCAAATGCAAACCATAATCTTTTTTAGGTATAATCTTGCTTTTGGAGTCGTTAACAGTCACTTCGTTTTCCCTAGGACTTTTTTCTCACAATATTATTGTACTGAGCCCACTTTTCATCCCCAGTTATCAACATCTTTAAAAATGGATCATTAACATTGCGTTTCAGGAGGGTATTGCTAATGGGAATGTGGTCCAATTAATTATTTTCCATCAAATTGTGAGGAACCCATATATCACTGCAAGAAACATATTCTTCAGCCCCCAAATGATTTGGAACACTTGTATGAGATATGTTAAGTGTTTCTGCAATATCCCGTGTTGTAGAGTGAGGGTTGTCTGTGACTAATGCTTGAATTTGGTCATCATCAACAGCTGAAGGAAGACCCGAGTGCTTTGCATCTCCCAAGTCAAAATTTCCAGTTCTAACCAAACAAGTTACTTACAGACCATGCTTTCTCCAAACATAGGCATACTCAATGCAAATTTTGTTAATCATATGTGCAGCAGATTTTCCTTTTCAGAAATAAAAAAATCATTAAATGATAAAAATTAATTTTTTTCTCATCCACTTAGAGATAAGGAATATCAGTCAAAACTGATGCATAAAAGCACTTTAACTAATCCTTAGATTAGTATTAAATATTAACAAAGATGATTTGTTTTATTTGACTTTCAGTCCATAATTTTTTCTAAAATCCTTGTCTGATTCAGTAAATTCATTTTTATTCCTGTATGATCCTTAGTAAAATTATTTCATCTGTAAAATTAACATAATTAGGTTTCATAATTTTTTTAAAATTAATGTAAATAATTAAAGAGAGATAGAAAAAAAATTGTAAATATTAGAAATTTATTAATTAGAATAGATTAGGGGAAAATTAAGAAAAATGTTTGTAAAATATGTATATAGTATCCTGTGTTATGTAAGCAATCTATTGTATTTGGGCAGCATTGCCAATGGATAAAGCATTGCTCTCTCTGTTATTGTCACTTTTTTACAGTAAACAATATTAATCTTGGTATTTATTTTTTTAATCAATATTGTATTTAAAAAAAAAAAAAATCTTATTTCAGGCTGAAGTAGCTGTTAATAAATTTATTGAAGGTGAACATACCTTTGATGAATATAAAAAATTTGTTTCAAAACTTAGTAAACTCTACCTGGAAATTCCATACAAAATAGAAATGCAGATAGAAATGGGAATGTATAAAGTGCAGAGAGAAGAACTTATCCAATCAATTATGCACTCGGCTGCAAAGCTAAAAGAGAAACTAATCACAAAATTAATCTCCGATTACCAAAAACTTTGCAAGGAGTAAGTTTACATTATATTTTGTTCGATGTATTTTCATATGCTTGTAAAACAAAGTCCGTTAAGATGTAAATGAAGAGCTTAAGTCATTCATCTGTTAGTTTTGGCTAGAGGATTTTGAAAATTTAAAAATCTTGAGGTCTCACTTCTTACCTGTTTAAGAAACTATGTATAATTAAATTACCTTGATGTGGTTTTTCATATGTACCTAAAAATTATTAATTTGTTTAGTAAGGGTATTTTATTGATTTAAGAAGCTTTAAGTGAAGAGATACCAAGATTTTTTTTTTTTGGCTCCCAAACATAAAAGCATTTATACATGAGATCAAGTAGTAATATAAAAAAATACATCTTTGGAAGAAATTAGTTCATTCTTTGCTGTTTTTTAAAAGCGAATATACAAACTGGATAAATATTGGATTTCTTTCTGCTATTAACCAAAGATATTTAGTCCTGACCTAGAAAGTTCAGAAGTTTCTACAGAATTATTAAATTATATTTTGTTTTAATTTTTACGTTTACACTTCTAAGTTTTACACCCAACTTTTTAAAATTTATTTCTGATTAATTATATCTTTGCAATACATATAAAACAAAAATAATTAATTTCAAAGTTGTTATTATAATTAGGGGAGCGGCATGGTCTAGTGGATAGAGCGGTAGTCTACAGTGCTCCGGGTATTGGGTTCGAATCCCGGTTATCATTTATTCTGTTATTTCAGCCGGGGGGCGACCCTAGGGTATAGAAACCCTCCTGGGGCAGACCCAGTCTCTATAAAGTGGGCACCCAAAAATGGGGAAAAAACCTGGCGGCTGAGTGTGATCTCGGCCGAATCACCTCATTGCACGGCCGTTGGCCTAGAAACAGTATGAATTCCTATATGTACTGAGCCCAAAACCCTTCATGGGTTGTACTGGCACACGTTTTTTTTAATTTTTTTTATTATAATTATCCCATTAATTCCCCTATCTGTCTATTTCTTGATTTTGTTTATAAATCGATTAATTTCATTGTTTGTTTTAAGTTTAGGGGATACTTATCAGGGTATAATTGAAAAACTTCTGGCAACACCTAGTAATACCGCTGAGTTAATGAAATTAATAGCTTATGCTGATGAAGTCAAAAACAAGACTTTGGTAGAATTGGAAGACAAACTGAAGTACATTATGAGTTATATTGTGTTCCTTTCAGACCATGTTCCTTTAAATCCAATGGAAATCAAACAAAATTCTGTCACATTTTTACTCTATTTAAAAATGGCTGAAGTTTTAGAAATGAACAGGTCTCGTGTGGAGAAGAAGAAAATTGAATTTCAAACCTATCTCAAGGTATGTATATTATTCTTCTGTAGTCATTTCAAAGTGTGATTTGTATCAATTTCAGTACTCTTGTAATTGTCATTCAAAAGCTGTAAATATTTTGATGAAGCAGGGAATTCCGAAATAATTAGATAATCACAGAGAATGTCTAAAATATATAATTTAGTCTGCATCAAGGCAGCAACGATCTGAGGACAGAAGTTGACCGTGAAATAAATATCTAGAGATGGTTCAGGTAGCAGTAAAAAAAAGATAAGGAAATACTGAAAAAATATTTTTTATCTAACATGGATCGAAACTTTAGATAATGAATAGTATTTTCAATAATTCATGATTTTTTTTTTACCCCCATTCGAATCATCTTATCATTCATATTAATTTAATTTCATTCATGTAGGTGAGAAGGTCTATTGCATCTTGCAATAATTTACAGCATATCTCTCTATTTCCTTTCTTTTCTTTCTTGTTCTGTTAAGGATAACTTTTTTTTATGTTTCTTCTCTTAATGAGACCCTTAAAAATATTGCCTGATGAACTTCATTGAGATAAAATATTTTTATTTTACTCTATCGATCTACCAAACAATAAAAGTGAACATCCTCAAGCTGTATGTTGAGAGTTTTTCTTGGTCACCTTAGCCTTATCAAAATAGTATTATTGTATTATGAATTTCATCTTCTATTATTATTTATTTCTATATATTTTATTAATATTCTCTCAAATAGTTTACTTAAATTTTTATTGTCAATTTCAACATTTATTGTTTTCAGGATCGCATCAAGGAATTTATAGATGACTTAGATGCATGGATGAAAGAAGTAGACTTATTGGAAACATATGGTAATATTGAAGAATTGGCAATGTATCAAGCTAAGACAGCCAATCTTGAAGCTAAAATAGTTGGAGCAATAACAACTATTGATAAATTTAATGAAGAAGAAAAATCTTTCAATTGGGAAGAATCATTTTATCCAAAACGTAAACAGGTATTTGGTTCATTAAACACAACTGTTCAAGCCCAAATATATTTAAATTTATTTATTATTATTTAATAGTGATTAATTTAATTTTTAATCTTAAGTTTGTTTAAAATAAAAATAATAGAATACATCATTTTAACATTAAATGTAACTATACAGCAGTCATAACTCAATTGTTTTTAAAAAAAACATATGGTCAATAGCATCTTCTCTACACTCGACTAGCTCTCCTCGCTCAGTCTTTGTCCCAGCAAGACCTCTTCTGCTATCTTTAATTAGTACAGTGTGTTTAATTAATATTGAGACTAAATTCAACCCAGCCGGGCCCGGCCTACATATACATCGCCACAGCGACCTTTTGGAAGTGCAGCGAGCGACCATCAACCTAGAGCACCGACCGTCATTTTTTTATTTAATTTTTTCTCTGTTCCTCTTTTTGTTTTAGTTGTTCTAAACTATTAATAGTTTTCTTTAATTCAATATCATTTAGTTAAGGTTTCTTTCATTTTTTGGTTTATAAGTATATTGTTATGAATTTATCTTATGTTTATTTTATTAAAAGTGTATAACAATAATTTCTGTTTTGTTTCATTAAGATTATTATAATTATTCATTAATTAATATTTATAATTATTAATCCTTATGAACCAGCATTTATTATAGGGAAGAAGGATAGTGGTTAATATTTTGACACCATCCCTTCCCCTACAACAACAATGTAAAAAACTGGTCTTAACTATTTTGATTTAGGATGTATCCAATACAATGGACTAAAGTTCGATTGTCGAAGGATCTGAACTGAAATATTTGCTCTTCAGAAAAGTTAATCTGATACCTATTAATTTACCAATATCTAAAATACTTTAACAAACTATGAATTTAGTAATTTATTTTGTATTATTGAGTCTATTGAATAACTGGAAAACATTATTTATTCTGATTGCTTATAGATTGCCGATAAACTTGCACCATTCAAGAAACTTTTTGACAATGCATTAGAATTCACACAAAAGCATGAAGCTTGGACCACATCACGGGTTGGATCACATGATCCCGATGAAATTGATACAGATACTGGAACTTATTATAGAAATATTTATAAGTTGGAAAAGTTTTTTAGTGATTTACCAGAGCCTAAACGGCTTGCTCAAGCTGTGAGTAATATTTTTGTATACATTAATTTTTGCTGTGTAAACTTCTTTTAAATTCTATTTAATCATAGGTAGTAGAGTTGTAATATGAACATAACCTAAAAAAACTTAGCCTCACTAAGTTAACTTGAGATGGTTTGTAATTGTTAAATAAAGTATTAGCTCTAACCATTCTAGCTCTACAATTGTATTATATTCTCTTTTAGTGCTCTATGTGAATCAGTTCTAATACTCCAAAAATAGATTTTTATACACTTGAAAATATTTTTTTTAAGGCTTTTTTTAGTAACAATTTTTCATAAAATCTTTATAGTTAGTTACTTTCTTAAACCTAATTGGATACATTTTTCTTAAACCAACCAACTATAAAAATCTGGTGCACGCTACACACGACTTTCACTTATCTTCGTTATTCATATCAATTTGAGAATTTTTAAACAAATTTAGAAACAAAAATAAGTTGTTAAAGAATTATTTACGTTGGATTTTAAAAGAAACATATGTTTTATTAAATAATCTATTATATTATTATATACGACAATCAGTTTGTTTTATCAGCTTTTCATCACTCTCCGTTAACTTTTACAATAGTATGTATAAGATTATTGTTTTTCTAAAGTCTTTAGCATTCCAACGGTATATTTATATTAACGGTATACATGTATATCACTTTCTTAAGTTCAAAAACAAAAAATTCCTTTAAAAAAATATCTCCTTTAGTTGGATATTGAATTCGTTCAACTTATATATTTACTTGTTTTTTAGCAACAATGTGGTCAATTTTACAAAAACTACAAAATTAAAGGTACTTTAGAGGAAGAAATTTTGAAATATCGGCATTTAAGCTCAGTGAGACTATTTAATTCAGAATGAATCCTACATGATATTAAGCCCTGTCCAGTTTCACACCGATGTAGCGAGTTTAATCAAAATTGTTAGAGCCGTTTTTGAGAAAATTGTAAATAGGTGCAAAATGCATGGTATAAAGTGGCTGTTCTAGTTAGCTGATTTTGATGAAAAAGTTGCTGTAACACCTCGGGCTTATAGTTGTCTTAAATATGAAATTTCAGTTTCACAGGACTTTTTGTTTTCCCGCTGGACTAACCACACACAAACACGGACACATACACAGACCTTTTTGCCGGACTTGGTCATTTGGACTCATGGGACCCTAAAACATGTATTTCCGTTGAAAACTGAAATTCAAAAATTTTCACGATTGTTATACTTTCCCTTAATATATATTCCATATATAGGTAAGTGAAAGGAAAAGATTGCTTTATTTATTGTGCTTTTGGATTTGACCTTTCCAGCTCTAAGATCCATTTTTACTTAGCCATTTAAATGAATTATATTTGAATGATGGAGATTTTGTTGACTGTTGAGACTATATGATACAGAAGTCGGTTGGGGTGTGGTCTCCCAGAAAACACCAATAAGACAAACACTTTATTTGTGTGCCGTTTTGGTCTACAGTGTAGGTCTTCATCAAGGCTAAGAAAAACAAGATAACAACTAATACATTAAAAAAAAATAATAATTACAAGTTCAAAATAGTAACAACAGTAATAAAATATGGAAACAAATAGTAATATAAAATTATAATATTGGTATGAAATTATTTGAAGATAACAATTATATGTGAGGGTCCATAACAGAAAAAGATAAGGCTAAAAGAAGAGAGTAAATAAATAAGTGGTGGTTAAAGAATTATGAAAGGAAATCATAATTATAACAATAAGCAGATACTTCCCTAACTATGAGAGTTTCTCAAGAAGTGATATTTTTAACAGTAAATATGTAGCTTGCGTTGCATCATATTGATGACCGCACTGCTAACCAACTTCTCCATCATAATTATATTTGAATAGATGATATCCTATTTATGTTTAAGTGAAAAAACTAATTTTTTTTCAGGTCAGAGAAAAAATAGAAGAGTTTAAGGAACACATGCCTCTAGTAATGACATTAGGAAACCCCGGTTTGAAGGATAGGCATTGGGAAATGATTTCAGAAATTGTTGGTTTCCCAATGGTTCCAGACGATGACCTGACTCTTGCAAAAATATTTGAATTTGGTATTGAAGAATATGTTAGTAAATTTGAAGCAATAAGTGACGCAGCAACAAAAGAAAATAATTTAGAAAAGGCATTAGCAAAGATGGTTAATGAATGGGTTGACATGCTATTTTCTGTTATGGAATATCGGTAAACTTAATTTTTTTTTATTTTTTAATTTATAGGATAATTCAGTAATAAAAATAAAGTTAGTTTTAGGTTAATTATTTAATAATGACAAAAATATATTCTCGTTTGTTATTCTTATAGTGAGGATTTTATAATTACTTTTAAAAAATAATGTTAGTTTTGTTCTTAGTACACATTAAAAAAAGTTGTTAAGGCTCACTAAATATCTAATATTTGAATACTTACCCAAGCATTAACTCACTAATTAAGTTTTTATAAAGTAAAATTGTTGGATTTTTTTTAAATAAAATAATTTTAGGTAAATATTTTTTATTTATTTTGATTTTTTTTTAAAGGGACACTGGAACATTTATCATCAGTAGTGTTGATGAAATTCAGTTATTACTTGATGATCATATTGTGAAGACGCAGACGATGAAGAATTCACCCTACATTAAGCCATTTGAACAACAGATATTGTAAATATTAACACTGGCTATTTACTATTATAAAGTAGCCTAGGGTTTTTAAAATATTTTTTTAGCCTATTTTTTTTTTAGCCTATTTATTTTTTTTAGCCAATTTTTTTTTAGCCTAGGGTTTTTAAAATATTTTTTCTAAAATCTTTAGTTATCCAACGATGTATTATACATCTATATTACTATTGTTGTGTTCAAAAACACAAAAAATGCATAAAAAAAATATTTGTTCAGTTTTCTCCTTTAGTTGTTTATCAAATTTGCTCAACATGCATATTTAGTTGTTAATTATCAATGGTAACAAGATAGTATAGTTATTTTTATAGAATTAAAGGTACTTTAGATGAAGAAAATTTAAAATATCGGCATTTAAGCCCTGTCATACTATTTCAATCAGAATGAAACCTACATCATATTAAAGCCCATTTAATTTTACATCCATATAGTGAGTTTAATCAAAATTGTTAGAGCTGTTTTTGAGGAAATTATAAAAAGTTGCAAAATGCATAGTATAAAGTAGCACTTCCGGTCAGCCGAATTTATTAAAAAAGTTGCTGTAACATTTCGGGCATATAGTAGTCTTAAATATGAAATTTCAGTTCCATACTGACTTTTCGTTTTTTCGTTTAAAGACACACAGAACTTTTTGCGGAACTTGGTTATTTGACTCAGGAGACCCTGTGTATTTCCGTTAAAAACTAGAATTCAAAAATTTTCACGATCGCAATACTTTCCCTTACTATATATTTTGAGCTTAACTTCCTTGTGTTGTATTAGGAAGGTTTCTGAAACATTAAATATTATTATTTTGCTTGCTGCAACTGTGTGACGTTCCAATACTTACTATCTGCATTCGCCTTGGTTTCCTATCACCCCAGCCCTCTCCTGCCAGACCTCTGGCTCCATGGTGTACCTTCTCGGGGCAGTATTTCAGTAGTTGAAGGGGCTAACAAGCTCCTCTTCTCTCATGACTGAGCTGAACATTATTTTTATCAATATTTAAAATTAATTTTATTTTACATAAATGACAACAAGTATTTAAAATTTTCAGTGCTTGGGAAGCAAAATTAATACTATTACAAGAAATAATGGATGAATGGCTTAAAGTACAGGCAACGTGGTTGTATTTGGAACCTATATTTTCATCTCCTGATATACAGCAGCAAATGCCTGAGGAAGGAAGAAAATTTAGTGCTGTTGATAAGGTTTCTCATCCTTAAATTGTTTTGTTTTTTAACTTATTATTTCATAGGAAATGATTGTTGGTTTTTAATTTTTTTTTAAACACTTTTTATTACTATTATGGTTTTTAGTTATCTCTTCCTAGAAAGACTATACTTTTTTATTTTGGTATAGTTATTTTCCAGGAAAATCTCCTTCAGAAAGTTGTTGCTTCGTCATACTTTAATTAATGGATTTTCTCTTCCACCCTTGTATGAAAGCATAACAGCATAATAGTTTAACTTGGTCACTAAGTTTCTTCTGTATTTCCCTTTTATCCTTTTAAGATTCAATAGCTACAGAGATATGAAAAATTATTTATCAACTGTAGCTTTTTAAAATTTATAGTTATGATGAATTACATATTGCCTTTCACCTCTCGAGTAATGGGATAACTTTAAAATGGTCATTTTGTGTACAACTCAATTTAAGTAGTTGGAAATTCAAATTTACATTTCAGGTGAAGTGTTAACAGAATGGCCATTTCTAAGTTAATTATTTGAGCCCTAAAGGGTTGCCTGTCTATATGTTCTTCGAAGCTCTAATCTTCAAAAATTTGTTTATTTTTATTAGATTTGGAGAGATATCATGAAAACAGTTAGTGCCGACTCCCATGTAATGGTTGTGGTAGATATTGACAAGATGTTAGATAGATTGAAAAAATGTAATATGTTGCTGGAAGTGATTCAGAGAGGATTGAACGAGTATTTAGAAAAAAAGAGGTTGTATTTCCCAAGATTTTTCTTTTTATCAAATGATGAACTTCTTGAAATTTTATCAGAAACAAAGGATCCAACAAGGTATTTACTAAATTTTAGCTATAACATTTTTATTATGCTATGATTATACCTTATTTACAGGAAAAAAGGCTATACCTTATTAAATTCAATGTGACTTGTTTTTTATTTTTATTATTATAGAGTACAGCAGTATCTGAAAAAATGTTTTGAAGGAATTGCTAAATTAACTTTTACCGATGAATTAGATATAACTCATATGATATCTTCTGAAAATGAAGTGGTTCATCTTGTTGATGTAATTAGTACGACGCAAGCACGAGGCCAAGTCGAAAAATGGTTATTAGCGTTGGAAGGAGATATGAAAAAAAGTGTTCATCAGGTAAGAAACAATGCATTGATTGAAATGTCACTATTTTCTCACTTAGGATCATCCGCTGGTACTAAAAGTTGAGAAAGTAATGGAAAAATCCTTTATTTTCTTTCTCTTAATGTTTCAAAAGTCTGCTTATTATTTTTTTAATAAAAACTATTTAACACGATAGTGGAATACATTATTAGAGCAAATTTCATTTTTGTGATTGAAGCTTGCATTTGTATTGATAAATAAACGAATAATGATTGATATTTACTACATATTAATTGTCTAAAAATCATTAAAACTTCTCAGACCTCTGCCTGAAGCAAAGATAAATGTTGGATTAAGTTGTTCAGTAAAAAAATGTAGATATCAGATATTAAGATTTATTATCACAACAACTCACTAAAATTTCACAATGTTGATAAAGATTTTTCAAATGATTTACTCAGTGACTCTGTAAGGTTTTGTGAATCCCATTGTCCCAATCCGATTGGCTTGTGAAAACCTGACATTCCCTGTCTCGACATAATTGTAATATAGCATCCTTTTTTAGCCAGCTTTATCTGGCATAGCTTTAGGACAGTGTTGTTGGGGCCCAATAGACTCCACCTCACCATTGCTGTTCGGATTTATTTAAAGTGTATTTTTCAATTTGTTGAAAGAAATGTCTTGTGATTTGGTTATTTTATGCAATTTTTTTATTTTATTAATAAGCTGGGATCATACTTGTAAAAGGATCACATGACCAGAGGGTCAGAAAATCCTAGACTTCCCTGGGAGCTTCGGTTTAAAGCTGAATCATTATAAGGGGGAAAAAAACAGAAGAATCTAACACACGTAGTCAGGAAACCCTTACGAAGAAAAGTAGATGTTATTTTTGTCCGAGAAACAAGGATAGGAAGTAATCTATAATTTGTATTAAATGTGAACAAAACATTTTTGGAAAATTGTGGATGTAATTAGTTGACCGTTGAGAATTACTGGAAGGAATTAGTCCGGGTGGGGGTCATTAAATGAAACAACTAAATAGTTTCAACTATTTTATTGTTTGCCAACGTTTCGACCCCCTTTGTGGGTCATCATCAGGGCTCATGGTGGGAGAATGGAAACGTTGGCAAACAATAAAATAGTTGAAACTATTTAGTTGTTTCATTTAATGACCGCCACCTGGACTAATTCCTTCCAGTAATTTTTGGAAAATGTTCGGTTTCATATTGCATAAACTGTGCCTAATTTTAGCTGTGCATGCTTTCTTTACAATATAAAAGTTTCATTTTGTCTACCATTTTCCATTTTTCAAATATAATAAACTTTAAGATAAGGACTTGTTTATATATTATTTTACAAATGTTTTCATTGCTTAGAATACAACATTGAAAAAAAAGAAGAAAATATTAATAAAATGTATTTAAAAATATCAGGCTTTTATCCAATTTCATAATCATCCTTCCATCCGATACCTATTGAAAATAGGTTGGCTGTAATAAATGATTCTAGATGTTTCAGGATTTAAAAAAAAAAAGAAAATGAGGTCTGAGAGACCCCACCTCACCAATTTTTACTATAAATTTCACCTCACCAGTTAAAGGTTAAACTGCTATATCATTTATTTGCCCACATTCTGATTATCTATAAATTATAAATTATAAATTTACTGACTGGTATCGTATCATAGATAGCTGTATACTCTATTAAAATATTTTACGATGTTTTAAATTTTGTTATATTTCTTACATGAAGTAATTAATTAACTATTCCTTTTCTTTTTTTTATTGTATACAGCACATAAATATTTAATATCAATGTGGATTACTTAGTGAGATATTATTTTAGGTTCTAGCAGATTCCCTTTATGCCTATCCTAAAAAAGCTCGTCATCTATGGGTCATGGATTGGCCAGGGCAAGCAGTTTTAGCAGTTACCAGTACTTTTTGGACCACAGAAGTACATACTGCTATCCGAAAAAAAGCAATCACCAGATACAAAAATCAGTGTAATACCCAAATAGAGAAAATTGTTGAACTAGTTCGGGGAAAACTTTCAACCCAGAATAGAACTACTTTAGGTATGCCATCATTTATATAGTTCAATTAATAATCATACATTAAATCTACTCTCATTATAGTACAATCCATAATTGAAGTGTACTTTTTATTTTGATAAATAATATTTATACAAATTACAGTGGATGAATAATTGACGTGTTACATATATATAACTAGATTATTAAGAAATAATATACGTAGGTGGACTTATTTTAATATTGCTCACTGCCAGGTGCTCTGGTGGTAATTGATGTCCATGCTCGTGATGTAGTTGGGCTGCTGGAAGCTGGTAAAATTGCTAAAGATGACGATTTTCAATGGCTCTGTCAGCTTCGTTATTATTGGACTGTAAGTAAATTATTTTTGATTATATGATACAACATAATAATTATGAATTTGAAGAATGAAGAATATCAGCATCTCTTTCTGTAGCCAAATTGATGCAAACCCATTTCGGGTTCTCACTTTAAGAAGTTTGGGTGAGCCCCAATATAAATTCATTTAATCTCATTATGTTTTTATGTATTTCAATAAATGAACTATTATAAATCTTAAAAATTATCCAATAAGCCTGAACATATTTTATTTATAGGAAAACAATCTTATAGCCTCAATGATCAATTCTTCTTTGAGGTATGGCTATGAATATTTGGGAAATTCTCCACGCCTTGTTATTACGCCACTTACTGACAGGTGCTACAGAACATTATTTGGAGCCCTTCATTTGCATCTAGGTATGTTTTGCAGCTATTCCTTATAATTGATGTTATTTTAATATTTTATTACTCCTTAAATCATATTTTTCTCTTCTTTAATATTTTTTTTATGTTTTATTCTGATATTATTTAAAAATTAGTGGTAATGCTACATAATACTGACTTTTGATCCATATAACCCAATCAATAACTAATCAACAATGATTGATCTTTCTTAATATTTTTCTATATATCTATTGTTATTGGTTTTTAATTAAGCTTTAGAGGTTCCTCATCTAATATTCCCTCAGAAGACGTATTGTTAGGCAGGAGGAGAGATGAAGGGAGAGGGAGAGGAGCAAGTAGGCCGAGGCAATGGGACAAATAAAAATCATGAAAATAAAAGATATAAACTAAAACAAGGTATTCAGGGTGTCTAGCAACAGAGAAAATCGGGAAAACCGGGAAAAAGTCAGGAAATTTGTACTTTGGTCAGGGAAAATGGCCCCTAGATAACATTGTTTCTTCTTCTCTCAGACAAAAGTTCTAATATGCCTACTTGTTGTGATGTTGTAAATATCATAAAGTAAGTTTTAATATAAATTTGTAGTCAGATTTGTAAATATTGATTATTACTAACAGCAGTATCCAAGTTCATCATAATTCATTGGTAAGTCAACTTAAACAACTACAATTTCAGCTGATGTCGGGTAGATATAGTTGAATATTATTGTAAAGTGATTAGTCGTTATATATATTTTTAATCTAGTATACCATATTAATTATAATTATTCTTTGTTTTGTCAATTTTCACCGAGATTTGGGCAGGTAAAAGACTTCTTACAATATGGAAAAGTCAGGGAATCTCTTTGAGCTGATTTGCTAGACACCCTGGTATTAGGACAAAAAGTGTAGCTAGAGATTTTTTTTTATTTCCAAGCACATACTCAATTTTCAAATTAATATGCATATAGTCAGTGTTTGAAAAAAAAAAATTATATTTTCGACTAACTTAGCCCCCTTCCCTTACGACTTTCAACAAACTTGGCCTCCCTTCACAAAAACCCATGTCCTTGGGTTGAAATCACTGGAAAAAAATTATTAACAGTATTCTCTAATATTTTTTATTGATGCTAGGTGATTTCCATTTCAATAAATTACATAAGAAAACTAGTTCTTCATTCTTTATAAATAGTGTATAGACTTGTTATTTGAAAAAAAAAAAAAATCAGGTGAGGGCAACATACGACTTTCACTTACAAAAGCCAATTTAAAGAACTATCAAATAAATTAGAATTGAAAAAAAGTTTAAAGAATTATATGTAGCTTTGTTAGAAACATGTTTTAGCTAAATAATATAACAATTTAAATTCAAGTTAGATTTATGCCCTATTTGTCACTTTATCTTACCTTCCACCACTCTTTACATATGATAACTGTATGGATATTGATAAAGTGATTTTTCTTTTTTCTATTAGGGGGTGCTCCTGAAGGCCCAGCTGGGACAGGAAAGACAGAAACTACAAAAGATTTAGCTAAAGCAGTTGCTAAACAGTGTGTCGTATTTAATTGCTCAGATGGCTTGGATTATATTGCCTTAGGGAAATTTTTCAAGGTAGAAAACCATTTTAATTTATACTATTAGTCAGCAACAAAAAAATAAAAACGCTGCAAATTATTATACAATGGTTTATTAATTCCAAACAACTATATTAGGGTATGACTGTTTATAGGCAGTTGACTAATATGAAAAGCAATAATTAATTCAAAGGAAAATGCTATATCACCAATGCTATTTTCAAAATGCTGAACCCATTTAAATGATTCTTTTTTCATTTTATAGGAATATATAGATCAAAGATTTTTTTTTTTTTTTTTTTATATCATACTTTAGTGATTCTTAAATTCTATACATATTTTTCTCTATCTTCACAAATAACCGAGTTATGGGCCAATTTATGGGTAAAATTTCTATTTTTTCTTGGCTTTTTTTCTTTTTTTCTAATTATACGTCGTTTTTGTTTAAAAACCAATAATAAATCTTTTCTCTATCTTCGAAAATAAGAGTTACAAGCATATATATATGCAAGACTTCAAATTCTTTTTTTGTTTATCACGCTTTACTGATTTTAAAACCATTCATGTTTTTCTCCATCTTCAAAAATTACTTAGTTATGGGCATATTTATGGGTAAAATTTCATTTTTTGTTCTTTTCTTTTTATAATTATTCGCAGTTTTCTGGTTAAAAAAAACTTTGTGCAGTAGTTTCGGAGAAATGCGGTGGACAGCAGACAAACAAATTATTTTTTTTTGCATTTTTAGGGCTCTACATATCTTGAAAGGTAAGCCCTCAAATTTCGAGGAAGGGTATTTTTTTTTTTTTTTGTTGGTTGATTACAAAGTTTCATTATTAAAAATAATAAACCAAAATCCTTTTCACAATAAGTATACTGCTAATATCACACCATCGTAACCATTTACAATTTATTTCCTTTGCACCTACTCAATAATACAGAAAAATTTATTGATTGAACAATCCAATAATGTCTGCAAAGCCACAAGATTCCTTATCCTAATTAAAATTATAGGGCATATAACATTTCTATAATTTTTATAGGGATTAGCTGCTTCGGGAGCTTGGTCTTGCTTTGATGAGTTTAATCGTATTGATCTTGAAGTGCTATCTGTAGTAGCTCAACAGATATTGACAATACAAAGAGGAATCATGTCAGGAAACCCAAAGCTCTTGTTTGAAGGCACCGAGCTTACTTTGGATCCTACTTGTGCAACTTTTATTACCATGAACCCTGGCTACGCAGGGCGCTCAGAATTACCAGACAATTTAAAAGTAATATTATGAGATTGTTATATTTTATTTTATTTTTGTTTTTAAAGTATCAATTTTATTAACTATCAATTTCTACTAACTTATACTGTTATCTGTATGTTAGGCACTGTTTCGTTCTGTAGCAATGATGGTTCCAGATTATGCTATGATTTCTGAAATCTATTTGTACTCTTTTGGATTTGTGAATGCAAGGCCATTAGCTGTGAAAATTGTTGCAACCTATAAATTATGTTCGGAACAACTTTCATCACAGCATCATTATGATTATGGTAAGTAATTTTCTTATATTTACCTTACGTCATTTGGAAAAGAAAATGTCAACATTACAAAATTGTATTTAGAAAATACTCTCACTGTTCTAGTGTTTGGTCCACTGAATTCAAAAGTTCTGGTGTAGCCCCTCTTTCATCAACCTCTTGTTTTGATAATAATTTTTTTAAAAATTTAATAATTCAGTTACAAATTATTGGCAATTTTTTTTTTTCATTTATTTAAGAACATTAATTTTTCTTTTCTTATTTTATCTATTATTATACACAGTTTATTACAAAGTGACTATTAAATATTTTGTGTAAAACATTGAATGTGTTGAATTTTTATTCATTATTCATAGGTTTTTTTTGAAAAATTTAATTCATGATATGTATGAATTATCCTTAATTTCTGGAAGGAATTAGTCCAGGTTGCGGTCATTAAATGAAACAACTAAATAATTTCAACTATTTTATTGTTTGCCAACGTTTCGATCCCCATTATACTACCATATCCATCTATTAACTTATACTGTTATCTGTATGAATCTGGCGCTGTGGCAGGACAGTTGAGGTGGATGTATGGATGTTCTCCGCTGGAGCGCCAGAATACAAAATTGCAAAGCAGGACATACTCATTCAATCACCCCATTCCGATTGCCCTCACCTCGAAGACCTTTTCGCCGAAATATCCACAGCTTCCCATTCCCTACTATTTGGAGTCATATACCACCCTCCCAGAGTACCCTTTGAGACAGAATTCGAATCCACTCTTTACAATCTAATCCCATCCTATAACAATATCATCCTCACTGGGGATTTTAACACCAACCTATTGTTGCCTTCCTCAGACCATGCCTACTTAACCAACCTCTTCTTCTCTCTCGATCTTTATATTGTACCATATAATCCCACACACCACACCCAGTCCTCAGAATCCTGGCTCGATCTGTATGTTCTGGATTCTGCTGATAAACTCCTCGCCTCGTCTCAACATCCTGTTCTGTTCTTGTCTGCTCACGACCTTATCCAGATATCCTATAATCTTCCGATCACTCTATTTTCCCCAAGAACCATTTCTTTTCGTAACCTTAACACCCTTTCCTCTGAAATCTTGGCGCCAGATCTTGAAGCTATCCCATGGAACACCATATACTCGCTTAGGACCGTAGATTCTATGGTTGAAACCCTTACCTGTCATCTCCATAATATCCTAGACAACCATGCTCCCCTTATCACAAAGAAAATCCGACACCCTCCTGCTCCTTGGTTAACGCCAGAAATTAGGGAATGTATGAAGCACAGGGATGCTGCAAGGCGACGATTCAGGCGCTCCCGTCTTCCTAGTGATTACTCCACCTTCAAACTTCTCAGAAACAGTACCCAATCCATGATACGCCAAGCTAAATCCCAATATTTTCAGCAATCCTTATCTTGTGCTTCCGACTCCAAAACCAAATGGACAATCCTGCGTAAACTATCCTTAGGAAAACACACCCATAACCAACCTATTCCTATTTCCGCTGATGATCTTAACACCCACTTTGCTTCCTGCTCCTCTCATGTATCATGTCAGATGCCGATGCCTGCTCCTATGCACCATTTCAATCCGGATTCATTCTTTTTTTCCCATATCACCCCTGAGGACCTCTTTAATTCTATTCGTAAATCCCGAACCAATGACTACGGACCTGACAATATCCCAGTAAAACTAATCAAAGCCTCGCTTCCTTCCATCCTTCCAATATTATATCATATCTATAACTTTTCTCTAGACAGTGCAACCTTCCCAACTTCCTGGAAAACCGCTCTGGTCCATCCACTGATGAAAAACTCAAATCCGGTATCTCCTAATGACTTTCGCCCAATTTCTCTCCTTTCAAACCTTTCTAAACCTTTAGAGCGTCTGGTCCAATCTCAGTTATCCCTCTACCTCGAGCGAAATAACCTTTTGAACCCCCTCCAGTCTGGTTTTCGGCCTGGCTATTCTACTCACTCTGCTCTCTCCCACATTTCCCAAGATCTTCATAAGGCCATAGATCAGCACAAAATAACAATCCTTGTTTTGCTTGATTTTTCCAAAGCCTTCGATTCTGTGGACCATAATATCCTCTTAACCAAACTCCATAGACTCCCAGTACCCACAGGCGCTCTTCAATGGTTTCAATCATTCCTTACCGGCCGTTCCCAGTATGTTGTAGTTCCCAATAAACCCCGCTCCGACTCACTGCCATTAACAAAAGGTGTACCCCAAGGTTCCTCGTTATCTCCTACCCTTTTCTCCATATTCATAAATGATCTTCCGCTCTCCATCAAGCACTCCCAATACCACCTCTATGCCGACGATATTCAGATTTATATTTCCTTTACCCCAAATGAATTTCCTGATGCTATCTCTAAACTTCAGGAGGACATAAATAATATAAGTGCTTGGTCAAACAGCAACAAACTCCTGCTAAGCGCTGAAAAAACAAAAGCCATCCTGATAGCATCACCTGCTCTCCTTAAATCCTTTCCCAGTTCCTCCAACCTTTTCCTAAACAATACTCCTATCTCTTTTCATTCATCTGTCAAGAACTTAGGTATTACTCTTGATCAAACTCTCTCTTGGAAACCGCACATCTCCCAAATATCCCGCCGAACCATAACAACCCTAAAGCAATTCCGTCGCCTCCATCACCTCCTACCATTCAATATTCGTAAACTCCTTGTTTCTTCCCTTGTCTTTCCCCACTTTGACTACGAATGCGAGGTGTACAGCGGACTTTCAGGTGAGCTCGAAGCAAAACTTAAGCGTATTATGAACTGTGCAATACGGTTTGTATTCGGAATCACCAGAGACACGCATATAACCCAGTATTACACCGAGTTAAGGTGGCTTTATCCTCGTTACAGATGCCAGTATTTCCTAGCCTCCTTCCTCTACCAGGTTATCAGAACTCATCGTCCCAGCTACATCTTCCAATCCCTTCAATTTAAATCATCAATTCAGTCCCATTCTACTAGATCCCGTCTTTCTGACCTCTACCCTCCTCCTCACCGTACTGCTGCCTTTGACAAGTCCTTTCTAGCCAAAGCAACCACTCTTTGGAATTCTATTCCTCCTGAGATCCGTCATGTAAGTACTGCTTCCTCCTTCAAATCGCTACTTTTCAACCACCTTCTCCTTACCCAGTCAAACAGACAATAACTTCAAACTGCAGATGCTATAAATACCAATTATTATTATTATTTTTGTGTGTTTATAGTACTCAAATTATCATTGATGAACCAGCTATTTCTGTTTTTCTTATTCCGAAAGTCTGACTTGTAAAGATGTACATATATTACTACCTTAATTATTTTTTAGTTTAGTATTTTGTTATTCTAAGCCATGACCACACTGTTCCGGTCATCAATTATGTATTTTATTTTATTCTTAAGGGACTTTAGTCCCAGGATAATAAAGAAGTTTTTTCATTTCATTTCATTTCATACTATCTACATCTCAACAACAGCAGGCATTCTCATCTCAACAAGCCATTGCTTCTACACCCCCAGCCCTGATGATGACCCATAATGGGGGTCGAAACGTTGGAAAACAATGAAATAGTTGAAACTATTTAGTTGTTTCATTTAATGACCGCCACCCGGACTAATTCCTTCCAGTAATTCTCAACGGTCATCTAGTTATATCCACAACTATCCTTAATTTCAATTAGTTTTCTATGCCTAATCCTATTTAATATCCCTCCAATCCTATTTAAACCTTAACGCTTTCTGAGGAAATTTCCTCGAGTCTATATTCTCCATTGTCTAAAGACTACAACTGTAGATCTATGCCCTCAGTCAGTTAATACTTCTGAAATAATTGTTGTTTGCCATTTATTCATTTATGATATGCAACCATCATCTTCTAGGTTTCAATAACAGCTAACTGCATTTAAATCTAATTTATATTTATGTAATTTTTTAAGCTGATATCATATTTAATTAATATTTTTTATTTTATAGGTATGAGAGCTGTAAAGTCAGTATTGATAGCTGCTGGAAATTTAAAATTGAAATATCCTACAGAAGTAGAAGATATAATTTTGCTGCGGTCTATCAAGGATGTCAATATTCCCAAATTTCTCTCTCATGATTTACCATTATTTGCAGTTAGTATATTGTTTATTAAATAATGAATCAAACTGTGTTTTATTCTGGGGCTTGTTGTCTCCTCGAAACAAGATACTTTCATAGACTTAGGTGAGGGGGAAAATGCTTTTGGGTGTTTATTCATACACAAGTTCCAAATGGTATACTATAATGATACCAGAGGGTATAATGATTAAATACTCAGTATTTATTTATTCAGCCTTCCTTGCATTACATGCAATGCGGATTCTGGCAACATTAACATGTCTTGCGGAATATGGTTGTTAATGATGCCAGAAAACATCTTCAAAAGGTAGATCCTCTTCCTTTTACTTTGTGGGAATGTCATCCATGTCTGGAAAAGACTGGACAGTAGAGAAGTGCTCATTAAATGTTTATTTTTTATATGTTAAGAATATGATTTTATCTTTACAATATCGAACTAATTGTATACCATTTAAACATTGAATATTCCTTACCTCACCTAATCTTATATATATCATACTTTAGAATTTGTAATACTATGTTTCGGCTGCAACTTTTCTAAGGCAGCGATGACTCCGAAACTGTATTAATTAATATATTAATTTTTGATTTCTTGGATTAAAATTTTTCGATAAATTTTGAATTTATTTTCCTAAGGTATTATGTTTATCAATTCATTATTGGGATCAGGTGGCATAAAGGGGAATAAAGTAATTAACTTAAAATACACATTTATTTATAAAATAGTACATATTATTACGCATAAAATATACATGGAGGCATTGTTCATTATGGAGAATATTGAGGTTTGTTCATATTGACCACATAATATAACATGAGAAAAGGTACTTTCGGACATAACTGCAAAATTCTTCCCTGGTTCGATTCCCGACTTTCTCCATCCGTGGCTGGACTTCCGCTTTTTACCCTGTCCAGGCTAAGACTTCCTGGTAGAGGGCTATCCCTGCTCTAGGAGTGGAGGGGTGTATATTTGCATAGCCCTTTTAAGAAACCTTCCTGCTTGTAGCTCGGAAACAGTTCTATTTTATTCTATTATTTCTAATCCTCCCAATGATTAAAATTATTTCTTTTCCTCCCACTATTCTCGATACATAGCAGTCAAATACAGTTAACATCTTAATTTGTTAATTCAGGATTAATATATTGTCAAACAAGCCCTTCTGTTGGAAGATGCTTATGATCCTTTAAACATAGACTATTTTGCAATGAACCATCTTTTACACAACTTTTATTACTTGTTCTTTTTTCAATTTAGAAATGCATATTGTTATTTTTAATGCATGCCATTTTATATATTGTTCTCTTTATTAATATTAACCTATTCATTTATAAATCATATTATTTTTTTCAGGGTATCACATCAGACTTGTTTCCTGGCATTGTGTTGCCACCTCCCGATTATACTATTTTGAACAAAGCCTCTTATCAAGCATGCGCCAAAGCAAATGTACAATGTACTCCATTCTTCCTTGAAAAAATTCAACAGATATTTGAGATGATGATAGTACGTCATGGCTTCATGATTGTCGGTCTGCCGTTTAGTGGAAAAACCACTGCTTATAGGATGCTTGCTGATGCTCTTGAATTGATTGAAGAATGGGTATGTATTTGAAGCCAAATTCTTATGCAGTACTTTTTGATATTCATAAATCTTTTCTAATTAGTATTTATATATTTACTGATTAACCTATCCCTAAAAAAAAAGCTATGGAAGATCAGAAATTTAGGCAACCAAGCCCTTAAAAAACAAGATAAGATCTTTTGACACTATGGGATTAGTGCTTGAGGCTCTGGATAATAAAGTGGATAATAAAGGAACGGTCAAAAGTTTTAGTTTTGTGGGTAGAAACGTAAAGGTCAGAATGGCGTGATCTTATTTCAAGATAGTGGACTGAGGATTTAAAGTGAAGGAGACTATGGATATAGGGTGGGTGATGGGAGTTAATGGGTTGGTAAAGGTATGATCCTAGGAAATATTTTCTGCGAGTGAGGGGAAGGAGCCACTTTAACTTAAAAGTGGGTAACATGTAACCTTCTAGATGTACTGAAGACAAATCTTATAGAGGTGTTCATGATTCGATTCAGTCTGTCCTCAAGCATAGTCGAAAGGCCATCATACACCATACAGCCAAAGTCAAAGTGGGGGGAAACAAGTGAGGATACAAGGAGCTTGCAAATGGATAGTGGAAATAGATGACGGGAGCGATGGAAAAATGTAAGGATACTTATATGCCATAGGGGATTATAAATTTGAAAGAGTTTGATTATTCATATATTTAGGGACCTGAATAAATAGTAATAATGGAAGAAGAAATATTGAAAAGTCCTTCGCTGCAATAATATGCAATATGTTAGGACATAAAAACAATAATTTTTAAGAGGCTTTTTCAACCAGTCCTTAATATATATGGTAGGGAGTGTTGGGTTGAGACAAGAACTTTAGAACAAATCCTTCTTAGGTTTGAAAGGAGAATACTAAGAAGAATACATGGTACATTAATGAGCCAGGAATTGGAAAAAAGAATAATAATCCTGGATTAAGCTCTGTATATGGAGATTATCAATTTTGACGGAGTGCATGTATAGATCTAGAAGTTTTGGACCTCTTTAGAGAAGACAGAGTGGTAGCCAATGCAATAACCCTGCTTTTTCAAAGAAATTGAAAGGCAGTGGCAAGAATAGAAAAGACTGGAGATGCTGGTGTTGGTAGGAATTCGACTCAACAGCAGTGTCATAACGTCAACTAATATGTATTTGCCCACATTAGAAAATGATAATTTTTAATAATAATTTTTTTCTGTGTTTCAAGTAATAATTAATCACTTCATGGTTTATTTACTCAATAATATTATTGTTAAGGTTCCAAATCGTAAACAAATCTAGGCCGCAGCACACTATTTTCAATTATCTTTGTTGTTAAAATCAAATTAAAATCTATTAAAGAAAGTTAGAGATGAAAAAAGTTTTAATAAATATATTCATTTTCGTTGGAAACATGTTTTAGATTAAATAATGTAGGAATATAAAATTGTTATGTACAATAATCATTTCCATTTATGCCCTTTAAATAATGTCACTTCCACAACTTTTTATGTAAGATAACTTTTTTTTCCAAATTTTTGGCTTTCCAAAGGTATATTATATATCTATATTACTATTATATGGAAATTACTATATTTATAACTGATGTTCAGAAAAAAAAATATATGTTTGGTCTTTCTCCACTAGGTAGTCACCAAATTAATTACTTGTATATTTAGCCTTTTTTTTTTATCAATGTTAATAAGATTATATTGTCAATTTTTTTCATTTTCAAAATTTAAGGTGCTTTCGAGGAAGAAATTTCAAATAGCGGCATCAAAGCTCTGTCAGACTATTTCAATCAGAATGAAATCTACATTACATTAAAGCCCATTAAATTTTACATCGATAAAGCTTTTTAGAAAACTGTAAAAAGGTGCAAAATGCATGGTATAAAGTATCTCTTCTGGTCAGCAAATTGTGGTGAAGAAGTTGGTGTAACATCTCTGTGTATAGTTGTCTTATTGATATACAATTTCAGTTTCGTATGACTTTTCATTTTCGTGCTAGCCTTACTACACACATACTTTTTCGCACAACTTGCTCCTTTGGACTCAGGGGATCCTACTACTAGTATTTCTGGTGAAAACTCGAATTCGAAAATTTTCAGAATTACAATACTTTCTCTCTTTCTATAAAGCTAAGAAAGTTAAATTTTTATCATCTGTAAGAAAACAATTATTGCGAGTGCCATGAGCAAGTATTGCACTCTGTTAAATAATTGCCTGTATTTTTCACTTAAAATATTCAAATAAAAATCATTCATATTGAGAAGACCCACTTACCCTGCTGACTAATGGAAACACTGAAGAAGAAAATTAGAATATAGAGGTGAAAGAAAGAAAAATAAATTTTATTCTGGGACCTTCTGTCCCCTAAGAGTAACAATAAAGTACAAAAAACTGAGTCTTGTGTCTGGCATAAAAATAAAAACATTACAAAAACAAACTTTTTTTTTTTTTAAATTATATTTTATTGAAATTTACAACTGTATACTACAATACATCAAGTAAATATGCTGATAAAGAATATGTACATGAAAAACGTGAAGAGAAACTGCCCATTGGCAGCACTATAGTAATCAATCTAAACAAGAAGGTCTCGAGGCCATCTTCTCTTCAGACGCCTTGGTGGATTATCAGGGATTGTAGAGGAACCAAGGATTGAAACTAGTGGATTAGAGTGGGAATGGAGTTTGTCATGGAAGGAATGATACCTGGTACGGGCCAAATCGGCTACATACGGAACTTGGAGGTCTTTATGAATGATTTTGTTCGTGACAAAGTAAGGAGCGTTGAGGACTTTACGAAGGATTTTGGATTGTAAGGATTGGATACGGGAAGAATTGGATGGTTTAGTCAGCAAGTTTTGAATTTTGAATTGTCTGATTTCCGATTTTAGTTTGTTAGTCAATTTAGTGTAATATGTTTTGTCTGCTGGGTACCTAGTCCTATGCCACTTCGATCTTGCTTTACGTTTTTCCCTTAATAAGATGCGAATGTGCTGTGGCAGGTTAGTTTGTTGAGGGTTGTTAATGTTAGTGTTGTTGTTTGTACTGTTGTCGAATATACTGTTACTTATTGATTCTGTAAGTTTTCCTACGGCACTGTCAATATCTATTTTAGTCTTATGTGGAATTGTCAAGTCCAATTTTGTTTCCAAGTCTGTCCGAAAGCCGTCCCAGTCCATTCGTCCAAAGATTAGTTTAGGAGAGGTTGGTGTAGGAACAAATCTCGAATGCAAGGAAAGCTGAACTGGACTGTGGTCTGATGATAGGTCATTCAAGGAATTAACTGTTGTTTGTGAGGAGGAAAGCTGAGAGGTGACGAATATGTCAAGGATATCGGGACGCTTTTTGGGTGAAGTAGGCTAGTAGGTGGGATTCTTGGGAGAAAGGATAGAATAACTATTTGAGGTTGAGAGACTAGAAAGGATATTACCACGGGTGTTGGATGTTCGACAACCCCACCGTTGGTGTTTCGCGTTGCAGTCTCCTCCGGCAATGAAGCGCGGTCCAAGGGATAGGAAAAATGAATTAAGGAGGGTATAAGTAATGGAATTGACAGGGGGGCAGTATACAGCTGCGAGCGTCACTTGGAAAGGACGAGTGGAAATGGTTACAGAGGTTGATTGTATAGCGTCAGTTGGAGTAGAAGGGACAAGGGAATGGGGTAAGGATTTATGAATAAGGATGCAGAAGCCCGCATGGGCAGTGTGGTCAGGGTGGTCTGTTCTGTAGGTAATGTAGTCTTGTATGTAAAAACGTGATCGTTGAGTAAAATGTGTTTCAGTCAGTAGTGTTATATCTATGTGGTTGTCATGAAGGAATATGTCGAGTTCGTCGCGGTGGTACAAAAACAAACTTAAGGTTATACTTATATTATTTATAAAAGTAGTAAATGCGATTACTTGAATGACATACAACTACTACTTGCATTATTTATAAAGTAGTAAATACAACAACAATAGTACATTCATGTATGACTATATAATACTAAACATGTGTGCATGCAGAGATACTATAATTGTACCTCACACTAATATCATAAAATCATACAAAGAAAAAAAAGAGAAGTTTTTGTTAACATATTTGTAGTTTTCCTCATTTTAGAGTGAAATATGACTATTATTCTTAATTTTCTATACAATTATTTGGAAGATTGATTACTGAGGAGATGATGGAATAATTTGTTTTTAAATGAGATTAAAGAAGATGCTTTGCATATAGAGGTAGCTATTGAATTCCAAAGTGAGGTGGCATGCAAACTAAAGGATTTTTTAAAGGATGATGTTTGATAAGAAGGAAAATAGAGGTTAGTGGGCTGGGATCTTGTGTTAAACGAATGTGCCGATGAACAAGGGATGAGTAGGTCAAGAATGTAGGATGGACTTAAGGTGAAAAGACATCTCTAGCTAGAAAGTACTTGTACATTCTTTATTTCTTAATAATTGAATTAGAAAAACCTCAGAAGGAGCTCATACTTATTATCCTGTAGTTTAAAATTTTTTTAAATATTTATTTTTTTTAACTTAATAATTTTAGTTGCACCTGTAAAAATTACAATCAGCAAATGTGTTAAAATATTAATCTAGGATTTTTAGTCATTAAGATCTATAAACTATATTAACTTTTTTTACTTTTTATAAAGGGAGAATTGAATGAGCATAGGGTTGAAATCACTGTCATCAACCCCAAATCAATAACTATGGGTCAATTGTATGGTCAGTTTGATGCTGTTTCTCATGAATGGTCTGATGGAGTTTTAGCTGTCAGCTATAGGAATTTCGCTACTTCTACCAATCTTAACAGGTTTGGAAATTACTACTTTAAACAGAATATAATTGAAAGATTTCTTCTTATTTTAGAACTTAAATTGTAAATTTAAATTTAAATGAGTAATATAAGAAAGGCAAGGTTTGATACTTATTACAAAGTATCAAAGGTGCCTTACTCTAAAAATTATGGTTGTGATCATTTATCTTTAGTGGTTCAATATAACTGATTGCTTGGTTGTTTTCATGGGCATTATTTTCATTCATTTTAGGAGGAAGGAAGACATAATGTACTTTTATGGAAAAGCAAAGAAAATTTAAATATTTTTAATTTTTTTATTGCTAAAATATAAGATCACCAAGTAGTATTTAGAAACATTTCTGATTTTTTATTCCCTGATAATTTTTTTTAATTTATATTTTATTTAATTTTACAACTGTATATTACATAAATACAATAAGTAAAAGTGTTGAATTATAATAAATGGTGTAAAAGGCTTGTGAAGAAACTACCCAGCGGTAGTACTTGATGTTTATTTAAGTAAGTAGATCCCGAGGCCATTTTCTTTTCAATCGCCTCGGAGGTTGTCAGGAATATGTGAGGTTGATAGGTTGCGGACAAAAGGGTTTATATGGATTGGGAGTTTGGAATTAAAAGTGGTAAATCTGTATGAGAAAGGTCTGCAACAAATGGGATATTAAGGTCGTTATGGATGATTTTATTTGTGACGAAATAAGGAGCATTTAGGATTTTGCCAATGATTTTGGATTGTAAGGATTGGATGCAAGAGGAATTAGATGGCTTAGTAGGCCCCAAAGCTGATTCCATATGTCCAGATGGGTCTGATGATAGTAATATAAATGAGCTTTTTGTAGTGAATTGGAAGTGTTGTAGTAATCAGTATCTACGGGCAGTTTCTTGTCGTTTTAGTCTTGTGTGAGGATTCCTCATGAAGACTTTGTCATGATGGAGTCTTAGGCCTAATAAATTAACTTTAAAATACTTGCTGACTTCAAAATTACATAATATGGTAAATTGAGGCATCCCATTGCAGTCAATGTTACCACCTATTCCTTCATTTCTTCATAGGTTGCACAAAAAATCAGTCACCTACCTTGTTTGTTTATTTAATTTTCCCTTTATGCTGCTAGGGCCATCGGAAGATGCTACAGTGGGATCCTAAATTTTGCCTATCCAGGTTTAATTAGGATAGGGATCTTTAACTAAGTACCTGACATCGCACAGGCTCGGGACCATCCTTTTAACATCCCCTCCGAAGGACAAACATAACTAAAATTTTTTACTCCCATTAAAAAATCCCAGGGCCACCTGCGGGTTTGAACCCGGGACCTTTGGCCGAGGAGGCTGTTATGCTAACCCCATGCTACAGGAAACCCCAGTCACTTACCTAAAAGCCATTTATCTGAGGTATGTTTATTTTTTTTCCATTTATAAAAATATAGAACAATTCTGGATATTGGAGGAGACAAGTAGGAAAATCTGTCTACACCTTCCTAATAGAGGTTTTTGTACACCACTAAAAGTGATCAAGTCATTAGCTTTAAAGTTTTATATGTCAAAAAAATGCATGAAAAACTAACAAAAGAGTAACTGAGTAGCAGGCATTCGACTAAGAGAAGCCATTTTATTATTATACTAGCTGGTTCAGCAAACATTGTTCAGCCATATAAATTATTTTGCACCTTTTTACGATTTTATCAAAAATAATATTAAAGTTATTAATATATTTAGGTCTCATTCTGATTGAAATAGTCTGATCTTCTTTAAGTATCTTTAATTTTGTCTGTTCAAAAAATTTAATCATATCATCTTATTAGGATTGATAAAAAACGGCTAAATATAAAAGTTGAAAGATTTTATTACCAACAAAGAAGAAAAGAGCAAAATTATTTTTTTCAAATGTAATTTTTGGTTTTTTGAACATAAGGACATGTAACATAGATTTTAGAAAACATATTATCTTATATACAAATTTTTAAAAGGTAATATAAAGTGACGGATTGGGCTCAAACTTATCATTACTAACTATTAGTATAAGCTTCCTATGGGACAAAAAAAAACTTTTTAACTTCTAAGTTTTTCAATATTTATTGGAATTGACTTTAACAGCTTATGTAAGAGGAAATTGTGTTACCCACACTAGATTTTTATAATACGAACAACATTAAATTATTTGGACATTTTGCATACAAAAGTACTAAAATCACGATTAAAAATGGGAGTAAAGGAGGGTGAAAATTTTGAGTTATATGAATTTTTTGATGCCAAATAAAAAATATAATAATAGAAACCATTTTCCTGAAAAGAAAAACAAATTCTGGATAGGAACATCTGAATCACCTAGCGGTATGAAACATACTTTAGGACCTATTCTCATACCTACCAAATTATTCATGTAAATTTCATAAAATCAATCGAGCTGTTTTGAAGGAGTATGACCACAAACACTGTGTCACGAGATTTTTATTTATTATATTATATTTGTTCTCTGTTAATTTTATGCTGCTGATATATGTGATATGTGTAGTGAATTTCGAATTTATAACTATTATCAAAATGAAATTATGTCCTTTTATGTCATGTCCATTAAAACAAAGTATAGAGGATAACTTTTGTTTTAATTGACATGAATTTCATTAATGAATTATTTTTCAGGAAGTGGTTAATATTTGATGGACCTGTTGATGCAGTCTGGATTGAAAATATGAATACAGTACTCGATGACAACAAAAAGTTATGCCTCATGTCCGGTCAAATTATAGACTTAGCTCCGACGACAAATCTTATCTTTGAACCAATGGATCTCGACGTTGCTTCACCAGCTACTGTAATCATTTGAATAAGTTATAAATATTATTTTCAAATATTAATGTTTATTTCTCCGTATTTTTTAAGAGTACTTTCTAATAAGTGAATTTCTTTTTTTATTGGTGAATAATTAAAATATTGAAAAAAAAAAATCTTTTTTAGGTATCTAGATGTGGCATGATATACATGGAACCTTCTGCTCTGGGTTGGGAATGTCTTGTTATTTCTTGGATGAACAAGCTTCCTCCAGGTTTTGAAATTCATGTTAAGACTGTTATAAAAGATCTTTTTATGCGATTTATTCCTGTGTTGTTGTTTTATTTAAGACGTGGAAATGCTAGGGTAATGTAAAATCTTACACTGTTGCCAACAAGTATACCTTTTATGCTATCTAATGATGTTCAAGTTAAACTTAATTTCTTTATCAAGGAAATATTTCCTGCGTCTGATTCAAATCTGGTGAGAGGAGTGATGAACCTCTTTGATTGTTTCATGGATGACTACTATGATGAGAAACACTTGGAATCCCTTTCTGATTTGGATATTCGTGCTCAAATGGAGGTTTGTATTAAAGACAATTTGACCCATAAAATGTTCATCTTAAATGCCTTAAGATTTTATTTATTAGCGCTTTAAAAAGTATTTACATTACGAAATATCGATCATATATCAATTTATCTTCAAATAAATGTTGATGTGCAGCTATAAATATACCAAGGTACAATAAATAACTTATGCACTCAAAAATGGAAATAAATAGATAAAAAAATCTGGTGCTGGCAACATACTGCATTCACTTACCTCCGTTTTTAAAATTGATTAAAGAATTTTCAAATACAGTGAGAGATAAAAATGAGTGAAACCATTAAGAATTAATAAAATAGAATTTCTATAGAAACATGTGTTTTATTAAAAAATCTATTATATTATTATCTAAAATAATCACTTAGTTTTTTTTTATTTTCATCACTCTCTATTAACTTTTAGAAGCTTTTTCTATGAGATAATATTTTTTCTAAGATCTTTAGCTTTCCAACGGTATATCATACAAAATGGTAAAATGGGTACCCAAAATAATTGGAGAAAAATCTGGTGGCTGAGCGTGATTAAGGCCTAATCACCTCAATGCACTGCTGTTGGCCTAGAAACAGTACGAATCTCTAAATGTAGTAAGCCCAAGACCCTTCATGGGTTGTAGTGGTACAGGTTTTTTTTATTATTTTTTTTTTTATGTTTATAATTTCTGCTGATGATTAAATATAATAATTAATAGACATTATAAAAATAAACATACTTTCTTGCTTAATTCACTTTTCATTACGAATAACTCATCCCAAAGTGATAAGCTCTTAATTGGCCAAACCGAACCTTTTTAAACATATATGACACCTCATTCCATCAATTGTCCTCATTTAGGCTAAATTTAATATTACTGGTTAAATATTGGGTTGATGCAAAATTAATGCAGGTTTCCTCTATTGCAATATCTTAATTCCAATTGTGTAAACAAAGCTAATCCTAACATTGATCATTATTATACCAAAACAAACCTTATCTAATACCCTCTCTTTCACCATGAATTTGTTTAGTAAAATCGTTTTGTTCAGTGTGTTCAAAGGTCTTGAATCGAAAATGTCAAAGTGCGATTTTCGTCAAATTTATTTTTACGAATTTAAATTAGGGCGCAGCGCTGCGCAAACGGCTCGTAATATTAATGAAGTGTGGGGTCAGGGGGCTATTAATGAGTG